>OX608081.1:65558395-66758395 GCA_951509765.1 Sphenella marginata | reverse complement strand
GATATTCAGTTCCTAACGAAAAATCAAGAACAGTCACACAAACTGGATTGGAGACACTTCCAGAAGTTAGTCGAAAGTCTAATATTTTGGAAAGTATCGACGATTTTGAAATTGTTGATATACGAGATACAGATATGTTGAACTTCAAAATGCTATTGAATAAAGTGAAGGAAATTGTCGAAGACTCATTTAGTGATAATACAGAGTTGGCAGCAGCTACGCAGAATTTGGAAAGTGTTTTAGACAGTATTGTAAGAAATGAGGAGAAACGAAGAAGTAGTACATAACAGAGCAAAGGAGTTGAACGACATATTATGCTGCTACCGCCACGCATATTTACTTATATTTGCTTAGATAACGGCGTATTCTTCTCCAAAAAAAATCGTGCCTTATATTGCAATTATTGAACTAAGGTAAGTTGGCTTTCTGAAAATTCTTTGAATTTGCAGATAATGGCTCCTTTGCTTGGTCGGAGTGGAATCGTTTGAGAAATGAACATACCGAGAATATATGTATTGCGTATGTTATTCTGAAGCAAAGAAAACTGCAACATTTTCACAATCGAAGCTTACATTTTTAAAAACTTTTACGAAATTCATAAATTTATTTACACTTTTTGTAAGACACTATTATAATTTCTTTCAGTGCATTCCATTAAAACACATTTAATAGAAACGCGAAGTAAGCTGTTATTGCAAGATCTAAAAACTTTAAAGTATTATTGAAAAATTTATCAAAAAACAACTTAAGCTTTTATACTTTAATTTTATTTTATCATGTTAACATAAATACTTAAACAGTCTTTTTTATATACCAAATAAATGTTAATACATATGTTCATAATCTAAACAATTTTTAAAAATTAAAAAGTTGTCCTTTTCGTTAAGGGCCACGGGTCGAAATGTCTGATCACCGAAATAGCAACTTGGCAGAGTATAGAACACGACCCAATATAATTTTCAGAAATCAAAAGTCCGAGATAACTTGAAATCGCGCAAAATCTTTGAAAAAAATCGGGGAATCTTGCGATGAGTTTTTGAGAAACTTATCGGTAAGCTAGAGACTTGAAACTGAACACATGCTTCAGAACCTGGTGACAGTTCAAGATTCTTTTTAACATTTTTTTCGCTAGGTGGCTCACAGATCTACAAATTTCGAAAACTAATTGAAATTTGGAATATTGCGATTGATTTTTTTACTAGCTTTCTCATGTCGTGGGGAGTTGGTACTTAGCACATAGTTCACGACTCATAACCGATATATTTTTTAGAAAAAAAAATGCTGATAGCTAGCGCGTTTATCGTGATAGATTAAAATATCTGAAAAAGAGGGGGGGATTATTGCGATCAATTTTTAAGTAATTCTTCTAAACTTGGGGCTTGAAACTAGGTACATTGTTCAGGACAATATGGCAATATAAGTTTTAAAAATTCCGCTAGGTGGAGTGCTTATCGAGATAACTCAATAATTAATTAATAATAAATAAACTTAAGCATGTTAACCATAGAGCACCATCGGCATCTGTTATTGGGCAATTTGGTTTAACAAAAGATACTCTAGATGAGAAACAAGTAAAAGGTATTTTTCCGTCGTTTCGCGCGAACATTTTGCATCATTTGCAAACTTCAGAAGCAAATCTCAACGCGCTTGTTTCTCACTTCAGGCAGATCCTAGGTGTTCACTCTGCCTAAAAAAATATCCAAAATATTTTCGTTTAGTACTAAAGTTCGGGAAAAACGTTTTGAGGATACAATGGTATTATGTAAATTCAAATTATATGTAAATATATTCCAGTTTATAGTATACAAATAAAATAAATCAATCATACATTTCATGTTCATGGCAACGAAACAACTTCATAATATATTAATTCGGTTAGCACCAAACAGAGTTGTTAAGGAATGCAATAATGTCGGAATTAAATCTATGCATACCCATTCACTGAATAACAACTTTGGATTGCAGCCTTTATTACATTTTTCGGAATAAGGACTGCAAATTTTGCGAATTTGCTTACCGGATACTGTTTAGTCTATAAGTGCATTTCATAACCCTCAATTTACTTTAAATAAAAGGGCACGAGAGTTTCAGTGTAAAAATAATCCAGATATGTTCTGTTTTATCTGCGCCCAATATATTGCTAAAAGGATGCGACGTGTGTTTTTAAATCCTTTGAAAGTTACATACTATAGTATTGTGGCATGCAGTGTTCACCACATGTCGAACCGAATTGATTCATTCGGAATCCGACACAATAAGATGCGTAGTAAAATTTGGGAATTGGTCTATCTATCTATCTACTTAGCCAACATACGAAATTTTGTACTCGAATGAAGTGGAAGGAACCAACTTGCCATTCGACAGACCGCTATATTTGTACTACAGAAGTATTTGGGGTTGGAAAGTCAAGAAAAGTAATGCACGCCAGCGTTATTTCCAGTACCGAATTCAACGGAAGTTGCTCATCTAACTACATTGCCATTGCCACATTCAAGTATAGTTCCGGGTCCAGTTTTCATTGGTTGTATGGAAGTTCACACGGAAAACGAAAGAAACAATTTGTTATAAGCACAACTCAATGATTGTATAAGATATTTGGAATTATCTAAGGAAAAGGCCAAGCTACACGCCTCTCGTATGCAAAAATTTAAATTCCTTTCCTACGTGAGAGTACTTTGAAATGTTACCAAAATATAAAAAAGTTGGTCCAATTTACATGGCGATGTGAATACTCTATAGACCAAATACATGAGAGTTTTCTCAAAATACTCTATGGAGTATTCAACAGCAAAGCGAGAGTGGGAGTAGGTGGTCCTCAAAAAGAACATCTAGTCGATCTCTCGCTTTACTGCAGAGTACTCTATAGAGTAATCTTTCGGCAGCATTTTCAAAGTACTCTAGTCCAAATATTTACGATTCAATTTGGATTGTGAATTTCGCGGCACCCTACATTACAAATATTAAAATTATGAAATGCATATTTGCGAAGCTTTGTGTTACTCAGAATTGCATTTTCCACGTGCTCACCCACACATGGATATATGGAAAGAGAACTATGAAACAAGAGCAGAGAATTACAGTACGTAATGCATCTATGAATACCCTGTAAGGAAAATTACCAGTTCTGAAATGGTATGCGTCTATTTTATTCGAGTCCATCACTAGTTCGCCCGCAATATTTTTCATATACAACCAACCGGTAAATCTAATCTCGCGATGGATCTGAATTGTCACCGTTGCAATACCTTTTCTGTTTCCGAGTCTGAACGAGTTAAATTTTCAGTATACAGTCTCTGCGTATTGCGTTAGTTCGAAGAAGAAGAATTCGTAAGCGGCGAAGGGTTAAGCTTTTTGGTTTAGTTTTAAAACCATATGAAGATTACATACGCCCATAATCATAGTCAAATAAAAATAGAGTTTATCTACTTAAGTATGATTCTAAAATAAACACTGTGGCCTGTCATAGTTAGCTTAAAGCACATTTTACGTCCAAGACGGAGTTTTATTTTTAAAATGACGCAAATGTCTTTTCAATATTTGAAAATCACGGTTTGCATCTATGGTTGTGCAATGGCACACCGCTTATCATTATTGCCACAGCTATGCTATGGTTTGTACATAACATAGTTAATCTTTCAAAACATAAAAAATTTCTTTATACCACCAACCAACTTAATTTTTGTTTCATAAGGGGATCTTGTTCCTTTTCATTTTATTAAAATCTTGGCTTTTCATTTTGTTAAAATCTATGCTTCATATATGTAACTATTATTGACCAACATTTTAAATGTATTTTTAGGTTAAGTAAAGATTTTAACTAAAACACGTGTTAAGCAACGACTATGATTATGGGACACTGTCTTGTTTTGTGACAGGTTCGCAATTTTACTACAGGGTAGGATTGAGTTCCGTTAGGGTGTTAAAAGCACGTCAAAAAGTTAATATGTAGTCGATAGTGAGCTGTGAGGGCTTTTGGCTGTGTGTGTGTGTGCATTTGCAATATTGTATTAAAAACGATTTTTTTTTATTTTGAGATTGTAAATGGAAGTTCGAAGAAAAGCAAATTCTTAGAATTGCACTGCGACGTATTTTTCAGTGTTTAGTTGCCGCTCTGGCGGCTAGAACTAAATTTTTAAGTATCAACAACGCGGTGCGACGAATGTTTGGTGCGTTTTGTCGACACAGATACTCGATAGTTCTTGTCAAGTGTGCACTTTTATGCACAAAACGGTTGCTTACCATCACACTAATAGTACGTAAATGCATACATATAGCAAATATTAAAATTTTGCTCTTGTTAGGTGTATGAATTTCTGCTATATAATTTTTCTTGCTTGGAACAATTTCATTTCGCTTTGGCCTACGAAGTATGCAAGTGGAAAGTGCAAATTATTATAAAGTGAAAATTGTAAAAATTAATTAAATTGAAGTGTGGTCTATTTTGAAGAAAACAAAAAATTTAAAAAAAAAATTTGATTGGACAGCAAATATAGTTCCAAGGATATCAAGTAAGTACTTACTATGTAGTATTAAAAAAAAAAGAAAGTCCTTTAAAGTTCGATTTTCACTTCGAAAATTTTATGTCGTTTACGTCAATCATACGCCCTGTACGCCACACAAAATGCAAATTACAAAGGCAAGCAACAGGCAATATTAGAAGGCCAATTGCTTGGCTCATTTTTATTGCACAATTAATCGAAGTAGCGTAAATATTTAATATAAGTATCCTATTAAATAGTCTGCTAGAGTGACGCAATTGTGTGATTATTATGCATATGAAAGGCATGCGTCAGGGAGGAGATGCACCGGAGGCTCGGAGTTCTAAAGGAAGTCGATAAGGTAACACCGGTGTAACGAAGTACATATGTACATACATGAGATTTGACCTTTTTGGCAGTTGTAGAGTGAATATAATTTCAAGTTCTTAAATAAAAATTGATACACAAAAAAATATATCCCTACGCAGTATTTTAAAACACCTGCCGGGAGTGTTTTTATCGTTATAAACAATAACAAAAGTTCGAACGCTCACTTTAAATTCAGTCGTTAAGATATCCGTCTAAAGTTGGCAAGCGTTTTGTGAAGTATCGTTACCCTTCCATTTTTTTTTTATTATTTTCAAAGTAACAAAGTCGGTTGAAGTACTACATTCGTGCGACAGAGCTCATCTCTTTGGACAAATAGGACGTATTTTTGTTTTCTGCTCTCACTCTTCTTTTACAATTTTAAAATTTCACCTTTTAATACATTTTGTCTCTTGGGCCAATTAAAGATCTATTGCTCCTAGTGCTTTTTTATGAATCGGACGTATTTACTCGTTTCGATTAAGTATCCGAACCAAAAACAAAAAAAGCATAAGGGTTAATTAAAATAAAATTGTATCGAATAACCCAAAATAGAAATTAGAAAATTCATAGCCAAACTTTTTGATTCCCCGCACGACCTTCGACAAATATAATCTAGATTTTTCCAAAAATTATATTGCCTTTAAAATACTAACAAACCTTTGAGAGTTGTCGGATTTTCTGTTTTAACTAATAACTTTAACTTTAACTAAAAACTTTAACTGAAACTAATAAGTCTTTTCCAATTTGATCTTAGGTTATCACATTCTACGACTATCAGGGTTTTTAGTACTTAAGTAAAGCTTTGGAAACGAGGGGCTGTGTTATCCGAAAAGCTAGCCTAAGAACTATGCTGAAAAGTGCACTCTTTGGTAAACCATTTTTAATTCCCATCATTATTTTTTTTTTTTACACATTTTAATGTATCAACATTCAAGTGACAGTGGAGCTAAAATTTTAAAAAAAGATAAGATCTTGATTTCAGAATGCATGCGGTTTAAAAGTTATTAAAAGAAATTCGCAAGCATAGAATCTTGATAATATTTTTGTTGTTTGTTATTGGTAACTGAAAAACAATCCCTGAAGATCTAGGGGTGCAGTCCAACGCCAGCAATTTCACTAGGCCAAATACCATGGGAGCAATTATTTTCATAAGAACGATTTTCCGCCGTCCCTAGTGAAATTTGGCTTAGAGACGTACTGCCAGCGGAAGAAAGTACTTGGCTACTTGCTAGGGCTGTACTAACGTCATCATTTAAATATAAACAATATTTATAAATGTGTTCTATATTTCAATTTAGACTTTCAATAAGCAGTTTCAGCAAAAACACAGGCTGCTGTTTTGAATTCCATTACGATTATGAAACCCCTATAAGAATTTTTGTTCAATATCGGCCGATTAGGATTTGTTACATTTATCACAATGGGCCAGTCGGCCTAAGTGCGCCCCTGACAACACTAACCATTAAAAATAGCAGTAATTATTTATTACTCACTGACTTTTGTATAATTTACGTAAACTGAGAAAAACATTATACATATGTACATACATATGTACATATATGTACATATATGTACATATATGTACATACCTATGATTCATGAAAGCTCATATTTTCCGCCCGAAAACTAGTAGCCATTGCACTACCCAAGATGAATTATTCTGATAACTACTAATAACGCTTTGCGCCTTTCTTGCCTTTGTCAACAAATGATTATTATGTTTTCTTAGAATACTAAGCAAATATAAATGCAAGCCATTGCAATAAAAAAAATTATACGAACGCGCGCAATGAAACAAAAATTCGTGTGAAAGATGCACAGATCACATTTTTAATTGATTTTGTTTGCATGATAAGGTATACACTAGTCCCGCTTCTGAATGCGATGGTTTTTGTTGTTGTTATAGTAACGACCAAAACACACCCCGAAGGTTTTGGGGCGTGTTGTCGAGTTATCATAAACTCGGTGCGCTCCGATACTCCCTTGCGATTTATGACCAGTGGAACTTTCCAGATCATGTCGCCGGTAGTTCCGTAAAGAAGTTGATGATTTTACGACCGCTATGCCTATTTCGGGCATATTCTAAGCCACTAACCCGCAGGAGGTAATGCGATGGTTCTGCTTTAATAACGCGCTGGCACAATTTACTTTGGATTGGAATGTTTCTTGATTCGTAGACGACAAATCGAATTCGAAACTGAAGAAAACAGTGTCTGATCCAGGGTTTCGGGAAGGAGGAGGGGCAGTCGGTCATATGTACATATGTATAACAAAATTTAAAATTAATATATATAGGTAAATGATTATGTATTTATGTATTGCCCAGTTACATACTTAACTAACAAATAAGGGGTTTCTTATCGTCTCGACTTTCACTGTTATACTCTACTCATAGAAATGTCTTCCTCAGCAATACTGTGAGAATGGGGTTGAATCAATCCCCAATGAAACGTTCTTGCCAATACCATGCTAATACCTCAGAGCCACATATAAGGTGTAACAGGTGCAGTGCAAAAGAAATCATTTCAATAAAAAATAATAATTTAAGATTTGGGTCTAGAAATGCAAAGTATGTAGAACCATACCCACTTTACAATAATAATAAAACCGGTGTGGAACTCGAATAACTCATTTAAATAATTTAAGATTCAGAGATCAATGAACTTTAATATAGTAACTCTCAAAAATCAGTCTACACCATTTCCAGTTGTATTTTAGAAAACGTCAATTGGATTTTCGAAAAAGTTGAATCGATTTTAGATATTAGATTAAAAAAAATATTATTTACGCTTTCTTAAAATCAATTGACTCTTTCTAAAATCCAATTACGCCCATTGGGAAGTGTGAGATGTCTGTAGACAACTGGATTTTAGAAACCGTAAATTAAATTTACTTAACGTTTCCCAAAATCCCATTAACGTTTTCTGAAATCCAATTGAATATTTTAAATTCCAAATGAAACTTTCTAAAATCGTGAAATTTCATCAAACTGTCCAGCCTGGACCGACGTCGATATGCTCATAACTTCTATTGGTAAGATACATGCAAACATTTAAGTGAGTTATGCCCAACACTGCTGGGATTTGTATGCAGAAAGGCTTATACATAGTTACATTTCTCGGAATCATATACCAATGATGTAAACAAATTGAGAGTAATTACGTAGAAATGCATTCAATTCAAGGCTATTTTTGTATATATGTATACCAAGCTACATATGTTTTTATTTATGAACATACACACATACATATGTATGTATGTATATATGTATATATGTATATAAAACTATAAATACTTATAATAAATATTTAGAATTATCGGAGCGAAAAGAGCCACATTGCCAAGAGCGCCAAAAGCGTTTCTCATGAAACGGAGTACTGCAAACGCTTTTTGCCGGTATGCTGACAGGGTTACCGTTTCGGTCCAATTATATTCACTTGCGTATATTCAAAACAAATGAATACAATACTACAACAATTACAATTAATAAATTACAGTAACAACGCACCTGGCTTGAGTAATAATATAATACATATTATTATTAGTTGTGTATAAAAACCCAATTCAACTTTTTTATTTGTCAACTTTGATATAGTTTTGGATACAAACATTTTTAGAAATCGTCAGCCCCGTTCATTGGGAGTGCGAATCATGCTATAACAAACAGCTGATAGCTAACATGTGGGCCTACCACTGCTGCTCTCTTAACTAACCTTGAATAAGTTTAAGCTTTCTCTCAAAAGTTTTCCTATAAACATTTTACAAATGCTTTTATGCATGTGAACTTGTGCATTGTATGTACGAGTATGGCTGAGAGAAATATGTATGTGGACGTATAAATAAGTTCCCGTTTATGGGTAAATCAAAGAGCGTAAAATATAAACGTACATATGTATGTACCTACGCATGTATCTATAATTCAAACACAAACATACCGAGTAGTGTGTTTTCCTCAATGACATTAGATTGCCTCACAATTTATGACCAAACTGGTTAGAACTTTTGCATAGAAAGAGAATTCAGTTTGCTACCAAAAGTGTTGCCGGTTAGATGTGTCGATTTTTGTAGATTGCAGCTACAAACATTTATTAGTGTAGTAAGTATACAGTAGTAAAACAAAAAACAGTGAAAAGTTGAGAGATTATATGGTGCTACATAGAAATTAAATTTACTTTAAAATATAATTAGTTATTTGTTGTTATTTAACAAACAATAATAACGGATTAGTAACCTTAAAAATAAAAGAATATCTGGCAATACGTTTGTTTTGCCACAGTGATTCATCTACTTTTTCTCCACCCATTTTTTTCTTTTGGAGTAAAAACAAAATTGGAGTAGGTATTAAAACAAAATTCGAGAAATATATGTAAGCAATTAAGATAAGTGAAAAAAAAGAAAACAAGAGCTAGTGTCAGTTACACGTTTTAAATTGCTGAATTGGTAAAGTTTTAACCGAAAATGAAAACCATTCAAGCATTAAAAGAATATAAATACTTTCGCATGTATGTACATACCTACATATATAAACAATATAATATGAAAGCTTATACTACATACGAACATATGTATGTACATACGTATGCATGTACCCATACATTTCAAATTGTATTGGTCAAAAGTTGTGTTTGAAATTATTTATGTACAAACAGTGTCTACCAAGTTGTGAAATCAATTTGTTTTTTCGGAAGGTTTGTTATTATTTCTAAAATTGTTGTGAAATCGAGTATTATACCCCAGCACCAGAAACAAACAAATTCAAAAGTTATTCTGGAGTCGAATTACGACAAACGATCCGTGATCGAATACGAATTTTTAAATATCAATAGTTCTAAGCCGGAATTTGGAATGACGTCATACGTGAGTAGGTAATTGGCTGAAACTATCGGTATTTTCAATTATGCATTATTATCATTTGAAAAGCAGGAATGTTTCGAAGTTATTGTGATTTAAAAATTCGTATTCGATTACGGATTGTATGCCGTAATTCGCCCCTTGAGTTGAATTAGAGTATAGTTTTTGTTTGGCAAAGTGTGAGCTATTGTACTGATATACATACATACATACATAGCAGTGGCGGATCTAGAGCCAAATTTTGGGGGGTGAAATTCAGATCAAATTTTTTAGTATGACCTAAAACAACGCCCTTACCAACAAAACAAGGAAACAAATTTCATTTTGTGGGGTGAAATTGACTGATTTCACCCCCCGTAGATCCGCGCTTGGATATAGAGTGAGACTATGGTAAAATAAACAGTTAAAGGCATCATCAGTAGCTTTTTCATTCGAAGTGGTACTTTAAGTGCCAAACTTCATTTACGTTTTCAGGGTCTGATGATAAGTGGGGCCACTTTGAAATACATATGCAATTCTATCCATCGCTGTGTGCAAATCTTTGCAATTTTGCTCTAATAGCCAATTTGTTCTTAAAATTTGAAAATAATAATTGGCTAAGACTTATTATCAACTAGTCTTGAGCTCATAAAACTTTTAAAACTCGAACTTTGCGTTAAAGTGCCCCTTTTCACACATTTTGACACAAATACAAGCATTCTCTAACAATATTATGGATGGTCACGTACCAATAAAAACTGCAATTAACAAAGTGTCTAAGCTTTAGAGAAGGCGAGTTGTTTTTTAAGTTATTATTATTTTTTATTTTATTATTTGGCTCAGGTGCTATGTGACCGTTTTGCTCAAATTGTATTTACTCATTTGGCTCAGGTTCTGACGACCATGTTTGCCTAAATGTTCAAAATTTTTCTTTGGAGAACGAGAGGTTATGTATGTATTATTGGTGGCGAGCACTGTTGGCTCTGAGGCATGGCGCGATTGGCTTCCTCATTTTCGCTTGGAAAAACCAGCCCTTGGCATTCCAAAACATAAACTATATCTTCGAAAAATTGTATAAGCTGATTGCGAATTACAATAGCATGCAATGCAAATAAAATAAACGAATGAAATAACCGTAGCTTATGTATGTATGTCGCTTAAACACAAAGAAATATTAAACATTTGCAATAAATTTTATGCACTTTGACAATATATGCATAATAAAGATAACAATAATTTGGCGTTCCAAATAGATTAGGGCCGATCTTCTCTACGAATGTGTGCAAATTGGCGGCACCTACATACATAAAAGTGTTTTCAAAACGTTCTGAAGCTTAATGTCCCGTCACTTGAACCTGGGGCAATACCATCACACAACGGCGGCCTTCATATTAAATAAGCCAGACAATATAACGGTCGCTTTACGCCCTGCAACGTTTTCTTTATTCCTATTCCATCTGGAGAGATATGCTTAGCTTTGATAGCATCTGGAACTCTTGCCTTGGAAAGAACAATAAATGCTCGATGATTTTGGCCATGTTCACTTTCCCGTATCCGTCGCAAACAATCAGATGTTAGCTTTAAGCTGCTTCATAGTGCCAAGTATACTTTTGCATTGCGACTTTCTTTGACCGTCTTTCCTCGTCTTGGCTGTGTATTCCACTTCACCCCTTTCAATGCTACAGTCCGCTACAGCTTTGCGTAGTGTTTTTTAAATATAGCAACAACAAAATTCCATAGTTGAACACAAAAATATTGCACATAAATCCTAAACATGTTGGCCATACCATTCGTAATGCAAAAAAAAAGGTACAAAGCCCTTATCATCCAGACAAAGCAATCACTATAATCATGATTTATAAAATAAGATTAGGCAATTGCTTGGACATAGTAGCGCGACGTACTACCACGTTTCACCTTGTACAGATAAATATTATAGACCAATCCCGAAACTGTCAAACTTCCCAAACTTTTTACTATCCTCGTTGTCAAGCCTTCAAACAGCCATTGCCAGGATGGTTTTAAATTTGGGTGCTACACTGTTTCCAATTTAATAGTATTTACTTATCTAATGACTTTTATAAGGCATTTGATAGAGCTTCCCACAGAATACTGGGTAGTAAGTTAGGTTACCTCCGTTTTTAATTGGATAACTTCATGTTTCTAGATTATGTCACGACAAATAACAAACTTAGATTTTCAATCGTCATGAGCGTGGTCATGAGTCATGATGTAAGTTTGTTTACAATACGAATAATCGAGGAAATAATATTTTACATAAAATAATAATTGGATAAACTTGGTCAAATAATTGCTTTGGTGGTTGCATATGCGCTGGCATGTATAGTACTTATTAGACGATTTGTTGGTTTTTGGGTGCGGACAATCCCGAGATGTTCGTGTTTGGAAATATGCTACTAAAAACAATTATGTGTGGTCTTTGTTTATTTGATGTGCAACATATTGAAGATGTTAATCGTGTTTGCTAAATGTGCTAACAAAAAAGGGTGGGTCTACCGCGCCAACTAGATTTTTATATTCAAATGTAACATTTCTAATAACAAAACCCTACAAAATAACAGTTTTCTGCCTAACCTAGAAAACCAGCTCGATTTCTTTCTTTTCTTAACCTAAACTGTTCGAGAATAGCTTAGTTTCAAATACGGCGGTTCTAGAGTCCGATCCCAAAAATCCCGGGAGTAAAAGTCCAAAAAGTCGGTATCTTCGTATCTATGTGTGTACGTTAACAGGTATTATTAAGCAAAAAAATCGAAAAGACGTGGTGAAAAATAAATTGCGTTGATTATGAAAAGAAATAAACATTTGTTTGCGATAGTGACGGACTAAAATACAATTTTAATTATAAAAAAATAATAATAATGAGATACACATATGTACATACATATGTATGGATGTATGTAGTATGCAAGTGATATATGAATAATAAGGCTGTGGTTTCTATTGGGTAGTGCCAAGGTAAGGGGTTGTATTAATAAAATTTCTCACACCAGTTAAAGAGCATACTCCTGGCTAATCTAATGACTAATCTTGCTTAACTGCCCTCCAAAATATGTTTCAATCACTTGTTTTATGCCTTGACAATTCGAGGAGCGGTGTTCTGATAGATCTCGTTCACTGTGTTCTCTTTTAAAAAATTTAGCGAAGTAAACGAGGTTGTAGACTGATACGATATGACTGTCATTCCCTATATAATGTTTTTATATTGGATTCTAGGTTAACTTAAAGTAATTTGGGGCAGTTGCAGCCTAGCAGAAGCCACTTCGCAACCATCGTGCCACTCCTACATACATATGAATATTAATATCACTGTCCATTAGACTGCGTGAAAAGTATATGACGTCACTGCGCCCATAAAATCAGTTATAAGTTATTTTCACTAATATTGTTTTATGTACAATTATTCCTTTGTTATTTTTCAATATTTTTTAGTTAAGAAGCAATCGAAAGCATCTGCTTGTCCCCAGTCCTAGAAATGATATAAAAAACGGGATAAAAGCGAATAGTATGCCTTGCTTTTCTTTCAAATAAGTTTTAAAAAACTTTCATGTAGGTACAATCAAAATTGCCAAAGTACTACGAAGCAGTTTTTTTGCACTCCTTTTTAGTTTTTATCGTATTTTCAATATGCATAATGTGATCTTGAAGTATTTTTCAAAAACGGATGTCCGCGTACTATTTTTGTTTTCTTTGATATGGTCTAATATATGTACTTGTTTGATTATGATGAAAGCAGTCATTATCTGTGAACTTGCACCTGAAGCAAGTACAACTGTGTTTGTCACGCTCGTGTCAGAGTCATTACTGATAAATAATTTAAAATCGTCAAGTTCAAAGTTTTAGACCAGAACTGCAAATTGTTATTATACAGTGACAAACAGTTGAAATTGCAGTGGTATTTTCATTAATGTTCGCAATATTTTTCGAGGTTCGTTCTTCTTATGTAATAAACTTTGGCCGTAGTAGACTTTGAAGCTACTGATCCGATTGCGGTTACATTTGGCGTCGACTTAAAAGATTGTTCAAATTAGAAGATAGGATACCTTTATACGTGAATTCTGTAGCTGTCACTGTAGTCACTAATAGAGACATTTAGTGGTCAATGGAGTGAAAAAGTTGCAGCTAGTTGCAGGACTCAAGCAAACGACTTGACACATGAAATTCATTTTAGTGAGGACATAGTAATTGGGCGCCTCTTTGTTCATCCCAAATCGTTTAATAAAGCTGTTAAATATAAACAGGCATAGCTGTTGATTGCTATATGTGTGCATATGTATGTATAGGCCGGACTTACGCATCACTTAAAAGCGCCAGTGGGTTACTTTATTCTTTTAGTTGTTTGCGTATGTTGGCGCACAATTTTTTCATAATTTTCCCTCTCTTAAGAGCTTAATAATTTTATTTGTGGAACCTTTTTTTGCCATTTAAGATCCTATTGTAACTTCCAAAACTGAAGAAGAAAAAAACAATCGATAGATAAGCTGACAATTACGATTCGTTCAATTTCTGCTGTAATAATCCGATATTTTTCATTCGGTCTTTGACTGACGTAATTTTTTATCGTACGATAGTGAGCTCGTTAACCACTGTTACGATTCGGGACCATTACAAACTTGCAACCAAAACAGCTGTTACCATTTCGATTGGTTAATAGTTCAAATTTTGAAATTTTTGTTGTTGCTTTCCCTTTTCACGATCAGTTGTTTCACTTTTTCTTTCTAAGTGAAATTCCCCCGGTAAAAACTTGTAGCTCTCTCTGTCAATGAAATGTAAAAAGGCGCTCTCTCTCTGCAAGTGTTTAGTGCGACCCATGGTACAATTGAAGGGCTTAGAACCAAATGGATCTAAGTAACATCGACGTTGAATTGAGATAATTAAGGTTAAAGTAAATTACTTATTGTAAATTCTGGGTAAATGCATTTGAAATGATTCCTGTCTAAATGAATGCAGGTTAGTCAGCTAATTCAAAGGATGTTTACTGAAGATGGAAAATAACTGTAAATTTACAAAAATTATTGCAAAAATTTCCAAAAATTATTGCAATATAATTTCGAACGTTGATTGCTCGGCTAAAATAAGATTTAAAAATTTTCCGAGTATGTGGTCTTGTAGCCTGTTTAATTTTAGTATAATAAAGTGCTGAACTTAATTTCGTAGGACGTCTATAGTTCTATATAATTTCCTATTCAAATATGAGCTAATATCTAATAAAAAAAATTTCCAAAAATCAGCGAGACTTCCTACGAACTTATGTTTAGCACTTTATTGCACTAAAATTAAACGGGCTACAAGACTGCATACTCGAAAAAATTATACATGTTTTTTTGGCCGAGTAATCAACTTTCAAAATTTTATTGCAATAATTGTTGGAGCCAAAAGGGTCTAAGTGCGCTTGGATCCAGTAAAAAAATTGCCAAAAATCAGTGAGACTTCCTACGAACTTAAGTTTAGCACTTTATTATACTAAAATTAAACGGGCTACAAAACTGCATACTCAAAAAAATTCGACATGTTATTTTGGCTGAGCAATCAACGTACGAAATTGTATTGCAATAATTGTTGGAGCCAAAAGGGTCTAAGTGAGCTTGAATCCAGAAAAAAAATTACCAAAAATCAGCGAGACTTCCTACGAACTTAAGTTTAGCACTTTATCGCACTAAAATTAAACGGGCTACAAAACTGCATACTCAAAAAAATTCTACATGTTATTTTGGACGAGCAATTTAATTGTATTGCTTGGAGGAGCGCACTTAGATCCTTTTGGCTCCAATCATTAATGCAATATAATTTAGTACGTTTTTGGCCTGGCAAATATATGGCACTACAATGTTCGAAAGGACTCGGATCTCTTTGCCAACAAATAAACACCATATTTCACTATACAAATATGGGTATAACTCAATTTCAAAAAAAATTTCACTTAGATCCTTTTGGTTCTGAGCCCTTCAATTAATGTATCATGGTGCGACCGAACACTTTCACAGTAGAAATTATATAATATTTAAAAAAAAATTAATGCTACTAAACTCCGTTGAAAACTAACTCAGAATCCGAAATTTGTTTTGCGTGACATTTTTATTGAAGGTATGACATTCTGATGAATTTGTTTTGTTATTTAAATGAATTGTTTTATATAAATAAACTAATTTAAAAGGTGTACTAAGTGTATAAGATATAAATTACAAATTTCATTTGATTAAAAACCACTTGGAAAATATATTTCCAGCTGAGATGCGTATTGGTCCACTCAGGCGTCGCCATTTTAGCTTTGAGCGTGTGTTTTGAACTTTACTTATATTTTTGTGGTAATATTTACAAAGTTTGTTTTAAATTTACTATTTTCAGCCTGAAAAGGATATTCAATTAAACTATTTAGGAACACTGCCTCGGTTCAATTCCTATACAAATATCTATTTAAAATGGAGGCCACCGTCGACGGTGCGGTGAAAGTACGGAATTGGAGGAAGTTTAAGTTGTTGTTGTGGAAGAATTGGACATTGCAATGGAATCACAAAATAGAATTAATTGTAGAAATGCTGTTGCCAGCAGTTTTTTCATTGTTACTCGTATTAGTGCGAGTGCTGGTGGATGTGGAGACGGTCGGTGTTACAACCTACCCGCCAGTGAATATTTCCAACTTGGAACTTTTAACGTGAGTATATACTAATATATTAGTGCAAGTAAATTATAATTTAACATGTTTACGCGGTTTACGATATAGACAGATTGATATATTCCATAGCAGCGCTGAAAGACTTACCCGTGGTTGAGTCAGCTTTATAAAACACTTTTAAGTAGTTTCAAATAATTTTTTTAAAAACTAAACGGGTTTATACTTTAAAACTCTAGCTAAACTGGGACGGTTTGGGCGTTAAATGACGAAAAGTTTTAACCACTTTACGATTCGAAAAATTAAACAATTTTTAAAGTTTTTGGTTTATCTTTTGAATATGAATCGGGTTTCAGTAGTTTCGTTGTAGAAATTAATTTAAATTAAATTATTCATGAAACGGATAAAACACAACCAAATTGTATTTTCACGAGAAAGTTTTACTAAATTCAAAAGCGGTGTTAAACAGAAAACCAACTCGCCAGAAACTGACACCTCAGTGTCAACTTGTGTTTAGTTATATACTTTATTGCTTATTGTTTTTTTTTTTTCTCTCATTTAAACAGAGTTAAATTAGCTGAAGCTAGACGGCTGAAATCGTTGACCGGTATATTCAGAGGAGACAGGTAAATTATACAAATTTTTCTAATTAACACTGAATATCTGTTTCAATAAGATAAATAAACCCACGAATTATTTTTAGCTGGTCTCGAGCTTGCAAAACTTACATACATATGTAAACCCAAGTAATCTTTTTGAATTTTGCAATAGAGCTCTTCGAAAGTTAAAGCTATAGTGAAAGTAGATTTATGGAATTGAGATATGTTTTTTTTTCTGTAAGATCCACAACTTTTGAACAGAAGCCGTCAAAATTCGTGTTAGAACCGATTTGTTGGCGTATACAACACTGGTAATATCTAATTTTTCTCCTATCTTGAGTTTGGCTTTTCACGCTTATTGCCACAAATTTATTATATGTTTAATTTTTACACTCAACTTTAATTTTTTTTCAATCCTTCACAAACTTATTGTGTTTGTATGTATATCCCAACAAACTCAACTAGTAGGTGGGACGGAGCTCCGACTAATATAGTTTAGTTAGGCTGTAATGTTCCATTATGGTGGATGCGATCAATATCAATCACTATTCTTAAAGCTAACAGGCGTAATGATTTGCAGCTGTTGATGGCAATTTTAATCCTGCCCATGCTCCAGAACAATAGACCCCATTGAGAAGAACTCTCAAAGATTGCAATTTCCCTAATGACTTCACCCCACTTTTTGTACTTTATAAGGAAGGACTTATATATATATGTACATATATGTACACATATATGTCAGTTATTATGTCTAACTAATCATATTGTTTGTCTTTTCTATTCTCTTTTAATAACTGACGCCCACAGTGACGCACTAAGTGATAAAGCGCGCGCTAATAAACCTCTCTCACAACTAGCTTACTCACCGCCCAATTCATTTCTTAAAGCCATTATAACAGAGGCCACTGAAAGTCTAAATCTTCAGGGCTATGAAAGCTTCCCCAATGCAGCTGCATTGGAATCTGCGTTCACCACCAACAACTTCTTGGCAGGCGTACAATTTGATGATTCATGGGCAAACATCACCGATTATCCACGTAAATTTGCATTCGCGTTACGTTTTCCTAGTGAACTTCGTACTGAAACACGATCTTTGGGTATGACATGGCTTACTTCGAAATTGTTTCCACTTATCGATATGCCGGGTCCACGAAACCCTGATGATGATGATGGTGGCTTACCAGTGGGATATTTAAGAGAAGGCTTCTTACCTGTGCAACAAGCCGTATCAATGGCATATTTGAAGTTGGCTGGTAATAAGGAAACCTTACCCTACGTCGATATGCAACGTTTTCCATATCCAGAATATATTGATGATCCATTGATAGAAGCTTTGGAGACAATATTATCTCTAATTGTGGTGCTAAGTTTTATTTATCCTTGCACAACGATAACAAAGGTGAGTATCTGCTCCCATATTTTTGATTGCGTTATATGTGTGTAAATATGTATACTTGGGGTGACTGCATCTTTTGCTTATTACCGTGTCGATAGTTTCATAAACACTGGAAGATGAATAACGATAGTGCAAAAGCTGTAGTGGAATTCACTAACTTCTATTACGACATTCGCAATCGACATTTCGTCGTAACCGATATTTATCACGATATTGGTATTCACTAACTATTTTTTCTCGGTTTTCGAGTATTCGCCATCAGCTGTTTCGCAAACTAAACGACACATAATTTACAGTTGTTTTCTATGTCGTTAAATAAAATGCACATAATTTGAATTTTGTATTAAAAATTGAAATAATAATACGATATCCATATTATTATAATTAAAAAATGGCATTTGAGAACATAGAGTATGTTTTATAGCGAGATGAGAAATCCTTTGCCCGCATCGTTATAGATAAGTTAGTGAATCGCATATTCGATAGTGCAAGCGACCGAATCGCTATTGAAAATCTCGAAAAATTGAACCGAATCGAATCGCTATAAGTTAGTGAATTCTACTACTGGAGAGAAAAGCTCTTCAGGGCTGACTTTGTTCAGTTCCATGACTTCGTTGAAGAAGTTTTCTCCAATGAAATGTACCCTACTTCTAGTCAGGAAAGCGCTTATAGCTAATCCCGAAATACGACCGACCACTATCACATCCTAATGGTGGCGTCTTTTCATTTCAACAATGCAAGAGGCGCATATTCTGCCTGCCAAAATAGATTGATGTTATTCAAATCAGCTGCTTCTAATTTTATTTGACAAAACAACCACAAGAGAGCAGAAATTGTAAGTAGATTATGCTGGTAAATCCCTACTTATTTGTTTGAGAGTGTTGGTGCAAGGCAGAGGGCGGTCTAATACGCCTTAAAGATTCAGTTAGTATCTTACAAGCGAAAGTTCTAACAATAGATATGGCCTGTGGTTTCTCGATGGCCGACGTATGTACGTATTTATACAGATACGTATTTATATAGATAGTCAAGCGTCGCACATCTTAATTCCCCTATCAAATCCTCTTCAGGCGTCAGGAGCTGCCAGCAGATGCTATCAAGATTGTCTAGCTTCCCATAAGAACATTGAGAGCAACAAGAAGGTGGGCGAACTAAAAAATGTTGAAGCAGCTTTGGACTACTCTGGGGCGGTCATGTTGTATCACCCAATTACATGCATTAAAAGGAATATGCATAGTAGGTGGCAGGGATAGCTGTTTGAACTAGCAGTCGGGGCTCTCAGCTAATTTTCATAGTGCTCTACATTCTGATATATTTAATTGGTAAATGTTTTGAAAAGCTTAATTATGTAAAAATGTTTCACAGAATATAACCGTCGAGAAAGAGAAGCAACTGAAGGAAGTAATGAAGATCATGGGTCTCGACAATTGGCTACACTGGAGCGCGTGGTTTGTGAAATCATTCATAATGTTGGGTATATCATCGGCGCTGATTATTTTAGTGCTAAAGGTAATTAAAACAAGTTATATGTACATACTGTTTACCCGATTGAATTTTGATCTTACTGTGGACATTTGTAATAGGAGCGTTTGTTTTGATGAATATCACTCATTGTGTAATTTTTTTGTTTTATAGATAAATTGGTCGGAGGATGTCGCTGTGCTTTCCTTTAGCAATTGGTCTGTGCTGTTTGTATTTTTGCTCACTTACACAATAGCCAGTATTTGTTTTTGTTTTATGATGGCAACTTTCTTCTCAAAAGCAAGCACTGCGGCCGCTGTTACCGGTTTAGTTTGGTTCATAACTTTTTTACCGCTATCCTTTACGATGAAAACCTATGAACAGATGACGCTACGTTCGAAATTGGCTTGGTGTTTGTTTTCAAATACAGCCATGGGCTATGGTTTCAAAGAAATACTAGGCTTTGAAGGCACTGGTGAAGGTCTGCATTGGAGTAATCTGTTTAAAACCGTCTCTGTGGATGCCAATCTTACAGTGGGTACTGTCATGCTAATGATGTTGGGTTCGTCAGTCCTATATATGATTATCTGTTTGTATGTCGAACAAATTATGCCTGGCGAATTTGGTGTGCCAAAAAAATGGTATTTCCCATTCTTGCCTAGTTTTTGGTGCGGTAATAATGATTATGCAGGCATTGAAGATATGTCGAATGGCTCTATTGAACGCAAAGTACCCGATGCTTTCGAGCCACTCCCGGCTGGCAAAAATGTTGGACTGCAGGTGAAAAATTTAAAGAAACGTTTTGGTGCAAAATATGCCGTCAAAGGTTTGTCTGTGAATATGTATGAGGATGAGATAACGGTACTGCTAGGACATAACGGTGCTGGGAAAACCACAACAATTTCTATGCTTACCGGAATGTTTCCACCAACTGCTGGCACAGCAATAATTAACGGCTGTGATATACGTACAAATATTGAAGGCGCACGGCAGTCGCTCGGCATTTGCCCGCAACATAATGTGCTATTCGATGATATGAGCGTTGCCAATCACATAGTGTTCTTTAGCCGCTTAAAAGGGCTGCAAGGTGAAGAGATCAAGAATGAGGTCGATAAGTATCTAAAAATGATTGAGCTAGAGGACAAAGCAAATGTGGCATCTTCGAAGTTGTCTGGTGGTATGAAACGTAAGCTCTCGGTATGCTGTGCACTTTGTGGTGGCACAAAAGTGGTGTTATGCGATGAACCAAGTTCGGGTATGGATCCGTCAGCAAGGCGTCAGTTATGGGATTTACTACAATCCGAAAAGATTGGACGTACACTACTCTTGACGACACATTTTATGGATGAAGCGGACGTGCTGGGCGATCGTATTGCGATTATGTGCGATGGTGAACTCAAATGTCATGGTACATCATTCTTTTTGAAAAAGAAATATGGCTCTGGTTATCGTTTGATTTGTGTAAAAAGTGAAGGTTGCAGTACCAATGATGTTACAGCGTTGCTAGATAAATATATACCTGGCATAACACCAGAGGCTGATATTGGCGCCGAGTTATCGTATCAGCTGCCTGATAGTTACTCAGCGAAATTTGAAACAATGTTTGGTGACTTGGAAACAAATTCGGCTAGATTATTGCTGGAAGGCTATGGTGTTGGTATTACTTCGATGGAGGAGGTATTCATGAAAGTGGGTGCTGAGAACTCTGGAAATGGCACAAAGAAGGAGCAAATGGCTATCTTGAACGGTGGAAGTGGTTTCAATGACGATGATATTGAGTCAATGAGTTGTAAGTTCAAATTTAAACAAAAACTATGTATGTTGATCATTATTAGAGCTAGCATACAAGACTTTACAAATGAAGAGATAGTGAATAGTCTTAAAAATTCGGGTAACGTGAAGATTTTTATAATAGAATTTTGTATAGTGTGGGTTTTGGTGTATGGATTACAAATATCTTTTCAAAAATATCACTTTTAAACATCAGTAAAAAAATAATACTATAGAAATAAAAAAACAAAATATGTAGTGCAATATTACATCAAGAAGCTCACATCAATATATATATAGCATACAAAATATTAAACGAATATATGAAATAAAGAATATCGCTTGGAAATATAATATCACATCAAACATTTTAAATAAAATTTCAACTCAGAAGTATGTATTTAATAAAAAAAATAGCTCATGAAAACTGTTTCACTAAAAATGTGTATGTTTTCCCTACTTCTTGCAGCCGATAGGATGTTCTCCGAAAATACGCGCTTACTACGAGGCACAGATCTCTATTGCAACCAATGGCAAGCAATGTTTCTGAAGAAATTTCTCTATACGTTACGTAAAAAGCTTTTATTTGTCATACAAAATTTTCTGCCTATATTCTTTGTGGTGGTCACAATTTTAATCTCACGTAACTCAAGCACGTTCCGTCCGCTGCCCGCTATAGAATTTAGTGTAACACAATATCCGAAAACGTATACGGTACTCGAGCAGACAAATGATATTGCACCGGCTTCGATCGAGGAGCGCATTGTTGCTGAGTACGAAACCATTGCCGGGTCTTTTGGCACCAATCACGAATTCAAAACAACTGGCAATCGCAATTTTACTGAATTTATTCTAAAATTGGGTGAAACTGAACAAGTACGTATAAATGCACGTTACATGGCAGCAGTTACGGTGAGCGCGAAGAAAATCACAGCTTGGTTGAACAATCAACCTTTACATACAGCGCCTCTGACAGTAAATCTAGTGCATAATGCTATGGCAAGGTAAGTGAATGAATGTGGGGTATGGAACGCTCAGATACCTTACAACAATTTTTTTTTATTACAGAGTTGTTGTCGGCCCCGAAGCATCTATAAGCGTCACTAACTATCCACTACCATATTCTTTGGAAAAGAAATTAGCTCAATTGAATGTTGGCACAAATGTCGGCACTCAATTGGCAACCAATGTTGGTTTTTGCATGTGCTTCGTTAGTGCTTTCTACATACTTTTCCTCATAAAAGAGCGCGAAACACGTTCAAAGTTGTTGCAATTTGTTGGTGGCGTACGTGTATGGACATTCTGGTTGTCCCAGCTGCTGTGTGATATGATCACCTACCTCATAACCGCTGCGATATTGATCATAACCTTGGCTTGCTTTCAGGAAGAAGGGTTTGCGAACTTTGATGATTTGTGTAAGTTATAAAATGATTTATTCATTATCGAAATACTTATCTAAGTCTATGTATATTACTTCCCTCTTTTAGTGCGTTATATTGCCCTTTTAGTAATGTTCGGATTCGCTGTACTGCCATTTACATATTTAATTTCCTTCTGCTTTGTTGAACCAGCAACTGGATTCGCTCGTATATCCATTATAAACATTTTTACGGGTAAGTAAGATAGGTTTGCATATAAAATGTTTAACGACTGGATACATCTGTTGTGCAGTTTGTTGTTGTTTTGCAATGTGGGGTTCAGCTATTTTTCACTTGCAATTTTTACTGAGTGAAAGCTGGGCAGCAAAAACGTTATCTACCAAAAATATCAGGCTCTCTCATCTGTTGGTGGCAGGGTTGTAAAAGAATGCATTCATATGCGAATGCAATCAGTTGAAGTCCTAATTTAGAATGCACTCATTGACTCGCTTTTTGACTAAAGAATGAAAAAATTAAGTCTTAAGTCCTTTTGAAGTCACGACTTTGAAGTCATTTAGAGAAGTCACTTACTGACTCCATTGTTTTAGTAGTTTACGATCATGTCTCATATGCCACAGGTAAATTGACTTCAAATGACTCCATGTGACTCCAAATGACTTCAGTGAGACTTTTTATTCAATGAATGCAATACATGAATAACCAAAAAATGAATGAAAAAAGAATTCGAAGTCGCAGAATGAAGTCTGAATGATGACTTCATTTTTTAAGTCCCAGTGAAGGAATTCAAAAAAGGGCTGCAATCATTTTGCGATAAATCAAATGAATAATTATTCGCAAAGGAATGCATTCTTTTACATCTCTGGTTGGTGGCAATTGAACAAAATGGTGGTAGCGTTAGTTTGCTTGTTTACCATTTTTCTCCCATTATTTCTTTCAATTTTTTTTTAAATTTTGTTTTTTTTTTTTATTTTCAGGTGTTGCACTGTTCGTAGTTATAGCAATAATGTCCATTGAGGGACTCGACACCAAAGATGAAGCCTATACTTTACAATGGTTTTTTAGATTTTTTCCACACTTTTCACTTTCTATCGGCTGGAACAAGTTGTATGTTAATTGGGCTACACGACATACCTGCAATAGTGAAGTGCTTCAAGTTTTACCCGAAAAGTTACGTTGCAAGCTCATTCCTAAGTGTTGCCGTAAGTTTTAGCGAATATGCAAAAAAAGCAAAAAACTTTGTGAAATGGAATTTTGAAAAACAATAACCATTTTTTATTTACAGCCACGATACCTTATTTTGCTTACGAGGAACCTGGTATTTTATTAGAAATTGTATATTTGGGCGGAACCGCATTGCTCTTCTTCTTGATTATTATTACGCGCGAATATGGTTTGATTGATGAGCTTATTTTCTTCATACGCAAAAAGGCATTGTAAGTGAAAAGGAGTGATTTGATGTCTAAAATTTATTTTAAAAATTTGGTAATTGCAGCAAACCACCACCACCACCTGAAGATGGCTATTACGATGATGATGTTGATAATGAGAAAAACCGGATATTGAAAATGAGTGAAGATCAATTGGCCAACCAAAATTTAGTACTTAATGGCGTCACAAAGTATTATGGAAATTTTTTGGCAGTCAACCAAGTGTCGCTGTGTGTCAAAGAGTATGTATTCGTTGATTTTCTCTAAAGCAAAATGGTGCAACTGATTTGCATTTTTTTTAAATTTAAATGCCTGAAAGTATCACCTTAATAACAATAAATAACAAATGTCGCAAGAAGATTAAATCATAAGCAACAAACTAATGAATTATCAACTACGAATTATAAATAGAAACAAACCACATTAAATCCAAAAACATTTCTTTAAACCATAACATAAAAAAAAAATATATTACAAGAAAAGATTCTCATCACATACATATGTGATGTACGAGAGGTCACACAGAAATTACAAATCAATGTTATTAAAAATCATTAGAATAACACTGTGGAACAAATTCAGGTTAGCAAAATTTAGGTCGGTTCTGAAAGGCGGGGGTGAAAATAGAGGCGTTTGTCTATGTTAGTTCGAGGTAGTTTGCTGTTTTTAATCGACCTTCCAACTTTGCAGTCAAATGCCCATTTTTTGCATATTGTTTGTATGGTTTAATGGCTATAACTGGTCGACTAATTGATATTTTTTTAATCTGTTAAAGCCAAATTATTGGCAGAGACCTGTGCAATAATTAAATTAAAAATCGTGGCACACAAATGCGTGCTTGGTGGATTTTGCTGTTTTTGTTTTTGTATGCAAAGTGAGCACAATAAATATTACGTATACGCCATGGCATTTACATTCGAAATATTATATAAAAAAAGTGTTTGCAGTTAAATATAACGATTTTTTACTTGGCTTATTTGCATAAAATGATAAATCTGTTTTTGCTTGAAATTGCGTGCACTTCGCTTTTTCTGGTGTGAATCACAACAAAAGCATAGTGTGCGGGACTATTTTTTCAAGATCAACACCCCTATTTCGAGTGTCAATTTGCAGAAGAATATAAATTTTTCGATTGAGTCGATCGTATTTTGTTTTGGTATTGTGTAACTTGATCGAACAAAAACTACACGTTTTTAATGTATTTTAAATTGTTTGCCAATATTTTATTTTATATTCATTTTATTAGCACTTTTCAAAACAAATCGACACTTAACAGTAGAAAGATGATTGATTGAGCATTCACAGTCGCTCGTTGATCGATCGGGTCGACACTCGCAATCGCTCGATGATCGCTGACCGCTTAGTAGTCGATTATCTATTCGTGTTCGACACTCGCAATAGGGGTGTAAGTTTGAAGTTGAATATTTTAAATTCGTATTTTTTTCTAATTTAGCTTAAACTTTCACCCCCGACTTTCAGAACCGACCTAACTTTTGCTAACCTGAATTTGTTCCACAGTGTAATCAAAGGATGTCAAATCAAACAAATCACATAAAAAGAAACGAATAGATCCACATGATTTTTTATGGATAACAAAGATATGTACAAATGTTATAATAGAAATAACACTCGAAAATCGCGTCCTAAATAACAAAGTTGAAATGTGAAAATTTTAAAATTTCATGGAACTAAGCTCAACAGAATGCAAATGGAAAAATGCTCCAAAACTGCAATATATGTACATACACATATTTGTACGTCGTTTATTTTTCCTTATAAATATTTCAGAAACGAATGTTTTGGCTTACTCGGCGTAAATGGTGCTGGCAAGACTTCAACTTTTAAAATGATGACAGGCGATGAACGTATCACTTACGGCTCCGCGTATATAAAGGGCATGTCACTTGAGTCAGAAATGAGTAAAATCTACCAGGACATAGGCTATTGTCCACAATTTGATGCCTTACTCGATGATCTAACAGGACGTGAGACTTTATATATATTTTGTTTGTTACGTGGCGTACGTCGTCATAGAATTAATCCTATTATCGAAGATCTAGCCAAATCTTTTGGTTTCGCCAAGCATTTAGATAAGCCCACAATGGCTTATAGTGGTGGTAATAAACGTAAACTGAGTACAGCAATTGCTGTTATTGGTAGTCCCACCGTAATCTATCTCGATGAACCGACCACAGGTATGGATCCTGCCGCTAGACGTCAACTATGGAATATGGTTTGTCGTATACGAGATTCTGGTAAATCTATAGTGCTGACATCGCATAGTATGGAAGAATGTGAGGCATTGTGTACACGTTTGGCGATTATGGTTAACGGTGAATTTAAATGTATTGGTTCCACACAGCATTTGAAAAATAAGTTTTCGAAGGGTTTGATTTTGAAGATTAAAGTACGGCGTGCACCAGATACGGCAAAGCAATCGAATAGAAGGTATTTATATACAACAATTTCTTTGTTTGTGCAAATTAGCTAATTAATTTTTAATTTGTGTTAATTATTCAGTCCGTCCATTAGAAGCGGTCGTGTGGAGTTCTCATTTTCTATCATGAAAATGCAGCAGGATATCATTACGGTGAAGGAGTTCGTTGATGAAAAGTTTCCTCATGCAATACTCAAGTGAGTACATCTGAATCAATTTAATTTCACAAATACCATCAGTTCGCCTGATCGACGGAGCAGACTTTCCAACATAGTTCTATTCATTAATAAACAAATTTACTAGTTGATATTCATGACCCGTCTGCTTACCCAAATCCATTTTTAATATTTTCATCAATTTGAATTATTTCCTCTATTACAGGGAGGAGTACCAAGGCATTCTTACATTCTACATTCCACTATCGAGTATTAAATGGTCGAGCATATTTGGTTTAATGGAAAATAATCGTGACAGTCTGAATATTGAAGATTATTCGATCAGCCAAACAACGCTGGAGGAAATATTTTTGGAGTTTGCCAAGTATCAACGTGAAGATCCACGCACGCTTAAGTGAGCCAAACTTTAATTAATTATCTAGTTAATAATGTATTTACTTGCATGTTGTTATTGTTAAACTTAACCAGTGCACATTTATTAAATAGGGATATTTTGCCATATAGTTCAGATGGCAGCTGTCCCAGGTTAGAGTGGTAGCTAATTTGGACACATGTAAGGCTCGTTGTAATACCAGATTTACAAAGGTGACACAAACTTAGTCCCAATTTTTTAGCAAATCGATATAAGCCGGGCAGTTGAGTGTCATCTATGCCTCAGATAAGGCAGAGAGCACCAACTTGCAGTATGCCCGTTATTACTCTGAGCGCCAGCGTCTCCTCACTCTGCCTTGACAATCCTGTCACAAAGCAGTCTGTGTATAAAGATTACCAGTGTCGGTTCGATTACGCAATAATTTGTGTCCGAGAAACTGCAAATCAATCAGGCGTTCCAACGTTTGCACTGTTTGGCATAAAGTACTTAGGAGCTACATGAAGACATTTCCCCGTTTACGGAATAAAAAAAACTTTGACCATACTCCAAGAATTTGATTAAATTATAGAACGACTCGCTTTTTTTGAGACGCTCGTAGACTCTTTCACACCCCACTCAAGCCAAGTATGCACGAACAAGGACGTATGAGTCGGGATTAAGGATAATTTTGTGGCAAAATGTCCCTATGTACAGACCAATCTATTATTTAAATTATTTATTAATAGTTCTAATTGGTATACATACATAAGTATTTGTAGAGCTATTAGTCGCATAAAATGCACTAACCAATTAACTTCATATCCTATGTAAATACAAACATACATAATAATTAAGAAACACAAAGATCAACGATTGAATACAAAAAAAAAGAAAAAAAAAATACAAATTGGCTGTTTTTATTTCGAATTTGAAAGCATGAGCCCTACATAACTATGCATCAACATAACGCTTTAAATATAAAATACATACATATACAG
This sequence comes from Sphenella marginata, assembly GCA_951509765.1. Taxonomy (NCBI): domain Eukaryota; kingdom Metazoa; phylum Arthropoda; class Insecta; order Diptera; family Tephritidae; genus Sphenella; species Sphenella marginata. The sequence goes on along the minus strand of OX608081.1, from coordinate 66,730,095 downwards.
TGGTGGTTGAAAAAATAGCAATACAATTAAAAATGCATATCTACTAAACTACAAAAAAAGAATTGGAAATCTTGTATAAACGTTATAGAAAATAATATTTTCTTAATAAAAAGTTTAAAAATACATATGTGTGTGCATAAAGCAATCAAGCGCACATCAGAAAAAATTAAGTACCACATCACGCATTGCAATTGTCAAAACAAATTACTTTCGAAATTTCAAATTAATTACTAAAGGGAAAAGATCCAACTTCGCGTTTCCTATGCTTGCTGTTATTTTTTTAATAATCGTAAAAAATCAAGATTTTTTTTTTTATTTTTATAATCATAATCATGAAAACAATTATTTTCAATTAAAAAATCCATATAATCAATACATTACTAATTACTAATCAAATTTAACAGGTCTGGCTTTATTATTTGATTTTATTTATTCATTTCATTTCATATTATTTTTTTTTGCATATTACTTTTTTATATTTTATATTTCAAATACGGCTGGCTGTATTTGCCAAATTGCGGATAATCATTATAGGGATTCCCTTATTAACCACATAATCATCATTTAAAAAAAATTTGTTTTTCAAATGTCGGTGCTATTTTACCACACGTCACTGTAGTTTTTTATTTTTTTTTGCATGCTCCTATAATTAATGACTTATTAACATGGATATATGTATGTATAAAAGTGTTTGTACTTTTTTAATTGCATGCTTTCCTCTTCCTTCCATACTCTTGAATGTGTGAGTTTGTATTTTGTTGTGTTGTTGTAATTGATTATATGTAACTATAGAAACAATTTTTGTTCTTTTAAACAATTATTTTTAAACATAAAAAAGCATTAAGAAAAAACGCTGTAAGTGCTGTCCAAAATGACAATTAATGCGAAATTGCAAGCTGGGACCACAACAACACAAACAAAAATACCAGGTGCAAGCAACCGAGCATGAACTCAAACAAATAACAACAGCACAATTCAAAATCAATGGAGATGCAGTTTAGGCAGCACCAAAACAAAATAATATATATGTATGCATGTATACATATACCCAGTTGCACAAACGTTACTTACTTATATGTAAATGAAGAGTGATGGGATGGTGGAAAGTACGTACGTATGTATGTATTAAGCACGCCAACGTAGAAGAGTCTAAGAACAAAATGTCAATGTTTGTACCTTAACTAAAATACTTATTATACAACAAAAAAACTAATATTAGAGAAGAAATCAGAAGTCAAACTGAACTATATTGAGCCCTAACCGCAATTTTGGTGTAACCAACAAATAAAATTTTACAGGTTTTTAGTTTAGAAATATAAAAAATTTCAATGGAAAATGTTACTTACATCATAGTTGCCTTTGCTTTATTTTGGTAACGGTACTAACTACAGTTGTAATATTTTGTGAGATGGTTTAAAATTAACAGAATTGTCGATTTCTAACAAAATACGGATTTTGAAAATTTTGTTGGTTACACCAAAATTGCGATTAGGGCTCAATATGTACATACATATGTATGTAAGAAATAAATCTACCTACTTACATACATATGTATATGTATGCATATATTTACTTAATATATAGCTGTAATGTTCTCTCATTAACATGGAGCCGTTCCATGTTAAATCCCTCATAAGTTAGAAAAGTTCCTTATTTCAATGATGGGTGTATTCTTAATTTTTTTTAAATACGAAAATATCAGTCATTTGATATCACAAAAAATCATTAGTTAGATGGATAAAGGAAAGAAATTGTTTTGCTTACGAATGTCAAAATTCTCTTCTTTGGAACTTTTTTATGTAAGAAATAAAAGTGGTGAAATCCAACTATTGCTAAATTTGACATGGAATGACCCTCATACAAATCATTTTATTTTGCTTATTATACATGTATGTATGTATGCGAAATATGAAAAATGTGAAGTCTCAAAAATTCTCTAAGCCTTATTGATGAAAAATAACATTTACACAACTAAAATATTTACATGAATTACTACAAAAAAATGTTAAGGAAAGCTAAAACAGAGTTGTATAATAATTACTTCGTTGATAGATTTTTAAATATTTTTAGCGCTTAGCAAATAACTAAGTAATTTATCAATTACTCACAAAATAGTTCAAAAGCAGACCATTAAAATTTGATTAATAACACAGTGCAACAGCCATTTTACACTTTTGAAGCGACCTAGTGGAGATTGTTCATCTGGTCGAGTTATACACGAAACGCCCTTTAAAAAGTTTCTAACACCCCCAAAATCTGGTTTTAAGGCCAAAAAACCGTTTTTTCAGTTTCTTCGTAAAAAAAATTCAGTAAAAATCCAATTTTCAACTGATTTCAAAATTCTTAACGGTTTAGTGGCAAAAAAATGGCGTCAAAACCGGATAAACCGAAAACAAATTAAAAAAATTAGGTTTCTCGAGTGAAAAACATGTGATAATATTTTCAAATGAACAAAAGACTATACATATTTCAAAAGTGTCAATAACTCTCTCCCCAAAACCGTTCAGAAAATCGGTTGAAAGCTTGATTTTCAAAGATTTTTTTCAACGAAAACTCTGAAAAAACGGTTTTTTTTGCCTTAAAACCAGATTTTGGGGGTGTTACAAATCTTTTGAAGGGTGTTTCGTATTTTTTTTTGTGGCACTGTGTAATTAGTAAGGATTTTTTAAATAGTAATAATTATTTTAATTGTTTTCAGCAGAACTACCTTGTTATGTAATTATAATATAAAGTAATTTCCGTTTGTATTCTTAGAGAAATCGAAATGCAAACAGCTCAGTAGTTTAATTTCCATACTAGTAATTACACAAAATTTTGAATTTTAATTGAGTTACTGAAATGCTTTGTAAAGTAGGTACTTAATATGATAAAATTATTTTAGCAAAGTTTTATTACAATAACCATATGTATATTTTTTTAAATTACTTGCAAATCTAGTTTTAAAACTTTAAAGATTATTTATTATTATTTTTGCATTAGTTTATTGTTATGTGTTCTTTAAGAATTATTAATTCAATCGGAAAAAGTATTAAATTAAATTTTAAATACCAAAGGTAAATGTATCTAAATTGCATTTGAAATTCTAAATTTATAAATGCAATTAGTATTAGCTAATGTGAAAAGCTTTATTACATGGTCAGTCAATGAAATATGTATGTGTTTCGATGTAACAATAAACTTTATATTAAAAAAATATTTACACGCATATAAACATGGTTGGTTTATTTAATCTGGGGATGCATTACAAATTACCCATATTTGTTTTGCAATTTTGGAAATGTGGCAACTCGGTACAAACACTTTAAATATGATGGATTTTATATGAAAACCGATATGCATTGAACCCGACCCCATCAGAATTTGTTTTACTAACACCCCAGCCAGCAAGGTACCGTACATTTTACGAACATTGTGATTTGCGAGCTATTCTCGAATAAAAAAACAATAACAAAAGAAGCTTTTCCTGTCACGACAAAAAAAAAATTAAAACAAAAAATTTTAAACAAAAATTTTCAAACTGATATTTTAAAAGTTAGTATGTTTGTAAAATATCTAATTAAAAACACAAATAACATAAAATATATTTTTTAAATTATTACTAGCGTGCTGGAAGGTGGATTTGCGGATTTGTGCACAAGATTTCAAAATAGTATTCCGATGAGTAATTCAAATTTAATCATACACCTTCGTACCACAATTTCATTATTTCTTTCTCAGGCAGAGGTCAGTAAAAGAGTTTTAAAGGTACATACATATTATTATTATATTATATTATTAAAATTATAGCATCCACTACCGTTATTTTGTTAAATTATTCATATACATATTATTATAATTATCGCATTCACTACCGCTGTTTTTTTAAATTATATGTATATAATTAAAATTTTATAAATACTACCATTGTTTAGTTTTTATTAAACAGTATTTAATAAAAAAACTTTATCCCTAAAATTTAGGTTTGTTTATTTGCATTATTTTTCGCATTGAAATCAGTCGGTAAGGCAGTCTAGGAAGTCGGTTTTTCTATCGAAAATCAATCGTTTACGAGTACATTTACGATAAAAAAACGGACGTAAAAAGATTCATATACGAGTACTTTTTCGATACTTTTACTTTTTTTACTTTTTACTTTTTAGTTTATGAGCTCGTTTACGATGTTTTTGCTGGCTGGGACATTCTACCTATACAAACACAACTTCAGAAAGAGTATTTTTTAAAAACTGAGGGCATGAGAAGGTATCAAAATAATTGCAAAATTATGGTAATAGGTACCTTCATAGCGCTAGAAAGATATTTTAATGTTTTTTAACACTTCAAAGGCCAAGAGGTATTTTCCCAGTTTCAAACATTGTTTTTAACAAAAAAAAATTTTTTTCTGTTTAATATAACGTACATACATATGTTTTCTAATGGGTCAAATGAATTTTCTTAAAATGAGGTTGAGTCTGTGTAGATAAAACGTTATTTTAAAAGCGTGATCCGACTCAGAAGGTATTCTTAGTGGCACCTGCCGGTGGAAGCAGATGAAGCGGTAGACCACCAATCCGATGGAAAGGCAAAGTTGGAGACCGATTGGTACCACTTGTCAGAAATATGTAACGACTGGAGAGCTATGTTGGATGGTCAAAATCATTAACACAGCTAAAAGTTATTTAAATAAAGACGAAGATTAGCAGTTTAAAAACATGTTTATCAACTTTTTTATTAACAAGTGAAGTTTTGGGGTTGGGACCCCAAAATCATAAAAAACAGAAAAGGTTTATAAAGCTTTAAAATAGCATTTCCATACAAATTCTCAAATATAACAGACTTATAAATCAACTGTGGAATTTATGAATTTTGAGCAAGGACTTAACATGTTGTACATTTTTTACTAACTATAGAGAAAAAAATTTTGTTTTAAACTAAATATTTTTATAAACAAAGCACATATTTGTTGTTTTTATTATTTTATATTACTTTGCATATTTTAAATTGTTTAAATAGTCATATTTTTTATTTTCAAATAACATTTGTTATTGGAGTTAATGGACTATTACACCAAATTTGCATAAGCTCAGCACTTTCCCAAAATCTTTTTGAATTGAATTTCGATTTATTTTCGTTGATATATTGCCATATCATCCAAAATTTTAGTCGCCAAAAAACGCGAATTTGAACGCGCTGAAGGTGATGCATTAGCGCTACTCGGACGGCTACCACAATCGGGCGAGAGCGGTGCATGTGTTGGCGAACGCGATGGCACTAACAAAAATTCGTTAGATAAAAAGTCAGCATCCATCGAATGAGTTTTACTATGATGGAAGTTGCGTGCCAAACGTTTTGGTGGCTCTATAAAACGTTCTTTAACAATCAAAGCGCCTGGACGCGACGAGCCCGTACCAGCAATGTTCGTGGCACCAGCAATGCTATCAGCACGCATTTCCACCTTTGCACCTGTTGTAGCCACAGTTGAAATTTGTTGTTGTTGTTGTTGTGTAATAATTGTGTGCGGTGCTGTTTTGTGTAATGGCGAACCAGAGATTGATGTTGCTGGTGAGACGCACATTGAACTTTTCAGATTTATACAGGATTGTGTGTGATCGACATCATCTAATTCGGAAATATTTTGTGGCATACGTTTTAGTGTATTACTGGCAAATGGGAAATTTGAGTTCGATGTCGATTGGGTAAGTGTTTCGAATTTTCGTAGACGTGCATCTTGTTTTAGCGCAGAAGCCGATGGTATATTTATGGATGCATGTAAATTGTTTGTGGTTAGCTCTTTTTGTCGTTCATATTCACCACCTTCGAAAAGACTTATTTGTTTTTTGATTTTTGGTGAGATTGGATCCGTTGGCTTGCGTGGTGCAGCACGACGTTGTACGGATTCGGTGAAAAGTGAAAGTGGTGGCAACGATGTTGGTTCACCATATAAGCTGGTTTCGGGTGACGAGCTTATGATTTTTGTTTCAGGTATTTGTAGTGGTTCTGGCAGTGCAGCAGCAACTGCACCAATAACAGTATCCTCGACATCGGGTGGTTCAGCCATTTCGGCATGAAGGGGACAACAATAGCATGTTTCAAGTTTTGGATCGTCAACAGGAAGAGATGGCGTTGTGGCTGCCGACAATGTCGCCTCGTCTTCATCTTCAAAGCCCTTAATTTGTGCAATAAAAAACGATCGTTAATAACATATTCATAGTATATGTGTGTAGGAGCTCAAAGCTTTTTAAAATATTAACTTTCCTACTCTATTTCTTTGCTTTTGAAACCAAAAAAACTTTTGCAGCTACAGCCTTATAATTTAAGTTATTTCACGTTGCAAGCTGTTCATACTGCAAGTTTCTTAAAACTTGAAGCGTTCTATAGTTTTTAGAAACCGCAAGCTCTTTCCAGCTGTCCAACACTTTTAGCTTTTTGGTTAAAGTATTTTAAAGTTTTAAGGTATGTGCTTTGAAGTCCTAAATTTAAAGTTTTCGAAAGCTTTCCACTTCCTGAAATTACAGCTTGGAACTTTTTTATAATTAACTTTCCACTTTCTTACTCCTAAACTTGGACGTAAAGATTGGATCTGCTGCCGCTGATTGAAGCAAATGATAGAAATTTTGAGCCGGCAGTTCCTGTTTTATTGTTGCAAACCATAACATTATAACAAGCATATGATTGAAGAAGATCTGATTCCCTGGAAAGTAAGCATTCAAAAGTGCACCGGCAAGCACTCAGCAACATCCACAATTTTGAATTTCTCTTATTTTTTCAAGCTTTATAACATTTAAAGCTGTCTAGTGCTTGACCAGAAAACACTTTTTAAAGTTCCGAGCTGAAAGTTTGAAACTTCCAATCTAAGAGACATATGTTTGTTATTGATAGCTTTTACGTTCCTAGAGTCTTAACATCTTACAAATTATGTAGGTTTTTGAAATTTCTAAGATTTCAAGTTTCCAAGTTACTACTCTGTGAAGCTATAAATATAAATATATCCTATATGCGTACATATGTATGTATGCCGCAAAGAGATACTATTAAGCTTTTAAGGTTTCTATAGCAGAAAGCTGCAGTGTTTAAAAAAAAGAAGATTTTTTTAGATATTGGTTTATAAAACTTTAAGGTTAGGTAAACTAAGCCTTAAGTTTCTTTAAAGATCTTTGAAGGTTTCTAAAAGCTTTCAGTTAATAAAAAGCTTCACAAATTGAGTTTTAAAGCTCTAATCCCCAAACAGCTTAAGCCTATTTAAGTTTTAAAACCTAAGCGTTGCTCTTTAAAATGCGAACTTTGAAACTCGTTTTTTTGTCTTTTTTAACTTAGTTCTATACTTTATAAATTGTTTGCTTTCCTAAGGGCTTACGTTACTATAAGATCCTTAAAATTGTTTTCTTTTCATAACTACGAGTTCATACAATTTTACCTAAAGAGCTCTGTTTTTTTGTTTTATAAGCTTCAATTTTTCTTTTATAAAATAAATTTTTAAATCTTGGTCCCTTTAAAGATTTAGGCTGATTTATCGGTTATAATATTTTCAACTTTTTACTTTATATATGTAGCTAGTTCCAAGCTTTTTGAAGCTTTGAGCTTTTATAGAGTGTATGTTTCCGAAAGCTCAATTGTACTTAGAATTCTCATATTTATTTCTAATATTTTAAATCATAACAGGCAAAGTTTAAATAAACTTGAAATGTCTACTTACATCAACCGAGAGAGTCATCGATCCTTTATTCGCAATCATGCTTATATCCATACCAAAACTAACTGGTGTTAGACATGCGCTCGCATCACCACGGCTACTTCCACCACCGAATGTGAACACACCATCAGTTTCAATATCCAAAGCATCCGTATTCATTGGAGTATACACCGAGACCGCATTCAAGTCTTCATCTTCGAGTTGTGGAAAATATTTGGCAAGCTCCTCGGCTACGGGCAGGATGTTTACTCTACTTTTCGGTTTTTCATTTGATATATTTACGTGTTTTTTGTTTTTTTTTTTTGAATATTTGTGAGTGTGCAACAGTTTTTACAGTTGAAAAAGCAGAAAAAGATAGGCCATCAAGGAATGTTTTATGCAGTAAAATAAATTAAACATAATGAATAAAACAACAAAAATTAAATTACACGAATTTTAACATAAAATCTATTCTGTAATTTTCATTTCAATTGCATACTGACCCATCGGCGCTGGTTATACTAATCGACATTTCGCCACTGGGCGTTTCATGCGAACAACTATCCGAGATGGCTGGGGATGAGGGTTCGGTGCTGCTGGCAATGCTTGATTGTTGACTCCATACTTGGATTGATTTTTGTTTTGAGGAGGTTTTACGACTCATAAATTATTGTTGATTTTACATGAATTAAGTTTTATGATTTTTGTTGGCTTTTTTTTTTTGTTTAACTATTAATGAAAAGCATTCGAATAACGTATCGGAAATGTATATAAAAAAGCATTCCATAAAGAGGAGAATCGTGCTTAATAAATTTAAAAAGAAAGTATGGACAGTTGTGACTTATGCACTTTAAGTAGTAGGTTACAGTCGATTAAACTAAATAAAAGTTAAACTTTTACTTTAGGAAATCGACATCTATAAACTGTTGATTGTTGAGGTGGCACTATTACTTTTCGTTTTCGAAGCGCTTCGTTTTAATTATTTTCCAGAAAAAACCTTATACATTAGGCTTAGACACCAGTAATCGGTAGTAAACCATATACGACTATGGCGCTAAGGCCATGGACGTTTATCTGCATCCTATAAAGGAATCTGTTTCACAAATACAATGGCTGTCTCAGCCGTTGATGCGACTAAATATACATAAGTTGTTACAGGGCATTTTTGGGAAAGAACGTCTTCAAACAAATCATGTAGTTTGGCATTCTTTCAAACTTTGCTGAGGTTTCTCAAATATATTATATATGTATGTATACATATATGTATGACGTCGTATCTGAATGCCACACATTGGTCACCGCAACTAACATAAATATCTCTTTTGTGAGCGGGCCATTTACTCCTAGACACTCTGCAAACGCTTTCAACCATTATTTGACTCGATTTGCTGATACGACCTCTCGCATTGAAATACACTGCGCCCGTGAGACGGTCGGAAGTCCGATTCCTACTTCAAATCCCATTTTCGATCGCCCCGTGACTGAATTTCTCATCCGTCCTATAATTTGTCTATGTTTGTAACGAAGACTTTCCTCAACGGTCTAGATAGTTGTCGTTGTAATATAGAAGTGGTTAACATTAAGCAAAATATGGCTGTTTAATGTATACATTTCCGTGGTTCTGAGTCAAACAGTTGTCCGCTGAGATGTACAGGAAAAGCAATTAGGATAGGAATCAAGCTTTTTCATATTTAGACAAGCCAATTTTCGGACAGGACTCGTCTGCCGGGACTGCTGGTATAAGATATAAATTTTTGCGACATCTACAATTTAGGGACATACAAAAGTATATATGTAGGTCGGATCCACTTTATTTTAATACAAGTTTTAAACATTCTTCCCTTAAGGTTCACATTTTCTTGTTCGAGGAAACAATCTGTACTTGTTGTTTTTTTTTTTTTGTAAACTAAAAATATTTTTTTCAACTACGCATACAGAAATTTGTTTAATTTTTGAAGTGCTGTTTACATTAAAGCAACTTAATAAAAAGAAATATCATGTGCCATTAAAAAGATTTTTGCATAGGTCAAAGAATACATCGAAAATATTTTATATACAAAAATATATATAAAAAATAAATAAATATACAAATTGAAAAAATTGTGCATACATAATATTTTGCAAAACAAAAATTATAATATAGTAATTACAGGTTCTGAATGCGTTTAAATACAATAGATAGATATGTATGAGTAGAATAAGTATATAATTTGGAAACTGGTTCTACTTTTTAAAATTTTTGTTTGTTGCATTTAAGCAAAATATTTAAGAAAATTAAACTTTTAGCAGCAAAAACGGGGTAATTTAAACATACTAACAGTACATCATCCATACGAAATTGAATAGTTCAAAAAGTGTACTTATTCTTAAATTTACTATGTAGCGTCGGACTTACTTCCAACATTCGTTTGAGCTGTTATCGGCGGTGGAATACCAGTTGCACCGGCTGTATTATTTGATCTTTCTGTTGTTGCTGTTGCTGGTGTCGCAGCCGCTGTTATCATTTGTTGTGCTGCCTCCTGCATCTCACGGCATACATTTGCCGCAGCCGATGATGGATGCACACAAGAAAAATGTTTCGCTTGTTCTTCCCCTGTCGCTGTTTCACGGCAACGACACACACTGTCACCTGAGACGTAACTTGGAGCTGCTTCTAATGAATACATGGAGTGCAATGCACTTTGTAAAGTTTGTTGTGGTGTGGATGGATGTTTTGGTGGTGATGAGGCTGGTGTTTTGAAGAGTGGTGATGTCGTCATCTTCTGTAGAAATTGATCAAGTTGCTTTAGTGAAAGTGCATTATGGAGCGTTTCTAGTGGCCGTATAGGTGGTACACCGCCAAAGCCTTCAAGTACTACGTGTGAGCAGCCGTGAACATATGTACATAGATGATGGTGCGTAGTTTACGGATAGATATTAAGAAGAAAATTGTATTAGAAAAATTATACAGACAATAGTTTAACTTAATTTGATAACAAATAAACATGGCTGCACTTGCTAGCAAATACCGAAATTTTGTTTATACCAGATTTCTGTTCTGTTCTGATTATGCAGGGTGCTACAGCCGTCACGACATTGGGAGTACTCTCTTCTTCATCGCTTTGGGAAATATACCCGACCTCGAGGAATGCAATCCAGTGAATGGAATCCAAGGAATTAAAAATCGGAATAACTATCCCGGAATGCAAAAAGGAATAAGGACTGCAAAATTTGCATTCCTTATTCCAAAAAAGGGAATAAAGGCTGAAATCACTATTTCTTCAATCTAAGGAATAATTATTCCGAAAGGAATGCATTCTTTAACAACACTGATGCAGGGCAAGTGTTTCGTATGGTGGGGTTCAGTCTGGATATGTAAGAGTTAAACCTGTTAAAATATCTAGAACGAAGTCGTGCTAGCATGTTTCTAGTCTCCCTCTGAAGTACGCGTTTCCGTTGGTTGGATATCAATAACGGCATACACAGCCTGGGATTTGTATACCGACTCAGTGTGGAGGTGATTTAAGGCCCACCTACGGTTACGCAAATCAAACGGCAACTAATGTGGTGCCGGATCTCTTCATCCAACAGATGTCGATTTGGATGACTAGGTTTATAGCAGATCAGTAAAAACAGTCTGCTGAAGAGTTCTGCGCGCCTCCGAATATAGAGAATTTTAGCCTCTTGATGGAAGTGAGGCCATATCGTCACAGTACAATGAATAATCGGTCGGCCAATAGCCTTATATGTGCCGGCCCCGAAATATACCTAGATGTTAAAAAGGGGTGATAGAACACCTTGGAGTAGCACTGTTTAACAACAACCAAGCCAACGGAGAAATAAGCAAGGATAAGCTCTTCAGAATGCTTTAAGCTGCTAGAAGTTTCAATAGGCTCAATTCTTAACAGAGGACAGAGCTTTAAGAAAATTTATGGTTGGCAATGCCTAATAAAAACCCCAACATTGAAACAGCTTAAAGCTTTAAAAGGCTTAAAACCAGAGAAAACACTAACAGGTCGACAGCTATATAGCGCCAATGCACACGACATTGCTAGCCTTATTTCCGAAAGCCCCCAAGAGCAAAAATCAAGTCCGGCATTGATATCTTCCATCAAACTTTATATGTATGTCATCAAATCTGTCCTTATGTAGGGCTCCGAAATATGGAAAGTGCTCAAGGAAGAGGGGCACTTTTATTATTAGAAATTTATGGGTTTCCCGTGTGATATCGGCGAGCTTGGAACTGGCATAAGTTAGCGCCGAAGTCATTACCTAGGCGTTTAAGCGCCCAGGAGTGATGATGGTGTAGGAGATTGGCTTCCCTGCGAAACTTATACGGGTATGCCTAATGACGTAGACCAACACATTTAGTATTGGAAATGACTTCGCTGAGCCTTTCGAGATCAAAGCAGGTTTGTCCAAAAAGCGGCATCATCTTTTAACAAACATACTCGTATGCCTTAGGAAGATCACTATCACACAAATTAAAGCTTTAAATCCCTTTTGACTGTCCGAGTAATAAAGATCGATCCTAAAACATCACTCTATTGAGAGTGATAGTCTATTAGCTTATATCTTGTTCGGAACTACAGGAAACTACTTTTTTAGAACATTAAATATACAATATTCGGTACCGGTAAAAGCTGCTAACTCTAGAGATAACTCGATGGATCCAAACTTTTCTACAAATGGAACAAAACAAGTGAGTAAATTCTATATTTAAATTTGTATTTAAATGCATGGAGCTAGCAGTTTTTATTGTTGGACTTATCACATATTACTTTTAGTGTTTTTAGCGCTCTGGACATTTTGAGTGAGCAGCTTTCATCGCGGTGCCATCGCAATAAAATTGAAATACTGAAATAACGTTCATATTTTCTTACCTGATGATGAGACCGCACATGGAATCATATCCCTTAGATTGGGTGCTGATGAACTGCCACTTATAACTGCCGTACTAAATAGGCTACTTGAGCTAGTGGCCATCTTTTTGCTAAAACCACCAAATCCCAACATTTTCATATATGACATCTGGCCAGCAATGCTGTGTCTTTGACGTCGAGACGATACCGACGATGAGGATGACACTGGTGTCGCATTACCATCTGCGGCAGAGGTAGAAGTGGTGCACGTCACAACCACAGAAGGCGACGAGGGCATGGGTGTAGACGACGTAGACATGGATGTGGATGTGGATGTTGACGTGGACATAGCGGACGCATTGACATTGACATTTGACGATGATGGTTTTGTAGGTGTGTACGTTGTTAAAGGAGTTGTTGGTGGTTGGTTTACGATATTGGTGGTATTTTCGGGTGGATTGTAAATAATGGGAAAGGCAGGAGCGTTTTCGCAATTTAATTTGTTAGTAACAGGCATATTAGATAAATCATTCGAAGATGAGCTCAAAGTGACAACAACGTCGGGTATGCGAGCAGGAGTGGGAGAGTGTTGGTGTTGGTGATGGTGCAGTTGTGTGTGTTGATGTTGGTGGTGTCGATGGTGCAAATGTTGTTTACGTTGATTATTGTTGTTGCGTATTGGGAATTTGTTGTGTTGTGTGCGTGTGCGTGTGTTAGATGTTGTGGTTGGTGTGTGTTTAGGTTCGATCAATATGTCAATATCGCAGGCAGGCATGGTGTTGGACGTGGATTGAGGGGTGGGAGAAGAAAAAGCATTGTTGTTAGTAGCATTTGCAATAGCAAATTCATCGATTGTTGTAAATTTATTAATAAAGGGTTTTTGTTGTTGTTGAGTTTGCTGCATAAATTTGAATGGATTTTCAACATCGATCAACATCACTGGCGCCGATTGCACCGTGGGCAAACTGGGCAATAATAAAGCTTTTTTTGCTGCAGACACATTTTGTTTCTCTTTCTCAGCAGCTGCTTCACATAATAAATCGTTTGCATATTTTTGTTTCGTATTTGCTTGCTGCTGCAACCGCCGCTCATCTGACTCCTTACACAATTTCAATGTGGAAGCTGTGGGTGAATTTGTCGGCGAAGCGATACGCAATTGATTTTTGGCTTGCTGTGTATTCCTCAAACTTCGGCAACCAAATTCACCAGTTAGAATAGCGGCTGGTGCCGAACAAGATAACTGAAAATCCTCCATAGAGCAAACACGTGTTAGAGCAATTGGCGAGCTACCCAAAACAAAGTGTAAAGCATCGCCAACGCCAACGCCAACACTGACGCTATCTGGACTATTTGAACTTAATATATTAGCCATACTCTTTGAGTGTGAGTGTGGAAAATTTTCATCGAAGGCACCACCACCATAAAAGCAATTACAACAGAGAGGACGTTCGTTAGTAGCTAGTGGTGAAATTTTTGGTAAGTGTGATTTATTAGGCACGCCAGAATCAGGTTCGTCTATACTGGCGATGGTGCGCAAGCTCATTAATTGTGAATGACGCTGATGACGCAGCAGCGCATGGTGAGGTGAGCTCGTATGAAATTCAATGCAAGCGCCATCTGGTGTCATTGGATTGAGAGAAAAATCAATATCAGAGAGTGGCAACTCATTTGTTGATGAGTCAATTTTAAAGAAAGTTAAACTCTCTGTTATACGTATGTGAAAAGAGCCGACACCGGCACCGCTGCCAGTGTTTGCAGCAAAATTAGGTGTAGAGCGTGTATTAATTATTTCTTTGAATTCATGCGAATTAGTAACGGGTTTGGCTGGGATTACAGGTGACGTACGCCTAGGCGAAGCGTCAGCTGTGCGTTCAAGTCAATTACAATTATATAACGATAGTTAGAAGCAGACAAAAAGAAATTACTTGCGTTACATTTTGTTAGAAAGAGATAAAGAGGCAGAGAAGAAAGATTAAGAAAGCGCGCATTTTGTTACATTACAGAGCAGACGAGACATGGGTAACGTAGAAGTGTCATGTGGGAATAAAATGACAGATTCAATGGTTGAATATGTATCAATAATTTTGTATATTTTTTTGAAAATCATTAAAAAAAATATTAACTTATTATGTACGCAGCATAGCTTGGACAATTCACATAGAGTACGACATTAAAGCAATGCAATAAGCTGGGCACGTAAGGAATATTTAAATTATCTACATACAGTGCTGTACAATACGATAAAAAGCTACGTAATATTGCCGTTCTTCCGCTGAAAATACAACATTGGATTCCAGCGAGTACGTATGAGACTTGTACAAGCTAAGCTTAGCTAGCCAACAGAGAAGAGGTGCGCGTGTATAGAAGAAAGAAATGCTCGCTGATAATAAGCAATGCTTCAAAATTGTCTCAGTAGAAGCTTTAAGCTCGAAAGAATACTGGTGGAATTCGTTAAATACTCCAAGGGAAGGATTCTGCAGCTTACGTTTCACCCCAAGGCTATCGAAATGTAAGGGATTATACGCAGAGTTTCTTGGGTACCTTGTGTTAGAACGAAAACATTTTCGGATGCCCGCAGAAACAACAATTCCGTGTAAAAAATCGTGTGACTAATTTTTAAAGAGAGCGATTCGGGATCGATTCCTTTAGTCTTTAGTTGGTTATAATTCAATTTATGTAGCATGCTCATAGGGGTGTGTAAATTTTAGTTTTTGTAGCATACTTTTAGGAGTTAAAATACCCATTTGGTTGGAAAGTGGATTAGTCCTTTCGTACCCGTTCAGGTTTAAAGGCCAACAATTAGTGTCTCCATAGGACATGTGCAAACAGTTCAGCCCATATATAGTGATCAAAACAGGTATCAGTTACATCCTAATTTGCGACTCGTCTCGTCTGATCCTAGACTAATCACATTTTGCGGGCATTTACGAAGCACACATAAATGCAAACACACCTGCACCCACATCTCTGCGTCGGTATTGAAACCGGAAAGTCGAGAAATCAAATCTGATTAAGGATGGCGGATGGTTGTGCACGCGAGATAGACATGAAGGATATCTAACGCAACACCTAAGATTTGGCTGACAGTTTGGGATAGCTAGCTACTTTCTCTCTCAGGTGGCAAAATCTAGTTATTGCTTATTTAGAAAACTGGGCCATGCCACATATCGATAACTGTTCCTACATTACTGGAAATACAAATAAATATTCGGCAATATAACGCACTGCTAATGTATTTCACAACACTGTGTGTAGTATACAGTAAGGGTGAGTTTACATAGGTTTACTGTTAGTTTTTTTGCTTATTTAAAATCGAATCGAAAACAAAGTGAATGCATGCAAACGAAGGTAACGCAGTTTTACGGCACAGACTGGTTAAATTGAATTTTCCAAATAAATAAATATTTGGTTCCTATATTTCAAAATACAAGTGACAGGACATGTTAGTGAAATGTGTTTAGGTTTTTTTTTTGTTGAAAAACAAAAACAAATTTGTAGGTTTTGGGACAAACGCAAGTACTATGTACATATGTATGTATGTGCTCTATGAACTAGTTTACATTTAAAATAAATTTAAATTGCATTTAAAACAACGCTGGAGTAATTCAATTAGATTCCAATTGCAAAATACACTGAACTGTGATTGTATATATGTAGAAGCTAATGGCTTTTACACACAATAAAGTGATTTATTACTTTTCCAATTCTTCAACAAATATGTATGTAAATACTTTTTAAAATGACACAAACGAAAGGAGAACTTTTACGCAGTAACAGTGAAGATCTGGAATTTTTAACAGTAGACCGTAAAATTTTTAACTCAGTACAGTACAAATTCATTGTTATCGACATTTTTTGAAGTAGTAAAATTTGACTGGCAGTGCAAATAACATTGCAGCTTCGGTAAACATTTACTTTCGTTTCAGTTTTTTAATATACAGTCAAGTCTGCAAATTTGAATACCGTAAAAATTTATTAATGTTTACTGATTCCGCTATTGTAAGACAAATAAAATTTTAGTATCAGTACAAAATTAATACTTTTACGCGGCATTTTTCTGGCAATTTTCTATTTATGTGTGCAATAGGTGCTCCAAACAAACAGATCTCACATAGGCGAACATATTTGGTTAGTTGAGTATGTGATCCCGTGTATGGTAAAAAAAAAAAGATTATGAAAATTTCTTTGTGCACTTTGAGCTCGAAAAATTTGTTTGTAGATATGTATATGAATTTAGCATACAAATTTTAATGCTTTTATGTTTAGAAAAATTCAAAAGAAAGAAGTTGCTTAAACGCCAGAGTACACCTTAAACCAAGAGGTTCACTTACAGCAACAAAACTTACAGAGAAAAAAATACAACATACACAGAACAGAAGAGTTTTGAAGGCATATTGAGAGCGTTAAAAGACCAGCCGTTGAAAATGTTTACAATGATTTCAAAGCTGCTACATTTCAACAAAGCTATGTAATCATTTTTATTTTTATAATTAAAGCGTTGTAAAAGATGTTCGTTTGGTACGCTAAAATTACAAAAATATATTGTTAATCGCTTTCCATTCTGAAAGTTTTTCTTAAACATTCTACAGCGGCTAGCTTTTAGTACTGCTTGCTTTTTGTTTTTTATAGAAATGCCTATAGAGAAAATATTATGTCATTGTTTTTTTTTACAGCAGTATTCAAAGACGACAGCAAAAGACGAGACCGAATTTCAGCCAAATACACGGAAATTCCCAGCCAGATGCTTATACGAAAATTTTGTCATTGTGTTAAAAAGTTAAATCAAATGTGTAAAGTTTGTATCGTATGTTAATAGTAAGATAGTAAATAAGTTAATACTATATGAAAAGATCAAATCAAATATATATATGTAGGTAATTGTGTTTAAATTAAAACCGAAAAATAAAAATTTAAAAACACTTACATACATAGCCATTTAAACAGAAGCTGTGCTTGTATTACAAATAATTTAGAAATAAATCTACTTGCATTACTATTCTATTCGAATCTAAAAATTAAAATATCTTCAACACCGTAAATGCTGCGAAAAACCGGGGAGTGGCTTATAACAGATTTTACATCAAAACCTCTTGCCTTATCCCTGCAAAAGGTGTTGTGACTAATCTCTAAAGAAACCAATCCACGATGAATCCTGTGTCAATATACAAAAGTTAATTTTAGTTATAGGAGTTAAAAGTACTCGTTTTGGATAGAAAGTGGATCAGTCCTTTCATACCCATTTGGGTATAAATATGTACAATTGGTCTCTCCAAAGGACATGCTCAAAGAAATGTGAACAGTTCAGCACATACAAAGTGATTAGAACTGCAGCATGCATCCTAGATTAATTGCATTTTTTGCAGGGAAGGGCTGTGTGTGCACTAAACGAGGTTTCCATTGTTTAACCTTTGCTAGAATTATGACACAAAAATGATTGTCCACTGGGTGTTATAATGCTAGTATTCTTCTTTAAGTTTTCTTCTAAAATCATTAAGAATTATGAAAAAAGCCTTAACTCTTCGCTCATACTTTAGAAGCAGCGGTATACCAAGCATCTGTACTAGAGATGCCAATCCCAATTTTAAGAACACTATATTACGAGCCGGCATTCCCATATTATAAAAATTAAAAAAAATTGGCCACCCTAGTGAGTACACAACAAATAAAGATATGCGATGCAAAAGTCTTAAAAAAACGTACTCTGACTAAAATTATGAATAATATCAAAGTGTTAAGTGTTAGAAATAAGTAGAAACAATTTGTTGAAAGCAAAACAAGAGACGTACTCAAACGCAGCAGCAACAAAGTAAACGTTTTTTTTTTAACAAAGAAAAAAAGATAAATATGAGTACTTAAGCGAAACTTACCTTTAGCCGACTTTTGATGACGTTGTTCATAGCTACGTGAACGAGGTTCCGTATCTGGACTTATAGGGCGTTGTGTGTCCAATGAACCAATTTGTTTAGTTTGTTGTTGTTGCAACTCTTCATTTAAGCGCTTGGCCAAATGTGCAGCTTCATGTCCGCTAACGGTATGATGTGCACCGATTGGTATAGGCTTCGATTTTGAATGTTTATTGTGGGGCGGTGACGGAGAATCCTTTTCCCAGCCCTGTTGATGTATAAAATCGAGTTTAGTTTATTTTCATAAATAAATTGTAATTCATGTGACACTCACATCTGATTGGCTCTTAACTGGACTTTCCTCAGAATCATTTTCTTCCTCTATGCGCGGTGGATTGCCTTCGTCAATAATGCAACTACTGTTTTTCGGCATAAGTGTAGAGGAACCCTTTTGCAGATAAAACCAAGAGGAAATTAATATAAAGTAAAATAAAATATAGAAGTTATTAAAAACAAAGAAAGTATGCGAATCTAGCAACTTTCCTTCATCTTTGCAGAGTTTGACAAGTTGTGGATTCTCATAATACGCGCATTCATTTTGAAGACGAAGCGGTACATTACATAACTTAAATTACTAAGCTAAACTTAACTGAATTAATTTACCTAACTAATATTGAGTTAAAATACCTCAACTTAATAAGATTTCTATTTACTTTATTTAAATTAACTTAGTTTAAGGTTAGTAATGTCTATTTCAGAATCGAATTTGGAAATAGGAAATTTATTAAAAGTGCTTTGAAATAGGTTGATCTTCCACTCAGCCGCCGACTTGTAATATGAAAGAATATGACATTTATATTCATTGAGTTATCTCTATTTAAGGTCAGGGTATTGAGCCGGTCCATGATTCACCGGCTGGAAATAATCAATCAATTTCTTCTGATGTAGAGAAATCTGTTGGGATTCCTACTTCCCTTTTGTTGTAAAAATATATTACTAACCATTTGCTTAGAATTATCAGAATCATTACGCGAATGTGGACGAAAGCCTGGACCGGGTGGCAAATTTTTTTGCACACAACAATTAACACCCGGACTAAAATGTAGTTCCACATGAAAACGTTCCTCCGACGTTGGGTCTTTAGTTGGATCCTCGTACAACATTATCACAACTTGTGCCATATAATTCAGTTCTGATACCATAGATATATAGTCCATGGCGCGACGCCATTGCTCATCATTGAGTACATTTAAAAGGCCGCCATAACGTAATACCGTCAACAATGAATGCACATGACTTTCGCTGGTAAAATATAACCGCGTACGTACATGTCGACCAGGGCTAGCGACACCATGACTGTAATGTGGATTTAAACGATTAACTGATTCATCACCAACTTCTTCAATGTTTCGTTGCAAATCTGCCTTGATCTTTTTTAGTAAAGGCGTACAAATGCCTTGACCAATGGCCAACTTCTCTTGCACTGTGGAACCATATTCTTGTGGTATAACTATATCGGCTAAATACTTGGCATAAATATACAACTCTTCAGCTTGATCATATTGTAATGTATGTTGGTTATGTTGAAGATCATATTTTATACAATCATAAATATCTGGAACTTTTGATATATCATATTGTTTTGATTTTGTGCTAAAATCTTTTTCAATTTTCTCCCAACGACGTGCCATTAAATCCCACGTCTCGCCGTGATATAATATAGCATCTTTGGTTTTGGGATCTTCTTTTTTAACGCTGATTATTGTTAATAATTCTTTGATTAGTTTGTGAACGTGATTACAGCATTCCACTGGATTCTTGACAAAGTCCAATGCTTGATTTATTGAAATGCTATTGCAAGGATTAATTAATTCACGGTCTTCGGGGTTGAAGTCTCGATCAACACGCATTAAATCGTGCAGGCGTTGCTTTGCTCTGAAATATAGAAAATATTTGCACTATGATTTTCAATCATTTTGTTTTGAAAAAAAAATAAAAAATTTTTTTAATAAAAATTAATTTGCATTGTTCTCGGATTCGCTTACATTATTTTTTCTGGATAAATTTATTTTGAAGTATTTTTTTTTAAAGAATGGTTTTATGGATAGTGGATATTTGTGTTTGTTTCACTGATTTTTTCACAAAAAAAACTATAGTTTTGTTTATTCAAACGAATATGATTTATGTAACAAAGCTTTTTTATTTCAATAAGTGCCGATTATGAGACCAAACGGTTTCATATGAGGCATTCAAAGCAATAATGGACCAAATATTTTAAATTGAGATAAATGGAAGATAAAAAATGTATCTTTCTGTGAGAAAGAATTTACAAAAGCCAAATCCGGAAGAACTATATTCTTAGAACATTATTTTCTGTTACATTTAAGAGTGGTAATATTATATTTTTAAATTATCGTTGTAAATATGAAGATATTTTTGTTCTGCGTAGGCAGTTCTAGCCACGATGGTAGATGCGCTACGGTATGGGATGTTGTAGTTAACAGTAACATAATGGTAGGACAGAACTTTTCTTTCAAATTAGGTTTTACATATACTTACAAATTTTGATATTTACTGGAATCACAATCATTATCCAGCAAACCATTTGTATTGGCGCTTTTTACCATTTGCACCAAAATCGGGGTGAGTTCACCCTCCAATGCTAACAGACCTTTAGCAAAAGCGGCAGCAGTCATTTGGACACGACCTTCATCGGAAGCATAAATTTTCAGATCATGCCGGAATGTTGAATGCAATCTGCGAATATGCGACATGTTTAAATTTCTAAATTAAATGAAAATGTGTTAGTTCAAATTTACCTCAACAAGCCCAATCCTTGCGTACCAGAGTAATCTTGTCTGCCCTGACCACCCGGATACATGCAGCGGAATATGCGTCCAAGCTCCTCAGCTTGTATGCGTCCAGCTGGTGTTAACTCACCGCCCCATTTCAAAATTAAAACAAGTGACGGCTCCTTTGGTGCATCTACTTTAAAGCATAAATAGTTAAAAAAATAAATCAAGAAAAAAAAAGAAATGAGCAATCCAAGTTACTCCAAAAATGTTGCCATTAACCTATTAGTGTATAAGTAAATGTAGGTTAAGAATGTACAATCTTCTGTAAATATGTTCTAAATATTTGTTCAAATATGTTTATAGTAGGTACATTAGGTTGTACGTGTCGGTATTATTAAACATTACCGTCATCAGAGCTTGAGCCGCGTGGGCGTCCTTTTGGTTGGTATTTCATTTGTACTTTACGGTTAATGCCAGAGAAGTGGCCATACCTGTAAGTTTAAAGTGATAATTTAGTAACAAGCCAAAAAAAATAATCTCGAAAAAAAAATTCAGCTCTCCGTCCTCACTGTATACAAAACCTAAGACACATCCTTGGCAAAAACAAAGCAGTTTATTTATATGGGTTTTAGTGCGGCCCTCGAAGCTTCGTGCAGCCCCGTATTTATTTGTAAGGTTCGTTACTATTGAAAATACCTTCCCTCACTAACCTGACTACCGCCGCATTGATTTGTTTTACCCCTTCAAAATTTCTAATCGCGACTTAGACTTTAAGTTTCATTTTAGAACGGCACCTGGATCTAATGTTTGTACTATATGGATTATGTAAATTTAAAGTTTTGTATTGCGTTTACCGACCCCGTGGATGCCAAGAGTGGGAGCCATTGGAGCCAAAAGATAATGATGACTAAATGAAATCCGCTTGATTTTTTGAAGGACATATTAATTGGAGTTTCAACGAAATTTAGCAACTACATTACGTTACACTCCTACTATGGTTGTATTGCCTATTATACTAGAATTGATTAATGTGAAAATCTTATTTTAAACAGATTTTTGAAATGTGTCCGCTTGGGAAAGTTGAGATTATTTGGTATTCTCTTAAGTAGCACAGACACATACATTTCTAAAACATTTTTTAATTGCTCCAATTTGCTTTCTTTTTCTTGTATCTCAGCGTCTGCAGATTTATTTTGTATTTCCGATAGCAAAAATCTCGCAATATCCAAAATCTCTTGCAATTGTTTGGGTCTTTTTAATTTAACATGTCCATCCTTGTAACCATCATATTTTTCGAATATTTCAAAAAATCTGAAACATAAAAAAGTTTATTATTAAGTTAATTTAAAAAAAAAGTTCAATGCGATTCAATATTACTTGGGATGTCGCACTTCGAGTTTCATTTTTTGTTTAGGCGTGCGATCGCCATGCCGAATTACCGCTACAACACAGCGCAGCTCCATCATTTTGCCAAATGTAGTAGGTACAATTGGCGGATCATCCAACTGGAAAGGTACAAGCCATGGTATATGCAATGTAGGCGTGAGTTCACGCAAGATCATATTCCCCAAGATTTTGGCACAATCATCATAATACTTATTGGAATTTTTAACGAAGCTAAAGCCATTCACATCACAGACATATGATTTACCATTGGCGCTGTATGGGTAAAAATTGAAAAAAAAGCAATATTAATATTTTGAGAATAAAGGTTCCAACTCATGGTGACAGAACAAGTGCAAAGCGAAAGTAAAAAATACTATTGAAACATTAAAAATTCATATCCAGCCAGTTGAAAACAAATCAACTTCTTAGATTGTTGTTACTGGCAAGTAACCTATTTGCGAAGGTATAACCCACATTCTTATATACAACTTTAAATTTTCGATTTACAAGATAATCATATCCCATCCAACCAAGTGCGGAGTGCTCCGAACTAAGAGCGAAAAGGGACTCCCAAAGGAGCCATTTTTTGGTTATCTGTTGGAGCTTTTTTGGACCCCTAATAAGCTTATTTGAGGAGTCCGTACGGAGCCTTTTCAGTCATCTTGGGGAGTATTTTGGGACTCCGAAAATGCTCATTTAAGAAGTCCTAGAGAACCACATTTTTCATACAGTTCAAAAGTAACTTTTCCCCGTCGGATACGCTCCGTTGGAAGCCTTTTCTAAGGGAGTCCTAAAGGAGCAATGCGCGGACTTTTATGGTTACCTGGGAAAAAGGGGCTTTTGTTCGTTCATTCATTCAAAGTTGGAAACATTAAGTCCCGAATAAAATGTTCTTGAAAATATTAAAATAAAAACTCTTGAAAAATAAAATTTATAAATTTGTAAGTTTGCAAGCTCGAGACACAGAGAAACAATAATTCGTAATGAATTTTAATTTTTTGGCAAGAACAAACAAAAGGGAATTAATTGAAGTGGAGATAAATGCATTGTGACGTCACAGGGCATCATAGCTTAGATGTTAGAATTTCCTAACAGCGGCTTTGGTGCAGACACTGGTTCATATCCCAGTGTCCGAAAAGGGATCTGATGATGAGCTTGGAAACTCTGAAACATGTAATCCTATCCATCGCTGTGATTTAACAATGTAATTTTTCTCCAATTATCAACTTTTCCCAAAAAACTGACAATTAAAATTCATTACGAATTATTGTTTCTCTGTGTCTCGAGCTTGCAAACTTACAAATATGTAAAAACAAGAAAGACCGCAAAAACCAACAACAAATTTATAAATAAAAAAAATAACTTTACTATGCAAAATCTACTCACCGCAACAAATCGAAACCGCATACAGTCTGCTTGAAAGCCAAACAAACTTTTCGTGATATAAGTTTCTCGGCATTATTCAGTATAACTGGATAACGTATTTCCTTGCCTTCGCTATCACGTTCCACTTTGCCATCTAACGCTGGTGACTTTCGTGCTTCGGCATGCGCATAATCTGGACCAACTGTGTAAACCTTAACGTCCGTACCTGAAAAGTATACTAAGTTTTAAAAGTAATGCTGGAGTCTTAGTTGATCTAAAGAGGTGCTAAACAGAGTCAAAAAAGACACCTGAGCTGATGAATTGAATGAATGTAGCAATTGAAACGAATTAACAAGAAATTTTCTGAATTGGCGAAAGAGCGAAATGTTGTTAACAAATTAGGTTATAATGAATATTACTCGTGAGTGATTATGTATACATAAATGACAAAAGCATGGTATTGAGTGAAAGGACAATAATAAACAAAGCATACAAAAATGGTTACAACCATGGCATACTCATACAGGTAATATCGGCGCTGTCAAACTAAAAATCGCTTTCGCTAAAACGTCAAAACAGGCAGTAGCAAATACAAAATATGAAAGCGTTTGTAAAGCATGTTTGACAGTTTAGAGAAAAAGAAAATAAAAAAAATCTAATCAGCTGCTGAGTTGATATTACCTGTATGCGTATGCCATGGTTACAACAATTTTTTTCATGATGATGAAAGCTAAATATTGAGTTATGATGAAATTCTGTGATGGTGATTTGGGGCACTTTTAAAGTCGGTGTTAAGACTATTTCCAGATAATTTACTTCTAGACTCTTTCAGATATCGTGAGTTTAAAATAATTAACAAGTTTTTCAAGTTTCTTTTGTAATTTGAAATGTTTATTTCAGTTTTACAAATAAATTTGAATTATTTATGTATAAGCATTCGTTTTGTGTTTTAAAATAAGTTTAAAACTGGAAACGTTTATAAACCGCCTATTAGGGTAAAACTGATATGTATTGGAACGGTATTCAAAAACATTAACGGAAATACTTGTGGAGCTGTAGTGAAATCGATGGCCTGTGTTGGCAATATTTCTAATATGCCTTTACCTGTGAGATTTATAGCTGAGCTATTGAAGTTGAGTAGTTCAGCTGTGTTAACAAGCCACCCAAAAAGTCTTAAGTATTTGTACCAGTGGCGTAAAAGGTCGCGCAACCGTCCCGAAAGGGCCCGGAAAATAATGTAAGGGTCATCATGAGGATTTGTCGACCCGCTTATTGCACCCGCTAAAAAAAAGTTGGCGACTTATTTCTAAAGAGAAACGCCCGCGATCCTGTTTCGACTACAGTGGACTATAATTGATCAATTAACTATATTTTAATTTATGCAGCATATCAATAGCAGTAAAAGGGGGGCTTGTCCATTAGCACCCGTTTAGGCATAAAAGACATGCTCAAACAAAAAGAAGAGTTCAACTCTCCATATATAGATGAATAGTAGATTTAGTAGTATGCTATTTTGCAACTCATGCCGGACTTAACTTAATCGCATTTTTTACGAATGCGATTTTGATATAGAAGGGGATTCAGAACTGTCAAGTCGAACATCGATCAGAAAGCCTAACTTAATCTCTCTAAGGGAGATAATCGGTAGGGTTAGGAGAGTTATTACAAAAACGAAAAACGTGTAGCTAAGTTTATCTAAAACTTAAAAGAGCTTTGCTCCATTCGCAACCACCAAAAAAAAAAACTTACTAAGACACAAATAGTACATTAACATTCATATTTTAATTGGGGTTATGTTTGATCATTACTCACTCTGTCACATTTTTTTATTGAAGATTATGAAATTTCAAACATGCTTTGATATTAAAAATGAGTATAAAATGTATACATTTTTTTAAAGCGATTTTACAAAAACTATTTTTGTAATCAAACCTCTTACGAAAGCCTGCAGATACGTCAAATAGAATAATTTGTAAAATCAAATTTATTTATGTAGTATAGGTGTAGATTAGAATCGCAAAAATCAAAGTAATTCAGTTGAAATTGTGATGGTATTCGCAAAAAAATAAAATGCGATCGATGGGCTAAATTTCTCAGGAGAAAATTAGTGCATTTGTTCTGCTTTTGACTCAAGGGACAAATTTGTGCTATTGAACACAAAATTGTATAAGGAGTGCGAATACATACCATCTGTGGGCATGAAATCTTCATAGATAAATGATCCAGTTTTGCGTACGCGAGATTCTGGTGAATAAACACTGCTCCTACTCCCGATCTATGGTGCAGATAAATACGATTGGTTAAGAGAGGAGCATTTGCAAAAATATCAAATACGCACCTTTCTAAATAAACGCTGACTGCCTCCACCAGCTGATGTTGGATAGTAAATATAAATGTTGTGGTCCTCAGCCGAAACGGGTTTTTCCACAAACGGCTTGTTGAAAATGACGCCATTCACTTCTACGTGATCCTCAGACTCGACGAGCTCGTGTTCTATTTGTAAAAAATAAAAACAGTTCATTCAAAGTAAAGTAAAATGCCAAAATTTTAATATGTAAAGGTTAAAAGAAGTAATTAAACATTATAATTTAAAAAAATCAACCGTTTTTAAAGTTATCGACAAATTTGTGGACGACTAGTGACCGAAAATTTGTTAGTGTAATATGGGTATGAAACGAAAGGTGATGCAATGAGCGATATGCATATTTTATGTCGATACCTTATCTGGTATGCGAGAAATAATGACTTAAAATTATTATTAGTTCTGAGCAGCAGCGAAGCGGTCGGGTTTGGTTTCGTTATCTTTGATTTTTTTTTTTTTTCAAAACTATATACATGACATACTAATGCAAAGAATATTTGGGAGCCACTAATGTTCTTTCAGCTTCAGGCAAAACCAAACATTTTCAAAGGATCCAGTAATGAACAAAAACATGTAAGTTCGATGATCGAATTATTGTTTCATTACTTACGTTTTGGATCCGGCGAATCCCGATCTAGCACAGCATAGCGCGGTATTTCGATGCCCTCCTTTTGTAGTATAGCATAGACACGTCGACGATCTTGTATATCGTATTGCATATGTAAATTGTTAAGCACGTAAGGTTTACGCAGCTGTGAATATTGTATGGCCTTTTCCAATGGGAAGCCTTTTGAATGGAAGGAAATGAGACAGTCACAAACGGGCCAATTCTCTACCGGCTCCTTAAAGAAACAAATAATAAAGATGAACAAAATGTAGCCAAATCGAAATATGCCAAACAATTATGTTTACCTTTAATATTACTTCTTCCGAAAATATCATCATTTTGATAAATTCGAATTCTTGCAAACGCGTTAAGATCTCCTTCATAGGCTTCGATTGCGTCTTCTTAGCCATAGCGCAAATGCCCACTGCAACTTGCTTTCCAGGATTCGAGCAGGTGCTACAATCAGAATCCATGCCGTCATTGCTCTCACCGTCGCCCTGTAAAAAAATATATTTTATTTTAATACACGATTTCATTTTGACAGAGAATTTTTTTTTTTTAATTTCGAAATTATAATAGTAATGTAGACTTTGTTTTCATGTAAAATTATTACTTATTAAATACGCTTTAACATTAGTTAGGTCACTTTAGGTACAAACATTGATTTTGAGTTCTTGGACTAAAAATATGTTATCTACTATAATATGTATAGTGACAGATATTTTACGAAAAATTTAAAAAACTCAAAGCTGTAAGTAGCTGCAGAAAAGCGAGAATAGAGCTGATAGATATGAAGACAAAGCTAAAGATAAATACAGACGAAAGCAAAGAATAAGATTAAAGTAAAGATTTATAAAAGAACAAAAGAAAAAAAATTAATTAGGAAAAGGTAAAGGATAAAGACAAAGGCAAACATAAATATAAAGGTATAAATACGGTGAAAGATTAAAGAAAAAGACAAAGACCGAGTGCTTAAACCCGTCAAAAAATCTGGGAAACTTCAGTACTTTAGTTTACCTTCGTCATTCTATCGTAAACTTTCTGCAGGTATTAACAGTCGAATTTAAGTTTAAAATAAGTTGGCGGTGCCAAAATATTGCAAAAATCGTAGAACGAATAAAAAAAAAAAATTGCCAAGTTATACATATCATTCTACCACTGAGCTTTGACCAGTTGATTATTTGTACCTCTTTTTAAGATAAATTTGATTATGCCTCTTACCGAATCCCCTCCCTCCCCCCTCTCTGAACTGAAAAATGTAATATAAATAAGCCGCAAACTTAATTTAGGAATCGAGGCGAATTCAGTTACAGGATATCGTAAGAACACAGCGAGTTTTGTTAAAATTTAAAAAATACTATGCAATATGATAGGAGAAACCGCGAAAGCAAAAACAAAACACAAGCAACTGACTTTCGCGCAGAGATAAGATAGATATGTAGATGTAATACGCTTTATAATCATTTTTAGTTGCTTGGCCCATTGTGCGTTTCAATTTGTCAGCCATTTGTGTTTGTTTAAAGACACATTTATCTAACAAGAGTGTCTGATATACTACTGTTTTCTTATTCCAACAGTTAAATTGTTTTCGTGCAAAAGTACCCATTAGTGTGTTTAATTTTTTAGTAGATGTTATTTCGACGCAAACAAAAACATGGTGGCCTGACATAATCCCAAGTAAAAAGGGATTGGGATTATGACACTCACCTTCTGTAGGTAGTGTGTCATAGTCTCAAGCCAATCCAATACTCATAAAAATAACCCACATAATCCACTACTATATAGGCCTTCTTAGGCCACGCTTATAAAAAATAACCCTTAGCCGATCCACCACCAGCGATCCACACTTTTCTGCATAGAATCAGTGAAACTTATAATTTGTTTAAACTTCAAAATAACTTGTTTTCTAAGAAGAGTCATGACACAAAGAAAAGAGTATCAACTGAAAATGAAACACTCTATTGCACTCACCCTTACACCTAAAATATATGGTTACTTAAGAATCCAGGTATTATAGGTGGAATAGTATTAAACGAAAGATAGTGCTTATCAGTGGCGGATCCCGGATTTTGGCTAGGACAGGTTCAGAGCTTTTTTTTCTTAAAATTTCGAGGACATCTTTTATTTACAGTTCCTGAAAAATATGACTTTTTGCATTCCGAAGGGGGGGAGCGGGGCTTGGATCCGAAACCCCCTTCTGGGCCCGCCCCTGGTGCTTATATTTACTTATACTCAAGTGGGCCAAAAACAAAAGATTTGTTTTTAATCAAGTTGCTAATATTTTTCAAAATGACGAAAATAATTCCTCTAAATGTTTAAACTTCAGTCTCTTTTATTGAAAGCTGAAATCTCGAAAAATATATACCAAAATTCAAAGATTTGCCAAATTTTTTAGCCAATTGTAGCCAATTAAACAGTTTTTTGAATTATTGTGTGTCTGTCTGTATGTTTGTTCGCGCATCACTTAAAAACTGCTAAATGGAATTTAATGAAACTTTTATTGTTGTATTACTAGATGTTTAACTTAAAAGTTTCGGATATATCGACCGATATGTGCACCCATATATGTGTATCAAACGAAAGTTGATAATGAGTGCGATGTAATTAAGTTCTATATCTTATCTGGTAGGGGATATAATGATTAAAACGGGACTCAGTCTGTTATTAGTTTTGAGACGGGTGGAAGCGGACCGCGTTTTCCAGTTGTACAAAAGATAAAAATCTGAAACTCTAAGAGTATAGTTTTTTTTTTCATTCTGAAACACCAATTTCATAATCAACTTTATATATTTTTTTCCATAGCGAGACAATATGATATTCCAATCGATTTTCGATTTCTTATTTAGATAAGTCATGTGAAGGTTTGTGTAATAAGCTGAATGAGCGATTCGTACTTTAAGGTTGCTATGTTTTGTATGCATAATTTAAATAGATAGATAACTGCTAGGCGTATGTATGTATGTAAAAACACACTGCACAAATACATACATTCCAACATTCATCACAATAACAAAAGTTATCGTCCTCGCCATCATCATAGTCGTTGTTGTTGTCGCCATCATCGCCGTAATAATAATTTACGTCATCAAAGCCAACATTGAACAGCGGCGGTACATAATTTATATTTTCATCACCATCCACTTCTGCTTGTTCTCCTCCTTCGTACATCGATTGATCTTCAAAGCAATATCCATTATTTTCATATTCATCTGGCTTATTAAATGATTCGCCGCCGCCTTCGTTACGTTTACCGTCATCACATTTAGCAACAGCTGCGGCGACAGTATTGGCGGCGACATGTCTACGCCAACAACGACGACATGGACGCCCAGCCTCGGGGGTACTTTGGGTTGCAGCGATATCCGGTATTGCTTTGCTACATGCCCGATAATGTTTGCCTGGGGTTTTACATTTAATACCTTCGTCATTTTCACCGCCTTCTTGTTGTTGTTGATCTTGTGCCTCGAAGGCATTTCGTAAACGTTTACGTAGATGCTTAACACGCCACCAATCTTTCCACCATACCCAATCCATATTGTTGGACATGATAATAAAGCAAACAAACAAACAAACACAGTCAAGAACTTATTTTGAGTAAACTCAAAAATTAGGATGACAATACTAGGTCGATCGTTAATTAGTGATGCCTTTCATAAAACCAACTTTATCGAAATCACGCGTTTCTATTTAACAACTGCAATTAATGAATGGTGCCGCACGATCACAACTTCAGCGCTCTACGACGTATAATCTCAACGGTAATGAGAACAATTTCAAACTGAAAACAAGCAGCTGTTCTGTACGCTCGATCGGTCATATTTCAGCACCTATCGCGCATTTGCGCTCAATAATATTTTTTCGAATATACAAACTGAGTAATCGCTTTCGTAAATGAATAATGAAAAATATTGGCGGTGAGCGATGCAAACGTTTTTGCATGAAAAGCAAAGAGAGAAAATTTTTGTTTACACAATGCATATACAATACTTGGAGCATGGGCGGATCCACGGGGGGAGTGGGTTCTGGTCAAAACCTGTCACCACCTTCGTATTCCAAAAAGTCATACATATATTTCAGGAACTCTGTATAAAAGACGTCCTCGAAATTTTATAAAAAAAAAAACTTTCACCTCTTCCCAAAATCCTGGATCCGCCACTGACTTAGAATATTCAGTTCCTAATACATACTGCTAAATTAATAGGAGATAATGTGATTGATAACAATGTGGACAACAGTTGAAATCAGAGACTACAAACTTCGCTGCTTTACAAATAATTATCTGGAAAGAATACTAATAAGTGGATGAGTACTGGGGAGCTACTAAGTAGGGGCATCGTGATCTGAAAATTAACTTTTTGTATCGACAGGACCAGGGCAGCTTAGTTGAAAAATTCAAGGTCCTTTTCGATATCACTTTAACCGCGGCGATACTAGCTTCCAACGATTTTTCTAACTGCCCTTTGCTCACTTTGGTCTAACACTATTAAAGTATGGCATGGTGATTTCCTCACTTCCAAGTTGATAGCATGCTATGTTTGTCATGGGTTTCTCGTATAAATCGAAACACTATGACTTCGTAAAGCAGAGATTCAAAAGCTTGTCACCAATATATTTGCACCGTGAACTCACAAAAGCTGGGCATTTGAGCATGTAGTGACTTGATGATTCTACCTCGTCATTCTACATTCAGATGGCATTATCTATATATTAAACAAAATTTCCAGTCAATAGCCTAATCCCCCTCTAGATCTGTTGACAGCTTGACAGCTGACGAGAAAAGTTGTCAGTCGAGCTCTTTGTAAGCTGACCTGAAGCCCACCTGTTCAGAAGTAGACTACAGGTAGCCAGCCGAATTCGCAGAGTTACGATAAGGCCAGTTGCTAAAAACCATGTAAAATTTGTATGGCAAAATAAGACGTTCAGCTTCAACTGCACCTGGACTTCCCGAGTAAATGTTAAACTCTCTAAAAGTTACAACGCTAGCCAGCAACCAAACTATGGTATCTTCAACGGCGGCGACCTCCGAATGGAAGACGGTACTTTAGTCGGGTAGCTTAATTTCTTGCTAACTCCAAGCTTCTGGTTGTGAATGACACGAAGAGGTTCTTCCCAATCCCAATGGCATTGCCCAACTTTGTTTTGCAGAGCCGTATACGTTAATCCATCATACAGGCAGCTGCTTTCACGCTGCCAAAACCTTTTAGTCTACCCTACCTATCCTGTTTTCTTTTATTTCCCTATACCGAATATATGCCAAAGCTTATATAATTGAACATTGTTATAAACCATATATGGGAGTTTCCACGAAATCAGACCCCATTGAGCTTAGATATAAATTGCATTGCTTCCAGTCCGAAGGCTGATATTTGTGTTCACGCATGTCTACTCTATTGTTATATACCATTTTTTTATATTTTGATATCGTGATGGAGGTGTGAACGCCTGGCAAAGTTCACAACACTATGATATTAAAAAACTTTAAAATCGTGATCATAGTTGCATAGTATTTTTTTCAAAGTTTTCGATTTTTGACGGATATTTATTTGAGCTGCTTGAAATTTTACATATTTTTTCTTCACTTGGGCTTGACTTTCAAGATTCTGCGAACTAAGTATAAATCACAGTAATTATTTAAATTTAAGCAAAATTGGTGTCGCGCCCGTTACAAAAAAAAAGGATTTAGTTTTGTGGTAAAAGGATTAGTAACTTTACATGAATAAATCTTTGCATACGTAACAAGTAACTGCTAAGGATTATATTGCGAAAATTTCAAACAAATTTGTTAACCCGTTT
Source organism: Sphenella marginata (assembly GCA_951509765.1). NCBI lineage: Eukaryota > Metazoa > Arthropoda > Insecta > Diptera > Tephritidae > Sphenella > Sphenella marginata. Next base: position 66,697,458 of record OX608081.1, on the reverse strand, counting down.
TCTCTGTATTAATTTTTTAGCACGTGTCGCGCCCGTTACATTTTTAATAAATTTTTTTATTTTTTGCCTTGCGACCAAGTTTTGTCCGTCCAATAAGAGAAACTCCACAAAATATATGCGTATGCGTCATAGAGTGTTTTAAGTTTCTTCAAGAGAAAACTTCAACGGTATAAAAATTCTCTACCATTCGATGGAAAACATCGCGGCTGAGAAAGTATTTTTAGATCAGATATGGGCCCACATTGCTCTTATAAAAAATTTGCAAGAGAAGCACTTCGTCATTAAGGATAAAGAATCTGACGGCTGTCTGTTTGCTGGTAAGACAGCAAAATCTACGCTTAAGAAATATTGCCTAAGAAAATAATTTTATAGAAATTGTTCTTTAAATATTAATTTTTTATAAATTTTTTTTCTAAAACAATAGAATTAATTATTTGATCATGCATAATGCTATCAGCATAAATATTGAATTAGAATTATGATTTATATTTGGCTACTTTAACCAAACCTTAAAGCTGGCGTCAGGAAAGATCGTTTATAAATAACATACCCATGTACTTACTTTTAACGTGTTAACTTGTTTAAACATAGATATATTTTCCTGTTTTGGCTTGAAATTGAACTATCGTAATGAAAAAATATAATAAATAGTTGAAATATGTAAAAAAAAAAATAGACATGTCGCACCCGTTACAACGAGGTGTCGCGCCCGTTACACTTTAAAATGTTAATAAATCTAAATGGATTAAGAAGTGTTTTTTCTTCGAATGCGGAAATAATAGGAAACATTCTAAATTTAAATATGCCAAGGAATTTTTAGTCAGTTTAATACAAAAATTTTACACTGCTTCGTGTGAAAGTGGATTACACGCAATTTATAAATTTTATAACGTCGCGCCCGTTACGCTCTTCTTTGGCATTTTGTGGTTGGTTCTGATTTATTTCTAAAATGTAGTTCATATGAGTTAATTCCTTACTTCTAACAGCATTTTAAGCGTATATTATTTCAATGATGACTTTAATAGTTTTCTTCAAAATTAAAGAACTATGCACAAAAGTGTCGCGCCCGTTACAATGGAAACTCCCATATGTATGTATGTATGGAATTTTAATATAAAACAAGATGAATAAACTTCCAAGAGACGAAAAAATATATCAACTCACAAACGACCACTTTGTTGTACCAATAAAGACTAAAAAATTACGTTGACACTTAATACTATAGCCTGTAGTCGCATATAGCCCGTGTACAGTCATGGGCAACAATATTGGTACTCAACAAATGAAAAATTAAAAATATATTAAAAATAAAAAAATAAAAAATTTATTTACGTTAAATTGAGTTTACTTTCTACCCAAAAAAACAAGAACAATATGTTTCAAAACTGTCACGACTTAAAGTATTAAACTATAAAACAGAAAAAATAAGCTTCTATCATTTCATAACTAGCAAAGCAGTATCCCAATATTTTATCTTCCAACAGTAAACAAAAAATAGCATGCACGCGAGAAAAATTGTTTGTAATACTAATTAACAAACAATAGAGCAAACATGGAGATTGCTGGGTAGACTTTTTGTTGTTGCGAGTTAGTGTTAAAGGGAACTGGATTAATAAATATGGCAAGCAAATATTTAAAGAATTTTTAGAAACTGCCATAACAATAGACAACACCAAATTATGGAGCAATAAAGAAAATCTTATTAATTTTAAAAATGAAGATAAAAAACCGTAAGCCATTTTTTTAAGCAGCTATGCTGAACGAAAAATTTTGTATTAACTCAACCCCGATAAGCTTACACATATCTGCGTACGTACCTAACCCATCGGAACATTCACTGGAAGGTTGTAGACATACGACATCACCATTTTCGCCATGGATCGTGTTTTCGCTAAGCTTCGAATGCTTATAATGTTCTTAGAAGAAACACCAGGGCAGTAATCAACTGCTGGGTTGACTATGGTTATGTTTAATAATCATGAATTTGCAATTAAGAAAGAACGTGGAAGAGGGTACAAGACCCGAAAATATGAAGACTTCAACTAAAGAGTCAGTATTTTAAATGACGACAACGAACTCAGCAGGTAGATTCTGTACATGGCAGCTAGACTGGGTGTAGTTGTCAGAAACTACGACACATCGACTAAACAACCAACGTCAACTCCTCTCATTGGAACCAAGAGTAAAGGATGCTTGAGAAGAGTGTGAGGCAAATTAAAGTCAAACATTTTTTAGTTTCCGTAAGTTTTTGTAAGTTTCCGTGCACCGCCGCCTAATCGCAAAAATATCGCTTAGCGCGGTACGGTACCCAATTTTTTACTTATATTAGACACTTGCCGCTGATTCTGGTAAACATCGAAAAGGAAAATTATATATTTTTCTAAACCGTTACCAAAAACTATGTACATATATAAAAAATTCAGAGCACAACATATGTATGTAAAGCAATGGGGTCTTTCAGCTATTCCGACGATCGAGAGAATTTTTCGTCTTATTCGAAATCAATGGCTTAATAATTTAAACCATCACCGCTAGGTTACGGCGTAAAACTATACGCAGCAACATAGTCATAAATGAAAATTGGAAATATGGAGCAACCTAAACAATTCCAATAAGATTTCGAACCAAGGTTGAGCATTCTTCGAATTTTATCATGATGCGAATGTAAAATGTTGTTTAAAAACACTCAAGCTCGTAAGGGTTAAAGTAACCAAGTTATTAATTGGCAAAAATGCAGAGAGACGCACATAATTATCAACAGGAAATCAGAATTGTTTAATATACATAGTTAATAAATTTCCATCAAGATGCATTGTATTGCGGCAGGCATGGCGTATGAGTAATATTATAAGCATAAAAGCGCTTTCGGATGTGCATTGGACCGGCTCTAAAAAATTTCCTCAGCACATAAAAATCTTTATACAAGCGAGTCACGTCGTGTTATGACAGGATCAGTGAGCAGAAAAATTCGCTAATTCGCAACAAAATTTTGAAAATCCGTAATTTTCCATAATTAGTTTTTTTGTGTCTTAATTTTTTGATGCAATAAGAGACAAAAAATGTCTATGGTCTAATGTACATGCTTAAGTGTGCATTCGCGAATGATTTAAAACATATTAATAATGAAACAAGTAAAAAATCAAATAAAAATCGAATTAATGAAACAAAGCAAAAATTGGAAAAATAGAATACAAAAAATGTAATTCACCCCATAAGTGAAGGAGGATGAACGAAAATCCAATAGGCTGGAATCAACATCCAAAGCTGATAGAGATATGAAAAATAGAGAAATTAAAAAGACAAATTAATAAAAACGAATGTTTAATTCAAGTGTTTATATAGCGGAGGGAATGTTTTGAAAAGTAAACTTCAGTTTAATATTAATTTCGCGCATTACTATCTGCATTATACTACTTTATCGGGGCATAAGTTCTGTCACAATGTTAGTTGCCTTGTATGATACTAAAAGAGTTTCTTTGTTGAAGAATATTTTGGGCAAGTCGAGGTATGTTGGAATCAGAGAAAGACAGCTTCTCAATGATTGCGGATACACCTTTCACAATTGTATTTATTCTTATACATATGTATATACATAGTTGGAAGGTTCGGTAAGCTTGTTGGTTGGAAGTATTGGTACAATATCTAGTAACACAGTATCCACTGCTTTCACCTGCATATGATTAACCTCTTACATTTGACAGACATTTTTTTGTTAATCATAAAATGCTAAACTGGAAAAATACATCGGGATGTAGTGATGCTATACAAACAGCCAGCTAGGCAGAAGACTTTATTTGCTGTGAAGCAGTCTGGTGTAAATTCGGAAAAATGTGGCTTAAGTAATCAGTTGCTCCAAGGGGGTAGGTTAGGGTCTTAGAAAATAATCTCGTGAAAATATGCCTGTCGTAAGAGACTGTCGATAAAGGTTCTCTTGCAATGTGACTCACAGCTTTTATCCAAATGAGTAAATAATTTTTGGGTTTCGTGCTTGAATTTCTTATTGCCTTTATATTGACAGAGGGTTTGACAGATCTTATAACCCGATTAAGTAATACCAACAAGCATATAGTAATTAGTTACATACAGTACTAGCTACATTATTTGCAACTGAAAATTCTTCCTACTTAAAAATGCTGTGTTTTGACTTCAAAAACAATGAAACAGAACATAAAATTAATAAAAATTAATTTTTTTAAAGACAACTCTTAATTATAACATTAAGATCAATTTTAAGATGGCATTCATTTCTAAGGGGTTGAGATCGAAAATAGACCCATTATTAAAATCCGATGTTGGATTCAATTAATATGACGGAAAATTTCTTTTGCAATTTTTTCGAATTCCCATCATTTAGTGGCTCATAAATTAAGGATGTAGCAGGAAACGCTAAGAGAAGGGCAATTGAAAGGTTGACTTTTAGAAAATATAATTTCAGTTGCAAACTTTTTTCACAGTACTGTATGTTTCTCTCTTTTGTTAATGCCAGTATACGATACGAACCACCAAGATTCGGAGTTGAATTTACATGTGTGAGTGTATTAGCGTTATATACGCTGTTCCCTCTTCGCCCGGGTGCATTTAGATGATGATGTTGTCGAGAGTGAGGAGGTTCTCCGAGATTCTGCAGTTGTTGGGACCCATGCCGGGATTGTAGCTGCCAATTGTCCTCTTGATATCCGCCATTATGGAGAAATTTGTCGATGCTATTGCCCATACTACATATGTATGTACGCTTCAATTATTTGTTATACAGTGTGTTCAATCTTTTTTTTATCCTCACTTATTTTCACTTTTTCGTTATTTTTGTGATTATTAGCACTAAATGCGTAAGAATGCGAAAGTGTAATTTGTTAATAAGAATGATTTGTTAGTTCATTAAAGAAGCAATTTTGAAAGCGAAGTTTTAAGCGGTTAACATATTAATATGAAGGAATAGCGTCATGGTTTAAATATGAAAGGTTTCGCATTTAGCACTGTGCCACCCTGTGTCTTTCACAATCAAAACTTATTAATTGGTCCAAAACAAATAAGTTAGTTCTTTTCAAACTTATTTTAAAATATTGTAGACTAGTAGGTACTTAAATATAAAATTTTTCCAAAAAATATGAAAGTTTGGTACACCAATAAATTAGCCATGTACATTAAGGTGCCTCGCCAAAAAAAGTTGCACTGTTTCCACCGGAATTTTAAAATTCACTCTTTTCTAAGGACTCTCCCAAAATATTTCGAAAAAATATTAAGATTTACCGGAGCTAAACCGCGTTAAAAAAACGCTAAATATATCGTTTTTTATGTATAAAAGGAGTATGGGACATTCCATCGTGACTCCTGGGACATTTGACTCCAGAGCTGAGTCAACTTTGACTTGAAAAACTGACATCGGGACTTAAATTGATATTAAATATATTTATCGACGTGGATAAATATCCAATACAATTAATGCATTAAAAGAATTGGCCAAATAACAACAAGTGCCTTTGTAACTACTAAGAAACTGAGTGTGACTCCTGGGACACCGAAAAATCCCTTTGTTGCATCTTTGTGAACACGAATACGAATTTTAGTTCAACTATTCAACTTTCACCTACAATTTGTTTATGGTCGAAAATACATACTGCATATTACCATATTCTATAAAAATATTTTATATATTCAAATTCAATAAACTATTTTTAAATATTTAAATTGTGACTCCTGGGACAAGTCTTTGTGACTCCTGGGACAAGTGCGAAATATGTAATATACCAGATTATTGAAATCAGTTTTATTATTGTTTCAAGCCTTTTTGACCACCTTATTCATAAATATCTCCCAGCAGAATTGAAACCAAGCCAATTAAATGAAATAAAATAAAGTGAAGGCAAAATAATATTAATATTTACTTAAATTTTCTGATTAAATATTTATTAAAAACAAGTCGAATTCAACATCTCTCGAAACAATTATTTAAAACTAAATATATAATAAAAACTAAAAACAATTAAAAAAAAAAATTTATCTGAATAATATATGAGAGTTTAGATTCGTGTGACTCCTGGGACACATTTCAAAATAGTCTAGAAACCATAGCATGACCCTTTTAACTAAAAAACTGTATTTAGACGGTGAACAGCCTCTTTATACTTACTTTCAGAAATATCTGGTTTCGTAGGGTCATTCCTACGGTTACCAGACCAATTTGTATGCCTTTTCGTGTGACTCCTGGGACACCCCATATGACCCAATTTAATGAAGGTATACACAAAAATTACATACCTTTTTTTATTTTATGCTATGCAATTATTTTAATTTTTCTCTGCTTTACTTGAATGACTAGCAAATTTTTTTCTATAAATGAAAATATAGCTAATGCAGCAATGCAAACATGCCAAACTTTTTGGGCAAAATAGTAAGAGGTGAATTCAAAGTTATAAGGACAAAAATTTTGGGTTTTTACATATTTTTCTATATTTCTGTTACCATATTAGGAAAATATACACATTTAGTTACAGATAACTGAATAAATAGGAATGATTAGTAGCATTTAAAATTTTATGTCGTTTTCCTCTTTTGGCTGGAATGTCCCGTATGAAAATTTTTTTTTTTAATAAAAAGCATCTGAGATGTTAGAGTGAAAAAGGTAAGTGGACCAAAAATGGTTAAATTTTGCAGAAATGGCAACATCTCGAAAATACCTTTCAAATGATATCCTAATTGTGACAATCCGTCAATAATTGGCTGAGTTATTAAAGTTTTCCACAAACCTACCCCTCGAAATATGACCGAAAACAGCACCATACATCTCAATATTTGGTTTCGTCGATAAAATTTTCAAACTTTTTTATGCTTACCTTTTGTACTCCAGCTAGTTCATCATCTCAGGTGCTTTTTATTAAAACATATTTTTTCATATTTTTGTACATAAAAAATGATATTTTTAGCGTTTTTTTAACGCGGTTTAGCTCCGGTAAATATTAATATTTTTTCGAAATATTTTGATCAAGGTCTTAGAATACATTGAAGTTTACAATTCCGATGGAAACAGGGTGTCCATATTTTTTTGTATGGAGCGTGAGCCGCCTTAATGTACATATGTATGTATGTATGTATGTGATTACCTACACAGATTACATTCAATCCCTGAATTCACAAGGGAACGAGAATTGAGCAAAGAGAAAAACTCAAGCTACCAAAGAGGTCAACATTTTCGACTCGAAGGAGCTATGTATATACTTAACATATGTCTTGAACTTGCCCTTAATATAAAAATTGTACTCCTATTGAAACCAGCAAAGCAAACAACCTATAGGCGGTACCTCAGAAACCCAAGGCCCCTTCAATATCTTGCCATGCACGAGCATATTGTTATTCAATTGCGAGGTAATTCTTTACTTCATCTTACTGTTAAAACATGCCCAAAACATCGTTATTAATAACACTAAAGCGGAATATAAACATCTATCCATATCCGACATCCATGATATTTATGCACATGATGCGATTGTACCCCTTTTCCCGCTCCGTCTTAAAAGCAACCATATAAAGAAAACTCTACTTACAATGTCACTGTTAATATAGTCATGCTAGCCCGACTAACGTGCTAACGATTTAGTTACGGCAGGCATACCTAACTCGGGGGCATTCCAAACTTCTCAGCCGCAGGGGCTGTATATAATTTTTCTTTTTAATTGAAAATTGTTTAAAAAAATAAAGACTTCATGCATTTCGTTGCCACATATCCAATAGTACATAACCGCAGTACTTAGTAAGTAGAGATTTTGGACTTGGAATATGCCTGTCGTAAGAGGCGACTAAAATGCACAAAGTCAATAACGTGTAACTCCATTGTTGATCTACCGATATGATGCCTCCCACATCTCATTTCTAACCTTCTTCGTTACGGCGAAAGGAGGTAAGATGGCCAAGAAGGTTGCACTGGTGATAACAAATTGTTCGTGGTAGTTAGGCATGTACCTCATGCGAGTACTGCAACGTATCAGGTTCACAGCCGGCAAAGGGCAGTCACGTTGGACAACACTTCCCAAAACCTACTCAAAAAAAGCATACTTAAAACTACCGACATCTCTCAAAAATTACTAGTAAGAAGTACAAACTTCTGTAATACTATTGGACAAGGGCAATTTACAAAAACATGCGTTCTGGAGAACTTCAATACTCAAGAAGTGCGATGCCAAAAAATATGTATTTTATAGTCTGGTTTAAGTCATAGGCAAAATCATGAAAAGTATTGATTTTTTCAGGTAAGACAAATCACGTCTTCAAGGCTTTGTTGGAACGATACTAAAGTAGAGGTAATTTGCATGTGGTGGTAACGCTTTTGGTCACATATGTACATACATCAAATCTTAAACTAAAATCTAACGAATCAACAGATTTTTCTAAAAAGTTAGTGCCATGTGCATACATAAGTGTTATACAGTAGTAAAAGCTGAATTATTTTTGTAATAAATTTAGTAACTTTACATTGCCATCACTGCCAACAAAAAATCCAGGACGTACGCTGCGTTCGCTTACAAAACTCTGCGATTGAGATTGAGCCTGCTGTGATGATTGTCGTAAATCTTGGTAACCAGATTCCAATTCGGTGTACGACATAATGAATATATGTGAGGAACAAATAATTGATTTTCTTTTCACTGCACAGTATTTTTGTAAATTGACAATACATATATGTATATTGATGAACGTATGTAGGTTGGTTGCTGTTATGGCTAAAAGCAAATTTGAGTATGTACATGCATGAACTCGAATGGGATGAACAGACGATTTTCTAGGTTACATTGGACAATGTTTGAACGTAGGAATGTTTTTATGTATTATTTTTGCTCAACAATTTGTTAAACTAAAGATTTCTTGGTAAATATGATTATCACAAAAAGGCTTTTTTAACTAAAAATCACTTTCCACAATCGGAAGTCTTCTTGCGTTTTTTTACAAAGCAAGTACAAAGTTATTGATTTTTTCTTGTACTTATTGCCTTATAAACATATTTCTACATATTTATTTGCACTTCAACCATATCTTTAACACTTCACCATCTTTGCAAATATTTATTATATAATTGTGTAATATTGTTGAACCATTCTATATACTGCAAAATTTTCCAAATAATTTCCTCCACTTTTGCAAGAACTTCTTCACTTTCTGTGTAACGCTGTGCGACATTTCGTTATTGCGCTCACAGCGATGGTAGTGCCGCTGGCGCTGTTATACTCTTTACAACACAATCTCTGCTTGGCGATCATAAACTTTTAAACTATATAACATGTTTGCTGAATCTTGTACATAAAACATACTCTTAGCGTGAATTACTGCCTTTCCAAAATTTCTCTTTTGTCCAACTTTGCTGAAACTTCTGGTTTGCTAAAACTTCAGTTTTAAAAGATTTATAACATGTGCTCAAAACAAAATTCTGACATTTATTATGGATGATAGCAAAAGGGTTGGGGCACATTTTGACAACTGCGCAAGTAGGTAAACAATCATAATACATATATAAAATGAATTTACATACATACATACATAACCTGACCAAGGAACTTTGACGCATTCGTGGGGAGTGTTGTCGAAAGCTACCTAAAACAGTGATTCAGCCGACTGTTAGTGACGGCATTGACAGCTGAATAATGGTATAAACTTTAGTTTTTTAACATCATGAACTTTGAAATAAATTATTTTGAGAATTCTATTTGGCGCGTTGAAGCTAATAGGTCAAAAATAAGCATGCCTATTACGGTATCCGACGGATGCTTTGCGGAGGGAGTGCGAATCGATTCGCGAGAAAACAGTTGCAGATTTAGCCTTTACAACTAAAAATGACATTTTCAAGATATTTTCTTCTATTTCTTGTCTTAAATAGGTTAGTAGATTTAAAAGAAATTGATAAAATTGATTTTTCAAAGTTTTCTAACTAAAATCAGCAGCTGATTTTTCGCGAATCAATCCGCACTCCCCGGGAATGGCATTCATCGGATATCGCAATAGGCATGAATGTCAATATGATTACTGTGACAGTTCGAAGAAAAAAACACTAAACTGCAGCTTCTTTTAACCTTTAACTACTGAGGTGGTGGTAAATTTTACACCTCGTAGTTTTTTTTCTCTCTTACTCTCTTCAGGTAAGCTCCTAAAGTCCTTGTTTTTTTAAACTAGAAGTTCGATTTCTTTAAATTTATTATTTTATTCATTTAAAAATATGTTTTGTTATTACAATTAAAAACAAATAAATTAAAAAAAAATTTTCGTTGACAAAAATTATTTATAGATTATAAAGGGGTAAAATTTACCCCACCTCAGTAACTACGCCCAAATATTTCACCTCAGTAGTTAAAGGTTAAAGTCTATGTCGGAAGAAGTTAAGTTTTATCTAGTCGAAGCCCACCTACCCAACTAAAATTCGTATTTCTAACTCAAAGTTAACATCAAAGAAGCGTTAGACTAATAGGTGTTTAGCAACTTTAAAAATTAACTCCGAGCTATAAAGATAACACTCCGTGGGGCAAAGGGGCCTAACTAGAAATATTCACTATGCTTAAAAGTTATTTACATTAAACTTTCGCAGCCAACTTTAAATCAACTTCTCGAACAATATAAACAGCCAAAGTTGAGAAATTTTAACGGCAATATCGGGCGAGAAGTTCCATGTGTCCGTGTCAAGGATGGAGCCATTGTGCTATCGTCATACCGCACGAAAATTAGCCCCATTACCCAGTCCTACGCCCTTTCGGCCAAAATTAACTAGTGCGATAGCCGACAGAGTTCGCAGCAACGTCATCGCTTTGCTGTCAAAATTTACATGTTGTTGTTGTTTGGCCTTGACAGCTTGTTGATTTGGGCAACGGAACGGGTGTTTTTCTCAGAGAAATCAGCTGCTTTCTGTTTACAAACAAATATGTTTTGCAAAAGTGCATACATACATACATGCACTCCATCCATGCATATGTGTGTATATACATATGTATACACCAATCACACAGGGAAGCTGACACCAAGAGCTGCCATTGCTTACGATTATATCCAACTTTATACTTAAATCGAGATGTGATCATTTGATTTCTTTGAAAACAGTTTAGCTCTTAGATGGATGCTTCTGGTAAAATGCGAATGAATACAATAACTAAAACAAGAATCTTTGTCCGTTCATTAAATATGGACGGCCAGCTAGTGAGATGAGGAGTTGGCTGTAACAAAAGCAAGTTTCGTGAAGCGACAAACGGGATAGTTGTTCACGACCAGTACGGTTTCTTGGTTGAATTCGGTAAAAAGTTAGAAAAAAGGATCTCGCTTAAGAAGAGGTTAGTACTATAACGCCTACTGGGCCTGAGATGGTTGGGTCTGTGAAATACATATTTACATACATACATATTAGGCCGGGTCAATTTTTGGGGAGGCAAAAAAATCGCCCATTGCTCTGTGAAAATCATATTCTAGGGATCAAAATAAGAAACTTTACCGAAGGAACCACACCTCTAAAACGAATTCTGATGTCCCCCAATTTTGGTCGAGCTTTTGGGTAGGCGTATGAGTGACTACAAATCAGAATTCATTTAGAGGCATGGTTCCTCCGGTAAAATTTCTTATTTTGATCAGTAGAATATGATTTTCACAGAGCAATGAGCGCCCTAATACATGTGTATGTATGTACTTACCAAAATCATTTCAATGCGTCTCATCCCCTTTCATCAGCCAGTGAGTAAGTGAGTGAGTTACATGCAGAGATCAACCTGCATAAATAATTCACCATCCCGTTACCATAAACTCTACACCCTTACTGGTTTACTGGGAAACGAGGTAACCAGGTAGTTTCAAATATTTTGGAAATTAATATATTTATAATCAGGGCCAAAGCAAGTGCAGTTTTAATAGAAGCCGGTTATCGTTCCTTAAACGTTAATCTCGAAATTCGAATCTCGGGGTCGAATTACGACATACGGTCCGTGATCGAAAGCGAATTTCTAAATCACAATAGTTCTAAGCCGGTAATCCGGAATGACGTCATACGAGAGTAATTAGGTTCAATTGAGCATTATTATTATTTTAAAATGCTGGAAAGTTTCGATGTTACTGTGACCTTAAAGTTCGCATTCGATCACGGATCGTATGTACGTCGCAATCCGCCCCCTGTTGTTATCCGAAAGTTTGGAGTTTTACGGATATGAGCAATCCTTTGTCGGAATAAGTCTGATTCCGTATAGTCATAATAGGCCCATAGAACCGAATGTTGTTGTTGTTGTAGCACTAATTTGCCCTGCCTAGGTAGTTATTTTACTTACTTTAAGTAGTGTCATCGAACTCTTGTAACGGAAGTTCTAGAAGCTTAGCGGCTACAACAGGGGTGGACCAGTGGAAAATTGGTGTTAGAAGAGTAGGCTCTGTTGAGCAGACAAATAGATGGTTAGTATCGTGTGGGGACACGCCGCATGCCGGACAGACATTCGGCAAGTAGGGGTTGTTGTTGTTGTTTAACAACAAAATCACTCCCAGAAGGTTTTGGGGAGTGTTGTCGAAATGGCAGTCCTTGGCCGGATATGAATCCGGTACGCTTCGATTTGGTATGACCAGTGTAACCTTCTAGGTCATGTCATCCCTCCTTTCGAAAGGAAAGGGGGTTCAGTCTGGATAGATAGAACCGAATAATAATTCTGTACTTTAACGACTGACTGTTTTATTTTATGTACAATATTACGAAAAAACGGAATAATATCGAAGTAGGTAGACAATTAGCATTTCTTAACGTAATGAGGGGCAACTGCAGAGTGTTAAAAAAAATTAATTAAGGCCAAATATTTGCCTGTTAACATCAAAATAATACAAGACAGTCATTCAACCTAATAAATAAACACTTGTTACTTAGTCACATCGCCAAGGTAACCGTAGCAACCCATTTATTAAATATCATTTGGAACCTTCAGAATTTTTTTTCACAGTCAAAAATTCGTTTTTGGAAGCCAAACAAAGAAACGGAAATTCGCGATTTGAGTTTTAACTAAAATTAAGTTTAATAACGTACACGAGAGAAATTATCTTCGCCGAAAACAAAAAAAAACTTGATTGAACGTTTTTTGCAATATGATAAATTGCAAAACGCGTGGCAAAGACGCAGCGATCGACCTGCCCAAAGTGGGCAATAAAAAGCCAATTGTACTCTCATCACAACGGTACAATAAGCTACTCAATAATGCAAATCAAGTGGATAAAGTGCGTGCACAAAAGGAAATGGAAGAGGAGCAAAAGTACAAGGAATATCTGAAAGAGGGTTCCGAACAATTGGTGGCACATTTCAAGGGGAACATACAACGAACACAGGATGAGAAGCTGGCCGAGATCAAAGCGAATATGGAACAGAAAATAAATAAAAGTGAGATATATAAACAAAAATTAGATTGCAAAACCAAATTCAAAAAAGTGCAAAGGCGTACAATAAGGCCAGGGATTTATCGAATTCAGTTAAAAATAAGCAAATGTAATGTTCTTATTAAAATTTGAGTGATTATAAAACGATTTGGTAGAGTGATGAAGTGAGCTCTAAAATGAAAAAATAAAACACTTTAATTGATAAATAATTATCTAAACAGTAATTCAAAAATAATAATAAATATTTGGCTTGGAAAAAATGTAGGACGTATTCTACAGCTAAAAGTAATCATAAATGAATGTTTTGGAAAATATTGTGATAGTTCTTAATATAATTACTATTTTTAAATTTATCATTTAGATTATTTAATTCCTGATTAATTATCCTAAATTTCCATCTGAATTTAATGATTATAAATTTAGTTTTTGTCTAATTTATCAAAAAAAGTAATCTAACACATAACCCTTTCTCTTTATTAAAAAATCGTTCATTGCAATTATATAATTTTTCCGCAATTAGTTGAATTGAAAAGCCCAAAACCCAAATTTCCATTTATATTAATCATTAATTTTTTTCATTTTATAATTAATCTTTTGCTAACTAACCCATTAAAATGGTAATCGTAAGCAATCTCTACTTAGCTTCATAACTATAGCACTTTCAAAACTTAATTTATGAAAGTGTGCACAATACACTTAGAATCCAGATTAGGCTTAAATGAGAAAATTATAAGAAGGAAAATACAACCACATGACACCATTATTTCTAATCCCACAACAGCCGGTTCTTTCGTACCGGGTTGACTCGGGTTTTACGCATGGTGCCATGGTTTAACCCGAGCAGGGGCTGTTATTTCGTTATCCCCTGCCTAAAACAAAATATTCCCAAATTTATAAAGCACACTACAGTTCGAGGAATTGTTTGGTTGAACAATTTGAACTTTGTTCACATGAATTCTTAAAATTGGATTCTTTATAATTAATTTTTCTGTGGTTTTTAAATTGATGATTACATCCATATTTATTAGCAGCTTATTGCGAGGCACAAAAAATCTTAACGATATGCATATCAAATTGAATGGGACGAGTGTTAAAAAATATTTGAAATCCGTTAGTAGTTTTTGAGAAATTTCGATTTAGAAAATGCTTACAATAAACTTTGACCTTTAATAACTTTTGTCGTTGTTGTTTCCCCCTAAAAAAAAAAAAATTTATACTCACGTTAAGTATATCTTTCGATCTATACACATACTCTTTTTTTTTGATTCAGGGTTTGTGATATTCTGCATTTATGCCAAAAATTTTAAATCAAGTGTGAAATAAATGGGGTCAAATTTAAGTATGACTTAAATTTAGTTCGAGATATTTAATAAAACTGTTTTCTGAATTTAATTAGTAATCTTTAGAAACTCAACTGGGACTCAAACCCAATGAAAGCCTAGTCATTACTTAACAAGCGTGTTTAAAACTAGTTTATCCTGTTATTATTTAAACAATAAAACCCTGTCCAAAGGTTTTGGAAAGTGTTGTCGAATTAACAGTTTAAGTTTCTCTGTTTAATTCTTCTGTATGGTTTATTTCATTATACGATTTTCGAATAGACTGAAATTTGCAAACTTAGGTCATATTTTGTCATAATTTGATATTTTTTATGTACTCATTTTATATATATACATATTAATGTTTCTTAATAATCAGCCTTATTGTAAATTTCATGGGAACAAAAACAAAGTGGGAAAATTGTTAGTGTTTCCCATTAAAAAATTTTGGGAGATTTGTTCCCATGAAATTTACAATAAGACTGAATGTATACAATAAATAAATCGGTTTAATCCACAAAACTTAAAACAAAACTTTAAAATTTTCGGACCTCAAGCCAGTTTTCAAATTTATCACTGAAGTTTGTTTTTTCAGTATTTAAAATAAAAATTAAAAAATTGTTGTTTGAAGGAAACTATTTAGGCCTCATTTATTAAAAATGAGTCATATACAATTTGTTTTCGAGTGTATTATTGATGCGGATTTGACCAGGTTATTCAAAGTTTAAAACAAATTTACGACTAGTGTTGCTTTGTTGTTGTTATTAACAATTTCCATAATTTCAAAAGTGTCTCAACTGTCCACATTTTTTTGTCTCTATCGCTATAGTGAAAGAGGACTTCCATCAATCTAAGGAGAATGAGGAGCAAAAACGTAGTGAGAAATTGGCCAAAGCTCAAAGTCTAATCGAACAACTGAAACCCGGTCCCAAGCAACTACAATCAGCAGCCATACAAAGTGAAGTTCTACGTGCGCGCAACGTGCAACGTAACATAAATAAAGAATTCGAAAAGGCTGTAAAAAAGCAGGAATGCTTGGATGCTTTGGCATGTGAACATCAAGCATTCAGTTTCATGCAAGAGGATCAACAGCGTCAAGAAGAACGTCAACAAAATATGAATGCCTACAAACGGGATATGTTTCAATCAATGAACGACACATGTAGGCAACGTATCGAACAGAAGAAGCAACAAATCAAGGAGGAGCGTGCAGCGCGCGAGGCGATGGATCAGGAGATTAAAGCACAAATCGAAAAGGAGAAAGCCATTATGGAGAAGAAGCGTGCAGCACTGCGTAAAAATGCGCTCGAAGCTATGAAAATGGTCGAGCAGCGCAGGCTAAGTATGATGGCTTATGTAAAATAATGTAGCAACTTATTTTGGGGAATATTGTGCTACAGTAGGGAAGGCCTGGATTAAGATAGTAGCTTTAGTTCAGTGGTCGGCGTTTTTTTTTATTTATATATTATTAATTATTTAGAATTGCTCTTTCATTCATTTTAAATCGCGAATAATTTACTATCACATGAAACCATCAACAAAGCGACAGTACGTACCACTGTGCCGCAAGTGCTTTTTCGCTCTCATCAGACGAGTAAGGTTTGCCGGACAATGCTTTAGTTGTATAGTTATTATGATCATATATGCTTATATGATAATATATCTGGCTAAGCTCCTCCAATGGAAATATAAGGTCTTCACCAAGACAAAACAAGGGGGGTTCATCATAGGCTTCCTCCCTGTTTCCCAATTAGATAAAATCTTACAGTCAATCGTTAAGTGAACATAATTTAAACGGTAATAAGTCCTATTAAGATTTTCTTTGGTTTCAATAAAGGCCCATAAGACTTGAAAGGTGTGAGGGAGTTTTAACCTAAGTTTAAATCATTCCGTCAGTAAATAGTGGCCTGCATACTGCTAGTCTTATTTGGATGTTTTTGAAACAACTAACATATTGTGTTTTATCTTCAGGAGAACGAATGACTGAAGAGATTGAAGATCGCTTGTGCGCCGTGTACGATTTGGGTAAGAAAGACCTGGATGCTGCCAAAAAAGAGGAAGAACCCAAGAAGCCCACAGCAGAAGTGGAGAAGGCACAAGAAATGCAAGCACAGTTCCTACGTTGTATTCAAACCAAGTCCGAAACAGCAGAAGATGACCGTATACGGCGCGATATCAGTCGTATGCAATTGAAATTCACTGCAGAGGAGCAGGAGAAGATACGCAAGGACAAAGCGTCCAAACAAGCGCGCATCGAAGCTTATATGCGCGAGCTAGAACAGCAAAAGGAGGCAAAACGTCGCGCCGAAGAAGAAAAACGTTATGAAATGGCAACACGTTTCAAGAATAGCGAAGTAAATCGTATTTTTGAGGAAACACAAAAACAACAAAGACTGAATCAAATTAATGAAAACCGTTTAACACTCAGAGAGCAAATTGAAAATCAACTGCGCTTCGAAAAAGAAGAATTGGAATTCACACGTAGAGCTTGCCAAAGCAACGATGATGAGCGTGACGATAAATTCTTCTTTGAATATGCACGTGATCTAATGGAGGATGCACACAAAAAGGAACGTCCCTTATATCCTTTCGTTAAGGTAGTGGAACAATATAAGCGTGATCGGGGTATTGATTGTGAGCGTAAAACGCCAAAACATTTAGTATCACAAATTAATATTGGCACACGTCAACCAGGTGATAGTAAGGCGGATGCAGACTATGCCGGTGGTTCTACGTTAAACAAGCATAAATCGGCAAAGACTCCAACAGACGACAGCAAATCTGCAGCAGTCATAGATAAGCCTGCAAAGACAGACAAATCCTATAAAGAGAGTATATTGGAGAATTGTCTTAAGATAACCGAATTAATTGCAGCTGACGTGAAGAAGTCAGACAACGATAAAGAAAAATGCAATAACAGATTGGTTGATTGTTTAAAACCAAGCAACCGTTTGCTAGCAGCCAAGAAGGAAGACGAATGTGAATCGTTACTCAGTGGTGGCGGCAAAATGCGCTACTCAATGACGGAATTGAAGAAAATGAATCAGTTCCAAACGGCAAACGAGCAATAGACGAAATGCAGACATACATATGTAGTACAATGCATTGGAATGTGTGTCAGAGTGTGTTTGTCATAACTCAGCATCTGCGCAGACTCCGGACGAACAAGCACCGCTAAGTTTCAATCTCAATTGAATGAATTTTTATATTTATTGTTTGAATGAGTTTTATAATAAACAATTGATGAATTTTTAAATATTTAGTTTTTGTATTGATTCAAGTTTTCATGCTCAGAGCTTTTAGCTAGTGTTTAAATGCATGTCTTGAAATTGTTAACGGATTTTGGGTGTCTATTTAAACTAAATTCGAAACTGAGGTGACCTGCAAGCAGAAAAATTAATAAATTAGCAGGCGATTCACTAAAATGATTTTAGCCCATTTACCTTTTCATATTCATTGTGAGCATTTTGGTTTTAATTCGTTTTCGATCACGGCTAATAATTTCCATACGCTCCTTGACTGAGGTGTTAAAGAGTATCAAATGAAGTGTGTGAATCGCCGAAGTAAGCTTATAAAGAAATGAAAGTTTTTGTATGCAGTTACATATTTGAACAATCAATACAAAAATAAAGATGAAGTAATTGATTAATATAATTAAAAGGAAAAAAGATTTAAGATGAAAGAGAGAATTTATGAAGAATCAAATAAAGAAGATTGGAGAACAAAAATCAAAGATCAAGGATATTTAATCGTAGAAAAATCAAACGACAAAGATAAGAAATCAAAACCCAAGGATTAAACCTTAAAAATAATAAAAACAGTAACAATAATCCATAAAAGATAACGGCAGCTTACCTGCTTCACAAGTTGTATCTTCAATTCAATATTGCTCGGATTTTTCGCCTCTACCGGATCATGACAAGTTTCGATATGCAAACTTAAAACAAACATTAGAGTGTCCCTAATTGTTTGCACTATACGCTGAATTTGTTCGGTCTGAAATAGACGACGCACCAAATAGCCACGCACATAGGCATTAATTGTAGTCACGGCAGCTTCACGACGTTTCCTTTCCTCATAGCGCTTCATATCCGCTGTTGTGAGCTGTTTGTTGTTTTTATTGAAAAAAAATGTGTACATTTTGCGAGTGGCAAATGAGTTTTCTGTGTGTTATAGTAACTTGTTTATTCTAAAACTAAATTTTTCTTTGTTCACATTTATAAATTTTTTTCAAAGGTTTCTCAAAGAAATGAAGGCACTTGGGGGTATACATATATAATTGTGTAGGCAGGTACAGAAAGGTTTCAAACCCTTTTCATAAATTTCGTATTACAATAAGACACGAATATAAAATTTAATCATTTAATTTTGTAAACGCCTTGAATATGCTAAAACTCAAAAACGAAAGAAATCAACAGAATTTAGCATAAATGCATTAAAATATGGTTATACATAATATATATAATATTCTAATAACTCGATTTTTCCAAGTGCTCCAAAAGTTATATTTTCTTAGGTTGATTTCATAAGAATTTGTTATTAGAAGTATAATTTCCGTTTTTCCCTTAGCCCTTGTTATAATAGAATACAGGTAATTCAATGTTAGTATTAGATTTGGCTGATAGATTTTTAGATAAGGCACGATTTTCTTTTATTACATAAATGTCTTCAAATATTAGTGTAAAGCTTTTGAATGTACAAGAAAAAGACAATGTGAAAGAGAAAGAATTGAAATATGTAATATAGAGGTTATTTTTCTTGTTACCAAATATATAAGAGAATTACAAGTAATCTGCAAATGTAATGTAATCAAGTGTAAAACTTTTGTGTCTACGAAATGATTCCAACCAGAACCTAAACCAAATGTTATCGAAATGAAAAACATCTCACAATAAAGAACCCTTACAGGGTTTACGATTTACAACGCAATAATGAGAAAACGTAAATTAAATTATGTTTAGAAAATATGAATAAAATCACAAATTTTAAATGACGAGTGACGAAACAATAACAAATAAAAATGTATTTTTTATTCAAACAATTTTAGTGATGAGTGAAATTTTATTGGTTGTTGTTCAAAAATTGTTGAATAATAAATAAAATTTAAATTTTTATTCAAGCTTTTGAAAATCTTAAATAACACAACGAGTAAAAATTATACCCATAACCATATAATGTGTGATTCACTGAGGTGATTTGACTAAACTTCGGGGTCATTGCTTGGTAAAATAAATTTTTGGGTGGAGCTATTTGCTTCCTTAGGACCTTTTGGGATCATTTTTGAATTTTACTAGTATAATTTTGTATCTCGTATTATTTTTCATTTTCAAAAGCTTTCAAAATTTTTTTAATATCCAATAATATTTCACTCATTACTAATTTTCTTTTTTTCAAATAATGAATAAAATTAGATTTTTTATTTTTGAAGCTTTTTCTTCAAAATTACCCAATTCTGGATTGAAATAAGAAAGGTAAACTGATCCTGATAATAAAAGATAATTTTGGTTTGAGAAAAAATAAGTTGTAAAGTAGTAATGAGAAAATATTAATATAAATTGTTTTAAAACTATAGAAAGCATTAAAGGTAGCTTTGCGGATACCTGTTTCGAGCGGAAAAGTGTCCAATATTTAGAAAACCCCGTTAATGAGGGGTAGCATACAACAAACTTGCTAATTTTGAATTTATGTTTATCCATTTCCGATTTTTCATTACTTTACTTACTCTCTATGTTTTCTCAATACAAACATACCTTTTCTCAATATCAGTTCAGTTTTCTCATTACAAATTTGTTTCCTTAAAATAAATTAGTCGGACTTAACGTACTAAGTTGGAATTATTTCGTTAGGGTTACTGAGAAAAATCGCATAATTTAAACCTTCCTGAACCTAGCAATATTTAGTGCGCCTAAAATCACGCAACATATGTTTAACGAAAATAGTGCAATTATTTGATAGATTTTTGTAAACTAATTAGCTTTTTCGCTCAGTAACCCTGCATAGTAAAAAAAATGAAGCTGTAACTTTGAGACACAGAACTTATTTGGGTATTAGTGAATTATTTGTATACTAAAAACATTTATAAAACTCACACGACTGCTAGACGTTCCTGGCATTGGTCCATTTGAGCGTCCAACACCATTATTGCTACAAATCGATGCAATGCTTCTGTTCGAAGCCGAAGGCGAAATGTCGCCTCGCGAGAATAGCCGCCTTCGTGGTGTACGCGTATTACTACTTTGTGAAGTGGCCGCCAACGTACTAGAACGCGCAGATAACTCCAATGAAGGTAGCTCACATGCTACTGAGCTATTCATGCTCATGGTGGGCGATTGTAGTGGCAGTGATTCGTTATAATCGGATTTGACTGTTGGTGAATTGTCTACAGAAGAATTGTGACCACTGTGACCACCAAAAGTTTTGCTACTCATATGTGATGGTGCAGTTATTGGCTGCTGCTGGATTTGTACGCTACTCATTTTAGCAGTAAGTTGTTCGAGCAAATATTGTTGTTGCTCTTCGAATACCTGTTGCATACGTTGTTGCTCCCTTTTTTGATGAGCTAATAGTTCGAGAAATTTTTTTCGATGTTCAGCATCTATGCCGCTATAATTTGTATTAACACTTGTGGTATCATTGCGCGCCAAGGTGCCCGCGGGGAGCTTGTTGGATTGTATGCTTGGCATTGAAGGTCTTGGTTTCATTTGTTTGATGGCCGTAGTTCCTGAAACTGATTTTTTTAATTGTCGTCCAATTTTCGGATTTATGGATTTGGTTTCATAAGGTGAACGTTTATTTTTACTAATACCACTTTGATATGATGTAGCTGCAGATGGGCTAGTTATGTTTGTGCTTGATGGTTTCAACTGTAAACGTGCGGTTTGGGTGCGCGGTTTCAAATCTACTTTTTGTACACGTTTTGCCTTCGATTCGACGGTATCACGCGTTATGCTTGTGGATATTATATTAGAACGTTTGGTTGGATAATGGTCGTTGGAGTGTGGTGTTTGTTGTTGGCGTATATGTTCGATTAAAGCTTTTGAGGGATACTCGAGTGTAAATGAATTGGAGCGCACTAAACCCATCTCGTTTTGTGAGCCTCCACGAGTTAGTTCTATCATCTTATTTATAGGCTGTGTACGTTCCGAAAGAGAAAGTTTCAGTGATGGGCTTGTGGCTGATCTTTGTGGTGGTTTTATGTTAGAACGTTTGGGTGATTCTTCCAGTGAAAATTTTTCGAACTTGAGTATTTTGCTCGTGATTTTTGTGACTTTGTGATGAGCCTTTAAATCTAATTCAGTATTTCTTGTTGACTCCAAGCAATTACTACTCTCGTCTGAACTGAGTTCTACGTGTTGCGATTTGTCGACATCTTCAATTGATTTTTCACTATGATCATTCACATTTATAGCGTCTATGCTTGCACGCGCTTGAAGAGCATCAGAAAATGTATGCGTACCGTTAATCGGTGTTGGTGGGTCTATACATATAGATGGTATCTTCTTTAATACTTTATCCGTAAAGGATTTCCTAGTTTTATGGCATGTTGTATAGTCCACATTAGTATTTTCCTCATCTTTAACATCTTGTACTTCAATTTTGCAAGCAAGTGGTTTCTCATCTTGGTGATCTAAATTAATTTCGTGCTGTTGAAAAATTTGTACATCATCGTCCGACAAGGCTTGCAAGGGTGTATTTGAACGATGATCATATATCAAGGTCTCGGATTTTTGTAGCTTTTGCATACGTTGCAATAAATTTGTTTCTGAGGATCGCGGTTCGACAAAGCCAGACACATCAACATCATAAGATTGCGGTATCAACGATTTTGTTTCATTATTGCTTTGCACCAGTAAGTCTGAAAGTATCATATACGACTGTTCAGCTTCTTTCCTTTGTGCATCCAATTCTAAATCGTGCTCAGTTGTGCTACTGCTACAACTACTCCTGTTATTGTCCTCATCTAAAACCTCCGAAGGCTCATTTATTTCTTCGACTACTGTACTATATTCTAGATTATATCTTTCTCGACGGCGTCTACATTCTTCAAGCCGTTGTTCAACTTTAACCGCTTTTTCTTTCAATCTATGCATCTGACGACGTTTTTCTGACGTCATCTAGAAAGAAAATTATTATTTAATGGGCATTTCCTGAAAAGTATCAACCAGGAGCATACAAAAGAAGTTATTATATATGTAGGAAAGTTAGCTCGAACCCCATCGACAACTTTGTCGTCTTTCATGTTTGAAATATTATTCTAATTCAAGATATGAGGACTTTTTAACCACTCTTTACTATTTAAAAAACAGTTCAACCTCGTATTCAAAAACTTCCTATAACAGCTTAACCTGAACAAAAGTTAAAATTAACGTCATACACATTTCTGGTATGTCGTATAAACATTCATACTGATAACAAAATCACTTCTAAAATATGTGATTTTTTCAAAGCATACGGACGCAAAATATACTGTACATTTGAAGAAAGTAAGGCACTTAATTTTTGTCGCTAATTTAAGCGTGATATTAAGCTAAGCCCAAGTCGTTTTGGTGCTACGCCAAGGCTAAAAAATCGTACTCAAGCAACCCCCCTAAAGTTACTTTTAACGAAACATCTGCACAATCTTTATCTGAGGCTATCAACCTTTTTGCTGACTTTTTATACCCAGCGTACTAGTATTAGTACAAGGGTATTATAATTTTGTCCACATAACGGCACAAAATAATCGAGTTAGATATAGAGTTCCAGGTATGAAAGTTCTTAGGTTGAAAAGAGAAATTGATTAAGGCATGTCCGTCCGTCTGTCCGTCCGTGTATACGATAACTTGAGTAAAAATTGAGATATTTGCATGAAATACAGGTTACTTTCTGATCAAGGTAGGTTGCTTTTGAAAATGGGCGAAATCGGATAATAACCACGCCCCCCTTTTTCGATATCGAAAATTTCGAAAATCACATAAATTAACATAAGTTGAGTAAAACTTGAGATATTCGCATGAAATTTGGTACACAGTTAATTGAAAATTTCTTCAGTTAATTGTTTCCATACATTCTAGGGCCTATATCATTGCCAATCTCGTTCTATCTCGTTCTGAAAACTAACGCTGGGTATTTAATGTTCGGTTCACCCGAACTTAGACTTCCTTACTTGTTTAGTTCCAATTTTGAGTCTCAAGATAGCATTTGTGAAGATGCGGCAACTAATATTGATACTTCTGTCAATTTTGGCGTACTTTCTTTAACCATTGATGATATCACTCCAGGCATTTCCGTGATTAAGTCGTCAACGCAAACGGACATTGATGGGTTTTGCTCTTTTTTGTTCAAAAACATCACTGCACTTGCCTACCCGATTCTACTTTTTTTCAATAAGTTTCTTATGTGTGGTGATTTTATAGACGCATGGAAGATTACTTCTATTACCCCGATTTTCAAGAGTGGTCCAACTGTCCACTATATCTAAGTTGTTTGAAATAGTAGTAAAGGACAAGATATGTATATTCATAGACCAATTGAGATTTTGATTATTTGACAAGTTTTCAACCAAAGTTTTCATGAGCATCTGGTGGTTTAAATGTGCAATGATGTTACACGCCTCCATCGTCGACCAGATATTTAGTATAGTCCAAGAGTATCCGATAATGCTATCCAGTTTATCCTTTAAAGGTGGACATTTTGTCGCTTTGTCTATCATCATGTCAAGTATGTGCTTTAGTCATAAAATGTCGGCAGTTCCTTAGGTATTACCTGTCTAGCAGCAGTTTGCGCTGGCGTGGGTTGTCGTGAAGAAAAGTTATTAGCGCCTTTTAGGTTTCGGCTGAACTTTATCCCCAAAAGCGATAAGATATTTTGTCATTTGGTCTATTTGGTTATAGAACCCTAGGTGCTCTTTCCACTTGGCGCGGTCGTGTTGATCAACAACTAATCTTTTTCAAAACGGGATCGTCCCTCGGGGGTGGTTTGGCAAACTGTCCGAGTGTATTTCTGTCATGGAAGGCATCTCAGTAAAAATTCATTCAGGTCCCGCCTATTTGTAGGAAAAATTCAAAAGCGGCACACCCCAAATTGAAAGAGAAACTCGGTGCAAAAACCTCTTAGGAGGTTAATAATATAACTGTTGTGTGTCGCGCCATATATTTATGATTATATTTCAAGATCAACGTCGCCTGACCGGACAACCATGCATTGACTTTCTAAGGTGTTGTCCATCGACGTCAGGCTCAAATAACCGATACTGTACTGCTGGTGGGTGATGAATACAAGTCTGCCCCCAGTCCCTTTAAGCTAATTATTTTCGTTGGAAAAAACCTCAGTGAACACATAATCAACAGGTCCACCTGAGTTATATCTACATACAACACAGCGTACATGACAAAGTACTTTTTAGATATCGCTCATTTGCTGCAACGTTGTCATAAGTCAAAAATCACTAATATTGAGTTGAATACGCAAAAATGTACCCAATATCATGGTCTATATTGTGTAAATAATTCTTCATGATTCGTTGAAAATTGAGCGCTTGAGATAAAAATTATGTGCTATCTTTACGTGTACAATATATGGAAAACGCAACTTTAAAATGGCTCTCCTCAATAATAATGTTTTTTGAGTTATGACGACGTTGCAGCAAATGAGCGATATATAGAAACACCATCACCATGACCATTTATATCAGCCTTGAAAATATTGGACATATTCCATTTCACCAGGTCATTAGTATGCTATAAGAACTATATTAAATCAAAATCGGGACTTTCAAACAGGTAATTTTACTCATTGAGTTTTTTTAATGTAAATAATGTTAAGCTCGTTTACGCTTTATACGCAAGTTGGGTCACTTATTATTTTAGACCATTATTTAGATTGTTTCTCGGACACGCGTCTCCAATATAGTCCCTGGATCTATCAGACACCCATCATCCGTCAACTCCTTTGCCAGCTTTCGACCAAGAAATGCAGTTATTTAGGCACAAGCTCCACCTGTTGCCGAAGAGAAACGCGAACTGTTAAGGGAGACAAGAGTCACGCTGACCCAACTTCGTCAAAAGTGCATTTTCAGTGAATAACTTGTTTGCACAAGCTTTACTGTTTTCGTTGTTGTATTAAAGGAAAAAATTACAGCAGGCTAACCCCCACTACAAAAACTCTAATAATTAGTTTGTATATCTGCTAGTAAATCTGGCAGAAATCAGTGGCGCGAAACGAAGACATCGGATTTGGGTCAGCAACGCGCTACTATTGATTCACTTACCAATGGCGGTAGAATTGGTACTCCATCGATGTGGAACATCGATACATATTTCTGTGCTGACGTGCTCGTTGGTGAAAACTTGGTGTTTATAGGCCTCCAATTTAATATTTCTGTCTTTGTCGCTGCCATTATGCCGGGATCGTGAAATTTCACTTTAGTAGATACCGCCAATGCAATGTCTCGTTCGTACGTTAATTTAATTAACAAATGTGCCAACACTAAACTAGTCTATTAGCTGCAATATTACCAATCGCTTAATTCTCGTTCAATTTTATATCATTCCAAAATGTTTTCGTGGTGCTAAAATCCAAAAATTTCAAAATAAACCAAAGAATTTTTATACAAAAATGTTTCAAATCCATTGACTTTTTGTTTTCACATAATTCTCTTTGCTTACGTTTCCATGACTACCGTTTACTAATTCATGCATATGCGGAAAAATTGTTTGCTTTTTTATTAATCATTCCTTCGTATGACTGTGTCCAAATTACAAATTGTTTATTAAAACTAATTAATAATTCAAATTGTTTAGTTGAATAGCGCCCGTAAGCAAAGCAGTTGAAGCACAGGAAAACACAAACAACTCGTGCAATAACAAAAGCCTGCAAATATCAGTTAGCTACTTCTTCTTCTTTGCTTCAATAGCCGTTAACAATGAAAAAATCGGCTCCGTGACACTCGGTTCATAAATTCGGCTTAATTTAGGAATCACTTTACAGCACCAATGGGGGATGGGTAGGGGAACCTCAGGGAATGTTAATGTGAGGAGTGTATAGGCATTGTCATGGGCATTGTATTTCGAATTTGCTGCCACTTGTCAGTCTTGCAACAGGCATTTTCTTCAACATAAACTTCAGCTAACGGCAATATTTCAGTTACTTTTAAGTTAGTCGGCGCTTTGCATAGTTTGTCATAAGGTTACCGCTAACGCACCCACAACTCCAGCTTTATGGACTGTGAAGCGTGCAATATTGATAGGTCAAGAAACGGATTTCAGTTCATTTCGAAATCCATCAATATGGATCACGTCAGTAAATATTGAGCATGTACCATCTGCCTAAGCAACATGACGTCTGTTGTTGTGAAATAGCAGATAAAACAAACATGAAATAAAATACAATTGGCGGGAAAGATAAAGCCGAAACAAGGATAATTAAATATGTAAATATTCAGTACTTTTCTTATACGAGTTGTGAATTTTTATGTTATTTCCACCGACTCATATTCTTAGACAATACTTAAAGTACCCGGAGTCAAAAAGAAAAATTCGGATCTTGTCCTGACATCAAGAAAGTCCTGAGAAAATCCAAGAGAAATAGCAATAACAAAACAAACGGGCCCACTCAAATATTGCAAGAAAATAACATTGATATTAGGAAAAGAAATATGAGCTATTTGAAGAGATTAACTTCACCAATGAAAGAGCTAAATGATGGGGAAACAAAAAAGTTCAAATCTAGCGATAAAGAAATAAAATTATCTAACGAGGGACAAATCGATGGCACATCGTACGACCATTTGTTTGATGACGATGACTTTGCGGCACATTGTGATTTTGATGAAATATTATTGAGTGGTGATGCTGAGGTCGCTATCCCACTTATAGATCTTACTGAATGGCAACGTTGTATTGTAGAAGAAGTAGAACGCGATAAAAAAACCTATGCTTTAGTGCTGCACTTGCGCCTGGATCCACAGCAGGTGGGGACGGGGGAGGATCACAACAAAGAAAACAAAGTGCGTCTGACAAAGTGCCAGCTCCAGAAACAGTGGAGTCAAGTGGAGGTGAGGCCGGGTGATATTGTTTCAATTATGGCAATCTTTGATGATTCCTTGAATTGCTACAAAGTCGACAATGAGCAAGGATTTTGTGTCACGAATCCAGATACCTTAATATCTAGTACCAGTGTTGTTGGCTCACTTTTCTGTCCACGCAAAGCGGTGCTGCAAGAGCGTTTCAAGGGCATAGATGCCAATAGCAAGATTGTGAGTAATTTTTTTAAGTTTACTTGCTTATAAATATTTCAAATATTATATTTAAAGATGGTTATTGGATCTATGGTACATGAATTGCTACAATTAGTACTTCGAAAGGGTTTAAGAAATTCGAAGGAGATAGAAACTGCTGCTCGGGAATTACTTAATTCGGTGGAAACTGCTTATGAGCTATATGGCAATTTAATGACACGCGATGAACTCGATTTAGAACTGCAGAAGTTTATACCAAATGTGATCGCCTTTGTCGAACAATATATACTAGGCAAACCACCAGCAGAGGTAAGTTTACTACCTTTATAGAAGTTTCCTTCCGGCACTTATGATTAAACTAAATGCTACACCTTTTCCATGTAGTAACTCATTTCAGTTGGAAACGCTTTTGGTAATTAAGTAATTTTGTTTCCTGATTGGTAAATTTTTCAATGTCTCGAGGCCCATATACAGTTTTAGGTAAAATCTTCCACAATTACTGGAGCAATGGCATTTTTAAAAAAAGCACCTATATCGACTGCTGAGTGGAATATCATCATATTTCAAAATATTTTAAAAAAACGCCCTTTCTAAGAATTTGCTTGAAGAACGCTCTATCTCAAATTTTTTTTCAATAACACCCTATTTGAAAATTCGTTTGAAGAACGTCCTATCTCAAAATCAGTTACAAAAACTGCCTATCTGAACGAAAACTTCAAACATTTTCAGGTAGGGTATTTTTGAATCGAATTTTGAAATAGGGCGTTATTGAAAAAAATTCTGGGACAGGGCGTCTTCAACCATATTCTGAAATCGGGTGTTTTTGATCTTCCACTCAGCAGTAGATATCGGTATAGTTTCAGGGATTAGTTTGAGATTTTTTCATGAGAATTTCGGATTGTTTTGTTTTCTTTTTCCTGGTTATTTTGGTTTTGTTTTCGGGAACAATTTTCCAAAATGATGCAAAAAGCAACTCCGAAAGCCTTATTTTATCCAGCAAGGATCCCGAAGCTGAATAAAATCAGGTCAGTAGATTTCAGTTTTTTATTCAAACTGATCGAGCCTTTAATTTCAATTTGTGTTCGGGTTTATGAAATGGAACTTTTTTTTTTAAGTTTTTGCAGTTTTTAGTTACTTCTTTTATATTGCTTTGGCAACACTGGGTATGATCAGTGCAAACTTCTGTTGTTGTTGTTGTTTTTACAACAAAATCACTCCCCGAAGGTTTTGGGGAGTGTTGTCGAAATAACAGTCCTTGACCGGATATGAATCCGGTACGCTCCGGTACTCCCTTGCGGTACTGCCCGACTGTCGTGGTAGCGATTTGGTATGACCAGTGCAACCTTCTAGGTCAATTTATCCCTCCTTCCAAAAGGAAAGAGAAGATGGGTAATGAGAGGTGGGAGGCATCATATCCGTAGATCAACCATCGAGTTGCACATCATTACCTTTGTGGATATTGGTCGCCTCTTACGACCGGTATGACTACCGCGGGCATATTCTAAACCCCAACCCGCAGGGGTCTAGAAAGTGCAAACCTCTCTTTGTTGTTGTATTAACGACAAAATCTTCCTGTTTTTAGTTACTTCTTTTATATTGCTTTGGCAACACTGGGTATGATCAGTGCAATCTCCTCGTTGTTGTTGTATTAACTACAAAATCTTCTAGGTCATGTCATTCCTACTAATAATCTAAGTCCCTAGTCCGCGGGGTTTGTAAATGTTTCTATTTCGGAAGAGCTTAATATTTCTGTTGTAGTCTTTTCCAACAACCTAATCGGATTAGCAATTGAAGAGCTGCCCACGATAGTTATCAGTTATCTCTACAACGCGATGCAATATTACAAATACAAAGAGAATAACTGTTTATTTTTATTTTCAAACAGCAACTTAAGGACACGTTTGCTGGTACAATTACGGAAATACAAGACATCGAGGAGAATGTTTGGACGCCACAGCTGGGTTTAAAAGGTAAAATCGATGTATCGGTACGAACGAAACGTCGACAATTTGAAAAGCCTTCCAGCGCTATACCTCTCGAACTAAAAACCGGACGCGCTACTTTCTCAATGGAACATAAAGGTCAAGTTATGTTATATCAAATGATGCTCTCCGCAATTGGGCGTGTAACTCAAACCAGTTTGTTACTCTATTTGCGCGAAGGTATAATGCGTGAACTACGCGGTTCGCGCAATGAGCAACGTGATCTTATTATGTTACGTAATGAGCTGGCCCATTATACATCATACAATAACACCGTAAATTCAATTGAAACATCAACCACCATTTGCCCAGCAGATAAATATATACAACCGCTAAAATTACCTAATCCAATATCACATCACAGCGCTTGTGGTAACTGTGAATATGCAACAATTTGCTGCACTTTCGCCAAAACAGATGCAGACCTAAAGCTGAGGAGCGAACATCCTTTGCACGCTGTCATGCAAACAGTAACAGATCATTTAGAATCTGAGGATTATAAATACTTTATGCATTGGTGTGGTTTGTTGGTTCTGGAGGAACAAGAATCTCGAAAGTCAAATAACGTGCGAGCTTTGTGGACTAACACGCCAGAACAGCGTCAAAAAAGCGGCATTGCGATCATTGATTTAAATCTGAAAGAAGCTGTTGCGGATGGCACGAGATATCTTAATACTTTTCTCGTTGATGCGAATGCGGAAAAAGCAAATTTAGATTTACTGCTTACTGGGGTAATTATATACTATATACTGCAAATCCTTTAGTAACAGCCTATTTTACACTTAACAACATTTTTCTTATCTCGGATTTTGTTCTAGTTCTTTATTGGCGAATATGTGATCGTTAGTACGCGCAAACGCTTGGCCATCGCAGCTGGCTGTATAACTGATATAACAAGCGCTAGCCTTAACATAAGTTTAGAGCGTGATTTACGCACAAACTACGCAAATTCTAAATTCATAATTGATAAACACGAATCTCAGTCGGGCAACACATTCAATTTCACAAATATTAGCTTGCTTTTGGATTGTAATGAACGTTCAAAAAGATTGCGTGAAATTGTGATACAACGCAAGTCGCCCACCTACAACAAAGTTTTGCCGAAGATCATAGCAACCGAGGGTGCCTCCATTTTAAAGCAACTTAACTCAGTGCAACGCTCAGCTGTGCTCAAAGCGCTGACTACAGAAAGTTATATGCTAATTAAGGGCTTACCAGGAACAGGTGAAAACTTTGTTATTGTAATATTCTTTGCAGTATTAAACAGCGATATTTGTTTGAGTACATTTCGAATAGTATTATTCCGTATCGCATTTAATATAGAGATAGTGGAGACACTTCCAAGTGGAGAACAGGAGTTTCAAAATGTCATTGCATCTTCTGCAGCCCGATATATTATTCCTAACATAATGAAAACAAAGTCAGACTTCCCAAGTACAAAATGAATCATCGTCTCAAATGGTCCACTGAACGAGGTTGTAGTATGAAATTGAAAGTTATTTAGAACTCCCGGTGAAATATATTTGATAATGCAATAAACATGGATAATGTTAGGCAACCACATCCACTGGAAGATGTATGCTCTGAATTCGATCTCGGATGACTTTTTTCAATAGGGAACATTTTTAATACCCCCTCCCAAAACGTTTTTCGTCTCTATTATAAATTAATCACACATTTCTATTGCAGGCAAAACTCAAACGCTCGTGGCTATTGTCCGGTTATTGCATCTAATGGGGAAATCTATTTTGATCACAAGCCATACGCATTCAGCAGTCGATAATTTGTTACTACGTTTGAAGCCTCATAAGCTAAATATATTGCGTTTGGGCTCTGGTGCACGTCTCCATGCGGAATTGCAGGATATCGGCGAAAATAAACTACTCAAAGACTGCTGCACTGTGGAGGCAATAAAAGCTAAGTATAACTCGTATCAAATTGTGGGCGTTACTTGCCTTGGTTCATCACATCCGCTCTTCCTGCATCGTCGCTTCGACTTTTGTATTGTCGATGAAGCAACACAAGTAATGCAACCAACAACGCTGCGCCCACTATTTTACTGTGATAAATTTGTGTTAGTCGGTGATCCTGATCAATTGCCGCCTTTGATACGTTCGAGAGAAGCGCGTAAACTAGGCGCAGATGAGTCGCTCTTTGAAAGGCTAGATTCGCAGGCAGCAACATCGGTGTTAACTCTACAATACCGTATGAATAAAGAAATTACACGTCTAGCAAATGAATTAACCTACAAGGGGGCGCTGCAATGCGCTTCTAAAGAGGTGGAATTGGATACTTTACAGTTGTCCCCTTCAAATGCGGTCAAGCCCGAAAAATGGCTACAGCGCGCGCTTCAAAAGCATATCAGTCAAGCTGTATTTTTGTTGGATACAAAAAATTGT
Organism: Sphenella marginata; assembly: GCA_951509765.1. Classification (NCBI taxonomy): domain Eukaryota; kingdom Metazoa; phylum Arthropoda; class Insecta; order Diptera; family Tephritidae; genus Sphenella; species Sphenella marginata. Next base: position 66,665,189 of record OX608081.1, on the reverse strand, counting down.
AGTGAGAGATTGGTCGAATTTTTCGCAAAAGACGTTAACAAAATTGTTGTAGATGAGGATACCGCATCAAGTATTGAAGATGCCAATAGGCCATTTCAAGCCACCAGGCGTTTTAACAAATACACAAATCCATGTGAAGCTGCCATTATTATTTGCATACTGAAACATCTGCTAAAAGCAGGCTATGCAGCCGAGCGCATTGGCGTAATTGCACCTTATCGCGCACAAGTCGACCTCTTACGCAAACTCACCACACAATTTGAATTACAACACCAAGCTGAATCGACAAAGATCAACTTCTCTTTGGTTGAAGTTAACACAGTAGATCAATATCAAGGACGCGATAAAGACATTATACTCTTCTCTGGCACCAAAACCGGAGGCCATGAGGATACAAATAATGAACATGTGCGCGATGCGGAAATTCTTGAGGACAAACGTCGTCTTACTGTAGCTATCACGCGTGCCAAACGTAAATTGCTTATGGTGGGTGATGCCGCTTGCTTGGAAAAATATACTCCCTTCCGTGATTTACTTGGCCATATACCAAGCTATTGCAAATTACAGCTTGAGGGTGGTAAACTTGGGTTTGAATGGAAAACACTTTTAAATGAAATAAACGACAATACTAAGACTTGATACTTAATTTAGCCTTTTGTTTGATTAACTGAAATATTATAATTGTGCATTAGTATTAAATTGTTTCTAAGCTCACGAGAATGTTGAAAATGCCTTAGGGTTAGTCTCACCGCCAGTGATGCATGTTACTAGTTTCTGTTTAAGTTGATTGGATTTGTGTAGTTTAGCTTTTGGTAATTCGTATTGTATCTGAAATAAATTATTTAAATCTATGCCGTTAACCAATTTTTGTACAACATTCTGGCCCTACGTATATATCTTCGCCACTACCGCATAAGGCATCAATGATGCAGCCCATATTATTGCGTGTTCAAGTACTTTAAATTGTATGAATTTTGTTTGAAAAATATGTTTTGTTTTTTTTTTATGACAAATAAAATAACTTATTTCGAAAAAAACAAAATTATTTAGATATTAAACATTGTTACCAAAGTTTTTTTTATTTACATTGGTGCATTTGTGCTGAAGTTTTTACAAAATGCAAAGCTTTAGTATGCTCAAAGCAAGGTTTATAAATACAGGTTGCGTCGTCAGAAGCTTGGTGTGTTTGCTATTGTTGTTGAAATTTGTTTCAGATGTCAAATGACTATCAAATCGCTTTGGCTTGTTTACAAATAAACACAAGCAAAACAGAAAAAATTTCAAAATGAAAAAATTTCAAAAGGAAAAAAGTTTTATTTTTAATTGGTGTGCGTCCAACTTCTGTTTCTTACTTATTTTTTTGCCAATTTTACATAAAATTTCGAGAAAAGTTTCAAAACAAATCCAAATTAAGTTTTTGCACGACTTTGAATGTTTGGAATCAAAATGGCTGTTGGCTTTGACAACAATTTGACACCTTGAAATCAATAAAAAACAGAAAAAAGCAGAAAAAAAAATTAAACAGCTGTTCAATTGATGTCACCTTTCTTACTTCACGATGGCTCAAAGCTCAAAATGCTTAGGGCTAAAAAAAGCGTAAAGTCAAATACACTCATTTCGAAAAACAAATTTATCTAGGTATGACGGGAGGTTACCAATGAAAAAAATCAAGGATTTAAAAAATTTGAAATTTACATGCTTAATGAAAGCTTAAAGTTCTAAAAAGATTGATATTTAGAGATCATCTCGAAAATAGAACCTAAAACATTATAGATCACAAGCGTTATACAGTTTCTGGCATAATTAAGTTACAAATATGCTAAATAAATGGAAGCTTAAAACTTTAACGGTTTTAAACATCGTAAAGCCTAAAAAAGCTACGACTTAGCAAAGCGGAGTACGTAGAGGCTCGGGTTTCAAGTCCATGGCTACTTTAAGCTAAAACATAAATTGAAAGCTTAAATTAGATCAAAGCTTAAATAGGAAAAAAGCTGAAACAAAAATGTCAAAACTTCCATGATTTCTAAGATTCAAACAACCTTAAATCCCAAATATTAATTCAGCTTTTAGAATGTTTTCTCAAGTAAAATTTTCTATAGCAAAAATCTTTTGATCGGGCACATTTTAAGGTTGACTTGAGAAGTTTTAAGCTCAACGATTTACTCTCTTATCTAAAGATATTATGCTTAACACCAGTAAAACTTTGAACGAAAAATTATGAATCAAGCTTTAAAAGCTTATGAAGCAAAGTTTAAAAGAGCTTAAAGCTCAAAAATGTTTAAACAAGCTCGAAAATAGAGCCAACTCAGTAAGGCTTGAGACCCAAAGTTGAATATACATACATATCACAGCTAATAAAGATTTGCTGACAACAAGCGTGAGACTTTTACTGACTTCAGCGGTTGTGTGGCTGGATCATGTAAAACAAATTAAAGAAAATGTCCTGGTCCATAAGGTATTGCTGTCTAGAACCGCCAGGAAGAGCTGATCTCCAATACCTTCAAAGTGAATAGGGCATGGGATGCATGAGTCGAATGACCTACACGTTAATAGAAGGATTGAAGCGTAGCACAAATTCTGAGTTGCCGACAGATTTGCACCATTTTTTATGTTTATTAAAGTGACGCATAACGCGAAGACGTGACAAAAAGGTTGAACATCAAAGTACGCCAATACGAGTCTTTTATGTACATATGCAACCATGCAATGATGTATATCCGCTCTGTGGAGGACATTTCGCAGACAACAAACAGCATATGTTTTAGAGCAATGAGCGAATGGACGTGCATTGGTGTGCCTTGGATGAGACGACGATGAGCTAAAGAACGTGAGCAGAATGCCTAAGCATGCATGTGTCAGTAAGCGCTATCGTAAGACATACCACACATCCACCACTTTGAGTGTAATGGCGTTCTTAATATTATAGGTGAATATTCTTGAACACATTACTGCATGAAATTGTTTTGTTTGCATTGCAAAACAAAATGAAATGGGTAACAAGTTGGGCTAGGAAAATGTCAAAGCACCCGAGCTCTTGCACCACAATGAAAAGAAAGAGCTCTCTTGACGAACAAATGTCGCGTTCTCTTAATAGCTGTCTTGATATATGGCTTGGAACCATGAACAGCATCTAAAGACAAAAAGATGGACCATGGATGCCTCCTTATAAGGATTTATAGTGCTTCCTTCCGCTGGATTATCTTCTTGAAGCACCCCTTGTTTAACCCTCTGCAGCTGACGTGACAAAATTGTAGCGATATACCTGACGTGAGGTCCATCAGACCTCATTTTTAAAATGATTTTATGTGCTGAAGATTCTGATTGGAGCTTTCTTGGTTATATTTTCTTAAACAATACATATTTGGTAACCTAAAATGTTATTAAAGTTTTAAAGGAAATATTTTTTCAACAAATATGATTTATTTCATTCAGTTTCATAAAAACAACAAAACAATACAACTCACTTAACAAAAACAAAAAAAATGGCAGTATTTATGAAAATATTAAAGGATTTATTGCGAATCTAGACACGTGCGATGCGCTCGATCGCTCTTTTGGTACTGAACGACGTAGATATAACAAGAGAAAAGGTATAGAGAGTATAGAGAGCCAATCTAAAAAATTTTCTAAGATATGCTCTGAGTTGTTATTTGCGGTGTCTGTCAGACTACGACGTCAGCTGCAGAGGGTTAATACTTCTTGCTTTAGATGATTGGTTTCTCAATGAAGCGTTTGCTTACCGACCATTCACCGTTATTTTTATACCTAGTAGTGCTTCGCACACAAGGTATATTAACTTCATTGGCCTAACGGTAGTATGTAACGGCATAAACGAATCGAGATAGATATTGACTTATATATATCAAAATGTTCAGGAGGAGAAGAGAAATTGATTGAGCCATGTCCGTCCGTCCGTCCGTCCGTCCGTCCGTCTGTGAACACGATAACTTGAGTAAATCTTGAGATATCTCAATGAAACTTGGTATGCAGGTTCCTTTTTACATATCTCTGAACGGTATTGAAAATAGGCAAAATCGGTTAAAAGCCACGCCCACTTTCTATATATATAATATTTTCGAAAATACAAAAAGAGTGATTATTCAGTACATAATACACCTATAAGGATAAAATTTGGTGTGTACCTTACCGTTAAGGCAAAAAATTAATTTGTGAAGAAATTTTTAAAAAAGGGCGTGGCACCGCCCACTTTTGATTAAGTCAAATTTGGAAATATTATTAATCATAAATCAAAAACCGCTCAAGATAGCAAAATAAAATTCAGCACACATATTTATATTAATACAGGAAATATTTCGAAAAAAAATTAGCGAAATCGCATTAGGTCCACGCCCTATTTTATACGAAAGATTTTGAAAAGGATCATGGATATATTGAATATGCTATAACTTTGCTTAAACTGGCTGTATATCATTTCTATTTCACCTCTAAAGTGTTCGTGGGCAAAGAAAGTCGAAAGCACAAAATTTTTGGAAAATGGGCGTGGCCCCGCCCCTTTATGGGGGATTATTCCACAAAACTTTCCATGCCATAACTCCGGTAAAAATTGATTTATTAAAACGATATTTGGAGAAAGTGTTCAACATATAAAGCTAACTCTTTGCTGAAAAAATAAACAAAATCGGTGAACGGACACGCCCACTTTTTGAACATAGTTCTAAAATATTTCTTCGTAAAATTAAAATCGCGATATTTCCATAATTGTATAAGTTATATAAATAAGATTTTACACACATATTAGCCTTTTTAAACAAAACTAAACTGTAAAAAAATTTTGTGGATTTTGGTGAAGTAGGCGTGGCGCCTCCCACTTTTTAGCATAAAAGCTCTGCTATTTTCAAAAGCGATTGCTTGGAATTTCAAGAATGTATTTCAATGAAATTTTGTGAGATGCTTCCCAATAGTATGTAGTATACTCCTGCCAAAAATTACGCAAATCGAATAACAAACAAGCAAGATTTACGGGCAAGTAGTTAACACCCTACTGCCTTTTTTTAAATTAATTTTTTTTATTTTCATACCTTTCATGAACATGAGGAAAGCTATTTATATTTTGTTATTTAGTGATAATTGAATTTACCACTCACAAAAGAAGTGTTTTTAATCGAAAACAATCAGTTGTCTTTATAACAACTTCTCCGTTATTAAAATAGACCTGAGTAAGTTGGGATACCAAAACAGATCACTACTAGGTATTTAATGTTCGGTTGCACCCGAACTTAGACTTCCTTACTAGTTTTAAATTAATTTTTTTTATTTTCATACCTTTCATGAACATGAGGAAAGCTATTTATATTTTGTTATTTAGTGATAATTGAATTTACCACTCACAAAAGAAGTGTTTTTAATCGAAAACAATCAGTTGTCTTTATAACAACTTCTCCGTTATTAAAATAGACCTGAGTAAGTTGGGATACCAAAACAGATCACTACTAGGTATTTAATGTTCGGTTGCACCCGAACTTAGACTTCCTTACTAGTTTTAAATTAATTTTTTTTATTTTCATACCTTTCATGAACATGAGGAAAGCTATTTATATTTTGTTATTTAGTGATAATTGAATTTACCACTCACAAAAGAAGTGTTTTTAATCGAAAACAATCAGTTGTCTTTATAACAACTTCTCCGTTATTAAAATAGACCTGAGTAAGTTGGGATACCAAAACAGATCACTACTAGGTATTTAATGTTCGGTTGCACCCGAACTTAGACTTCCTTACTAGTTTTAAATTAATTTTTTTTATTTTCATACCTTTCATGAACATGAGGAAAGCTATTTATATTTTGTTATTTAGTGATAATTGAATTTACCACTCACAAAAGAAGTGTTTTTAATCGAAAACAATCAGTTGTCTTTATAACAACTTCTCCGTTATTAAAATAGACCTGAGTAAATTGGGATACCAAAACAGATCACTACTAGGTATTTAATGTTCGGTTGCACCCGAACTTAGACTTCCTTACTAGTTATTTTTGTTTTTTTGTTTTTTTTTTTTATAACAATATTACCACTCCCCACAGCTTTTAAAGAGAGTGCTATCGCAAGTGAAAGTAATTTACAATTAAGTATGACGATTGCGAAGACGGGCATCTAGGCATACCTCGAGCATAGTCAAGTTTTTTTTCACTGATGTACTGCCTAGTCATAAAGTTGTCTATCTTGCCAGTCTTTTTGGACAACCCGTTGCTAATAGCGGTGTGAAGCCTGGTTCCGTACATAGATCTAGTTACATCTTAGAGACTTCTTTAACTGTCTAACTAACTGTCTAAAATAACGAAAAGTATTTCACGCACCTCGTCACTTCCGTTAGCATGACGATTAGGCCTTGCAAGATTTGCTTAACTGCTTCGGAGACTTACCTTGTCAATACCAAATCTAAACTACATAGGTCGATCTTACATTGGGTTTATGCAGTACCAGAGCATTCACATATTGGTTCATTTGCAGGTTGTTGATGCTGTGATAGATTGGGGCACGTATCTGCCATTAATAGGTGAAGAAAGGAATTTTTCGCTTTGTTGAGTGATGCTAAGCGGGAAATGAGTGGGATACGAGCTTTGAATAGGTACACACTGTTTTTTGATATAAATGGATAGCATTGCATTTGTTTATTTGTATTGAATATGTGTCTATGTACATATACATATACATATATATCGAAATTTACAATAATACCCAGCACAACCGGAAATACTTCGTTCAATCATCCGAAGAACACTCACTCACCTTAAGCTAGTGCTCAAAAGTGTATCCACTCCTCCTCTCGCTTTGATGTTGAATATTTCATGGAGTAATCTTCTGGTAGCATTTTGAAAGTACTCTCACATACATAGGTGCTCCATAGAGTACTCAGAAGCAAAGTAAAAGAGTACTCCGAGATGGGTTAGGTGATCTCATTGTGAACATCGTCATGTAAATTGGGACATCTCTTTTATATGAAAGAGCATAAGTGCTGGAGTACTCTGATATCCTATCGTTTCTTGCATGGTAATATCAGATTTTACGTAGGGAATAATAAATGTTCGTTAATATGCGTTTTAAAACTCATACGAATTATTAAAACTGCATTTTTTAGCTCGAGTTCTGTAATTGGTATAGATCTTGTTAAAACCACATTTTATCTTATACATGTACATATCTTCTTTGAATATAAATACGTCTGTCTAAGCTTTAGAGAGAGCGAGTTGTATTTTAAGTTATTTTTAATATTTTATTTTATTTTATTATTTGGCCGTTTTGCTCAAATTGTCTTTATTCATTTGGCTCAGGCGAGCAGTGTTGGCTCTGAGGCATGGCGCGATTGGCTTCCTCATTTTCGCTATGAAAAACCACCTTTTGGCTTTCCAAAACATAAACTATATCTTCGAAATATTTTAAAAGCTGATTGCGAATTACAATGGCATGCAATGCAAATAAAACAAACGAATGAAATAACCGTAGCTTATGTCGCTTAAACAACGTCAACAATTTAGCGCTCTTTTTTAGATCCCCACCTGATACACCTTACACTTACATATTCTTCTTGCATACACTCTCTTGAGATAACCAATAAATAATTGTGCAATAAGGTAAATTTTGATGACCGCGTGCTGATATGTAGTCGTGGTAAATACTTATACATATCTATTTGCATATGTAGCTCAAAGTGATGCACAGTTGTAGGACTGGAACGGCCTGGTGTTACACAAAATGAATAACCGAGTATAAGGGCAGAAATCCAAAGAAAAATTGTTTACAGATGCATTCCTTTAAAATATGTCCAAAGAGCTGGAAACAGTAAAGAAGCGAAAATGCCTCCCAACTGTGAATCGCTTTACCTCAAAAAGTGACACCACGAATTTGAGAGAGCAATTTAAAAACTAAAAAAGGCAAGGTGGCAACCACACGTGCAATTTTTTAATGCAGAAAAATATAATTATTTGCTTCCGTCATCAAAGAAGAAACTGTGGCCATGTCACTGCTGACAGTTACAAAATTCCATATAAATTCCACACAAAAAGTTTCGGCATGGTATGATTTTTTGATTTTACATTTTTATGCATAGAAAAATAATAAAAACTGATTTCTAAGGGATTCAACTGTCTAGAAAAGATTTTAAACAATGATCTGGACATTTGCAAAAAAAAAAATCAATCAAAACGAAAAAGTTTAATGGTTTCGTAAGATTATTCGGAGCTGCACTATCTACAAAAGGAGATTTTTTTGCAGAGCGCCGGTTTAGCGATTATGGCCTGAAATTTTTAAAGTATTTTTTTCGCTGTTCTTATGTAACAGTTTTGAAAAGTGAGGAAACGTTACTTCTCAGCATCAAAGTACCCCTTACATTTTCGAATTGAACTCGACGAAACCGGTTCGTAAAATACTCGTAATCAAGCATCAATAGTACCTATCACCTGCGTACATACATATGTACATATGGACATATGTATTTATGTATATGTAGGTACCAACTTGAATAAAGGAAGTTCCATATCCAATAACCGCCCGACTCTAAATACATATGGGCATTTCCATCCGGAGAAAGTGAAAATCGTAAATTTTTTTTCTTTTGCTTTTGATTTATATAGCATGTAAGTTATAGTAAAAACATGCAATTTTCATGAAAAGGTGTTATCTTGGTCAAATTTAAAACCTAACTACATTAAGTGCCTACTTAAAATAGTGACTACATTAAAAAAAAAAAAGTAAAAATAACCCAATTTTTGAGAAGATATTAGTGTCATTGTTTTTTAATTTTATCTATCTTTATATCTACTACATTCATTACTGTTGTCTTAACAGTGAATTTCTAAAAAAAAAATTAATAGCCTACTTATAGTTTCGTTGTTATTAAGGAAAATGCAAAGTAGGTTCCGGTATGTAACGTGAGTTACGACAATACAGGTTTTTGCTCTTAAAATCCAAGATTTTTGTTGAAATTGAAAAAAAAATCATATTCTCTATTTGACCAGGAGGCCATCTTGGTATAATGTGTTTTTACCACTTCATCTAATCGGGGTACATTTTTATTAGTGATTTATTGTTGTAACGTGAGTTACGAACAAGTTTTTTTAATTTTTTATTTAATTAAATTAATTTAATTTAAAAAAAATTTGCATATCCAACAGAGCTCCACATGAGGGATATAACGATGTTACAATATTATTAAAAAATGTAAAATATAAGAAAATATATAGTTTTAACTTGTGAAATTTTGTCTCTGATGTAACGTGAGTTACGATGGAAATGCCCATATGTATGTATATGAAATAAAAGCAAATATCAAAGTTGAAAATACTGCAACCCGAATATGAAGATAAATACATTGGATATTAAATAAATTATCATAATTTATAAGATGCCAACACCTTCAAGCTATTGACCAATCATTCTGTTATAGTAAATAGTTTTGCATACAAATAATAATAAACGTAAAAGGTGGAGTGTGTGACTAATGCATGCCACAACAATGTAAGTAAAATAAATGACTGGAGAGCTTAGTATGGCTTAACCCTTTTACCATGTCTAAGACTGCAAGCAACCCATAAACTCATAAGTCTCTATTGAGTAATACGAAGCAGTAAATTTGGACTGACTTGATTTCTCTGGAAGCACAACAGGACCTGTAGCCTAAGTAAAAGAGCTGGTTAGTTTGAACTAGTAAACTCAGGTTTTCGCACACTTTTGCTAACAGTAGTATTTCTTGTATAACTTTTACGCCCAGGGGGGAGGGGCTAAAAACTTGAAACTTTTAACCTTAAAGCTGTTTGAATTCTCAGTTTCCCATAGCTTTTGAAAGTTGTTAAGTTTGTTTAAACTTCTGTTTAAAGTTTAACAGTCTTTTAAGCTTTAAGCTACATTAAGCTTTTTTATTTTGAAGCCTTGGAAACAAACGTTCTTACTAGCGTTTCTTGAGTTTTGAACCTTTTAAAGTTGTTGGTATCTCTGCTGTGTTAACGGGTTATCGATAGCAGTGACATCGCTTATTCTTCTAAGCCCAACCGAAATTAAAACCTGAATGAGGTGTATCCTATTAGAAATAAGTACATATGCACACGAGTTCAAATTGTGACCGCCCTATTGCGGATTGCTTAACGGCTTTAAAGCTTTAAGATTTCTAATATAATCATCCTTTCATCCTTTCATGTCTACTAGTAGGAGAGTTGGATAAACCAAAAAACTTATGTATTTAATCTATATAAGCTGCAATTATTTATTTCTATTACATCAGTTGTGTTTAAGCGACTTAAGAAATTTCTTTCGTTTATTTAATTTGCGCTCTCTTATAATTCGCAGCCAATTCATGAAATATTCCAAAGACATAGCTTATGTTTTGTAATCCCAAATCGGTGTTTTTTTTAAGAACAAACAATTTAAAAAAAATAAATAAATAAAATACCAAAATATAAAACTATACATATTAAAATAATAAAAAAAAAATACTCGCCCCCTCTAAAGCATGATCCAATAATACAGGTCATGTCGATAGGCCAGCTGATTTTTATTTTTATCTCGAATTTTGACAATCAAAATCTTTCAGTACGATTTTGACTATAAACCCACAAATTACAAAAACAAAATATATGGACAATTTTTGTGTGTTTGTATGTTTGTCGAGCTGCTACGACCTGATATGGTTGGAACATGCTCTAAAGCTTAGACACTAGTCCGCACCACCTTCGTTCTAAACTTTTCAAAGTTTAAGCTTTTTTGAGCGTTGAAGTTTTAAGCTTCTGAAAGCTTCATTTCATAACTAAACGACCACGATTTTCGAATATTTACAATTTTATTTTTGCGTACAAACCTTCCAACTGTTATACGCGGCGTATGAGCAACATTAAACACACATCATCATCAAGGATCGTAACTAAATCAGCATTAGCTATGTATGTACAGCTAATTTGATAAACATCTTCAAATCAAAAAATGCTCGTATAATGTTAAAAACAACAACAACCGTAAAACATCGCTTGTTAAAAATAAATAACAGTAACAAATATTTAACCATGGCTCTCTTACAAATATTCGCATATTTTAGTATGTGTTGTATTTGCAATATATATTTAGGATTCGTAGAAAATGTATGACCAACAACGGCAACAAACAAATAGATGTGTAAACCACCAACAAAACTCACTCGTAACTGGTTCACAGAGTTGGTTAGTGGTGAATTGCTGTCACTTTTTTTATTGTTTGCCGTTTATGACATTTGTACCTACATACATTCATACATGAATATGCAAATAGTCACATAACCGGCTTTCACATAAGCAGCTACATTTCGAAGTAATCGAGCTCATCTATGCGCTCTTAAGGAGACTCTCTTATGTACGAAGTTATTTTATTTCGAATAAAGCAATTGTTATACCCAGTTGTTAATGAAATCTCACAATTGGGTTTCAGCTTGCCCAAAGCCTTGTTGGTATGGTTTGCGAGATTGGTTTCGTTTATGGTGTATGGAAATGAATAATACGGAGCAAGAAGATTGCTTTAATAGCTTTATCATAGCGGCTGTCCTATTGATTGTTTTTGTTTTTAAGGCAAAAAAAGTATCGGCCTAAAAGCTCGAGAATCGACACTATTTTCGATTTTATTTTGATACTCAATATTCACAACTGGCTATTTAGGATTTACTTCCATGCGAACTAAATCTTTCTCGCTTGTCCTGTTTTATTTGTCATCCTCAGTGAAAATATGCGAAAATAACAACAAAAAGATGTACAAGAAAAACTTGAGTACCACTTGCCGAAATAGTAAAATAAAAAAAAAAACACTAACAACAATCAAGCAGTAAAAGTGAACCATCAAAACCACCTGTGGTGTGGTGTGGTGGAGGTGATGTTTGCGGTGCAGACTTACTTTTACGCTCTGCTTTTGCGCGACTTTACTTTTTCGCCTCTGCAACGAAGAACCACTTTGCATGTATGGATGGTGGTTTTCTGTTGTTTTTGTTGTTGTTCAGTTTGCTTGCTGCTGCTGCTGTTTATGGTGGCTAGCTCGTGGCACGTTTTATGGCTTGAAGCTACCGTGTTGGCAACAGTTGGAATCAGTGCAACGGTGACTCTTGAACGGTAATGTTGAAATTGCGCTAAAAAAAGAAGTTGAAACGTAAGTAAGCCCTAAGAGTGGTGTTACGTGAAGCGAAGTAAAGTAAAGTAGTGTATACGTGAAAGACAAAAACAAGTTTAATAAGTATGTAAAACATAAAAAAACAAAAATTCCCTAAAAAATTGAAACAATAAAATAAAGTGTGAAAATGATGTAACGCTAGAATTAAGACAAGGTTATCACAAGAACAGAAAAAATATTAAAAATAAAATTTAAAAAATTGAACAGCAAAAATTTTTAAACTTAACAAAGGATGTTGTGAAATAAAATAAAAAATTATTTATGCATTTATACACATACATATGTATGTACATATGTATGTATACTCACGAGTTATTAGTGCATGTGAAGACATAACCACAATTATTTCGATTTTTCATTTTTTACAAATTTTTAAATCGTCTTGCATTTTTCGCTGATCCGCAAATAAGCATCGTCAAGCAACTCACAGCTTGCAGCTCACCAGCAGCTGAAAGTGAACATGAAGTGATCGCCTTGTTTCTTTTTTTGAATTTTTTGTATACTTTTTTTTTCTTTTTGGTGCGAAAATGAAAAGCGATTGCGTAAACTTTTGCAGACAAGCTGCGAATACTTGGTTGTGGTGTTAAAGCTACTAAAACTGCAACTGCGTCTGCGTGTTTAACTATTCGCTTGGTTTTTGGCGCAGCTTCGTTTGGTTATATGAATTTATTTTTTGTTTTTGTGAAGCTTTGGAATTTTTTTAAAACGCACCAATACGGAAAACGTTAATTATATTTCCATATGAACGCAAAAAAGATAAAAATCTATGCATTTGAAAGTTTTTGAAAATTTATAAATTCAGCAAAATTGCCAAAATAATGAACAAATATACATACATATGCTTCAATTCTGTAAAATAAATAAAACTGAAAATAAACAGAAAACTGAAACAAAAAGACAGAAGAAATATTAAAAAAAATTTGTTTGAATGTTAAAATTTTATTAAATGAATTTTTTTTTTTACAAAATTATTTCCGTTAAAAATTTGATGATTGCCTGTTACTTTTTAACCAAAAGCTAGAGCTTCTATATGGGCTGTGATATGCCTACTTTTCTCAAAAATATATGTATGTACTTGTAAATTAGCCATAGATTTCCTTCATTCATATCGAGGCCATTTCTTCTCCTTTCCAAGAGCTCACATGTGACTTAGCTACTAGAGTAAGCGTGCTCTGTTTCGCAAAATAATCGAACCACAACATAAATTGATGTGCAAGTTTTATAGTAGTTGAGTCTTAGATCAATTTGTGGTGTACAACCTTTCAAGCCATGCAAGTAGAAGGTCCTCTCCAAAGTACATAAATATAAAGTCAAGACTCACTTTTAAAAAAAACAAGTAAGGAAGTCTAAGTTCGGGTGAACCGAACATTAAATACCCAGCGTTAGTTTTTAGAAAAAGGGGGCGTGGTTTTCATCCGATTTCGCCCATTTTAAAAACCAATCTATGCCGAGCCTAAACAATAGCGAATTTGGTGGGCGCGGCCACGCTCCTTGCTTATAAAGCTTTAACCGCTTTCATGAGCCAAAAGTACTGAATCGATCTTTTCAAGGGTTATACCATGTCCTATATATAACTTTGGAAAAGAAGGCGTGCCATGCCCATAACTTTTAACGTATTTTGTGAAATTTTTCGATGTACGGATATATGTGTCCATTAATCAATATTTACATAATTTTAAAAAAGTGGGTGGTGGCACGCCCACGGATTTTATTATGTTGTTTGTCCCTATTGAAGATCAGTTTTCATTGCAGATCTTTATGATACTTTCACAGTGGCTTGTTAATAGTGAAATGTTGATATTTTGTTTATTCACTTGTGGGCGGTGCCACGCCCATTTTCCAAAATATTACCAAAAAACCTTTAAACATCACTAATAACATCATCAGGTGAATGAGTGTACTAAATTTTAGCATTATATCTGTATCAGTTAAACAGATATTGCATATTCCGTTTTCCCAACTCTCGTTTAGAGAACTTTACTCCAAAAAGGGGCGTGGTCGTTCACCGATTTTTCTTATTTTCTGTGGTAGTACTCTACATAAACATAACATGCCTGGAACCTAGTTTCGTAAACCTATCTCACACCGTTCTGAAGTTATTAGCAGTCGAATTTGAAAATTGCTTGACTCATAAGTGGGCGGTGCCACGCCCACTTTCCAAAATTTTGCAAAAATAATGTAAAGAATATGAAAATTGATGTATGTACAAAATTATATTATTATAGCGGTATGAGTTAATTAGATATGGACTTTTCAATATTTCCACCTCCTTTCAATATAACTTTTATAAAAAAGTAGGCGTGGTCGCCAAGCGATTTCGTTTATTTTCTATATCTGAATTTAACACAACAATAGTATGCCTTCTACAAAATTTCGTTATACTAGCATAAACTGTTCTCAAGTTATTAGGAGTCAAAATTTTAAAATTTCTTCAAATATATGGGGGCGGTGCCACGCCCCTTTTCAAAAAATTTGGTAAAATCCTCCTTAGAACATATAAATCAATACATATTGCAAATTTTATCATTGTAGCTGCTTCTGATATTGAATTAACCCGTTTTATACGTTTTTCGAAATTTTCGATATCATCCGATTTCGCCCATTTTCAATAGCAACCTACCTTGGCCAGAAAGTAACCTGTATGCAAAATTTCATGCAAATATCTCAATTTTTACTCAAGTTATCGTGTACACGGACGGACAGACGGACAGACGGACGGGCATGCCTTAATCAATTCCTCTTTTCAACCTAAGAACTTTCATATATGGAACTCTATATCTAACTCGATTATTTTGTGCCGTTACATAGTACCGTTATGTGGACAAAATTAATATACCCTTGTACTAGTACTAGTACGCTGGGTATAAAAAAAAGCAATTGAGAAAAGGCATCATTAAAATTAATAATAATGAATAAAATTTTAATATCAAAAAGAAGTACAAAGGCCTAGTTGTTGAAAGATTTTTACAAACTGAATCTTTTTTGTAATCAAAATATTTTGCCATTTGTGATTTGATGTGATTTTTTTTGTTTATAAAACGATATTCCAGAGTTTATAAAATAAACGAAATAGGTTGCTTAAACAAATCGTTAAGAAATAAATTATAAAAGGACAAAGCGTTCACAAACATAACACTAAAGGTCAGAAGAAAGTAAACGATTGGTGAACACTGAAAACAAATAAACGACAATATGCTTCCGGTAAGTACAACAATACTTATGCACAAATTTATTTAAAAGAAAAAATAAAAGAGAATGATTAAGAATGTTTAGTGTCAAAGAAGTGTGGTAAATGAGTACATAACAATTAGTATGCTAGTAGCAGAGCTCCAAAATAACTATAAAATTAATTGAGAGAAGGGAGGGGGCCCACTGGCTGTATAAATTTCGTCTCTAAATCTTTGTTTGAAAAGTTTATTTATTGTATTCTCTAAATGATCGCAATAGTTTTATTATTATTTTGGAGCCCTGCTTCAAAGGTATCTTAAGAGAGGAAAGCTTTGACATAAACTATGTTTCTATTCTAATGAATATGAGGTTATAATGGATGTTTATAGGAATCATAGGTGCCCTTAAAAAAGTCGGTATTTATTTAAAAACTAAATAAATAAATATATACAGCTGTGTTCAAATAAATAGTAGTGAAATTAAATTGAATATCGGAAAATTATTAAAAACACAGCTTCTTTTTATTTCGGCGAACGATATCCAATTTAATTTCACTACTATTTTATTAAACACAACTGTATATACATAAATACATACATACATTATAATGGGTTGACAATTTTTGCTTTTTGCCAATTATAAAATTTAAAAATTATAATATATGTAAAATACATTCAAGAAAAATCTACCGATTTCTTTAAAAACCATCTGAGTCATTGGAAAAATGTTGAGCGAAATTTCTTTAATTTTTTGCTTGAATTTACTTTCTTTATATCTAGAGTAAAAATCCTACCATAAATCCACTCTAATATGCTTACCAACATAACATGTTGTCAGCATTTGCCTCATTCATGTTATTGCTATGTACTAATGGCACGAATAATTTCAGGCCTTTAAAAGCTTACTTGCATTTGCAGGCGCAGGTGTGCGTAAGTAAAAGACGCATATGAGTAGTGCTTACCAACTATGACGCTGTTGTGCGCATGCGTAGCTGCAAAAATTTTTGAAATAATAATCGTTGCCATTAATGATGAATTATATACACCCGGGCTTGAGGAATGGCAGCAGTGCATGCACTTGTAGCAAGAGACTCTGCTAAAAGTAATCCATATTTGCTGTACTCGATATTTAGCGATATTGTAAAAGTTATCGATACATTCCGTTATACCATATTTTGAGATTAAATTCACGTATGCATTTAGAATTACTCTGTGTCTGTCGATATGCATGTTTGAACACGCATCACTCCAAAACAGATGCATAGAACTTAATGAAATTTTCCTAGAAGTATTGCTAAATCGCCAATTAAAATTATATACCATTTTAAAATATGTATCTATTATGATCCCCCCGAATACAGTGGTGGCCATATCTGTAAGGGGCTGCTCAGATTAATTACCACTCTGCAAGACTTATTATAGTGCATTGTTCACTTCAAACAGGATTCAACCTTAAAAAAATGTTTTATCAGTTTATTTTTTTTTGTGATATTTGCACCAATTCAACTTCTATAACACGGGAAGTGGCAACTCCTAAGCATTTATTTCATGCTTCGCGCTGTTCATACCAGTTTTTCTCAGTTGGTGGGGTATTTCATCCATTCATTAAGATATTTTTTCTATGATCAATTGCTCGACTTGCTTATTGATGAGGTGATTTTTTGCTTTCTTTCATAATTTCACATGGTTGGTATGGCAAAGTTATCCATTTCCATTATTCATCATGCTGTTTGATGAACATGGTCCAAGAGTTACAATGAACATTAAATTGATTTACAACAGAGCAACGGATAAAATGTTATGTCATGGTTGCCAAAGCTTTTACAAGGAAATTTTTTGTTGGCGATGTTTAAAGTCAATTTTTTACATCCATTAAATGAAACAAAATCTATTAAATATACATATTTCAATTGTGGCAGGGTGTGGATTAAAGAAAAGTTATTGTGTGAGGCCATGAGAGAAATACATTACTGCAGAAAATTCAATGGAAATTTGCCGAGTTAGTTATTTACTTCTGTACACAGTTGTGGCATTGAAATTATTTTTATTCACAAGGACCTTGTATTAAATCAACAACAAATAGATGTTAGTATGCGCATCACTGAATAACTAACATATGCGCCCATAATCATAGTCAAATTAAAATAGTGTTTTATCTAGTTAAACATGATTCTTAAATAAATATTATTTCATGTTTGTCCTAGTCAACTTAAACTAAATTTTAAAATGAAGAAAATGCCACTTTAACTTTTTAAAATCACGTTTTGTGTCTACGGTTGTGTGATACTACAAGGCTTGCCCCAAACTTGAGTTTGGATTTTTCACTAATTACCACAGCTATGCTATGGTTTGTGAATAAAAGATTGATACAGGGTGGCCTTGCAAAACATAAACTATTTCTTCATACCACCAACCAACTTAATTGTTTTCAATAAAGGGGACCCTGTTACTTTTAATTTTAGCTAAAAACTTTCTTTAATATAACTATGATTGACCAACATTTTTAAAATCTTTTAAGTTAAGCAACGACTATGATTATAGGCCATGGAATTTTATAATTTTTGCAGCGATGTATTGCTCGAGTAAAATTGTGACAAGTGATACTTTTTGAAAACGATTTAAGAATGCATGAAACATTGCGCCGACCACCCTAACGAACTTACGCTTAACACCTGTGCGTATTTTTTTTTTCGTAATTTTTGTTATTCATTACGGAAATAGCAAGACTTTTAATATTTCCTGTCTTTGTTTGCTCGATGACAACTGCAACATTGTGATTGTGGCACAACTCTGCTAAATGAAGCGAAAAAGTGGTTGACCATTACAAAAGCTATGACAAAAAAAAAACATAAAAAATGTGTGTATGTAATTATACTCGTAGTAAAAATACATAAACGATGCGATTTATGTTGTATGATGGCATATTCGAAGCTGTTGACATTAATTTTGTGCCCAAAATAGTGACACTCTATTGTCGCAAGACTCCATTATATGTTAGTGAATGGTATATGTTTCTTTAAAAATTTAGCAGAAAAACTACAAGTAAAAATAGTTGGTAGCTCAAGGAATATAGTAAGAGGGTTCACATTTTTATTATTAGTTATTTTTTCATTACTTGGTTTTGAAATATTCAAATATCTTTAAACAAGAAATAAATAGATATATCCATAAATAAAAATAACTTACCTTATCTCATATGGAATCATGAACTTTTTATGAGGAATAAAGCTTTGGCAAAACTGATATGACCAGTATTTTTGTTGTCTCAAAATGCCTTTGATTTTGATTATTTTCGTTTAATTTAAACAAAAAAGAAAGCGAATTGGCGCATTCAACAACAACCGAGGTTATCTACAACAATCAATATTCATATGTATGACAACTTAGGGAAAATATTAATAAAGTAGCCAAACCGGTAGCCCTTGAAAATATGTTCCAAGGTATCCGCTTACGTAAGTCCTCCACTTTTATGCTTCTTCAACTACATACGTAAACAGGAATGTGTGGAGACAAAATTTAACTTAAACTACCTAAAAAAAAACGGCATAAATACATACATATATACATATACACAAGCGCATTCATGTTAATATTTATGTACATACCACAGCGTGCCTAAAGCCGGTTGATTAAATATTGACAGAGATTAATTGTGACAAAAGTAAATTGTTTTAAACGGAACTTGGAGACGATCGATCAGCTTGGTTCGATATGTAATGAAGGTCGTTTGTAATCATTATAATTAAAATGTTGCAGTCAGCAAAATACAGGGTGATCCAAGTAGAAGTAAAAAAAATAAAAAGTGCTTAAATCAATTAGAAAACTGATATGAAATTCAATAACAATGAAGAGCAGAAAATAACAAACATAACAATTTACATAACATAGCAACAACTCAAACTTACATGCACACTTGAACTAAAATGATATAAATTAAAGAAAAATAATATGCAAAATGAATAATTCTAAACTAAAATAAAAATAAAAAAGTGAAAATTTAAATATAGAGAAGTTTTGGAAAGATAAGGAATAAAACTGAAAAAGCTAAAAAGAACAATAATAAAAGTGCAAAATAAGTAAGATAACTGAATGTAAAATGAACAAGATTTTCAAAAAAAATGTTAAAAAGAATAATAGATTTAAGAGCTAAATTAAAAACGGTAAAAACACAAAATAGAAAACTGATATAATAAAGCTCAGAAGTAAAATAAAATATAGTAAAAATAAAAATATAGAAACATAATAAAATAAAATAACAGGAATTGAAAGTATGTATAAAATAGAAGTAAAATATAAGAATTGAGAATAAGACCTTGAAAAATACACTTTAACACTAAAAAAAAATCAGAAACATAAAAGAATTAAAGGATAAATAACTCGAAACTAAATAAAACAGAAAAATACAAAAAATAAAGGCAGGATACAAAATTAGTGACAAAATAAAATACAAAAATAAAGAACAAACAAAAGCAGGTGAAAATAAGAAAGAAAATTAAAATTAAAAAAGTAAAAACTAACTAGACAAATACTAAAAAACTAAATAAAATAAAAACTAAAAAATTAAGCTTTATTAAAAAATATAAATATTTAATAAAAATAAACAAAAGATCAAAATTACTAATAAAAGCAAATAAGAAAATTAATCAGCAAAATAATAAAAATTAAATTAAGAAAACAAACAAAATGACACGAGTTTATATGAATGTCTTAAATTTAGTTCAAATTTACTTAAAAACGATAATAGCTTATTAACAAAATTGAAATTACCACAATTTAGACAATATTTTTGTTATGCAAAAGATCAAGTTTAACTAATGGGAGTGTTTACTGTAAAAGAGTCTTTAATTAAATGCAAGTTACAAAAACAAAAGAAAAAAATTCACAAAGAAGCTACAACAACAACAAAAAAAAAACAAAAATCACAATGAACAGCTTCAAGTAACCGGCACAGAAAGTCAGAAGTTCATCATTAACTATGCACGACCTTCATTGCCAGCAGAATGGAAACCAGTTCGACTCCTCCCTCGTAGCGTTGTGGTTAAGCAAGTATTTAGCTTGGTTGAAACTAAAAGTATGTATTGAAAAGCGCAAACTAAACCAGAAACTTATGTAAAAGAATTAATGCAAATTAAATGCTCAACACAAAAGACTACGAACAAATATTGGCCCAAGCAAGATTCGTTGCTGCGATAGTTTTAAATTGCTTCATCTTCCCCCAACAAATTTCGATTTGTTATAAAGCAAATGGCATTTAGATTAAACAAATTTTGCATATTTAAAATTTTTAATTAGATTCAGTGAATTTTTAATTTGTTGTTTTTCTTTTTACGTCAAATCTTTTAAGTGGCTAAACCAGTTTAACCGACGGGTAGCGCCTATTCTCAGTTTAAAGATTCTCAGTTCATTTGTGGAAATTGGACGGGGTTTTGCTGTTTAATTTATGTAAATATGAATAATTGAGTTTGGCATAGTAAGCATAAAGTAAATGTAATAAATAGTATCATTATTTAATAAGCCACAATTCGTATACATTCATGCTTATACAGGGTGCTTCAATAACAAAATTAACTTTTAATTTCTTCTGGGTTAAGTTGTGAAGTTGCGAGTGTAGTAAGGAGTGCCTTCTTCCACTAAAACTTTATCTCCCACGGTTCAAGAATTTGTCTATATTCTGGAGCGCTGCTTGCTAAATGGCTAGCTAGCACTTCTTGCCAGCTTGTTCTAATTTCATCACGTGATCCACCTATTAAAGTTTGATGATCATTTTGGACATTACCGCCAAGCGACCTCCATTTCATTTTCTTGCTTATTAGTTGGCTTAATTTTATTTGAATTAATATCTGTATTTGCCATTAAAATATGCGAATTGAAAACAAAACTTGTTATTTAAGTTTTTACATTTTTGGACACACCCAAAAATAGCCAGATATGAGCCATAAAATGATGTAAGATGAGGTTAACTTTTGACTCAAAAAATTCGAAATAAAATTACGCCTGCATTGGCTTTATAAAGCACTTCTGTAGAGGATGTGTTCCACACTATCTATCTTCTACGCATTCCAACATTTACGACAGAAGTAGCGATTGCCATGAACTCATCATGTACTCCTTACGGACAGTGGACTTGGGAAGAGACGATTCAGGTTAATTCCGAATCTTATTCTGTGCTCACCTCAACGGTGTCCATATCTCAATTGGCTTTCTTCCGTCAGCTAAGTCTGTTTCTTCGCTAGCTCGTGAGCAATGCTTTTCCCGGGTACATCCTCGTCGGAGTAAATGCACATAGATGCAAGATTTTTAGAAGGTATCCATCGGGGGACCTCCTTTATTACTGTTAGTTCAGCCTGGGAGGTGCTGCAAAGAATCGAAAATAAAAAATCTTCACCGCGTATTAGGGTTTGAGTTTCACAACTACCTTGATTCTAATATCCGAATCAAGTAGACCGCAGATAGTACGTCCTACGTCTGAGGCTTGGCGAATAAAGCATTCCATAGTTCAAACTGTAGATATCTTTAAAATCTTGTCTATGCACTTCCTAGCCAATATTTACTACCTACTCTGCTCTCTTTGAGCATCTTCAATTGCAGTCCTAGCGAAAAATGTTACCGGAAAACCAGCGAACCCAGCAAAAACAAATTTTGCTATTTTAATGATGTTGCATTTCATGATGACGCAAATTTGTTTATTCGTTAAATTGCACAAACATGCCCACACCACACCTACGAAAACAACTCGTCATGCATGCACCAAATGCATCTGCATAACATAACATTACATAATCATCGCGCAACAATAAATTCCTGGCTGCAGGGCGAGTTCACCAAAATATTCAAATATCAGAGTACATAAATAAATACGGTACTCATGGGCGTATATACATGTAGAGGGGGAGGAGTGAGGGGAAAGTAGCACCACTTTTAATGAAGTGAATGTATATGCGTGCACCATTTATCTTTAGGAGGATATAAGTTTCCAACCGATAATTTAACATCCTTGTAAAATTGCTTCTTCAATTCCTGAAAAGTGATAAAGTTCTCGATGCTTATACATATGTACATATGTATGTATGCATAATATTCTTGGTTTTTCCATTGAGGGACCATCAATGTCAAGGACGACTTTACACTTTGAAAATCCCGTGTTTCTTCATAAGTACAGTGCTATCCCTCCTTAGTTGCAACCTCCGCTCGCCCCTGTAAGTAGGCACCTTATACTCACTAACATGCAGTAAAAATGAGAAAAATTCAAATCTGCTTATACATTTAGCTCGCCCGAAAGCATAAGCGTCTATCACCGGAAAACAGCATTGTTGCATGAGCGCAATGTAACGGACGGAAGTGCACAGGCATCAGCAGCTACAGCAATTCCGACCACCATTGTTGCATTGTAGACATACCCAGTAGGGAAATCAATGAGCAATTGGCTTTTTTTTCTTGTTCAGAACTATTGAACTGAAAGATAAAGTGTCAAGAAGGGACCACCTAGTTAGAACATTTACGCGCTGCAGAACCATCGAGTTGGCCGAAGCCATTTGATGACAGTATTAATTCTCGCTCAATACTCGAGCAATGTCCAACTGGCCACTTTTACTTGGCGATGCCATTAACGGTCGAACTTATAGCCGAGTGCAGTACTACCGTTCGGTTAGTTTTAAGCAGGCCTTTTAAGTAATGATTAATATTCATAATGATTACCGGCTTGAATGATTACTTTTTGGAAAAGCATAGTAATGATTGATTACAGATTGCTCACGAGTTTTAATGATTATTCTAAAAAACAATCAAAAAATAATCTTAAATTAAAAAAAAATAAAAAAAAAATAATCAAAAGTAATCAAAAAAAATATTGATATAAATAATAGCACATGATCCAACTGGTTGTGCACGGTTTACTTCATGCAAGAAATCAATAAAAATTCCGGAGACTACATAAAAATACTCCCTAATGTACAGCAGAAATCCAAAAAAAAAATCAAAAAATATTTAAAGAAATAATAAAAAAAATAAAAAAAATTGTATTCTGATTACTTTTGATTATTATTTTTATTTTTTTTTGGATTATTTTCTAATTCTAATCAATTAGTAATTGGAAACTTCTGAAAAAATTTAAATAATCATTAATGATTGAGAAGGCTATTCAATCAATTGATTGCTCAATTCTAATAGGAATTTAGCAGCTCTGGTTTCAGGATAGATTTATACCCACTAGGAAACTACATATATCTAAGTTGACTTTGAAACTATGCAAAAATATCTGCGACATAGCCCAAGGTAAAAGATATTTTTGTATGAGTAACTAGTAGTGGATCCGCAAGCACTACAAACGCCGGATCCGCGATTTTTTCTACTGGGCTACTATGCCACAACCACATCGATTTGTAATGATTACATCGTATTTTAGGTTCGCGCATTGTATTTGTAGTAATACAAATGCTCTTGACTGACTACCTCCGCTATTTTTTTAAGGTGGGTACACACTTACTTACATACCAACAATGATGTGTCTCATATATGAAATAGTAATCAGTCAGCGCGCTATGAAATTAAAAAGACAAAAAACAACAACAACATCAACAGCATCCGATTTCCAACAACAACACCCATAATCACCATCCCAAACGCCATCGTCAGCATCAGCGCCGCCCAGACGTTCAAGCGTGTGCGAGAATGTGATTTTTCAAGTGATAATTTTTTGGTGCTCCCATACTTTGAGTGCCAACTCGTTTCAAAGTTGTCTTGGAGTGACAATGAACTCGAACAATGAATTTGTCGGTGTTGATGAGCAATGGCAAAAACAATTTATGTACATATATGTTGGTGACATGAAATGAAATGAGTAGCACTTCGAAAAGTGATTTAAGTTTTGTTACAAGTTTGCAGAGAGTTTTTGTCGCAGGTTCAAGTGGTTTGATATAAATTTGTATCAAGTTTTTACACGCCGATCTCTTGGAAAAGGTAATGAAAAAAAAAAAAATTGTCCTTTAACTCTGAGGGACTGATTATGTAAGTCGTGTAAGTTGTGACACACAAATTCATATACCAGCTCTCATGAGAGCGATGCATCTACTGAGCGCAACTGAAGGGAGTAACACCTCGTTTTATTTGAACGCGAAGCTATGTACTTCAACTCGTTGCGTCAAGTTGCATAATGAGCACGTATGCTGAAGAAGTCAATGGCTATGTCCCTGTTTGAAGTAACAAAGCGAGCAAGATATACCTTCTTTTCGATCTCTGACACCATTTAAGTAAGCATGACGAAGAGAAATAGCAAGACATTTTCAAAAGCTATCGCCAGTACAACTTTTAACGGTGGTTCGCAGGAGGCTAGGATCGGGGCGTACTGGATTGTTATCCGACAGTAGGTTGCCAATATCGGGATAACCCTGTTTGGTTCGTTATCCCCCTTTCCACCTCCCTTGGGTATAAGGGACACAGCTCCACCGATTTTTTAAATGACGCAGAATATGATTACTTAGAATGAAGTCAAACATAGACTAAACAAATTTTTTATTATTATTATTTTTATTCACGTGGTGTGGTACCAAATTTGAAGAATGGAAATATTATTGTATACAATAAAAAAAGAGAAATAAATTTTAATTTCTTTGGAACAGAATTCTTGGGATGAGATATTGTGCCATTAACAAAAAAAATCTAAAATTAATGGGTTTTCTACAATTTTGGCATGATGGAATCTTATGTGGGTAGCCAACTTATTAAACACTCGTCCATATACATAGACACAGCTTAGCTCGTATAAGGAGTTTCAATCAATCATTTGCTTGAAGAAATGTGTGTGACTAACTCAGGTTACATAATATCTGTCCCTAACGTGGTGGAGCTTGGAACTAGGAGATCGTACATATGTACATATAATGTCAACTACTCCTCTTTCAAAATCAAAAGGTGTTCTGTACGGACTTAAGACCGCTAAGCCAGTGTTGTATCCGAAAGTTAAAGGTAAAAATATTCATAATATGTAGTATAATAGCACAATACTATCTTGGAGAAGAATTCACAAAGACTGCTGCTCTTAAAAATCGCTGGAGAAAGAGAGAATCAAGAAAGTATAAAGAAGACAAAGGAAGTAGAGTAATTGGTATAAATTTCGAGTCCTAGTACAAGAGTGGTGCGGAACAGATCTGGATCCGTTAAGAACTCGAGAATCTGCTGTATTTTCCACTTTTCTTTGAACAATAGACTTGAGAGGATCCTTTCAATGCTGAACACAATTGTCGACTGTTTTAAAACGCAACAACGAATTTTTAGGTTGCAGCGAACTGCCACTCCTGCCTACTTACCTCACTGAACACTGTAGTTGTATCTTGACTCTATTTAGATTTAAATTATTTTTAAAAGAAGAAACAAGAATTGAGCTCTAATTCGATTAGCTGGTATTTTTCAATCAACATTTAAAGATTTGGCCTTTGTATGCAGAATTAACATTTGAATTCAACTTTTGATTAATAATAAACAAGTTGGAACGAGTTTTAACCTAACCAATCGTGTTGTTGACTTTGGTGACATTCACAAAAAAATGCGACCAAATGACGAAATACAAAACTTACCAGTTCTAAGCTGATTTTGACGATTTGTTTTTTTTTTGTATTAATCTAAAGCTCAGAGTTTCTTATTGACCGCCCATAAGTATCTTAGCTAAACTTATACAGACGAATGCCTAAGCCCATAGATATTTATCAACTTATGTATACATGTACCTAAGTATTTCGTGTCTGCATAAATGACTATCATGAACTTAAGTGCTTAAGTTATATAAAAGTATTATTAACGAATAAAAAGTCAAAAGTTGTATGGCATCAAGTCATTATGACAAATCACCAAAGTCAACAACCATGAAAGCACTCAAATACGTGAGTGCGTAAGCAATTTGCAAAAATCCAGTAAGAATGTACATACGTAACTCCTAAATCCTGTACTTACGCATACATCCCTGTAGGTATTAAATGGCGCTTAAACGTCGAGGCGATGCCGATTGTCACGTCCAAATTCAGGAGAAAATTCAACGAGCTGTCTGTGGTGCGATACCAGGGGCGAATATATCATCCTCATAAGAGGCCCCAAAATTGATATACAACATGACCCCTATCTGCCACTTTGTCAAGGCAACAGTATACCACGGTACTTCGAGAGTTAAGTTTCTGGAAAGATCCCTAGCCGTTTTTTGCTTAATGTTATCGACACTTGTTTTAAAACTAAAACAGTCTACGTTCCTGATAGAAACTTTAAATTCGCTGTCTTTCGAGATACAGAAAGTAATAGTACAGTGGTCTTCTCTGGCAGCCAAGGCGCCTGTCTTAAGCGCACCTGAGCAAATCGAGACACTGAGCCATCAAGTCCTTCCTAAAATAGTTTTGAGAAATTGAACTTATTTATTTTCGTTTTTGCTGTGATGTAGGCACTTACACCCCTTTGCTTTTAACCGCCTCAAATATAAGCAATGAGCGGTTATACGTTAACCCATTGACGACCTGAATTTTCTTTTAACTCTGAAATCAAATTTTTTCACATCAAAATAATTTTACACAGTCTTAAGTAGTTAATTTTAAGCGTTTTAACTATTTAAACGCCATGTCTTAACCCATTGGTGACCTAAATTTTTATTTTTATAATTTCTAAATAAATTTTTTTGCCGGTATGTTTAGCGTTATAACACATGTAATTATGAATTATCCCTTTGGTGACCAATTTTTTTCTTTAGAATTCAAAATCAAGTTCTTTAAATAGGATTTGCTATAAATATTTGTAAGGTTCTTTGGCAAAGTAGCCTATCTAAACATTCAGAAATTAAAAATTCAGAAAGTGAAACTCACATCCGAAAATTCAGAAAGTAATGAGCCGGCAGATTACTTTCTGAATTTTTACTTTCTGAATTTTGACTTCTGAATTTTGACTTTCTGAAAAATGATTTCTGAAAAAAAATTTCTGAAAACAAGTGTTTCTGAATTTTTGTTTTCTTAATTTATGGGGGAACCCTTCGTTTACAAAGTCAGTCCGCTTTATGAATTGCTCCATGCCTTTATTTCTGTTGTATTACGTTATAAAACACACGGGCTGTATTGGATTTCAGGTGTATGTACGTCCGTACAACTCTGCGTATTTTTTACAACTATAAAATCTATATGACTGAAACCATTTCTAGTATCTGCTTGAATGAAAAATCTCCATTTGGTAGTTTTTTTACCCAGTGGCGTAGCGTGAAGGTAGGGATGGGTTTGGAGGTTGAAACCCCCTATTTAAGGTTTCTAAAAATTGTTTATAAGTAAGAGAAAAAGAGTGAGCTGATCGCAGATAAAACACAAAATATTTTGGTCTCAAAACTAAAACCAAAAACCTTACTCAAAACAATTTAAATTTCCTCTCCTTTCATTAAATGACGCTTAGTCGCCTAGGAAATTTTCGATTGTCGTAAATAGTTCGCTAATCGTTTTTTCTTTCACGAACCGGTCTCCACAATTTGGTAATTCGGCAAAAAGGAATAATTTTGTTTATGCGGGTGGATTTTGCATTGTTAAAAAATAGTCAATACAAAAAGTGAAAAATATTATTATTAAGTATTTTAAATTTTGCTGTGTTTTACGCAAACTGAAAAAACATGAAACTTTAATTTTTTTCCTCAAACATCTTTGAAGAAATATACTTACCCCCCCTCGATATTTTCTGATTGTTACCTACACCCCTGTATTCACCTAGCCATGCATATGTATGTAAATTACAGATTTGGTGCGACATATTTAATTGCATAGATACATAGGTATTACGAATACGGAAAGAAATATCAGTCATGGTATGCTGGTGAATATTTGAATGCATACATGCGGGCCCATGGATTTGCATTAGGGTTGTTGTAGGTATGAACATTTATATGACATAAGGATATATCAGTTATTACATCGTTGCTGCACTTGTTATAGGGTTTATTAAAATTTGCAAAGTGTAATTGAAAATTAGTTTTTGGGCCGAATGAGTGATCGAAAAGGTTTTTTGAAATCATAAATGCTTTCAAATTCCAAACATATGAGAACTATTTCTATGAAAAAGAGGACTTTGGCAGCTGAAAGCACTCCGTTGATTATAAAATATAAACCGAATGATTTCGGTGCCTCGCATATGGTTCGCTCACGTTGCTCAGTTTAGGCTCCTGAATAGTTTTTTTTTTGTTAAACAATAAACCGCCCTAATATTTGTGGTATTTTTTGCAGTAAAACTTTATCTCCTGGTAAAAAGTCATCTGTCACATTCATGCCCGCAGATATAATGCATGTGAATCATAGGAGTATGTTTATATCAGACAATGAAACTAGTTGATTTATATACGTACATATATACATACATACATATGTATATACATATCTATACACATTAGACTGTTTCAAAAAAAATTGTTGTGTATCTCTTGTACGAAACGCTTTCAAAGAGGTTTCGAAAACTAACAAACTAAAAAAAAAATTAAGTTATGAATTTTTGTTTGAAGACGAATACTATACTTTTTCGGGAAATATTGAACATAGTACGTTGATATTTTATAATCTCGTAAAAAAAATTGTCGCTATATAACTCGGCCTGCGCCTTTTCACTCTATGTTTAAAAGGATGCTGGGCCTACATTTATTGTCAGTGCTGTGTACGGCGGAAACAAAAGATTTTCCTGCAGTAAAAGTGTTCGTGAACTTTAGAGCAGACATCTAGAAATGCATCCGTGAATATTGCATTCATTTCCATACAGCGATATTTTAGTGATGCGCGTACAAACTCTGACAAAAATCGACTATCTGAACTATCCCGTGCTATATCGTTTGTTTTCAACTGCTCATTAGACATCTAGTTTGCAATTGTCACCAGTGCATTACTTGGCAGGCCGTCCTAAACCAATTCTCAAGCTAGTTTGTCATTGCCTAGTTTTGAACTGAGTCCATTTTGTATAGTTTGGGAGTAGTTCTGTTTGCGGATGAAGGATTTTCGACATCCAATACTTCATAGTGTCTTTTAATTATCACTTCTGTAACCTGTACGGAACGCGTCACAAAGTGAGTATATCAATACTGTTCTTGTGGAGACTGGTACGCAATTCCACTGCAGGGTGTATACGGTAGGAAATTCTCAGAATAGATTTTTTGGCATCTGTTATCACCTGTATAAATTTTACTTTAATATCTGCAATGTGCCCACATTGAACGACCTGTTGCGATTTAACTATATCTAAGAATAAAGCAACTGATTTTGGGTAGGACACTGTGAATGACATACCACCCTAATGTGCATATGATTTTAAACAATTCCGTTTAATTTACGCTCTTGCTGACTATAGAGAGCTTGCAAAGAAATTGCAACTTGCATATCTACCACCTCCTAACACACACATACACACACACACACCTACTTTCATACAAAAATTCCACTTTATTGCTGCTCTAAGCATTTCTCGAGTTTCTTGTTTCCTCTTGTCTAAAATATTAGTCATTTTAAAAATGAAATTAGATATTTTATTTAAATTGTCGTTTAAGCTCAGTTAGCGAGTAAGTCGCTCCTTTGTACTTGTTTATCTCTTCTCAGTTGTTTTGTTGTTACTTTTACTTTTTATTGCAATTCTTGTTTGGTGTTGTGGTTGCTGTTGGTCTTCTAGTGCTTTGGCTTTGGTTAAGAGTTTCTTGTGAGAAGGTCAACTAGTTTGTGAGCTTGCTGTTTTCACTATTACAATTTTATGTTCATGACATTAGAAATATTTTAATTTTTTTTTTTTGTTCTTCGGCGAACAAACAAGTTTTGCTAACTAAACTAGTTGAATTATTTCAATATTTTTAAGTTTTATTTTTATAACATTCCATCGTGTGCTGACATGATTGAATTAAAGCATTTACATGTGCATATGGAGCTTAGGACTTATTGTTTTTATTTTTTTTATTGCAAAGTTACATCATGAGAAAGAATTTTTTTTAAATTCTTTTAATAAAAACTGACCCTACTAAAACAAAAGTAGAGGGACTCTAATCACTCTGCTGCTAAACGTTGTGTTTGTCAATCTTGACAAATAATAAAGAAAACATTATTTTTATCAAGTGTTTTTGAATTTTTCGTCAAAGCCAAATTTTATTTTATTCAAAATAATTTTTAATAATTTTTTTTTGACGCAGAATTCAAAACACTTGATAAAAATATTTTTTTCCTGAATATTTATCAAGATTGACAAATTTGTCAAGAGCACAGAATCGCCTTGTTAGTCTACAGGTTTTCATGTGAGCTTCAAAGAAAATATAAAATTGAAAAAAAAAGTTGGAGGTTCTTGTTAATTATAGGAAATTTTTGTGAAAAATAACAAAGAATTTATTTCCTTAAATTGTGAGAGTTTGCAACTTTTTTCAAAAAAATTTTTGTTCTCATTTTTTTCTAGCTGACCTCGAACGTACGACTTTATATTATTATTAACTGCTGAAACTTGGCTAACATTAGATACAAAATTAAATTGTTGTAATTTTGAAATAAAAAGAAACAAGTTTTTGATAAATACATAAACACGGTAAAAAAAACCAAAATTTACAAAAATTAATTTTTCTTGATTTGCAAACAACATAGAAAGCGCCTTTGACAGATAATCGTGAGAGATTTTTAGACTTCAGGAAATCGGTGATTAATTGGTGTTCACAGTCTAGATCATAGAAAACACACCCAAATCTAAATAGCAATCAACTAAAAAGAACACGTTGTTCAGTTTAAAAAAACTTTAGCTGAACTGAGTGAGTCGATTTCCTTAGTAGTACTAAAATTAACTTTTTTAAGTAGTTTCGAGCTTTCATTGATTTGATATGAGATATGGTAAGCACTGCTGTTTCTGCATTAAAGTGAAGTAGTTATTTAGTAATAAGTAGATGCACGCGTTAGTAGATGTGTGCGGCTTCGCCACGTGTCCTTTCCGATTTTGTACAAAACCTGACCTACTTGGAAATACCAAAGGAGGCCAAATTTAGAATAATAGAAAAACTGCAAGCTACTTTAAATTTTATAAATTTTTATAACATTCCATAAATGCAGTTTTGTAGCGCATTAAATTTTAGTATAATAAGGTGTTAATCTTAAATTCGTGATACATTTCCCTGATTTTCGGCAATTTAATATTTAAGAAAGATTAGAGAAACCCGAAACTTAAAATAAAAATCTTTTTCCTTATATTAAAAGGCCTAAATAGTCGATTTACTAATGTAAATTATAGTTGGATACTAGTATGTTTACTGACTAGTTTGATATTTCACTGCAGGGTACGTATTTATATTTAGGTTTGTTATAAGTATTTACCTTAACATACATATCTTTTTAAGACATTTCAATACAAACCACAAATAAATATTATGTCAGCGCAATTAGATAACTTTTTGAAAAAAAATTTCACTTTCGATTTCACTCGCGTCGGAGTTGTCAACACGTTGGGCATACGAGATCAACAAACATGCGTGAATACATATTTACATAAAATGAATGGAAAGGTGGCAGGTGTGACTTTATATGTTTGCTTAAAAAATTAGCGAGTGCAGTGTCATAACTCTATTCGATTTGCTATTCAAACACGATGTGGCACACGTCATCGATATTAAATTTGAAAATTAAGTTGCTACATATTAGAGTGGTTTGGAAAAATTGTTGTATTTTTAGCTCAAAAGGTAGGCTTTATAAAAACAAAAAAAACTCGATTTTTTTTCAAGCAAAAGTAGGAAAATTTTTGTTTTGATCCAAAACCGTAAAACACATCTAAAAATTTTGCAAATACATGAAGTGTTTTTTAAGTTGACGAGGACAGACATGAATTGATGTTTACTTTAGAATCATGTTTAAGTAGATAAAACTCCCTTTTAATTTGACTACGATTATAGGTCCTATCTTTAAAACAGTTTTTGTTTTCCGAGTGGCTCACCGCAAAGTATTGAGTGAACATTTTTCTTATTTTCTTTTATGATCGAATACTTGATTAATCAAATTTTCAATTAATCGATTACTTGATTAATAAAAATTATGAGTAATCAAAACGAGCGTTACTCGAGTATTTTCAAAAATGGTTAATCAAAAACTGATTAATTTACTCATTTTTTTATGTGAAAGTTTTCCTGGAAATAGGTGAAAATAAAAAAAATTAAAAACCAAATATACTTCAAAATATTAGAAAATAAAAAAATTTAAGAAAATTTTGAGATGTTGTCCGATCGTGAATGGGCAAAATGTCGAATATGCAACAAATGCTTGAAGTATTAAGGAACTTCTAAATTTGAGCCGTTTTAATACATGATTAATCATTTTATAAAAAAACGATTAATCAAAAAGACGAATCAATTAATTTTCTTTTTCATTAATCAAAATCTTGATCAATCGAGTAAACACCTTTTTTGATTAATCAAAAATCATAATTATTCGATTAATTGAGTAATCGAAATTATGAATAATCAATATTTTGATTAATCATTTATTCGCACAGACCTAGTGTGTGCTGGTATCTTTTTTATGCAGAAGCCCGAGGTGAGGCGAGGAAATAGTAAAATTGTTCAAAGTAAACTTTGAGCAGAACAATGTTTGCCGCGTCTGCAGTTTACAATAAACTTTTAAACATCATTAGACTGGGCCAAATAAAAAAAATCTTATAGATATTTATATCTGAAATATTCTGGTTCGGTACGAGCTTAAGATCTATTAATAATATCTATAATAATATAATTATATTTATATCTATTGTCTGGCCATTTTTAAGTTTTTTTTTATCTGTTATAAGCTGGTATGGCCTTATATTTGCTGGTACAAGAAAAAAGTTCATTATAGTGATATTGATAAAAAAATACTGTAAAACTTACAGATCTTTATATTATTTCTACATCTTTTTCAATTTACATTTAGAAAGTTCAAAAAATTTCCATTTCATATTCGGAAACTTGAAATTTGTGTACATAGTGCAAGTACATATGAATTCCAGCAGCTGCTTCTTATGGCCGTTTATTTTGTCCACCAAATGGCGCCCAATTGGAAACACCACAAATGCGCAGATCAGACTAAATTTATTCCTTCCATCGGAATGGTGTTATCCCTCCTCCTTTGGCTTCACCGACTTGTGCAAGGAAAAATATCTGCTGAACTGGACCACCTTTATTCATTCGTGCAACGTGGCTTAACCAACAAGGAATCTAGGTTTTTCGTTTTCTGAACTACATATGTCGGCGTCTGCCTGAAATTCATTATTAAGTCTTTGTACTCGCCTTAGCTATAAATCTTTCGAAGGACCTGCAGTACATTCCCTATTGTAGTATAGAAAGAACATCGGTTTATCAACGGTCACCACGTCCAATCAAATCAAGTGGGCTGCTGCGGTAACTTCGGAAACCTCCTTGGGCTTCGTTAGGCTCCGATTCACAACCCTGATGGAGCTGTTGGTGTTGCTCAAAGTCTTTTGATACATTTACTCTGTGCTCAATTTTTCATATTCTCGTTTGTTGATCGACCAAATACTTCTTGTTTACACCTTTTGCGCATGCGCTGCGTGGTATTTTCATTTTCTCTTAAAATCTGCTTTTGCACGCAATATCGAAATGCAACAACAACGCCTGCACAGTATCAACATCAGCAGTGGTGTATCCGCAACTAACGTAAAACGCTTAAATATTTACTTGCGTTGGCGATAATGATTGTTAAATTAATTTTTTTAGCTCTAAAACAAAGTTGATAATGACGAATTTTGTATTGACGATGGTCTCAATTATTTTTATACAAGTATATGTGTATGTGCATATGTATTACATTATATACATTTTCTTAGTTTTGTTCAATTATTGTTGCTTTTGCTTTTGTCTCAAGCCATCGAAATGTTGTAGCAGCATTCACTTTCTATTTGAGATAAATCCATTGAAATTCGCTTTTTTAGATAAACGAATGCTCACGGCAGCTAAACTTGCATTAAAGTGCTTATACAAATACTTACAGCCATACAAGTACCTACTTAAATATATACATACATATGTATGTACATACATACATACATCTTAAAGGTGCACTTTTTTGTTGTCCGAAATTATTATTTTTGTTAGCAATAATTTACTGACTTTCTGTTTGTTTTTCCTGTCAAAATTAATAAATGAAATTTCTGTTACGAAATGATTTTACTAGTTACTTTAAAAATATGTGAATATTAGGATTTATACCAATTACTGTGGCCCATAATTATGGACGCCGCTTAACACCCGTTTTAATTAAAATATTTATTTAACTTAAAAAGACATTTAAATTGTTAGACAATCATAGTCATATTAAACAAAGATTTTAGCTAAAAGGAAAAGTAAGTAAGTTTAATTGTGGTATGAAGACATTTTTTATGTTTTGCAAGGTCACCCTTTGTCAACTATTTTATTCACAAACCATATCATACGCGTTGGGACATCGCACAACCATAGGCACAAACCGAAATTTTCGAATGTTAAAATTCCATCGTAGACATAAAATGTTTTTTAACTTGACTATGATAGACATGAAATGATGTTTACTTTAGAATCATATTTAAGTAGATAAAACTCTATTTTAATTTGAATATAATTATGGGCCAGTATATGCTAATATTAAAAATGTTTATTATTTTTTTTCTCCAATTATCAATTTTTCCCAAAAAACTGACAATTAAAATTCATTACGAATTATTGTTTCTCTGGTTCTCGAGCTTGCAAAACTTACAAATATGTAAAACAAGAAAGACCGCAAAAACCAAAAACAAAAAAAAAAAAAAAAAAAAAAAATGTTTATTAAGTTTACAATAAAAAGTACTGATCCTATTCATACAAACTTTGTTTTAGACCATAGCATTTACGTTTATTTAATTAAACTGATTAGTATTTTCATCTTGGTCTATTTTCAAAATAAAGCCCCTTTTTAAGCATAAATTTGATGAAAACGCTTTAATAATTCAAGCGAAAATATATTCAGGCATCAAGTTATATTGCCCATAATAGTACAGCTTCGGACCTGATAAGCCTACTATTGATGATACGTCTAAATGTGGGGAATTTACATGAAGAGAGAATAGACACTAAACATCTCATTGCAAGCGGCGCCTTCCCTTTAAAGCTAATACCACATGACTTTGAGCAATACCAACAGATTCGATCCATTCGAATCCAAACGTGGCTTGCGAAAAGGTGACTTTCTATCGTGCGACCGTTTCAACTTGAAGGATAATATAATTCGACTAGCTGAGCTAAGCCTAGCTGATATATTCGTCACCGATTATGGACGAACTAAAACAAAAACGCCGAAAATCCACCAGAGAAATCAATGCAGTAGCCCTCATGTCTCTGTCGTTACTGTCGTCGTTTTCACTACTCCCCAAAAGTGTTTTGAGTATTTGGGCAGGCATTTGCCTTTTGCGGTATTAGTGGGACTCCTACGGAAAGGATTTGTTTGAATTCTCGAACTTTGAGATGGGCGATTTAGGCATACCTTAATCAGTACTACTAAGTATTTTTGTTATTAACAGTGATTGGGGTTGACTAACGGAAGTCCGAGGAAACTAGCAAAGGGGTTCGATATACTATCGACTAACCGGGGTAATGACGATGGACTTGGCTTTCAGGATGACTTGCTCGAAAGTTTCTTATTTGTCCGAGGAAACTAGCAAAGGGGTTCGATATACTATCGACTAACCGGGGTAATGACGATGGACTTGGCTTTCAGGATGACTTGCTCGAAAGTTTCTTATTTGTCCGAGGAAACTAGCAAAGGGGTTCGATATACTATCGACTAACCGGGGTAATGACGATGGACTTGGCTTTCAGGATGACTTGCTCGAAAGTTTCTTATTTGTCCGAGGAAACTAGCAAAGGGGTTCGATATACTATCGACTAACCGGGGTAATGACGATGGACTTGGCTTTCAGGATGACTTGCTCGAAAGTTTCTTATTTGTCCGAGGAAACTAGCAAAGGGGTTCGATATACTATCGACTAACCGGGGTAATGACGATGGACTTGGCTTTCAGGATGACTTGCTCGAAAGTTTCTTATTTGTCCGAGGAAACTAGCAAAGGGGTTCGATATACTATCGACTAACCGGGGTAATGACGATGGACTTGGCTTTCAGGATGACTTGCTCGAAAGTTTCTTATTTGTGCTATTTATTTCGAAGAAGATGCGGTCTTAATAATATGCTAATATTCAATAAGAACAAAGCACTGTAGCAAAAAAGATTAAAAAAAATTAATATAATATTTTATGACACCTCAAAAAAAGTGAACATTTGTATAAATATATGTGTATACATATATGTATAGTATACGTAATAAACAGATATTTTTTTGTTTTTTGGCAAATATTTTTCGCCCCTCAGCAATGCGCAAATAATGGCCAACCATCAGACTGACACTTCGTACTTGTTATGTTAATACACAATTACGAATTCATTTGTCTTGTGAGTTATGACCGTGGTTAGTCACGATTATTGGTCACAATGGCTGCCAATATTCACTTTCAACATTCAATAGGATTTAAACACATTGGCAAAAAAAAAAATACAGCAACAACAGCTACTAGATGAAGATGAAGAAGATGTCTGTCAGCATTGCAAAAACGTTTTGGATTAGTGCAATCGTCTTACTAACAATACAATTATGTTGTTGTTGCTGAAGATGAGCCAAGCCAATTGCATGTTGCTGATTTTTCACGATTTTTCCCGTCTACAAACAAACATATGTAACAAGCATTTAACAGCACAACAACAACCAAAGATGAGACTAAGTTGTCTTGCCATCTATAAATTTGGCATGGTCATGCCCAATGGAAGCGCCACTTGAATGCATTCCGAGACGGAGACCGAGACAATGAATGAATGAGCTATGCGGATGATTGCATCTTTTGAGTTTTGTACAATTCAAGTTCAATACCTCTGTCACAAGGAAGCAACACTTTTGGCGTTTTTGTCTGCCACAATACATGCTTTATCGCTGTTCATCTGTGTGGAGCTTTAGGTGACGTAGCAGATGGGGGAATGTTATGAATTTGAGACGATAGTGTGGTAGTGTATGTAGATCTTACTAAAGGTTTTATTTAAGAAACTAGTTAAGTTTGGTTTTTAATTTTTGCACTATGGTAAGTTAATAAGAATTCCGGTACTTTCGAAAGTTTTTCTAACAATGGATTGACGCTGCTATTGTTGTAACATCACTACCTCCCCGTGTCCACCTATAATTAAGGATTAAATAGAGAGAATTTAAAGGCTTCGATCGTACAAGATTCAATTGTCGAGAGAGTGAGCGATCGGAAATAAAATAAAATAAAATAAAACAAAATAAAATAAAATAAAATAAAATAAAATAAAATAAAATAAAATAAAATAAAATAAAATAAAATAAAATAAAATAAAATAAAATAAAATAAAACAAAATAAAATAAAATAAAATAAAATAAAATAAAATAAAATAAAATGAAATAGCATAGAATAATATAAAATAAAAACAAGTAAGGAAAGGGCTGTCTTCGGCTGTGCCGAAGGCTTTATACCTTTCATGAATACGCATATCTTTTTTAAGTGTCCTACATGGCCAAACCACATTTATCGGAGCAATCGGTTATATGGAAGCTATATGTTATGTTACTCCGATCTGTATGATTTTCATTATACACATCACATTTATAATAAGTACCAACTTTGCAAAATTTTACGATCCTAGCTTCTTAACTGCAAAATTTATAGCCCAAAACCCATTTATCGAAACTATCGATTATATGGGAGCTATATGTTTTGTTGGTCCGATCTGAGTGATTTTCACTACACAGGTTACAAATATAATATGTACTAAACGTGCGAAATTTCGCTCTCCTAGCTTTTTGATTGCAAGAGTTATGGGACAAAACCCATTTATCGGAACAATCGATTGTATGGGAGCTATGCGTTCTATTGGTCCGATATTACTGGTTCCGACAAATGATTAATATAATACAAAATGGCGGCTCCATACCAAATTTCATCGAGATATCTCTAAAATTGAGGGACTAGTTTGCGTTCAAACACACAGACGGACAGACGGACAGACGGACGGACGGACGGACGGACGGACAGACGGACAGACGGACAGACGGACATGGCTAAATCAACTCAGCTCGTCGCCCTGACCATTTCGGTATACTTAATGGTGGGTCTATCTCTTCTTCTTCTCATACTTACAAACATCGGACCAAAGTTATAATACCATTTCATGTTCATGAAAGGTATAAAAATAAAATAAAATAAAATGAAACAAGTAAGGAAAGGGCTGTCTTCGGCTGTGCCGAAGGCGTTATACCTTTCATAAATACGCATAACTTTTTTCAGTGTCCGATCCTTACTTAGAATTGGTACAAACTTTTCAAAACTGTTAATTTAAAGATATATAGGCCAAACCACATTTATCGGAACAATCGATTGTATGGGAGCTATCTCTTGTATCGGTCCGATCGGGCTGGTTCCGACAAATGATTAATCCTATGTAAAATGGCGCCTGCCCGAGATATCTCTAAAACTGAGGGACTGGTTTGCGTTCAAACAGACGGAAAGACGGACGGACAGACGGACATGGCTAAATCAACTCAGCTCATCGTCCTGATCATTTCGGTATACTTAATAGTGGGTCTATCTCTTCTTCTTCTCATATTTACAAACATCGGACCAAAGTTATAATACCATTCCATGTTCATGAAAGGGATAATGAAATAAAATAAAATAAAATAAAATAAAATAAAATAAAATAAAATAAAATAAAATAAAATAAAATAAAATAAAATAAAATAAAATAAAATAAAATAAAATAAAATAAAATAAAATAAAATAAAATAAAATAAAATAAAATAAAACAAAATAAAATAAAATAAAATAAAATAGAGAAGAATAAAACAAAATAAAATAATATAAAATAAAATATTAATATACAAAATAAAAAAAAATTTAAAAAATTAATTAAATTAGTGATATTTTCTACCAACAATTTTCTCTTGTTTACGGCCTTTACATTTTTTAAGTATCCTGGTTCGGTACGAGCTACTAATAATTTTTCTGCAGCGAAAATTATTGTTGTTGTTTGGTTTTTTAATCATTTTTTTATCAAGCATTATAGTAAGTTTTTGTTGAATTGAACAGGAAAAGTTTAGAGACAACCGCCATAGCTTTTCTTATATATAGATTCATTTCGGAAGGTGCTAACTTCACTCATCAGAGAAATTTTGGCACGCATTGCTAACCATTGAGCTACCGATACGATGGGTTTTTGCCTTCTAAACACCCTGTTCAATTAACTTTGTACAATGAAATAAAATTAAATAACAATTTTTTGTAGTTGAATATAGAGCAAAATATTCTGACCGCTTTTGTTGTTGTATTTCATTTTGGTTCTTCTACACATACATCAGGTTTAGGAGAGTCTTAACGATGTGGTCAGTCCTTTACCAAATATTAATCCGGTGCGGTGCTTTACTTTTTCGGTATTCTCGCATTATCTTAGATCAGCCTGCGAGAATTGAAGTGTGTTGGATTTGATCAAAAGTTGAACAAAAACTGCTTTCCAAACCACTGTCAGAGTCAAGTAATGATTTAAATGACCGTCAGTTATTGTTGTCATGACATTCACAGCTCTAACTACATACACTTACTAAACTACACTGAGAGTTTCACTTTCGATCACCAAATTTCAGGTCACGTTTTATTGCTGCAAAGTTGAGTACACGATCTTGTCGCCCACTCGCAAATATTTGTGGTGCTGAAGAAATCTCGTTTGCCATATTCAATTGTGCATCTGCATAGACTCGTTCATATTTATTTCAATTCATGTAAATGCAAATCTTAAAAAGTAAATAAAAATTTGTTTGTCTCGCCAGCTTAAATGAGCATCTACCAGTATTTCCAGCCAAATTTCAGCTTTGCGTGTTACACATTCGCAATAATATTTTAACGAGTATCACTCTGTGCCGATGGAAAATTTAAATAATGGCCTAATTAATTATAAATTTTATCACATATTTATATTAACAGTAATGGATCAAATTAGCGCACCAAAATACTTTCTATATCACTTTTCACTCCACTGAGCAGGATTTGCGGATTAATTTGGCTGTGATTGAAAATGAAATTTAAATCTTTCTGCTGTGATTAGAAAGTGGTTCATTTATTTAAATGTTATGTTGTTATTGGTTTTTAAGCAAATATTTCAGTTGCATTTCGATATGACTTACGAAAATACATTTTCGAGGTTCTGACATTTTGTTAGGATTTAAATGTTTACGTACCGGTTCCATTTCTTGTTTTATTTCTACTTATTCGTCTACTACTACTCCTTCGCCGTTTTCCACTTTAATCTCCACATCTACATACTTCCACTTTACCTTCGTCCTCTCCTAGTTATCCTTCTGCTTCCAAAAGCCCTTCTCAATCTCCATATTCCTTTAATTGTCTATTGCTCTTTACAAAGACCAAGGCTAACTAAATCTTTGTTTTAATTCTGCAGGGCATTTTAAGCTCCAGTGAAAAATTTTCCCCAAAATCAGCTTATCGGAGAGCTGGGCAAATTGAATGTCGGACAGGACTTTCTGGACAAAGGAAAGAAGAAAGTTGAAATTAGTTAGAATTTATAAACATTATCTCGGAATCTGTTCGAAAGTATAGCCTTTGTCGACTATAGTGCATATATTCAATATTCTATTCCGAGCACGAGGGCGATGATTAAACCACACTAGAAATTGAGTAAGCAGAATTGGCTTCAGCATTGTATATTAAAACCATAGCAATAATTAGGTTGAGTGCCCAGGCCAGTGTCTTCACACTTGACGAGCTGCTCTATAATCGTCCCTTTAGAGAAAATATCAGATTATTAAACCCATTCAACGCCATTTTAATAGTTTTGTTTAGTTCTTCTTCTTTTCACATGGTTGCCAGCAACCCGGAACAAGCACAAGAACATGAAACACGACGTGTTGGGTGACTTTGGGAAATCACAATTTTGTTTTTTTATTTCTTGGAATATTTGTAAACTTTTTGCTAATTTTTCTCATCAGATTATAGTTGGTAATCTTGCAATTACACAATTTCGCGACTTCTTTTCCTTCCTCTTCCTCCTCTTGCCATCACTTGCTATATTTTCAATAAAAGCAATTTCTAAATCCTTCCTTTCTTTCTTTATGCTACAACAAGTGCTTGCTGAACTCAAATGGATGATTTTCAAAAAGTTTCGTTAATCCGCTAATACGCAATTTCGCGTTGAAAATAACGCCATGACTCCCACTTCGGTTCGTACGATTAAACGATTACTCGTGCAATATAATGAATGTACGACCGTCTGTCTATCTACTCATGTAGCGGAAGTAATGTGATAGGATTACGTTATGCACTCGATTACTACACATGCTTACGTACAATTGCACTTTTGTATTTTCAGATGAATTGTCTTTTTCAATAATAACAATAATTTTCTTCTTCTTTTCGTTGCAGGT
The DNA here is from genome assembly GCA_951509765.1 of Sphenella marginata. Lineage (NCBI taxonomy): Eukaryota > Metazoa > Arthropoda > Insecta > Diptera > Tephritidae > Sphenella > Sphenella marginata. The sequence goes on along the minus strand of OX608081.1, from coordinate 66,623,422 downwards.
AAGTCGATTATTATGTTGCAAATTTTTGATGTAAATGAAAATATCGAAAAAAGAGGTAATTCACATATACATACTTAGTAGGTTAAAATTGGAATATAATAGAAAACTGGGTATACAAGAAAATTGGTACGAGTTGGTTGGAGTAGTGAGTGATTACAGGGTTAACTGTCCGAAAAGGCCCTGTCTCAGCAACAGAATTTATTTGAAGACGGATGACTGTACAAACGCAAAGCGCTACACACCGATGGCTTATGACTCAAAAAAAAAATTGCGAGAAACAGCTGTTAAAGATAAACAATGCCATATGCTTACACCGAAATGACGAAATGGAGCGTCTCACGTAAAAGAGCGTCTCAAAAACTATCGAAACCAAAAAAAAACACGTGGAAAATTATTTTTGAGTCATAAGCCACCTTTTCATAGACCGGGTCACATACATATATTAAAAAATCCTTGTAAAAGTTTTCAACTCATAATTGGACACAGCCCTGATTTAATCGAGGATATCGATTGACGTTAGTTGATTACCTATTCTCCAAATAGATATGTCAAGAAACTTTTTAATGAAGTCATACAAATCCGCGAGGAATTTGGACCCTAAAACCAACCTGAATTGGGATTAAGTTATAATGAGATATAATGATTCGAAAAACCTCTATACGGCCAACCAATCAGTTTATGCCTAGTACCTAGACACACTGTTCCTAGTTCCATAAAGCTATGGGTCCTATATGGGATACTTTAATTCACTTAAGTAAACTTAACCTAACACACACACAAACATTTTTTTTTTTTTTTTTCTTTGTGTTGAACAAGACTCTCGGCTTACAACCTCTACCTTTGAAGTACTCTGCCTACACAAACCACAATATGTCTTAAAGCCTGATAATAACTTAAAGAACCCGGGTGTTTTGAAGGATGTGCGCTGACCGATAGCCTGATTCAATTGAAATAGTTAGTTCTAACGAAAGGTATTCAGCTATTAGAGTGTGATTCAGACACTGAGATAGCCTGAACTCAAATACATAACTTCAAATACTCACAACTTGAAAATCCTAACCTAATATACATATGTGGGAAAAATTGAACCGTTATGAGCAATAAAACGCTAAACGCCACAAAATGCTTATTGCCCCGTCAGTGTGTTGCAAATAATCGCATGTGTTTGCTAAGATAAGCTAAACTGGGCAGTAACTCAGTGGTCATAAGACGAGTGGCGCATTTGCGGACAATCAATGAACTCACCTATTTTGGATAAAATAAATTGTTGTATGGCTGTGCAGCACACAAAACGCTTTTCAAATAAAATTGCTAAGGATGTCATGTCGCCTGAGTGATACGCTTGCCACCGACCGACCGACTGCACCCAAAACGGTTGATTATCCAGTCGTCTTGTATTTCTAACAACAAACGTGCAAGTTTGCTAACACAATGAAAAGTGGTATTTTGTTGAAATTTTCTCCGCTTAAATACACAGCTACGAAGCTAAACGGGAGCTGCAAGAAATGCCACTAGGCCGCGACTACTTCAGCTGTTGATGCGACTAGTGCCACTTCAAATCTGCATTGGCTAAAAACCTAGCGCTAGCCAAGATGAAGATGCCTTAATTTTGCTAATGGACAGCAGTTGGGAATTTTATTTTTGTAGTGAAATTTTAATAAAGTATCTATTTTTAATTAAAGTATTGAATTGTGTTTAGAGAGCGACCAAAAGTAACATCATCACGCTTTTCATGCTCAGCTACACCGTCAAAAATATAGATTTTTTTAGCGCAACACAATTTCTTCCAGCAACACTCTTTCGAGACTAGTCCACTAGTTTGTGGTGCTGGGTAGGTCAGTAAGTATGCATTTCTCTAGTGGCCGGCGAAAGTTCCGCTGCTACCCAAAAAGTTGTATTAAATCAGTCACATGAGAAAAATTAACAAAAAAAAAAACAAATAAATAAAAACAATTTTAAATAAATACCTGAAATGCAATTGAAAAGTAAAAGAGTCACATTACAGTTAGAGAGACGATGTAGTTTGTTTTTGAACGCAAGCTTCGCATCTCGCGTATAGCAAGCCCGATGCTACCAAATGTGGCATTATTGGCCAACCAATTTTGTGCTTACTTTCTTTCTGTAATCATAAGGATACAAACACTCACACATACATACATACAGACATAACATATTTAATTTATTTCATGTAATTTGTTGTTTTGGTTTTGGTGTAAAAGCTGTTTACCGATTGCCCGCTTTTAATTGCTTTGACAGAGTTTCATTGACCCACAGCCAACAGACTCCAATTGTTTATATGTACAAACCAACAAAAAAGTCGAAGTGCGGGCTTACAACCTACATATTACATATGTACATATTTATGTACATTTTAACAAAATGACGTTTGTTAAAAAAAACAAAAAAAAAATGTATCTTTTTTTAAAATTTAGTACAAAATACTACGCAATCATATTCATATTTGTAGCACGTTTCAACTTGCCTAGCTGAGGTTCTCAATGGGTTTGAACTTCCTGAAAGTATGCACTTTTCTTAGTCTCAATATTGAGTTAAACCTCTCGTGGCAGTGAACAGACGCAGATTTCACTGCGTAACAGCTGTTCTCTGAGAGCAACGAAGAAGGAGCCGAAAGAAATTTTTTTGGCAAACTATCGTATAGATAAGGGAAATTTTTAAGACCTGCGTGGGTAGTTTTTAACAGATACAAATATTCCTAGACATTTATAAATTGCGAAAGATATAACTAACCTGTTTGCGCAATAGCTGGCGATGAAAAAAATTTTGACTTTTCTACAGTTATATTTATTTATCGATGTAGCGTCAATAATCGACTGCAGTGTTTAGGTTAGCTGAATCAGCTGTGAAGGTTACCTTACTAAATTGTGAAAGATATGGACATAATACATATGTAGTATATCAAAAAGTTCTTGCGAAAAAGAGAAGTTGATTAAATTATGGCCGCCTCCCTCACAATAACTTAGCAAAATTTGGAAATTTCGCATGCAAGTTCCTTGGCAGTCATTTCCCATCTCTATATCGTTTCATATATCGAATATTATTTTTTTTTTTTTATACCACAAAGCTTTCGATCAAAGCTCAAAGCTCACAGAAAAATAAATTTTCTTGGTTTTGGTTGAGTATACGTCTTTTGCTATTTTCTAAGACGATTATTTGTAATTTCATCAAGCTCATCCTCATTGACATAAAGCACATTCGTGCAAATATTAAGAATAAAATTAAATAATTAATAAAAATTAATAATCGGGTAAAGAATAAACAAAGTATCCAGTGAGGTAAGTAGTACCTACTGCAAAATGTAATTCTTATCTCTCTACCATTTAAAGTAAAGCTACCTACTTACTATAATCGATCACTACGTTATATGTATACTGATCGGTTAACCCGAATTTAGACTTTTTTACTTGTTTGAATTCCCAATTTTCCTATATCCTGTTATTGAAAAAGCAATAAATTAACTAACAACAAATTCAATTAAAGATGATTTATTGCGATAAAACCGCATCTCATCGGCATCCATAGCGTCCATCGTCGATTCGTAAGCTATCATTAGAGGCGTGTGCACTTATGCTACCACGACTGATCTCTTTAATGATCGGTTGTCATGTCACTTCAACAACAAAATGTAAATTAAGGCTGACTTGATTTTAGAGCGGTGTGAAGCTCAAATACAAATTTATTTGATAATTCAACTTAAACATATTGCTTGTCATGTCTCAAGATAAGATTTCGTAAGTGGATTTTCTGCTGTCAAAATTGACATTTATAGCGCATCTTAAATGAATAACGTTCACATACAATGTAAAGAGCCCGTTGGCTAGTAAGTGCAATTCGTTAACGCGTTAGGATGAAGAGATGAAAATTCCACTTTCCAACGATATAAATTGATATTGAAATATAGCATAAACGTCATTGATTGACGTAGACGTTTTTGCCATTGCGTAATAAAGCAATGCTGGATAGGGCAAAACATTGTTAAAATAACAGGCAAGATATCTAAGGTATGGATCCTAAGAGAGCTGTGAGTCTTGCTCTGTGTCATCTGCCATAGTCGTGTTCGATTTTGCAAGCTTTTTTGAAAGCGATAAAGAGTTGGTGCATGTTGATTGTCTTTTAATTTTCCAAATTTTAGAAAGCATTTAAAGGATTTCCTCAATTGCTTTAGTTTTATTTGGTTCTATGGTGGTTTGCGGGATCATTTCAGAATCACCTCGCGATAATTTCGGGACTTTTTTGGGATTGTTCCCAGGATACTTTTTTCTGAGTAACATCAGGAGAATTTTATGATTGTTACCTCAAAAATAATGCCGGTATGATCAGGAAAAAATCCGTAATAAGTTTTCTGTTGAAAGATTATATTCAAAACTGCGTTAACTGCATGAACCAAGACATAATAAGCTTCAAAAGCCTGCAAAGATTTTCTGGCAAGCGAACGACGATAAATTAGGTGATCACAAAAATACCAAAAACTACTTTAGATAATATTTTTATTTTTCAATTTAAATGCTAAAATGCATGAAACTCCATTAATAACTTTTCAGCTTTTTTCATGCGACCGAAAGCAGCAAAATTACTATCAAAAAAATAATAATAATAAAAACAAAAGACTTAAGACACAAACTCGCTGCAGGAAATTCACACGATCAGTTATTGTTCTGTCGCATTGTTTGTTGATCTCAATTTCAAAATGCAAAAAAGAACTTAGCCTTTTAACATTGGGCTGAACAGAAAAACGTAGCAATCAAAAATTTTTAAACGAGCAAAGCGTAAAATGCTATTTCATTTTGCTTAGTAAATATTTTGCACACCGAACCATTGTTACACCGCAAAGGAAAAACGAACTGTCAACGTAAATTTATAAGAAATAAATTGGCGCAGCAATGAAAACCAAAAGCCAGCAATGCAGGCCGTAAGTCAACAGCAATAACAAAGAATGCGGCTAATAAAAGCTGCAAAGAGGCAAGCAAAAAACTAGCGATAATGCGAGTTAAATGAAACGAGTTGAACAATAACAAATGTTTTCATGTTTTTAAAATAAAGTAATTTGAAATGAACGCAGTTTATCGATGTTTTAGTGGAATGTCAGTGCGAGCGGCAAAGCGACAATACAAATAAAGTGACTAATATAATGTCGAATGCGAGTAGGAATGCGAATAAGAACAAGAATATAAAAACGGAAACCAGTGCGATTTGAATAAGCAAACAACAGTCGATTTTTGTTCACAAGCACTTACCGATGTATGTGTAAAATAATAAAATTTAATTTTTTTTAAATTAACTCTCAGAAGTTATTCTTTATCGAAACTACTTGTGATGACTTAAACAATATTTTCGAAAGTTTTCAAAAGATTTCATTAGCATCGCGGTGCAGGGTAACCCCTCTAAAATAAGTTGCTTCCTAAAATAAATTCTCTTGTTTTGTTGCTTTTAATATTTGATACGATTTTGAGCTCCAAATAATTGAACAATAAAACTATTGCTATGCAACTATCGAGTAAAAAATATCGATAATCAGTAAAAAAAAGTGTCTCAAATCTCTTTCATATAATTGTGTTAATACCCAATCAGTCATCATCAGAATTGAGTAATTTTGTTGTGAGTTATGTTACATTTAAGTGTTTTACTACCGGCATTGAATTACATATTGGGCAGGTAACGAAAACTGTCACGATAATGTCATTAAACAGCCATTTTCTTTGGCACCCAATACACCTTTGCTATGTTTGTTGTTAACCTTTTTGGCAATCGTGTGATTTCCCAAAACCACAAATTAAACAAAACACCAAAAAAACTAACTATAACGGTAATAAGTCTCTCACATACCCAACTATGTTTATGGCAAAACAATGGCGCTGGTGCATTCACCCATACCTTACATTACATACTTATAGGTGCGCTGCAATGAGAGAGCAAACCAGTCTGCAAACAAACCGGTATTTAATTAGCTTTTAATGAGTGTCATTAAACTAGTCCGAAAAAGCTTAAACTTGTCATGCTAAAAATTACAAGTTGTGGTAATGTCCAAAGTTGAAAAAATTCTAGGCGATCTACAAGGTCAAAAGTTTTAACATAAATTTTAAACATTGCGTACTACATATATAACCAAAAGCTTTGATTTAAAAATTAAATTATTTCAGCTTTGAATTTAAAAAATTAAATATCTGCTCTACCAACAATCGAAGAAATTTTCAAATATTTACTTGAAAAATCGTTCAGAAGTAAAAAAAAAAAAAAATTAATTGAACTGTTTGATTAAATTTAAAAACCGTTTTAATATTATTGTCATTTTATTCAGCAAGAGTTTAGATCTAAACATAAAGAAATTAAAAATCTTAGCAGGTAATTGAAATTTTTGGAATAGACTTGTTAAATTTGATTAGTGATTAGTAAGCGATTAGACGGATTTTTATTTGGTTATGATTATTTTAATTGTTTTCCAAAAAAACAAAATTTTAAAATTTTTTAAAAATCAAAAACAATCGAAAAATAATTTAAAAAAAGATTTTTTTTTAATATTTTTTTTTTTCTGTTTTTTTGTTGCGAATTTTGCAAAAATTGTAATCATTAATTATTTTTTAATTATTTTGGAAATAATGATTAAATATGTAAAGTCATCAAATAGATTCTCAGAAAAATATTCAATAAAACCGATTAGTAATCATTATTTAACAGGTCTGGTTTGGAATTTACTTCGAACAAGTTTAAGAAGTTCTAAAACACTCGAACTAGTTGCTGTTTAGTTTAGCACTAATGGATTTGTCTGCAACGTATGTTGGTTTGAGTTTATGCACGTAAAATTGGAATATCTACACTTTACACTACTCAAATACCCCAAGCACTTTTGTGGTGTGTTGTAACTTTGAACTTTCGTGTCCGGCCTTTTTTGATTGCTCCCATTCAGTTGGGTGTGTTCTTGTGTTCTTTGAAACGTTTGGTTTGCAATCAAATGTTAGGCTACAGCAAATTTTACGACTTCAAAGCACTGTGGGGCATTTTACTCAAAATTAGCAGATAAATCAGTAACGAGAACGAACAACTGGTCTCTAAAAACTGCAAGAAGTTCTATTTAAAAGCTTGATGCGTGCCCAAACTGCATCGGGCGTATAATAGGTCCCTAGAAATGGTAAAAATTTAAAGTTTACTGTATCCTCGGCCTTTTTTTGCATTGATCCACTTCCCGAAAACTCAGTACGAATCGGTACTTGTGCCCAAAAAAAAAAAACAGGGATACATTCCCCTAACGGACTCAATTCTATCCTTCAAATAACGTTGAGACTTCTCTTTCAGTTTGAGTAATATATATTTAGCAATCAAGGATTTAGGGGTTTAGCCAAGTGATGTCTACGCTTTCGAAAATTGTCTTCTAACAAATGGCATCAGTTCTCCAAGATGGTTGATTCGGCCAAAAAGTGACACTATGTTTTTTCCTATGTTTCGGAATCCCAGTATGTCCTATCCGAGGAACGTAAATATATATAAAAACTCATGTTTAGAAGCAAATGTGAATTTCTGGTCGCCGTAGTGTGGCGGTCTAAAGGTCCAAGGGGTTTTTAAAATGGGGTCGCCGCTTTCCAGTGGTATGGCAAACTCTCCGAGTGTATTTTTGCTATGGAAGGCTTCTCAGCAAAAAATCATCTTCTCGGTAGATGCCGTTCGGAGCTCGGCACAAAAATCTCTTCTGAGGTTTATGACGATATAACTGTTGTATATTACGCCATACATTTTTTTTTTTTTTAAATTTCCTTCTATAAGGAACTTCTCTTCAAGTTTGTGCGGTGCCACTCCGAACTTTTTTCTACAAATCGTTTCACCTTTAAGAACCTAAAACCCGATCGCCTCATCAAGTTGAATATTAATCTCCTATGTATGTACATATCTGGAGCGGCAGAGTGCAATAAAGCCATAGGCAATAAAGGCATATGCACTTATTTCTCAACATGTGGAGTCGATATGACATTATTTTCACAATGAATGTGAACAAAAGCCATTAAGGCATTAATGCTCTTTTGCTAATATCGTGTGTGATGTTTATGTATCACATGATATTTTAATGACTTCGCATAAACCAAACAGCATTTTTCTGAGATGTGGCTGCTGTTGTCCTATTAATTTTATATTTATAGCCGCTACTTTTAATTCCAAATTTTATTTTTTTTAATTAATTGGTATGTACTTATGAAAATAAAATGCATAACCCACAAGTCTTCTTGAATCCATTTATTTTACTTATTTTTATATTTCGTCCAGCAAATCGATTGCGACCTACATAGCCTTGGTATTGCAACGCACCTGCTTTGCGGCGCCATTTAAGGTGAATCGAATTCGGATAAGATCTTCAGTGTAGAAAAAAAATATTTTTTCAAAAATGAAAGGCCACCAAACAGCTTTTAAATGCAGACAATAATGAGCCAGGAGGTGCAGCTAAGCGTTGCTTCACATTTAATATCAATGTTATTACCCTCTTATGTAATCAAAATTTTAATGCAGCGATTTCTGGATGGGAAAACTGGTATTTTTTTGCATTAATACTTTAATATCTGAACTGATTATTTCGCGCACTTGCATGATTTGCATATCGTTAATGTTTTATTGCGCTTTTGTGTGTATAATTTTAACGGCGTAGAAATTTCGAAAGAATTAGCACAGAAAATGGATTATGCAGCTTTTACGAGCTTTACTGATTTTTTGTTTTCCATTACGTTATCGGTACAAGCTGTTTAAGTTTCATCTTGGATAGAAATTGTGTTATTTTAAATGGACTTTTTCATTCTTCATTTATAAATTTAGTTCGCAAATTATTAACTTGTCCTGTTGTTGTAACAGAACATCCCATCTATGCGTGACAATTTTAGAGTGACAAGTATCGCCTGAGATCGAAAATTCGACCAATAAAATAATTTTTAGATAAACGGCCTGCAAATTTAAGCTAGTTTGGCCAGTTCCAGTTAAGACCTTAAGCCTTTTTATATAGGAATTATTAATAGCTAACCTGACAGAGAAAAGTTAATTACCAGAGATGTAAAAGAATGCATTCTCTTGGGAAAAATTATTCATTTGATTTAACGCAAAATTATTTCAGCTATTTTTTGAATTCTTTGACTGGGACTTAAAAAATGAAGTCACCATTCAGACTTCATTCGAATTCTTTTTTTCATTAATTTTTTGGTTATTCATGTATTGCATTCATTGAATAAAAAGTCTCACTGAAGTCAATTGAAGTCATTTGGAGTCATATGGAGTCATTAGAAGTCAATTTAAAGTCAAATAGTTAGTGACATCGCTCAAAAATTAAAGTAAGTAAGTGACTTCTCTAAATTACTTCAAAGTCTTGACTTTAAAAAAATCTCAGACTTCATTAATCAAAAAGCGAGTCAATGAGTGCATTCGAAATTCGAAGTCATTGAATAAGACTTCAACTGATTGCATTCGCATATGGATTCATTCTTTTACAATCCTGTTAATTACACGCTCAAATATTAATATATTTTGTTCAAACTAAAGGCATATGACGGTGGTGGTGACTGGAGGGTGTCGTGGGACCGCTAGCCCCGTGCCCCCAACCTTAGATTTCGTGGACGCCCCTGAAAATATATCGCCTATACCTATTTTTCAATTTCAGAATTATACTGAAATCACGCTGTTGTGTAAATGTTATAATTGCGTGCACAAAGTTTAATCATTTAAACGAAAAATATTTATTTTAGAAAGCTAAACCTATCCTAACATCACCGAATATCTGTACACTTGCACCCAACTATGCGGAACTGTATATTCTCCTCAGAGCACGTTAAATTTGCCATACAACAAACTACATCGTACGATTTTGGCATGGTTATTGGTTAATTCTAGTGACACATATTTACACACATACAAACGAGCACCCATAAACTAATAGTTAATAGTTAGGTTAGGTCTACCTGTGACGTAAATGGTTATTTTTAAATCGAAGTGTATTATGTAAAATAAAGAGACCCTGCAGGGAATCAATAACTAGTGAAAGAAATTTCTTGTTTAATAGGAAATATATCTTCACTATCAAAAAAACAGCAATTAGGTGACCATTAAATGGTATTTTTTGATTGCTTATGAAATTCCAGAGCTATCGAAAACCGTAGAAAGGTCATACGGGATAACTATATAAACGAGCTTTGTAAAAAGTATTGAATTTTAAGCTAGTTCACAACAGTAGACAATTAAATGCAATGCTTGACAATTTCTACTCAATAGAGCCACTTGAAGCCACCCAATTCATAACTTGAAATGTTCCCTACAGGGTATGTATGCATGCTTACCATACTCACCATACTTGTACACCTATTTATGCACTATTTGATCGAATTTATCTACGCTGAAACGCGGTTTGCCAATTTTGAAAACCAGCTGCCATCAGCCATCACTAAAATTGTCTAAATCTACCGTCGTTGAGACACTTACCACTAACATAATTAGGTTGACAAAAAAAAAAAAACACTTCGATACCAAATTGTTGTTAGGCATTTAAAAAATAAGCAAACTATTTCTTTTCTTTTTTCATTTTAAACACCCTGTTGGAAACATGCTCATACTTAATTTCTTAGTTCAAGATAAAACTTCTAGTCCAACAATCCGCATTTACTTGTATGTTAATTGCAACACAGTTCTGATTCTACAAACACCAATATCCATCCCTTCTGATGGGATCAAAAGTGGCGTCTGAAGCGTACTTTTTATTGGTGGAGATAGTGTTCAATCCCACAAGTTTGATGATGATTGAACGTGTTATAACTGATTGAAGAAGTGAGACTAGGCAAAATCGTTCGTTTAATTTTTTTCAGGATCACCCTAAGTTTGCCCGCCACTGCAAATTGGTAGAAAAGCTCGATTTAAATCTTCTCGAAGTTATATCACGCCAAATTATTTTATTATTATTAACAGTGTTCACGAGTTGTATTTTAAATGTTCTTTAATATTTCATTAAAAAATAAATAAATAGAAAATTTCAAACGAATTATGCCTGCAGCATTCCATCAGCTGATTGTTGTATGCAATTTGTGCACCAAATACCGACACAACAAATTTTTAACGAATTGCCGGCGGTTTGTAGTTGGCTTGTTGCTTTTGGCGGTTTTTTCCGCCAGCTTGGTTGCAACATGCGTAATACGTACAACAACGCAAACAAACACGAGAAAATTATGCCGGTATGTTGCGTAATAATTTAAATTGAGGCAGCGTAACACTTTGACTGCCAGCAATTTTACAACAACCAAAAACATTACAACTGCCAGCTGGCACACGCAGAAGAATTCAGCAAACAAAAAATGTGTTCATAAAAGTGAGGACAATTAATTCATTGTTTTTGGTTTTTTGTTTTGCTTTGTCCACCTGATTTTGATGTTATTGGCGGCAAGCGATGCATTGTTTAATTTTTTATTTTGCATTTTTATGGGCATTTTTTAAAAAATGTTTTTTATTTTTGTATTATGTATTTAAATCGGTGCTAGAATTATTAAATAGAAATATTTACATTTTATGTCAAGTGGAGCAGGGATTTACAAGCAAGGCAAACATCTTTTAAATTTGAGATGTATTAAGTCAAAATTAGTTGAAATGTTAAGGCAGCCCCTGTACTGCGAATGCCAACTAGAGCTGGGTATTGATGTAAATTATAGTGCGCTGAAACCAAGAAGCTAGCGCCATGGTCTCTAGCAACTGAATTACATCATGCGGTTATTTAGCCGAGCACAGCGAAATTCGCAATCGAAATTTTGTCGTAACGATGACTACAACGATATTATAACCATATTGGTATTCACTAACTTTTTTTTTAACGGTATTCGTTTATTTTCGATCAGCTATGTCGCAAAGGAAATAACACATAATTTGCTGTTGTTATCGGTGTCGTTAAATAAACAGCACATAATTTGAAGTTTTTATTAAAAGTTGAAATAATAATATTATATCCGTAACATTAAAAAAATATCATTTGAGTACTTAGAGTATGCTTTATCGCGGGATGAGGAATCTTTTTTCCGAATCGTTATACATAGATTAGCTAGTAAGTAGCATATTCGATAGTGACAGCGACAGAATAGTTTTAAAGAAAAGCATATAAAATTCGTGGAAAAAAATCATCTTCATATTTTAAATGAGTACAATGCAAGTAGGTACCGAGTAAGGTAATTTAAATGCAGATATCGAGTAGTAACCAGAAATTTAAATTCAAACTTAGCCAGGTTTTCTCTTATTGTCATGCACCGCTCAATCAGCTGATACACACGAATCACTAAAGTAACGATAGATTACTGAACTTGGAGAAAATATATCGTCGCCATAGCGTAAAACGTGTCTGTATTCACTGTTCAATGTTCAGAATCGGTAAAATTTTGTTAAAAGAGAATCTGCTCGCCACAAAACAGTTTCTTAAAAGCTACTCACTCTATACTTTTTTATAAATTTTGAAATTTTGTAAGTCCACTTATAGTTTTCATTAAATAAAGTTTTTTTTTCGACTTATACAAATTTCTGAATGGAAGCAACCAAGGCGCAATTACTTTCGGGCGGTGTCATAAGAACATATGTTCTGTGGGTACCTCTGTCAAAACAAAAAATGTGTATGTAATCTGACAGGAGAAACCGCAAAAGCAAAAAAAGAAACACATGAAGTGTCAAACACAGGGACGAATTCGCTGTGCTATCGCCTGGTATAAATTCGCCTTGGAAATAAAAGATTTTACCAACATCTCGACCATATAATTTTTTTTGTTACACAATGTAATTAACAGAAGATTTTTAAATGGAATTAAATTCACACCAAATCATTGTGAATATGTACGTGCCAACAGCATTTATTTTACGAAAGCTTTATAGCCTTTTAAATGAAAAGCAATGCAATACATTCTCACGGCAGTAGCACCAAAAATATAAATCAACAATTAAAATTGCATTTCTACGTTTTCAACAAGTTGCCAGTTGCTCTAACCAAATTTTTGTTAGCCAAATATTCAGACCGTTTGGCTCGTTTGGAGTTGGTAAGCCATAAATTCTTCAACCGGCATTACCATTCTGACAATTACAAATTCACATGTGTTAAAGTGTATGTAAAATTAACAACAACTGCAATAAAATCCACAAAATAAAATTCCCAGCTATTTTCAAGCGCGTTGGCAGCGATAAGATCACAACTACCTAATGTTTGTAGGTTTTCACGTTTGCAATTTTTGGTAAGAAGCCGGTCAGTATTGCAAGCGACACGATTTGTTTGGCGCAACAAACGGTAACCGAACCTAAAAGAGAACAAATGGCGCTAACTTGCATGGCTGAAAAGTTATTTCAATCGACTGTGTGTTTTGAACAATGTTGGCTTCCATAAAAGTTGCATAGTAGAGCACAACTAACTCCAGGCATGACCCGAATGACTCAAACTTGTAGGTGCTTATATACATACATATGTACTGTGACTTTTGAAGTGGAAATGTGTTCAAAAGTTTTCAAATTTTATTTTGTGGTTAGAGATACTAAATACTCATTGTGATACCCTACATTGAAGTACTAAATATATCCATTTTAGATCTAGTTGCCCGAGGCTATGAGAGGCTTCGCAGGTGCCCAAATAAAACACAATATATCAAAGCTACGAAGAGATTTATTATATGACGTAGACCTCAGACAATTGATGACATATGATGAAACAAGTTATTGCACGCCGTAGTTAGGTAGTGATGCACGTCCGCAAACATCGGTCCATTAGACTGAACCAAACCTTCTGTTATTAGAAAATTATATTTCTGTAAGCCTTACGAGCTGAAGACCAGCTGATAAATATAGATTTTAATTTTAACGGAAAAATTAAGAGCAACAAACAGATAGAGGCTTTAGTTAGAGTACTATTTCGGAAACCGTCACGAATTGTCATCAGACTAATTTTAAAGAAAATTTTGGAAAAAATATAAAGGAAATTGAGTTTCACACAGGGAAGTTCCGCATGCAAGTTTTCAACGGAAATCAAGCTTTAAACATAGGTATGGATTTCTGATATTAAATTTGTATACCTTTCATGAACATGATATGTTATTCTAACTTTAGTCCAATGTTTGTTAGTATGAGAAGAAGAAGAGATAGGGCGACATAATATATCGAAATGATTAGGGATATGAGCTGATGACTGTTTGAACGCAAACTAGTCGATATCCCGATAAAATTAGGCATGCAACTAAGTAAGTACTCACACTTTTAATTGACAGTGCTGATCCTGTGCTGACATAAACATTGTTACTTGAATAAAGGAATTCGCTGCATGAAAATGCAGAAAGGTTGATTTGTAATTTAATTCTCTTTATTGTCATATTTGTTTTGATAAATAAATGTTTTTATAAGCTGATTTTTTTTCCTAATAACTATACTATACTGCATCACCATAGAAAATAGGGCCCGCGAGTAACATAAGCCCAGGGCCCCACAATCTCACGATCCGCCCCTGTGTACACCAATTGTAAGTAAGAAGCAGACATTTAGAACCATTATTCGGAGAGTAACATTTCCCTTGATTCCGAATTAAACATCCATTTTTGGGTGGCAGATCTAGGTAGGTTATTGAAGACACCTAGTTCATAATTAGCTTTCGGTTAGTAATTTTCTTAAACATAATGAGTATCTCTGACATATTGAATAAGCTCAAGTATTTTGAAAGTTTCTCTAAGATTCTCATAATGTGCCACTGGTATTGAGGGTATCTAATTGCAGTAATACGAGTACTACCTTTAAACCATGCTTTGAACTATTCATGAACAACCGCCATTCATCCACGTTACTTCCTACTTTTAGTGATTTAAATAAACCTTGATTATCATTGCAGTAGCAAATATTTTAAATTTTGGTAAAGAATTAAGAGAAAACCGTTTGTCTATTTCGAAATTTGGAAGTTCGCCGCCTTATGGAAATATTTTACATCGAACCCGAAAATATTTTTTTTTTATCCATAGACATTTTCTGATTTTAATATGAGCTTAAATCTAAAATTTGTAAGAACAGTTTGTCGGTTTTATTGGCTTACAATTACACCTATTTAGAGGAACTTTTGAGTGTATTGAAAATAGAAAATTTTTACCGGGTTTTACCATTTATCTAAAATTAAAAAGAAAATATGCGATTTGCCAATGTGGTATAAAAATTATTTTAAATCAATGTTGCCAATAAAAAATGTGTGTCTGGCATCGTTGTCCATCTACTTATTTATTATTATCAATAGTAAATTCAGGCGTTTGAGCTCGAGGTCATTAATTTTGAATGACTTTACTTCCATTTACCTTATTTCCAATACAAAAATTTAGTTGTTGCTAATGTTTGCAGACAGTAACTGTAATCAAAATAAATGGATTACCGATTAAATTAATTAATAAACAAAAAGCGTAATGAGGTGAGTAAATTATGGAAATGTAGGTCTTTTTCTAATTGGCGTTGGGGAATATCGAACGAAAACAAAAAATGAGCAAATTGCGAGCGCTAAAGCAAAGCAATTCAAAATTATGCCTGCAAAGTAAAAAATTTATATGGCAAAGCAAAATGGGAAAAAATGTAAAAATGTAATCCACGCAGAGCGCGCCACTGACGCACAACCAATCAATGGGGGGAATTTTGAAAGCTTCCAACACGTTTTTACGAAATGAATCAAAGACAGGATTGTTTTTGTTGTTGTATAGTATTTGTGCAATGTCGTAACAAGCCGGATCCAAGCGTTCAAAGCAAAAGAAAAGAAACATCAAAAGTGAAGTGTTTTTGTATTTTAAGCAAAACAAAAGAAGATAAAAATAATAATTAAAAACTGCCTTCAATGGGTCTCAATGGGCTCGGTGGGCGTTTGTTGCGTGTTTAAATGGCTAATTTGGTTTCATTTGCATTATATTAGCGTTATTTACATAGGAATTAATAACAATGCACTTATAAGTATGTTGCTTAAACACACACATGCATACATACATATGTAATTAAAAGCGTTTGCATTATAACCTTGGCAAATTTGGTAGCCAAACAACAACAAAAAAAAACGCAAAAAATGTGAGAGGTTCATGCCTTTTTAATTGCATTATGTTTTTGTAAATTTTTTTCTTAATTTTCATGAATAATTTGATTATAAATAGAAAAGTGAAACGCATATAACAGGGTGCTTCATTTCTTGCCGATATATTTTCTCTGCCAAAAAAATTAATTTTGTTGAAAAGGATAAAAAAGAGCTCAAAGTTATTAAACAATTTTCTTGATATTCGAACATAAATTTAAATATAGAAAAAATTCTATACAAGCTGTTTTTATGTATACAAATTTATTTACCAAAAATACTCTTCTTTTTTTAAAACATCGTTTCTTTGTTCACCTGCTTTATCAGAGGTCAAAAAACGTTTACTCAATATCTGCTAACGACGATACGCTCATTATCTTCTGATAAAAGTTATCAAAGAATGGACCTCTGCTTATGTGCTGGTCACAATAAAAAATTATTTTGCAAACATAGTCAGCCTTATTGTGAATTTCATGGGAACAAATCTCCCAAAACTTGATAATGGGAAACACTCTTTCCCATTTTGTTTTGGTTTCCCCATTAAAAAGTTTTGGGAGATTTGTTGCCATGAAATTTACAATAAAGCTGAGTATGTATTTATGTCTTAACAATGCAACTTTTGTGAATTTTAAACAAAAAACGTTTACAATCATCAAGTTTATCATGTTGGCTTAATCAGACATTTGGGTAAACGAATGCCATTCTGAGCGCACGCATGATTAGATTATCATAGGATAAAGTTAATAATAACCAGACATTGAGTAAACGGGCCTTAATATAACATTTAAATAATATTGCAAAAATAACCAAAGTGGCTGAACTTTAAAAATTTGATTTTTTTGAAATTTTGCATATATAATTTTTTGGTTATTTTGGAAAGCACATTCTCTTCATTTTTGTATGAAACAAAATATAATTATGTAATAGAATTTTCAAGAAATTTGTATTTTGCGCATGATGAAATAAAATGTTAAAATCAACTATGTCTAAGCTTTATGAAGGAGGGAAACATAATTTAATTTTGTTATTTGGCTCATGCCTAGACGACCGTCGCATGTATTTTTTAAGTTGATAAAATTAATGTTGGTATGGCGCTTACTTTATTCAGGGTGTGGGTTTTTTATTTATTTTCTTTTTCTTTCTTCAACTTTCCCTGTTCATTATAATACTTTTTATAATAAAAATGATGACTGTTTTATGGGAAACACTGGGACTAACTTTATTTTATTAATTTATTTTAATAGTTCTATAACGCATGTAGCAAGGGCTTCAAACAGGCGCGTATTCAGGGGGGGGGGGGGGTTTCGGGGGTTCAACCCCCCCCCCCCCCCCCCCCGAAATTTCCGAAAATTAAAAAATATACTTCTGTACTAGAATAATTACTCTATTCACTTTTAAACTCCCTGTTAAGAAATTAGCATTAATTGCAAAATAAAAACACGAAAGAATAAAATTAAATAATATTTCACACTGACAGAAGATATTGGTAGTCGCTAATCAATTATCAGAGCAAGTCTGAGAGGTCACAACTAAATTCCTGCAACGGTTCACTCATTTGGCGCATTAAGAAACTCGAGAAAAATTATCAGACTTGCTCTGCACAAGATCAACTTAGCATCTCATCTATATAGCATGTTAACAACAGCAAGAGTCATGCGAACTCAAGTCTGTTGAAATTTAAATTAACTGCTTTTCGAGTTATGAATACAGCGGACGAAAATCGTAAAAATGAGTGTCTCTCGTTATGGTAGTCACGGTTGCCATAAGTTTAACCAAAAAAATGACCAAGAAGTTAAAAAAACTTACTAAAAATTACCAAGCAGTACACAACGCAGTCGTATTGAATTATCAGAGAAAGTAACAATTAAATTGTACTTATACTTGTCAGGGGATAAAAGTTTAAAAGTAAAAGCCCGGTAGGTATGCTGTTGCAAAGAAAATGCTCAAGAAATATTTTCAATTATTTTTGTTTTGACGTTCCGATCTGCATTTTGAATAAATCCAATTTATATGAATTTCAATGTTATTTTATATTTTTCTTCAAGAAACAAAGCGACAAATATTTACTTCTTGCCAAAGCCAGAGTTGCGCAGGTCGCTTTTTTGAAAAATTTTCCAGAAATTAGCAGTAGAAAAGTAGAAGAGATTCTGACACAAGAAATTTTTATACCTTTCATGAACATGAAATGGTATTATAACTTTGGTCCGATGTTTGTAAGTATGAGAAGAAGAAGAGATAGACCCACCATTAAGTATACCGAAATGATCAGGATGATAAGCTGAGTTGATTTAGCCATGTCCGTCTGTCCGTCCGTCCGTCTGTCCGTCTGTCCGTCTGTCCGTCTGTCTGTTTGAACGCAAACTAGTCCCTCAATTTTAGACCTATCTCGATGAAATTTGGTATAGGGCCGCCATTTTGCATGGGATTAATCATTTGTCGGAACCAGCCAGATCGGACCGATACAAAGCATAGCTCCCATACAATCGATTGTTCCGATAAACGGGTTTTGGTCTATAAATCTTGCAATTAAAAAGCTAGGACCGCAAAATTTTGCACTTTTCGTACATATTGTATAAGTAACATGTGTAGTGAAAATGACTCAAATCGGACCAACCAAACATATAGCTCCCATATAATCGATAGTTTCGATAAATGGGTTTTGGGCTATAGATTTTGCAGTTAAGAAGCTAGGAACGTAAAATTTTGCAGGTTTGGTACTTATTACATATGTGATGTGTGCAGTGAAAATCATACAGATCGGACTAACATAACATATAGCTCCCATATAATCGATTGCTCCGATAACTCTGGTTTGGGCCATGTATTTTCAAATTAACAGTTTTGAAGAGTTTGTACCAATTGTAAGTAAGGATCGGACACTTAAAAAAGTTATGCGTATTCATGAAAGGTATGAAGCCTTCGGCACAGCCGAAGACAGCCCTTTCCTTATTTGTTATTCATTAAAGGCGTCTTCATTGGACCACAAATTTCAAAAGTTATGAAGGATCTAGAGTTTACGAACAAGCTAAGCTCAGTCGAAAAACGTGCTTGGAAGAGTTTTAAAGAATTATGAAGCAATTTTTTGGGAAATCATATGAAGAAATAGTTAAAGAATTTTTGGATGCGTATGCTGAAATGGGTTGCAACATGTCCATAAAGGTTCATTTTCTGCATTCGCATTTGAACTTTTTCCCAGAAAATCTAGGTCAGTTCAGTGATGAACAGGGTGAACACTTCCATCAAGAAATTGCTCTGATGGAAACACGATTTGAAGGAAAAAATAAAATAAACTTGGTTTCAGAATATTGCTGGTCATTGCTGCGAGAAACTGATGACGTCGATATAAGAAAAAAACGTTCAAGCAAACATTTTACTGCTTAAGATCCATACATTTTTCTACGACACTTTAATGTATTTAAACAGTCAATTACTCTATGTTTAATATTAGTTGTAGTTTTCTCACAATATGTAAACATGTGTGTTAGTTCTACCCAAACTTGCGGAGCAGTAAAGAAAAACATAAAACAAAAATTAAAAAATGTTGTTTGTTGGGTAAATGCTCACTTATGTCCAAAGAAATGCTAATTAATGCATATGTCATTTTAAAGGATGAAGTTTTGTCTATCCAAAACTGGCAAAAGGTTTAAAATCGAATGGTACTTATGTACATAAGTTAAAGCCATATTAGTCTGCGAAGTGTGTTTGTAAACTGAGACAACAAAAGGCCAAGTAAATATTTCTGAGTAATTTTGAAAAAATAAAAGTACTCTTTTTCACTTTACTTTCAAGAAAATGTAAATACCTAAGGCAGTTTTCAACGTATATAAAAAAATTAACACTCATTACACTCACAATTAAATTCCACTTTAGATGTAGTTCACGGTTGGTATAGTCTTTATATAATTTAGTGCATACAGACAGCACCAAAGTTGACGAAACCCGAAAAAAGGTTAAAAAATATTTGTTGGTTGGAGAAATTCTGACAGTTGGCTTATATTTTCCCAGTCATTATATATGTGGCAGCACACCAAACCAAAATAAAATCTAATTAAGCTCAGCCTTATAATTTAACAATATGGTAGCACAGCCGTTGAGAGAACAGTCCAACGTGCGCTTTTGATTTGACTCTCACAAGTACTCATTGGAATTTTAGTACATAGTTAGCTGTAAAGTAAAATAATACTTAGGTAATAAAGACATAGCTGTTAAATAAATCAATCGATACTGAAACTTGAAAGTGTTACGTTTTATTTCTACATTGGTGACCCCGAGGATTTACAACATGGTAGATACGAAAGATGGCGATTCTGGGAGAAATCCTGACGAAAATAACGTTTTTCAAGGTTCAGCAGCTGGAGTTGCTGCAGTTTCTGTACCGCGAATTCCTATTCCTACTATCGCAGACAATGATATCGAGGCCTTTTTTTACTCGCTGGAATTTTGGTTTGAGGCTTCCGGCGTTTCTGGAGATAGTCGCAAATACTCAATTGTTTTAGCCAGCATTCCTCCAAGCAGATTACTTAGCCTACGCTCGATAATTGATGGCGCTCCTTCATCAAATAAGTACGACTACCTCAAAGCCGCATTAATACAACGTTTTTCTGACAGCCAACCGCGACGTCTTCAAAAAATTCTTCAGGAGATGTTATTAGGCGATCAAAAACCCAGCGAATTCTTTTCGAACATGCAACACGTAGCTGGTAAAGCATGGAGTGATACCGCACTCATGGATATTTGGATTAGTCGGCTTCCGCCAACAGTGCAGCCTGCAGTTATTGCGTCCACGGCGGACTTGGCGGAAAGGTTGCGCATCGCGGATGCTATAGTCGAAGCAAATACTTTGCAAAGCACTCAGGTAAACGCAGTTGGTTCAGGTACGGAAATTTCAAGCATTCGCGACGAGATAGCTCAAATTTCTGCTGAAATTCAGCAAATAAATAAAAGGTTCGAGAACTTTCGCTCTTCAGCTCGTTCCCCCCCAAATGACTCTAATATTTGTTGGTATCACCGAAAATATGGTAGACAAGCAACGAAGTGTAGGGACCCGTGCTTATTTGCGAAAGAAAAGTCACAAGCACCTAAAAACACCACCCAACAACAAAAACCGAACAAAACAAATTTACAATAGGGTTGCTTGACAGGTTGTGTTACAGGTAAACGCGAACAAACTGTAGCACGTCATATTCATCAGAGCACACACAGCAGGTCCCGCCTTAGAATAAATGATAAAAAAACCAACTTAACTTTTCTAATAGACACGGGGGCGGACGTGTCTGTGATTCCCAAACTATCAAAATCTGTCAGGGCAAAACCCACCACTGCTCAATTGTTCGCAGCGAACGGCTCTTCAATAAAGGTATTCGGAGAAGTTCTCCTTAATTTAAGTTTAAATTTCAATCGTGAATTTCTATGGAATTTCATCATCGCTGACGTCAGCTGTCCTATCATTGGCGCTGATTTTCTTGCACACTTCGACCTTTTGGTAGATCTTAAACATCGATGTTTACTTGATCGCAGAACGGCTGCGAAGGCTATTTGTACGATCGACCACAGTAGTGTTTTATCTATTAAATCTTACGACAGCAACGTAAAATTTTCCAGTATCGTCGAAGAATTCGCGGCAATCACTCGCCCCCCGGTCCCAGGCACTAAGACGCGATCGGGCGTTACTCATTGCATAGAAACAAAAGGCCATCCAGTTTTCGCTCGCCCTAGAAGGCTGTCGCCCGAAAAACTGACTGCCGCTTAAGAGGAATTCGAGACTCTAATGAAGCTGGGTATCTGCCGCCCATCAAACAGCAGTTGGTCCAGCCCGTTACATATGGTACGTAAAGCGGATGGGTCTTGGAGACCATGCGGTGATTACCGCGCGCTCAATTCAATAACAATACCAGACCGGTACCCATTACCGTACCTTAATGACTTTTCAACAATCCTAGCGGGAAACTCAATATTCTCAAAGATAGATTTTAGGAAGGCTTTCCACCAAGTTCCGATCCACCCTGAAGATATTCCCAAAACAGCCATCTGTACTCCTTTCGGCCTATACGAGCTTACACATATGACGTTTGGGCTAAGAAATGCAGCCCAAACGTTTCAGCGATTGATCCACGAGGTTCTTAGAGGGCTGAGTTTCGTTTTCGCGTATTTAGACGACGTAGTTATAGCTTCTCCAGATCCCGCAACTCACTGCAAACACTTACGAACGGTGTTCCAACGCCTTTGCGACAACAATTTGAACATAAACGCATCTAAGTCGATTTTTGGAGTAACCGAGCTAGAGTTCCTTGGACACACTATAAACAAGGACGGTATTCGCCCACTGCGTAAGCATGTCGAAGTATTATTAAATTTTCCGAAACCGCAAACAGTTCAACAGATGAAAAAGTTTCTAGCTATGCTCAATTTTTATAGACGATTTTTAAAAAATGCAATTAACATACAAGGGCCACTATTTGAAATGGCTAAGTCAAACAAAAAAAATGACAAGACCTTGTTAAGATGGACTGTTGAGACCGAGCAATGTTTTGCAAAGAGCAAACAGCAGCTAGCAGAGGCAACATTGCTAGCCCATCCGTTACCGGACTCCGAACTGTCATTGTGGGTGGATGCTTCGAACTATGCTGCCGGGGCGGTTCTCAATCAAGTAACTGGTAACGAAATTCAACCGCTAAGTTTTTTTTCAATCAAGTTTTCGCCCGCCGAAACTCGCTATAGCACTTATGATCGAGAACTCACCGCAGTCTTCTTGGCGGTGAAGCATTTTCGATATATGCTAGAAGGTCGGCGATGCCATATCTACACCGACCACAGACCCTTGACATTCGCATTCCGCCAAAACTCGTCAAAAGCATCGGATCGTCAGGCAAGGCAGCTCGATTTTATTGGCCAAATAACAACCGACATCCGTTATATTGTGGGCAGTGAGAATATTGTTGCTGATCTGCTGTCGCGCATTCAGTCTATAGCTTCCGAAGGAATAAACTACGAGGAATTAGCCGCGGATCAAGAGACGGATGAAGAACTAAGGAAATTTCTCAATGAAGGTAACAGCAATAATTCACTTCAATTAAAGCCATATACTTTGTTATCTAGCGCTAAATCAATTATCTGTGACTTTTCGCATAACCGAATACGACCATTTATTACGAAGCGCTTTCGGTCAAACGCACTACACGCAACTCACGACTTGTCGCATCCTGGGCCCAAAGCGACTGCTCGACTAATGTGCGAACGATTTGTGTGGCCAGGGATCCAACGGGACAGCAGAAGGTTCGCGCAAAACTGCACGGCCTGTCAACGAAATAAAATTCAGCGTCACTGCGTCACACCACTATCAAGAAGGGAACTACCATCTCAGCGATTCACTCACATAAACGTCGATATTGTTGGTCCGTTTCCCATTTCTGCTGGATTTCGATACTGCCTCACGATCGTGGACCGTTTTACCCGATGGCCAGAGGCTATACCGATGGCAGATAAGACGGCTGAGACAGTATCCAACTCACTAATTAATGGCTGGATATCTCATTTCGGAGTTCCAATTGATATCACAACGGACCTTGGCAAACAGTTCGAGAGCTCAGTTTTCCGACAGCTTATGAAAACCCTTGGCATTAAACATCTACGGACGACCCCGTACCATCCACAAACGAATGGGATTGTTGAAAGGTGGCATCGGACATTAAAGTCTGCAATATTGTGTCATAGTGCCCAGAACTGGACAACCTTCCTACCTATCATTCTCCTAGGCATGCGCTGCACTTATAAAGAAGATATAAAGTCAACGCCTAGTGAACTCGTATACGGCACCACCCTTCGATTACCAGGAGAGTTCTTTACAAATATCGAAAGCGATCAGACGCACCCAGTGTTTTTACAAAATCTCCGTAAAGCAATGAGAGAGTTGCGGCCGACAGAGACGGCTTGGCATTCACGAAGAAAAATATTTGTACATCCGAGTTTGAGAGCATGCACTCACGTTTTTGTAAGGGATGGCCAAATTAGAACTTCCCTTTCCTCGCCTTATAAAGGCCCGTTTGAAGTTGCAAGCAAACATGATAAATACTTCGAAATCAACATGAACGGCAGAAAGGCAAAAGTCTCCATCGATCAGCTAAAGCCTGCCTTTTTATCTCCGCACAGCGAAGATTCTGGAGGAGGGTAGTGTGGCAGCACACCAAACCAAAATAAAATCTAATTAAGCTCAGCCTTATAATTTAACAATATGGTAGCACAGCCGTTGAGAGAACAGTCCAACGTGCGCTTTTGATTTGACTCTCACAAGTACTCATTGGAATTTTAGTACATAGTTAGCTGTAAAGTAAAATAATACTTAGGTAATAAAGACATAGCTGTTAAATAAATCATTCGATACTGAAACTTGAAAGTGTTACGTTTTATTTCTACATATATATCATTGGAAAGGTCAAAATCTCTTCTTATAAGATCTGGAGAGAAAATCCAAATCAGTTAACAGTCAAACTAGTTATGAGCTCAAAAGTGTCAAAAGGTAAAAAAACCGGTTTTTTACCCGTAACTCACGATTTGGAGCTGTACGCGAAAAATCTTATATGCAGTAGTTCTTAGAATTTTAAGATCTACAAGAAAAATGGTATCACTTCCCAGGGTTTTTAATTTTTTTCTTTTTTGTAACACTGTGTAATCATTCAAAATTGAGTAAAATTTTTTGATCTTAATTTAATTATTAAACTTTGATTTAAATTATTTAAATCATGAATAATAATTATATCTCGATTTAAATATTTTTGATCTCGGATAATTATTATATTTGATTTTAATCGATTTTACTCAATCATAATAATTATCTCTTGATTTTTATTAATTTCCTCAGCCGTAATCATTATCCATGATTTGTATAAATTTTCCTTCAATCATAATCATTATCGTCGATTTTTATATTTCTTCTTCAAGAATAATCATTACCTTTGATTTTTATCAATTTTCCTCAAACATAATTATTATTTTTGATTTTTTAAATTTTCGCTCACGCATAATAATTACCTTGTGACTTTTATTTTTTTGCTCAGGAATAATAATTATCTTGTGATTTTTATTTTTAATCCTCTTGATAAAACTCAAAACGTCATATCTCCTGAACTATGACGAATTTCGGCTCGAAAACTTAAAAACTTTCCTTGAAGTGTTTAATGCTATCCATAAATTATTGAAAAATTGTTCATTAATGGGGGAAAATGGGTATGAAAATATGCATGTATTATGCTTTCTCATAAGATGGAAGGCACATTTTGAACCCGACCCCCTCAGAATTTGATGAAATTTTGCATAAGTGTACATTTTACCTATTCGGATACAGCCTCCTTTTAAAAATTGCTCTTTACAACTATTGTGGGCATGTCAAATTGCTGAAATATTTAAAATTTGGCGGTAATTGCTTTTTTCAAGCTGTAATTACTACGGGATGGGTCGACATACATACATACGTATCTAAAAACTAAAATGGAATGTTTTTTTAAATTTCTTAATAGGTAAAATGTACCCTTATGCAAATTTTCATCAAAATGTGAGATGTTCGGATTTAAAATGTGCCTTTCATGTTATGAGAAAGCATAGTACATGCATATTTTCATACCCCTTTCCCCCCTCTTATAAACGATTTTTCCATGATTTATGTATAGAATTAAACACTTCAGGCAAAGAGGTATATACTTTTGAGTTTTCGAGTCGAAATTCGTCATAGTTCAGGAGATATGACGTTTTGAGTTTTATCATGAGGATTAAAAATAAAAATCACAAGATAATTATTATGCGTGAGCGAAAATTTAAAAAATCAAAAATAATAATTATGTTTGAGGAAAATTGATAAAAATCAAAGGTAATGATTATTCTTGAAGAAAAAATATAAAATCGACGATAATGATTATGATTGAAGGAAAATTTATAAAAATCATGGATAATGATTACCGCTGAGGAAATTAATAAAAATCAAGAGATAATTATTATGATTGAGTAAAATCGATTAAAATCAAATATAATAATTATCCGAGATCAAAAATATTTAAATCGAGATATAATTATTATTCATGATTTAAATAATTTAAATCAAAGTTTAATAATTACCGCCAATCGAAAAGATAAAACTCTACAAATAATAATTATTCCTCAATCAAAAAAATATTTATCAAACAATAATAATTAAATGCTGATTTTTATTATTTAACTCATAATGATTACCGTCCCTGCTCTAATTAAATAGCTTCATATGGTGGGAGCTTATCTATACAAGTAAATGAAACATATGCTATTGAACTGCATTTATGTTAACCTTCGAAAGGTTTCCAGAGCTATTTAAAAAGATGAATTTCGTGTCATAATGGGCAGACCGCAGGACTAAGAAGTGAAAGGCGCATTGACTAAAAAACTAATCATTTTTTTTAAAAAGAATCTCACTAAAAAACCGCTCTAAGCACGCAATGTAATGGCCGGTAATACCTCTGAGAATATTAAGCCCGAAATAAATATATAA
Source organism: Sphenella marginata (assembly GCA_951509765.1). Classification (NCBI taxonomy): domain Eukaryota; kingdom Metazoa; phylum Arthropoda; class Insecta; order Diptera; family Tephritidae; genus Sphenella; species Sphenella marginata. The sequence goes on along the minus strand of OX608081.1, from coordinate 66,596,867 downwards.
AATAGGTATAAGTATAAATCATTTACAATTACGGTTTGCCCTTAATAGTTTTTTTTGTTCTGGCAAATCTTTTAATTCGGAAGAAAACTTTTGCGGCAAGTGTTTCTCTATTGAACAGATTGAACAGGTAAGTGATTTCCAATATCTGGGTGTTTCTGTTGACCAAAATTTAAGTTGGTCCACGCATATTTCTCGTTTGAAGTCTTACATGCGGTCTTCCACTCGCTACTTTTATGGTCTCAGAAAAATCTGCTCAAACGCAACTCTGAAGACTCTTTATTATGCTTTGGTCCACTCTAAGCTCCAATATGGTATAAGTTGCTGGGGCGGTGCATCTACAACTAAAATCCAGCAGCTGCTTAGCTATTCAAAAATGCATCATAAGGAAAATATGCAATCTGAATCGTTTTCACCACACCATGGAGTTGTTCAGAGATCTGAAGATTCTACCAGTTAAACACATGTACTACTATAAAACTTTAAAGGTATTTTTTATACGAGGTGGATATTTACATAGTCTGGTCTCGGATAATTATAATTTGAGGCAAAATTCGCACGGACTGGTAATTGTTCCGACATCTCGTACAACCCACTTCAATCACTTTTTATACCTAGTAGTGCTTCGCACACAAGGTATATTAACTTCATTCGCCTAACGGTAGTATGTAACGGCATAAACGAATCGAGATAGATATTGACTTATGTATATCAAAATGTTCAGGAGGAAAAGAGAAATTGATTGAGCCATGTCCGTCCGTCCGTCCGTCCGTCTGTGAACACGATAACTTGAGTAAATCTTGAGATATCTCAATGAAACTTTGTATGCAGGTTCCTTTTTACATATCTCTGAACGGTATTGAAAATAGGCAAAATCGGTTAAAAGCCACGCCCACTTTCTATATACATATATAATATTTTCGAAAATACAAAAAGAGTGATTATTCAGTACATAATACACCTATAAGGATAATATTTGGTGTGTACCTTACCGTTAAAGCAAAAAATAAATTTGTGAAGAAATTTTTAAAAAAGGGCGTGGCACCGCCCACTTTTGATTAAGTCAAATTTGGAAATATTATTAATCATAAATCAAAAACCGCTCAAGATAGCAAAATAAAATTCAGCACACATATTTATATTAATACAGGCAATATTTCGAAAAAAAATTAGCGAAATCGGATTAGGTCCACGCCCAATTTTATACGAAAGATTTTGAAAAGGATCATGGATATATTGAATATGCTATAACTTTGCTTAAACTAGCTGTATATCATTTCTATTTCACCTCTAAAGTGTTCGTGGGCAAAGAAAGTCGAAAGCACAAAATTTTTGGAAAATGGGCGTGGCCCCGCCCCTTTATGGGGGATTATTCCACAAAACTTTCCATGCCATAACTCCGGTAAAAATTGATTTATTAAAACGATATTTGAGGAAAGTGTTCAACATATAAAGCTAACTCTTTGCTGAAAAAATAAACAAAATCGGTGAAAGGACACGCCCACTTTTTGAACATAGTTCTAAAATATTTCTTCGTAAAATTAAAATCGCGATATTTCCATAATTGTATAAGTTATATAAATAAGATTTTACACACTTAATAAGCTTTTTAAACAAAACTAAACTGTAAAAAAATTTTGTGGATTTTGGTGAAGTAGGCGTGGCGCCTCCCACTTTTTAGCATAAAAGCTCTGCTATTTTCAAAAGCGATTGGTTGGAATTTCAAGAATGTATTTCAATGAAATTTTGTGAGATACTTCCCAATAGTATGTAGTATACTCCTGCCAAAAATTACGCAAATCGAATAACAAACAAGCAAGATTTACGGGCAAGTAGTTAACACCCTACTGCCTTTTTTTTATTATTTTTTTTTATTTTCATACCTTTCATGAACATGAGGAAAGGTATTTATATTTTGTTATTTAGTGATAGTTTAATTTACCACTTACAATAGAAATGTTTTTATCGAAAGCAATCAGTTGCCTTTATAACAAATTTTCAGGTATGTATTAAAATAGACCTGAGTAAATTAGGATACCAAAACAGATCACTACTAGGTATTTAATGTTCGGTTACACCCGAACTTAGACTTCCTTACTAGTTTTCTGTTGTTTCCTTTAAAGTTTTCAATGCGCTTACTGTATCTATACGTGCCATTAGGAATTTGCGTGAATTTCTATCAAAAGTTAAAACTTTTCTATTAGAAAAATCACACAGCGAAATCAAAAATTTGCTTAACCGTAGCACTTAGTAAATTTGAGCTAAATCTTTAAACGAATTTAATCCAAAACTGTTATTTCTTATTGCCTGTACATCATATTAATTACTCTCACCCCACACATATTTGTTAACATTTGTAAATGCTTTGTATATGGGTCAATTTCAAAAAAAACGTACACAACGAGTTTTTTTTTTGCTTATTTTTAAAGTTTTTCCGATTCGCCTGTAAGAGTGGCCAATTTATGTAGAAATTGATGAAGAATCCGGTGGGACCTTTAGGCTCTCAAAAAAATCAATATTTTTGGTTTTTTTTAGGTTTTCTATGATTTCTATCTTGAGCGTCACACACCAAATATGTATAAAAAATCGCTGAAAATGCAAAAATATTTGAGATTCAAGTTTACTATGTTGTTCTTTTGTTTTTCAAGATTCACTTTTGCCAAAATCACCTTTTCGAGTATAAACACAAAATCACGATTCACCTTGATTTTTTTTTTTTTTTTAAGTGACTAGTTATTTACAAATTTTAAGATGAAAATATGTAAATTATTGTTAAAAAGAGACTTTAACTAAGGGGTTAGTTGCAAACTAATAGGCTTGTAACAATGTATTTAAAAAAAACTGCATTTATAAGCGTTTTAAGGAAAAAAACTGAGTGTGACGCTCAAGATATTTTGTGACGATCAAGATGAAAATATGTAAATTTTTGTTAAAAAAAGACTTGAACTAAGGGGTTACTTGCAAAGTAATACTCTTGTAACAATGTATTTAAAAAAACTGCAAATATAAGCGTTTTAAGGAAAAAAAAACTAAGTGTGACGCTCAAGATATTTTGTGACGATCAAGAGATTTTGTTGCACGTAAACAAGAAATAATGCCAAATTTAAAGTGTAACCAAAAAAAGTTTATTTTTTACAAAAAGTAAATAAAAGAAAACAAAAATTCTTCAAAAAACAAAAATTTTCATACCAAACTAAACATGTACATACATATTCTTTGATGTCTTTAACAAAAGTTAAAAAAAAGGAAGTAATTCTTGAAGAAACTTATACACATACGCGCTTTATCGAGCTTTATTTTCTCGCGATATTTTCGTGCTCTTTCCGCCGCCGTTAATTTTGGTGTTTTACTCTTGAAAATTAAAAAATAAAATCAAAATTAAGCATTTTAAGCTATGAAGCAATATGTATGAAAAGTGATGCTCATGAAATGTTTGCCTATTTTGGTTTTTTCCGTAGGCAATTTATTTCCCAAATTCACAAATTATAAAAAAATGAGTTGAGACCATGTAAACAATGATTGTCAACTTTAATTTTTTACATTTAATATATTCACTTTTAAAAAAATTAGCGTGACGCTCAAGAATTTTTATCGCGCCCTTACCATGGTGCTCACAAAAACTACGCAAATCCACACTTTTTTTAAAAGTTTTTGTTTTCGCTTTTTCACTATTGTAATAATTAAAGTTTGTACTTTTCTTACGTTATTTACTTTATTTAAATGAAAATTGAAAACTGCTAATATTTCTTGATTTATAAAAAAGTGACGCTCAATGCAAATTGGGGGGACAACTGTTCTTTGCAACGCCAAATTCGCACTAATTAATTTTTGACAACTATATCAAATCAAAACAAAAGAAAGATACCCAATAATTCGAAAACTGTTATTAAATGTTGCCCAGTAACTTTTTTCTTGATTTTATTTTATTTTGTTTACTAAAAATTCTAACGGGGGACACATGCTTTTGTATGAAAGGAGTCAGAGGGAGAAACAAAACACCATACTGAATAAACAAAAAAACAAATATACAAATTTGAGAATTATGTTTTTTTGTTACATATTCCTCGGTGATCACTGTCCCATTTTTGTTTTTTTTTTTTTAAATTTGTTTTTTACCTAAAATAGTAGTGTAAAGTGCGGGGACACAAAAATTGCGTTTTTTTTGAAATTGACCCATATATTAATCTATTTTAGTATATGGCGGCATTCGATACAAAATACTATATTTTACAGAATGCCCTTACTTTTCTTTCACTTAATATTAGTATTTAAGTTACTATTGTAATATACACATGCTTGTTTTGAAAGAAAATGAATAAATAATAATAATAAAAAAATAATTGTAGTTCGAAGATCATAGTATAGTGCCTGAAGTCGTCATAAGATTATGACCCAAACAATTGTTAGTATTATTGAAATATCCTAAAAATTAAGACTACAGTGGCGTATTCGACAAAAACTAATTTTTTTTATGTTTCATAGTGCAATTACCAATTTTCTTTCTAATCAAGCAAATAAGGACCATTAGTAATTGATTTAGAGAAAAACAAAAATCCATATCAACAATGATACTGCAATATTTTCCATGTCAATTTTTAAATGTTTCAATGGCAAATTATGTATGAGTTAGTGTATTTTTAAATAGCTTTCCCATGTGTGAAGCTTGCAAATAAAATAGGCTTAGAAATCAAAAAGAACCGACTGAAGTCCAGACTCCTCAAGTAGTCAACATTGTAAGGTGCATATTTTTTTACCCATTTATTGATCATCTAATAATGGAAATTCATACTCGATTCAATGAGCATAGAACAATCTTCAGAGGGTTTGCCTCCATTTTATCAGCAACGGAGCTAATGACACAATAATATTCAAACTTGGTCAGTTTTATGAGCCATACGTTAAAAGTAAAAATATTGTGGCAGAAGGCAATTTATGGAGGACATTTTTAAAACGTCAGAACCTTTCACAAAAAACTGTACTTGACGCACTTCACTCTTGCGACAAAACGTCATTTAGTAACTTATTCAAGTTGCTTAAAATGTTTGCAACTCTTCCCGTTTCCACTTCGCAATTCTATTGGGCAGGTATTTTAAATCTTATATATAAAATTCTCGTGTCACAGTTTTTGAAACCATACTCCTCCGAAACGGCTTGACCGATTCTCATGAAATTTTGTCAGCATATTGAGTAGGACCAACATCTATTTTTCAAGACCCTATGCGGCCCGTTTTCCGAGATATCGACCAAAATGTTGACCAGGGGTGATCCTAGAAGGTGTCTATACGATATGGGTATCGAATAAAAGGTGTTGATGAGTGTTTAAAAAAGAGGTAATTTCCAGGACCCTATGCTACCCCGTTTACGAGATATCGCCAAAAATGTGGACCAGGTGTGACCCCAGACGGGTTTTCGACAAAATGGGTATCAAATAAGAGGCGTTGATGAGTATTTAAAAATGAGGTGATTTTTAAGACCCTATGCGACCTGTTTTCCGAGATATCGCCAAAAATTTTTAGTAATGTAATCACTTTTCATTACCGGACGATAACTGATCAATCGTTTTTTAATTAGTTATCCTCGCCAGATGTCCACAGGTGTCACTTCTGACCCAGTAAACAGCACGGAGTAGGGATGAGAACGAAGCCGGTCTCCTCTTTCTCTCACACAATAAGACTTCTCTCACTCCCTACACAGCTGCAAGCCATGTTGTTTATGCATCAAGTGTAGTAAGGTTGACAATTATTATTTTGCTATCTCAGTGTAACTCTCATATTAACTATTAATCATTGCTATTCTATCAATAATAATAAAATTATCATCAATAATAATAAAATGATAAATTTTGAGTGTATTTTGCACGATTAATTAATCAAGTGATTTTCATAACCTAAAAAGTACTCAACACGTGGCATCCAATAACAACGGATTTTGTGTTGTAAGTACACTTTTTTTTATTTATATCGAAAATGTTTTTGGAAACGGTCATAAAAGATGTGTGTATGTATGTTATAGACTCCGGAACTACCACGTCGATTTTGTTCATATTTACAGGATAGCTCAGTAGGAATCCGGAGAGTGTTTATGTAAAGTTTTATTCCGGGAAGTGGACCAAGGACCGAAATAGTCCAAACTTTTTTATTTATACTACGTTTTTCTTCAAATTTGGTACAAGGGTACCACTTTACTTTGTTAAAATATGGGATAACTTTTTTCCGGGAAGTGGACCAGGGACCGAATTATTCCAAACTTTTTTATTTATCCTGCGATTTTTTCCCTAAATTTGGGCAGAACAACGTCTGCCGGGTCCTTCTAGTATTAATATATGATTAATTTTGATAAATATTCTGATTTATTTCCTTGCCATTTACGGATCGGTTGAATGGTTTAATAATGTTGGCAGTTCACCGTGATGTAGCAATAACACCAGACGAAGTGATTTAAAGATTGAGTGTTACGGAAAGAAGACTGATCTTCACCTTATAACAATCCAAAGAAGTAAACTCCAAAAAAAAAAAATTTTCAACTAAATTGAAATACAGTAAAAATTTATTCAGTCAAATTTAAAAACTAGTTGCTGTGTGTCTCACTTTTAATTTTACCCGAAAAAAATTCTTATCCCCCCCCCCCCCCCTCTGTTCTTTTCAGCCCACCCTAACACATACAGTTATGTTCAATTTAATAGTAGTGAAATCAAATTGGATACCGTTCGACAAAATAAGGGGACGCTGTAATGGGAAGCTCTGAAGTTGATACAGAGTTAATTAAACTTCAAAAAATGGCTTCTTTCTTCGTTGACGGATATCCAATTCAATTTCAGTATTAATGAATTCAACACAGCTGTACATATGCATACATACATATGAAGTTTAATTATAAGGTTCGTGTTTTTGGTAAATGAAAACCTACATAAGAAAAGAGATTTAACATCCTTCTCCCATGTTAATCATAAACGTCATTGTTATCTTTCGCTTTTTATCGCATTCTTCACCCCCAGAGTAAAGAGATTAAAACACAATAATTGTATGCAATTACTTTTAGTTGTATGCTTTCATATGATATTCGCCATTAACGGGGAGTACGAAAATATTTCCTGCAACTAATTATATTTCGCTATGGTGCTTCAATGAAAAAATTCCAAAAAATGAGCAGCATATTCATATAACCTATATAGAGGGAGCTATATGCATCCAAACCTACAACTGGTATGCATAATTAAATGCGAATTTTTTGTGTGGATTAATTCTTTGGCTCGCCAAATTCATTTCCACTTTAATAAAAATACTTGCAGCAGCAAAAGGTGAATACCGGGGAGAGTAATTTTGAGTTAAATTGTATTTTTCGCGATTCTCCTTTTCAGATAAGATCGAATCATTCCCAAAAGTTGTCGAGATTATTAACGTAAATTGAAGTGACCGTTGATGGTAAGAAAAGCTTCAAAATACTCGAAGGGAATAAGGAATAAGTTTGAAAATGGTCTGTATGGTTAGTTGGTTATTATGGCGCCTCCAATACCATAGTGCGAAGGTGCCGTTACATAATCCAAATTTTTTTACTTTGGGACACCTTCGAGTGTTATCTGTGCATAAAATATTTGAATCGGAAAGTCGGTGTTGGTTGGCCTAAGGGTTATCCTGACCTGAAATTCCAGAAGATCTTGGGACTACATTCCGATTCCTGGTTTTATCAATTCTATATTATACTTCCAGTTTTTTTTCTTTTTTAAATGGCGTTTAACAGTCTAAACGCCTCTGACAGCCCAACATGTTTCAGCAAACGTTTCTTCTTTCTGCCAATTGACACCAACATTATTTAGTCCAAGGATTTACTAAAGATTCTTAGCTAGACTAGAAGACTGATTTCCTTTAATAACTTCATTGACCACATATTTTTGGGAGTACATCGGCGGCATTTCAGGAGCTTTTGTTCAAACTGTCCAGTGAGAGAGAAGCTATGAATATCAAGTGCATCTATCTTTTATTATTGTATTCAACTATGATAACCAACGGCATGCAGTTTACTTTCGCTAGGTATTTCTCCTCTTTTTTTTTAATACCGCTGATATAGTAAAGTAAGAAAACCCATTACTCATTAATCAGATTAACCTGAACACTTCATTAGGAAAAGCAAGATACAAAGTAACTCCTGCTTGTGCACACATACACGTCATGTTTTTGAGGTTATTAACTTCACATTCCTTTGCCAGATACTTGCATCAGCCTTCACTTTGCACGCTAGTCTTTTGTGATCAATAAATACTTCATGCAATACCTGCCAGCTGTGCTCAATGCATGAGTGATGCGATTATGTCTTCATAATAGTTTTAAAATTCGGTTGTTTTATACGCTTCAAGGTAAGAATGTTCAGTAACATAAATGTGCAATAATAATATGGCTTTAGCATAGTTTATAAGAGATCACTTCTTTGAATAAATTGAAAGATGAAATGTTGACACTAACAAATACATAGCTAATTATTCTTGTAGTTTTATGGCACCAGCGCTAATAATAATATATTAGTTTTGGTGTTAAATGGGGACAGCCCAGAGCATATGCAACTATTAATTATTGATTCAATTTAAGCTTTGTATAGTTTTGGTTATTGTTTTTCTCAATGTCTTCTTTCTAATATATATTCGAATGTAGTTTAACGTAACCCACAAATGCAATACAGCGTAAGTGACATTTGTGTCTCAGAACTTTTGTAGGCCCCTGGCATCAAAATCTATTGATTTATTTTCAAGAAAACTAAATGTTGGTTTGGAAATTAATTTAAAAAATTTTGATGGTAACATTTTCCATAAAGTGGAAATTCGTATACTTGTAGTGGAAAAACAGCCAAACTGAAATACCACTTACGCGGCTTTGCATTTATGGGTTACGCGGTTTGCAGTGTCACCGACGATATATATTTCCCTGTAGGGAGTTCCATACGCAACTACTGTAATAGCTTTTATCGTATTATTTAATGTGGCTAACTATTAGTTCGTTTCAAAGAAATTCATTTGCAACTAGCTGAAAACACAATTACTTACATATATCACAGTTAGCTGAGGGGTGAACCAACAGTTGACTTGTTTTAAACTAAGTTCCCTGCATAGTTATATGACACGAACACTTCTCAAACTCTATAAAATTGTAGTAACTACTTCGAAAAACTTTAGCAAATAATAATAACTTTTCTCAACTCATGTTCATGCAGCACAAAAGTAAATAAAGCTGATAAGTGCACATGTTGTGCTTCACAGCACTTAACTGGTTGTTCCAGCGGAGAATCAAAATTATAACCATACAAATAAGAGATAACCACTTTTGAGGCATGTTGAATTTGTTGTGCCAATTATTTCAATTAATCCGAAATGTTATCTAGAACACACACAAAAAAAAAAAAAAAACATAGTCCTCCTTACCTCCTTGTACTTGTACACTACAACAACTTTCACAAAGACCCCAGTCATTTTAGGTTTCCTATTTCTCAGTTTGAAAACTTAACTGCTTTGTACTTAAAATAAATAATTATTTCAACCATTTTATTGATTTAACTAGCCGACCCGGCAGACATTGTCCTGCCTGACCAGTGACTTCCCTAGAAATACATTTTCAAATATTTTTCTATTAGTTTTCGACAGCAAGGCGCAACGTACGTATCAGTCCATAAATTTCTGTTTCCAAGTCTAGATCATATGAGCAGGTGACACAGGCCAAGTCAGAGTCAGCTGTACGTCGTAGGATGCGAATACAAAAGTTCTATATAAAACTAACGGGCCTATGTGTAGTGATTTAATCCGGAGCAACTAGCTTTGTGCAACCATCTTTTACAATTGGAGCGCTTTATGGAATGTGAGCGTTTTAAAAAGATTTTCTTCCACCATATACAGCAGATCCAGCGGCCCGGAGCAAGAGAGTATTGAGCAGCCCTGGTGCAAGGAGCTGCTTGGAGGATGACATTATTGGGGGTAGATAACTGACGGTTTAGGCAGGTGGGTAGCGAAATAACAGCCCTTAGTCGGTTAAAACCCGAGTCATTCCGGAACGTAGAACCGGCTGTCGGGCGATCGACATGTATTTACATACATTTTGTTTGCTTTATTATCATTACAAAACTCAGTTGGAGGACATAATTAGGTTCATTGTCGAAAGAATCCAGAAAGAAAATGTATTTTTATTTTGCTTCTTCGGTGTTCAAATATTTTCAGGTGTAAAATACCCGCTGTTTTGCTAATATATAACAAAAGAGGAACAAAAAATGTAGGTTTAAATTACACACAATAAACTACATATAAAAAACTGTTGTCACTTGATAAACTTTTTAAATCGTATATGTGCTGGTAGTTAAAACAGTTTTTCCAACTCCAAATATCACAGAATGTTAAGCATTTCTATTAATCCTAAATATTCTATTGAATTCGTTTATGTTCTTGAAAGAAAAGTTAACTTAAGGAAATATACAAGGAACCGCACTGGATAATGGAAAGAGAAATGGGGAGGTGGCTAGAGACGATAGAACGAATAGTAAGAAGAAGAGGATTAACACCAGGAAGCAAGTAAGATAGATATTCAGATTAATACAAATGAAACAGGAATGAGAATAGATTTAAGAAACTTACCGTGACATAATTCCAATTGGTGCTATTTTCTTGTACAATGCGCAATGAAGTCAACTGACCTTATTTCCATACATCCCGCTTTAAAAAACAGTTCACATTTTTATAACAAACTCCCAAACCAACTTACTAAGAACCCTTGATAAATATATCTCCCTGAACTGCTTGCATAATTCCACTCTGCTGTACTTCCGACACATGTTGAGTATATGTAATTGTAGCTCTGAAGACGATTGTTACGTCACGACTCATTTGAACGATTAAATTTTTGCACGTCTTTTGTGATATTCTCTTTATTTGCATTTTATTTGCACTTAAAAGAAAATTGCTTCATTAACGCATTTCCTTAATGTGCGTCCTTTTGAAAGTATACAAGCTTGAGGGTTTTGGCTTGTCATTTGTCTGAAACGTGAAGTTTAAGTGCTCAAACGTGAGCTCTTATTGCAATTTTGTATAAATATGTACAATGTTTCTCGTTTATTTACAACTAGATTTATTTACGGAAGATTTTTCGTCAGCTAGAGATTTACTTTTAATTGAATCTGATTTAAAATCGTTCTGTACTTATTCCTGCTATCGAAGTGGTGGTGACATTCCTATGTATTTCTCTGCTCCCACCTCTTGGAGGCGATAAAAATACTTTCTTGGCCATAGCATCTTCATGACCTACATCTCACACATTTCAGACTTTGGATCAATTTTATGCTCGCCATTTCCAATGTGTTTGAGGGTAAGAAAAATGTGTTATACAGTGTTTTTTTAATTCTGAGGCAAAAGGAATGCTCCTTATATTGCTAGTAAGTATAACTATCCAAAACAATAATTATTGTTTATTTTGTTTTCATAAAAATCATACAATAAGCCGATGAGATATCTGAGATTTTAGTAATTAATTAAATACTTTTATATATAATAAAAAGAAGCCATCATAGCATCATACAAATTGTTTAAATTTCGGTAAAACCTAAAATATTCACTGCCAGCACTAGTAATGCCGTAATCATCTCCTACTATATAAAAAATACAATTGTTAAAAGTCAATTGAAGTTAACAGCTTTAGTCATAGAATTACCACCAATCTTGAAATTTGACTTATTTTTCATCCTGAGAATTAAAATCAATCAATCAGGCATGTAATGGATTTTCACTCGGAGACGTTTGCCTTAACCAGGGGCCGTAACGTGATCGTATAAGGAAAATTATTGGTATCGCGATATACAATCGATATACAATCGTTTCGTAATCTTTGACAGTGTGTAATAGATTGAAGTTAAAATGTAATAGAAACATGACAGCTTAGTGTCAAAAATATTAATTGAAATTTATTTGTGCCGTTCAAACGTAAAAAAAATACAAAATGAAATTTTGGTGCTCATAATTTCGATGATTTTGCGTCTTTCAAGGGTGGTCCTGCCTGGTTTTTTGATTCAAAAAAATTGTGTTTCAATTTCTTTTCGAAAGTATTTTTGTTTTAACAACTATTTGAGTACATTCACTGATATCACAATAACACATTACGACAGGTATAATACGTTCACGTATAAGGCGATGCCAAATAAGCAATTTTACGAAACGAGTATTTAGTTAACGGGAAATGCGGTACGGCCCCAAAACATTTATATGTATATGCTCAACAAGCAAATCCACTCGAAAGTGAATTGCAGAACTTATCAGAACAGGCCCGTGCGTACGGGGGGAGGGCGGGTTAAAACCCCCCATGGCCAAATCTATGTTGCAATGATTTTGCAAAAATTTTCAAAATACAGTTTATAAATCTTGTATTGAATCTTGACTAATAATTTTTGACAAAATATTTAAAATAATTTTACAGAAGAAAAAATTGGTGAAAGTTGCAAAGAATAAGGTTGGCCAATACATAAGTCCGGCACTTTGAATTGCACTTGGAGCTTAACGAAATTACAAAGTTGTGTAGCGTATGGACATTTTTTTTTAAATTTTACTGATGAAAACAGTGAGCAGTTTCAATTAACAGAGCGAATGAACTGCAAGGCTCAATTATATGAAAGATTTCGAGTGTTTTCTGACCCTTTTTGTTGTAGGCGTAAAGAGAATTGTGAGAAAATGAACGTTGGAGAGCACATGAGTGACACGGTTCAATTATTTGAATGTTTTCAAACATTTTCTGAGGTTTTTTTTATTTTACCTAACAGAAGATAAAGATCAAATTTTTCATGGACGTTTATCAATAGTCTGGCTTTAGTTTGTTAATCGTCGAGATCTAAAACTGCTCAGCTAAAGCATTAAAATTTTCGAAAATTATATTACTGTAGAAATATCATTTATAAACAACAAGAACAGAATCGGGCCAAGATGGCTTCCTTGAGAACTCCTGAGGAGACATAAATAACATCGGATTCACAATTTTTGTGCTCTGTCGCTAAGGTAAGAAGAGATCTAGCGATTGAGACCCGGCTGGAAACCCAACTGATCCAGTTTATGAATAATTAAAGGGTGACACACTTTATCGAAAGTTTTGCTGAAATCAAAGTAAATTCAAGTAAGTTTGTAACGGTGGACTTTCCCTTACAGAACCCGTGTTGACAGTCGGAAATCAAGGTAGAGATAGGATTCGTAAGCTGATTGGTAACAATAGCTTCACACACTTTTGGGATGGCAGAAAGCTTTGCTATTTGAAAAGAGTCCAAAAACCCTCTGAATGGATGAATAAAAGGCTCCGAAAAAGGTTCAGAAAAGCACCAATAAGAGACTCCGCAGTTCATTTAAAAATAGTCAAAAAACGCTTCAAATTCATCGAAATCGGACTCATTTCGGACTCTTTTTTATGACTCCGTTGGAGTGCCCGCGTAGAGCGATTTTTCGCTCCATTTGGGCTCCGAAAGGAGTCTTTTTTTGCACTTTTAGTTAGTTGGGATATGCCATCATATCACCAATTCTCTATCAAATACAGAAAAATGTGTACAACCAAAAAAATTGTCTTGGGTATAGTTTTAGGTATCAGAGTATGCAGTTTCAGAAAAGTTAAAGAACATTTAAATTTATAATGTATGGGTCTAGGTATCTGTTTCAGCAAATATGTTTATCTTAGTGAAAAATGTATGCGAATGCAAATCTAAATTAAACCCCCCCCCCCCCCCCCCCCCCCCAAGGCCAATTCCTGCGCACGGCCCTGTATCAGAATAATGATTTTAAGGAACTTTTATCAATTCACTATTCAACCAATTTTTTGATGAGTATAAGCGCAGTATTGAAAATGGTGCCGTAAAATTCCAGTCCATAGGGAACAAGGCTATTGACAAACAGCTTTCTGTTATGATTTTAAATGAAAAAAAAAATATTTTTTAATGACGGTAGTTTTCTCTAACTTCGTCACATCATGGGACTTAATTTTTCCATACCACATTCGCAATTTGCAACAGACCTTTTCTTTGGCCTGATGAACATCTTTGGCGCAGGGAAAGACCTTTTTGTAAAATGTTAGACAAATTAAAATTTTCAGTTCATAATTCTGTAAAAATCTTTAAATTAGAAAGGCTGATGTTTCAATATCTGACATCCATATGGCGCTATGGAGCTTCTTTACATACGTATGTACATAATTTTGTCCAGTAGGTTTTTATACCTTTCATGAACATGAAATGGTATTATAACTTTGGTCCGATGTTTGTAAGTATGAGAAGAAGAAGAGATAGACCCACCATTAAGTATACCGAAATGATCAGGATGATAAGCTGAGTTGATTTAGCCATGTCCGTCTGTCCGTCCGTCCGTCTGTCCGTCTGTCTGTTTGAACGCAAACTAGTCCCTCAATTTTAGACCTATCTCGATGAAATTTGGTATAGGGCCACCATTTTGCATGGGATTAATCATTTGTCGGAACCAGCCAGATCGGACCGATACAAAGCATAGCTCCCATACAATCGATTGTTCCGATAAACGGGTTTTGGTCTATAAATCTTTCAATTAAAAAGCTAGGACCGCAAAATTTTGCACTTTTCGTACATATGATATAAGTAACATGTGTAGTGAAAATGACTCAAATCGGACCAACCAAACATATAGCTCCCATATAATCGATAGTTTCGATAAATGTGTTTTGGGCTATAGATTTTGCACTTAAGAAGCTAGGAACGTAAAATTTTGCAGGTTTGGTACTTATTACATATGTGATGTGTGCAGTGAAAATCATACAGATCGGACTAACATAACATATAGCTCCCATATAATCGATTGCTCCGATAACTCTGGTTTGGGCCATGTATTTTCAAATTAACAGTTTTGAAGAGTTTGTACCAATTGTAAGTAAGGACCGGACACTTAAAAAAGTTATGCGTATTCATGAAAGGTATGAAGCCTTCGGCACAGCCGAAGACAGCCCTTTCCTTACTTGTTCTTAAGCGTTTCGGCTCTATTCAATATCCACTCTACTATTGAAGTAACTCCTGAAGAAATTCTAAACAAAATTTCAAAACAAACAAGTAAAATAAATATTATTTTGTACACTGCTAAAAGTTTTAGCCTAGATTTAAAACTTTTTGGGGCTATATATACACCTAGACCAGTATGTCTGTGTTCAAAGTGTTGTTTGGAATTTCCAGTAAGATTAACTTCCTTTGACTAATTTAATTATTTTTGTATGAAAGAATGTGTAAAAACACAATAAAAATACTGCAACTCAAAGTTAAGAACTTTGTGGAAAATTCATGAAAATTCAAGAAAACTCGAAAAATTTTCATCAAAATTACTAAATTTTTAGTAAAAATTTGTAGAGTTTTTTCGAGTATGTAGTTTTGTGGCCCGTTCAATTAAAGTGAGCAAAGACACCAATCTTAAGCCGCTAGAAGAATTACTCGATTTTTGGCAATTTTTTTTCTAGCCAAGTGCATTATCTTCCATACAAATTTATAAGCGTAATATTTTTATATTGAAGAAAATGCTCTTGGTCGGCTCTTGATAATTTAACGGGCTACAAAACTGCAAACTCGAAAATAATCAAATTTTACCTGAAAGTTAGAAATTTTGATGAAATTTTTTCGAGTTTTCTTGAATTTTCATGAGTTTTCCACAAAGTTCTTAACTTTGAGTTGAAGTATTTTTATTGTGTATTTACACATATTTTCATTCAAAAATAATGAAATTGGTCTAAAGAAGTTAATTTTAATGGACATTGTGAAAAAAATTCGGTTACGCCGGTTGTCATAGAAATGCGCCTAATAAAAATTATTAAAATTTTAAACCGAAAGAAATTTAGAATTTGTGTCGGTAATTGAAGGGTTTGGAATTTACTACCAAAGAGCTTTAAAAATTGTGTAAAGTTTTTAGCCGTGTAGAAAGAGGAAAATTTCAAATAAATATAAGTATAAATATGTAATATGTAAAAATATAAATATGTATGTGGGTATTTACAGGTAATTCTTATTTACTGACACTTTGGCCAAAACCCCCCCCGAAATTTTTTTCTGGCTACGCGCCTGGCTTCAAATGTAATTCAATTATTTGCAGTTGTATTTAGTTAAATAAATAAAAATGATATTTTCAATAATTAAACAAAGTCTAAAGAATTTCTTTATATACAGCATTTGATGTTCTTCCCATATTACAAATTAGAAACAATTTTTCTGGGCCTGTAACCCTTGAGCAAGCAACCGGCTGCTCGAAGTGTCTGGCCTTGCGACTTATTAATTGTCATAGGCAAACACACACTCACAGGAAACTGCACGCGGTTGAAGTGAAAAGGAAAATTGTTTGGTAGTATGAGTGGTATGAAAACTATTTCGCCTGCTCCACAACCCGTAAGAATTTCTGCTTCTATAATATTATTTCGAAGAGATGTAACTTTAAGGCGAGTTCCATTACATAACTTCGGAGGGGTTAAGTTACGAAGCAACATAATCGGAATGCCTTTTTCTAAAGCGATGCTATTAGCGGGAAGTCCGGGCGCAGAAATAGAGTTGAGAAACTCAACAGGATAGTTCGTAGTCTCGGCTCTGTCTAAAACCGTGTTTATTGATCGGTATACCACCTCTTCTCCATCAAATTTTTTTAAAATACTGTAATTTATTTCTGCTGCTTCGTCGTTTTTGGGCGTAAGTATAGCTCGTTTACAGAGCCAAGCATTATTCTGGCGCGTTACTTGAGAAACGTCTCCATGCACTGACTTCATCAGCCCTTGTTCCCCCAGTTATAACGGGAAGTGTCTGACGGAAATCTCCACAAAATAAAACTGTTACCTTTCCCATGATTGAACCGTTTCGCCGGATATCTTGCATAGTGCGACTGACAGCTTCCACAGCTTTCTTGGAGTTAACTTTCAACGCACTGAATTCAATTTCGGTTGCCTTTTTACAACAATATTTCTATAGAAAAATCACGATTTGTGTTTTTATTAGTTTGGGCTGTAAGCAGCTGAGCTCGAATTATAACTTTGGCAAACATATTGGATTAATTGTTTATAAACAAAGTAATAATAGACCAATGAAAGTCTTGTAAAATGTCTCGATGTTGCTATTCAAAATAGCCAGTAAAAATTTCAACTGGCCTTATTTCTTAAGTCGACTTAGGCTGTTATTGCTTATGACCAGAGATTTTTACTATTTGTTGTGAAATCTCCGAAATCATTTGAGATATTGAAATAAAACTCACATCACTATGTAGTATTCATTTCTACCCTTCGTTTGACACCCATGTTGAAAAAAGTAATTTTGGGTCACATTTTGTCAATATCTTTGGAACGGGATTAGATATCCTGATGGAAGATGTCCTAAATTTTAGGATAGACGTCTAGTATTATAATTTTCATTCATAGTTTGTATGTGTAGTAGGCATAATTTAAAAAAACCCACATTTTTGGTCACCCACATTTTGGTCAATAACTCGGGAACTGGATGAGATATCTAAATGAAAGTTATCCTAAATTTTAAGTTAGACGTTAAGTGATAGAGTGGTAAAAATTTCATTCAATTCTGTTCAGTAGTTTTTGAGTGATGCCCGGACAACCATACAGGCAGACAGACAGACAGACAAAAATTCTAAAAACGGCTGATTTGGGTTCTAGAGGCTTAATAATGACCCCTGACATCATTTTTTTTTAAATATCTTCAATGTACAGACATCGGACCTGTTACAATTTTATTATACATACTATGTAGAGATTAAAAGTTTTTTATTGAATAGAAAAGAAAAAAATCGTTTATCATAGATCCATTTTGGAAGCTGCTAGGCGTCTTCATCAGAGAAATGTTGGCTCGCATTGCTAACCATTAAGATAACAGTACGCTGGTTCTGATGTCGGCTCCTACTTATATTCATTTTACCATCACATTACATTTTACTTATCATGGATTTTGGTTTTATCTGTTAATTTTTTCAATTTAGCTAATGAGTGTTTTTCTTTTGTACGAAAAAAAGTATTAAGGTGTCACAAAAAAGTCTTAATAAAATGACACACTCTAACGAATTAGTTTTGGTAACATAATCTTCATAGCAATTGACAGCAACCTTTGTACTTTTGAAAACAAAAAAGTTTAAAATTTCATTATAAAGCAATAAAACGTAATTTTTCATCAATGAAATCTAAACGATATGTCTACTTGCACCTGTGTAGGATTTCTGCCTACGTAACATAGTCGCAGATTCAAGGGTGTGATTTTCGGGTCCAAATCCCCCTTCCCCTATAGGAAACCAAAAGATCATACTTCTCAGGAACTGTGGATGAAATATGCGAAAAATTTCATTAACAAAATATTTACCCCTCTACTCAAAATCCTATATCCGCCACTGATAACAACATAAATACTTATTCAATATTTATTGAGCGTAACTGAGCGGCTTAAATCCCAGCCGGCTTATGTAATATGCTCAATGAAGAAATATCGAAATAAAAAGCATACCAACCGAAAGCAAAATCAAAACACATCATCGGCAACGCCATCGTTAAGAGTTTAAATAGCCATATTAACATTGTTGCATGGCATTTAATGGGTTTTGGGTTTCTACATTTCTTAAGTGATTTTGATTGCTATGGCTGAGATGGGGGTCCTTCCATTCATAAGACATCAAAGTACTGATGATCGGTGAAAGTGCAATATAAACGCAGTGCTGTGTGGAATTTTATAGAAATTTGTATTAAAATTACATAATTGGGTAATGGAGTATAATGAAGTATTAAAAAAAACTAAAAAATGTGTTTTGAAAAACGGTACGAGGTTGATGCACTTCGTCACGGCCTGAAAGATCTTAGTCTGTAGTGTTTAGTTGCAGTTTAAAAGAATTCATATCAACCAAAACGCCTGCCTTCTGATCAAAGAACAGATTGGTCATGTGCTAATCAATGAGAAAACAGTATGGCCAATTAATGTCTAAGCAGTTGAGAATTAATGACATCTCCCGGCGAACAAACATCACGCTCTTTAAGTGTCTTAGGCGATGTCGCAAGAAGATGGAATGGCATTTAAAGTATTCCCATGATTCTTTCCAGATCAGTTTCCATCTGCATCTTGACGAAAAAAAGTATTTAGTTCCGTGATCGCCATTTGGTCAGGTTGCCCCATACAGTACTGATAACTTCCTCTGCTTGCATCTTTTGCCCCAAAGCGTCTTTATGAAATCGCTTGAAATGGAGTATCCAACGGTGCCACCACCATCTGAGTCATTCGTACTCGTAGTATTATAATAGCCTGCATATGTGTGTCACTTGGCTTAGTAAACCAGCTATACCCAAAACCACAATAGGAGCAATGAAAGATCCAATAACAAAAACCCGTCGCATTGAGGTAGTGGAATTTGTTTCCGGTATTTGTAGGGGCGTCGTCTTTTTTCTGGTATGTCACTTGGCACTCATTCAGTTGGTTATTTTAGTTGCAGTGTCTTTTGTCACAACCATTTACCTAATCGTCAACAAAGCAGCAGATAGATATTTTATTAAGCTTTGCATATTTGATTTACATATTTAATTGATTTGAAAAATAACAAAGAGATGATGTAACTTCTTCAACAAAACGCTTGCCGACTCTTCTGCTGCGCAACCGCATGACCTTGATTAGCCGCGTTTACATATTTTCCTCCCTCCCTCTGTCTTTTAATAGCTTAGATATTTTATTTTGTGGTCTTTTGCATAGTAATTAAGTTATATATAACCAACAGACTTCTTGTCCAATCTGAGGTGAAGAGTAGCATCATTTAAAACTGCTTATTGTTGTTGTCTTTGAATCGCGTTTAAAGTGTCAATGTTAATATTAAAGTTATTCAAATTTTTAGTGGCATTCTATACAATTTATTTTTACAAAACTACCTTCATTCTAATAGAGGTTTAGTATTGAGTTAGTCAACTATGTAGACATGTGTATGTGCGTAGTACCTCCTTAACTGGTTTGGCCTTCTTCTTAAGAGTATACCCCAGCATTAGAAATTTGTATTATTTCTACATACTTTAGCTATTACTGTTGCCTAATACTATTTCTGGAACTGCTACTTAACGGGGTTCTGTAAGACTGAGCTAAAACTCTTGACATCGGTATAAATCATCGAGCTTTGGTAAAAAAAATTAAATACTTACTGAAACACCCTTCAATTATCTGCATGTTCTTCGAGTGTATTTCTGGCATGATTATAATCCCATACGTTTTCTGAGACTTGTAAGCTTAAGATCTTTAACGTGGGACAAGTTTAGAAGGACTAAATTCGACATCTTTCTATAAATTTTTGCGGAGCCGTTTGTTCAGGAAAATTTTTGAGACCATTTGAAAATTGTTTCAAGAACATCTCGGTTTCGAGTATTTAATTTCAGTAGCATTTCGAAGTTGTTTTAATTTTTAAATTATTCCCCTCCCTATTTTGGAATCAAGCGAGGATTATTTTGGGTTCATTATAATAAGGTGAGAATAAACAAGTAAGGAAGTCTAAGTTCGGTTGGAACCGAACATTAAATATCTACCTAGTAGTGATCTTATTCAGGTCTATTTTAATACCTGAAAAGTTGTTATAAAGGCAACAGAATTTTTTCGATAAAAAACACTTCTGTTGTGAGTGTTAAATTAAATGATCACTAAATAACAAAATATAAATAGATTTCGTTACTAATTAGATACCACTTCATTTTCCATTTACTTCAAGTCTGTATGTCACCATCAAATAATCGCTCACGTAATACACCAACTCTGCAATTATATATGTATGTATGTACTCGAAGCTATTTATTTACCTACTTAAGCAACTCATGGAATAGTATGTGGAAACTCTCTGGTGCATTTATGCAATATCTACCTATTTCTCCAACTGAATTTAATTGCAAAAATTGCATTTTATGGGCGCATGCGCCAAACACTGCCATCACAAGCAATTGGACTGTGCACAAATAAGGGGAGTACAGTTTATGAAAGCTTAATTACGTACCAACTTTATTTTTGTTTATAAATTTTTATTTTTTATCAATATTTGTCTTTTCTCTTCTAACATCATTTTTTTTTTCCTTTACTTTCTTTCAGCTACCGCGAGGAGCGGCTTGGCAAACCCTCTTCCTGCTATGTGCGGTGCTTTTCATAAATGGTGAGTAAACTTTAATTGATTGAATCATAGTCAATTTAAAATAGAGTTTTATCTACTTAAGCATGGTTTTGAAATAAACATAATTTCATGTCTGTCATAGTCAACTTAAATATTTTTTATGTTCAAGACGGTTGTTTTAATTTTAAAATGATAAACGTGATGTGGCTTGTGAATAAAATAGTTGACACAGGGTGACCTTGCAAAACATAAAAAAATGTATCATACCACCAACCAACTTAATAGGTCGATAAAGGGACCCTATTACTTTTTATTTTAGCAAAAAACTTTGTTTTATATGACTATGATTGACCAACATTTTAAATGTCTTTTTAATTTAAGTAAAGATTTTAATTAAAACGCGTGTTAAGCAGCGCCAATGATTATGGGCAATTGCATTTTTTTAATCGAGTTTTTCGATTATGACAGCGGGTATTGGAATGCTTTCGACTAATCGTATTTTCGGTTAATCGAATATTCACCATTCTAGTTGTTTACACAAAAGGCCGACTACCACGGCGATAAAGTCCATTGCATTGTAAAGGATGTCAGTCTTTATGGCTATGGAGGAAGTCCGGATTTCCATACCACATAAGCTGATGAATAAAATAGCTCCCCGCCTTCTTCTTTAAATGACCATATAACCGTCTCAGCGATTTTGACTTTACAACATAGCTCACCAGTCATTTCTTCGTTGCACCAACTGGCGCCAATTAGGGACCCCACGAGACCGCAGATCGGTCTCAACTTGGTCCTTCCATGGGAGTGGTGGTATTCCTCTTCCTCTTCTTCCACCGGTGGGTGCCGATAAGTATACATTCTGGGCTGGAGCTTCTGTGTTCATTCGCATGGCGTGGTCTAGCCAGCGAAGCCGCTGTGTTTAATCCGCTGAAGTATATCGACGTCTGTGTAAAGCTCCTAAAACTTGTCATTAAATCTTTTTGGGTACTCGCCGTCACCAACGCGTAGAGGCCCACAAATCTTTCGCAGAACTTTTCTCCGAATGCTCCCAATGCCGCTTTGTCAGATGTTGTTAGTGTCCACTCCTCTGCACCATAGGGCAAGACGGGAGCGATGAGTGACTTGGAGTGTGATTTTCGTGCGTCGAGAGAGGACTTTACTTTTCAATTGCCAACTCAGTCCAAAGTAGCATTTATTCGCAAGAGTAATTCTTTGTTGGATTTCTAGGCTGACATTATTGTAGGTGTTAATGCTGGATCCCAGGCAAACGAAGTCCTTTACTATTTCGAACTTTTTGCTGCCAGCAGTGGCGTGCCGAGGCGCTAATGCGCTGACTCTTTGCTTGATGATAGCATGTATTTCGTTTTGCCCTCTTTTACCACCAAACCCATTTTTGCGCTTCTTTTTCTAGTTTGGAGCACGCATCTATTTTTTAATGAGGCTAGTAAGAGGAAGAAATCATAGCAATAAAGCGTGAAGCCATTTTTAAGACAGATAATAGGATCAACTTTTGTACTCACCTGACATGGGACTACTACCAGCAAGGTCGCTAGGCCGGTATTGGAATACAGCACCTCATTTGGCAGCGAAGTAGAATGAACTTTTTTGGGAAACTACCCGAACTCAACGAGAGACCTCAGCGTGTTAGAGGTTTAGAAAAGGCTCTAAGTAGGCATACCGGTCGTACGAGGCGACTAATAAGCACGAAGGTAACGATGTGCAGCTCGATGGTTGATCTACGAATATGATGCTTCTCTCATAACCCACTTCATCCTTTATTACGAAAAGAGGAATGACATGACGTAGAGGGTTGCACTGGTCATTAATCGCTACCACGAAAGCAGGGCAGTACCGCAAGGGAGTGCCGCAAGAGCGTAACTGGTTTATATCCGGCCAAGGACTGTCAATTCCACAGCATTCCCAAAAGTTTCAAGCAGTGTTTTTGTCATTACTACAACAACAACTCAAGAAAATAATATCATACGAGGTGTCCCGAAACGCTAATTGGGTTTATATGTGACCCGGTCTGTGAAAAGGTGGCTTATGACTCAAAAAAAAAATTGCGAGAAACAGCTGATAAACAATGCCATATCCTTACACAAAAGTGACGAAATGGAGGGAACATTTTTAGTACACTTCTAAGCAAGGTAGGCCTTTCTAGTTTCCACCACGTGAAAGAGCGCCTCAAAAACTATCGTAACCAGAAAAAAGTGGAAAAGGTGGCTTGTCGCCTAGATATCTCTATCTAAATTTACAATAGTAAGCTTAGTTTGCTTCGCTGGCTGGAGCATGATGACTGTCCGTTATAAGGGGCACCCTAATGTCCATACATCTAATACATGCACTTAAATTTCCGCTGTTCATTGCTCCTACTAACGGTTATATTTTGTCTTTATCTTTACAGAGATCCGCTCAGAGGGCAGAGTCGTATGCTACTACACAAACTGGAGTGTCTACAGACCAGGCACAGCTAAATTCAATCCACAAAACATCAATCCGTATTTGTGCACACATTTGGTGTATGCGTTTGGCGGATTTACAAAGGACAATCAGATGAAGCCATTCGATAAATATCAGGATGTAGAGCAGGGTGAGTCAAAGCAAGAAAACAAAAGAGCAACAAATTCTAGTTGAAATGAAAGGGTTCATGAGAGATTGGTAAATTGATGGGAGGTGGCGCAAAGTGGCTGGTATTTGTATTGAACTCAATTTTTTTTTAACAACAAGCGTCTGAATTCCTGTGCAAATCAAAAATATGAAATAAAATTTATGTACAATGCAGGGCTCAATCTAAAATTTATAACACAAGCGCTGGTCCATTTTAAAAGTCTATGAATATGCTTGGATGCGGATGTCCACTAGGGTGGGTTGAAAACATAAAATGATAGAGAAAGTTTTTTTTAACATCCATCTGTCAAGCAGCTCAAGACCACTAATAATAATTTTTACGATGAAAACTATTGTTTTTTTTTTTTTAATAATTTATTTAAATTGAAGTAGGGCTATGCGATTAATTTATTGATCAAAATTTTGATTACTCATAATTTCGATTACTCAATTAATCGATTAATTATGATTTTTGATTAATCAAAAAGGGTGTTTACTCGATTAATCAAGATTTTGATTAATCAAAAAGAAAATTAATTGATTAATCGCCTTTTTGACTAATCGTTTTTTGAATAAAATGATTAATCATGTATTAAAACGGCTCAAGTTTAGAAGTTCCTTAATACTTCAACCATTTGTTGAATCTTCGACATTTTGCCCATTGGCGATCGGACAACATCTCAAAATGTTCTACAATTTTTTTATTTTTTAATAATTTGAAGTATGTTTGGTTTTTAATTTTTTTTTATTTTCAACTATTTCAAGGCAAACTTTCACATAAAAAAATGAGTAAATTAATCAGTTTTTGATTAACCATTTTTGAAAATACTCGAGTAACACTCGTTTTGATTACTCAGAATTTTGATTAATCAACTAATCGATTAATTGAAATTTGTATTAATCAACTTACTCGATTAATCGAATAAAGGCACAACCCTTATTATAACCATAATAAGAAACTTTTAATAATTACATAAAAGCTTATTTAAGAAAAAAAAATAGTGGCCTTGAGCTCATTCATAGTCATGATACTTGAAAAATGTACAGGCCGTACAAAGAATTTCCTTTTTTAATAAAGTAACAATTTTTCAAACATAGTTCTTTTGAACTAAATATTATTTTAAACTACATCGGTATGCTTTGAAGCTTTGAGTAAAAACCTAATTTTTTTATAAAGAACAATTTCTTTAAAATCTTTATTGAAAAAAAGTTTAGAATCATAAATTCTAACCCTCGGCTAGGCAATAAAAATTTCTCGCGCAACTAATATTAATTTATTTATTAAGAAATGTTCAGCCCACCCTAACGTCCACCTCGTATTTGCTCGCATTGACCCTTTCCAACTAAAAGCGCATTATAAACTCAATTAACACGCCACCGTTTTATCACTTTTCTATGAATTTCTATTGCCTTTATTCTCACATCAACAACGCCATCATGAACTACCGTTATGGCAACTCCACACACTTGTCGAACACACTCACACACACACACACATAGGCGGTTATGCCAAATTCACTGGACTCAAAACATACAATAAGCAACTGAAAACAATGATTGCCATCGGTGGCTGGAATGAAGCCTCATCACGCTTCTCTCCACTAATGGCCAATCCCGAACGGCGGCAACAGTTCATTAAAAACATTTTGAAATTCTTACGTCAAAATCATTTCGATGGCATTGATCTGGATTGGGAATATCCGGCACAGCGTGAGGGTGGTAAGCAACGTGACCGTGATAATTATGCACAGTTCGTACAAGAGTTGCGCGCCGAATTTGAACGTGAGTCCGAGAAGACCGGACGTCCACGTCTGTTGTTGACAATGGCTGTGCCAGCGGGTATTGAGAATATCGAAAAGGGTTATGACATACCTAAATTGAATAAGTACTTGGACTGGTTCAATGTGCTCACATACGATTTTCATTCATCACACGAACCCTCTGCAAATCATCATGCGCCATTGTATTCGTTGGAGGAAGAGTCTGAGTATAATTATGATGCTGAGCTGAATATTGTGAGTACGACCTTAGAAGTGTAGAAAAGTATATGAGTCGAGTATGAAATAATTGAAATTTTGATTGCTGTAATTGAATGGTTTTCTCTTTTATCTTTTTTGTTTCGCTAGGACTATTCTATTAAATATTATTTGAAAGCTGGCGCTGACCGCGACAAGTTGGTGTTGGGCATACCCACATATGGACGTTCGTATACTTTGATCAATGAGGAAAGCACAGAAATTGGTGCACCATCGGAAGGACCGGGCGAACAGGGTGATGCCACACGCGAGAAGGGATATTTAGCTTACTATGAGGTGAGTGCATGACGGGGGAAGTCATAATGACTGGTGTTCGAATGGGACTCATGAAAGAGAGTTGCTTTGGTCGACTAGATGATTGCAGCGTGGTGCAGTTAATGGAATGTGGGGCATTATGATGTAAAGGGAATGGACAGAGTGCAAACTGGGGGCTTCGAGCAGTGGCGGCCACACTTGGACAAGTAAAGCTCAGGTTATCTAATATCGTGTTGACGGCTCTATGTTCCGAATGAGTCGGGCTGTGCTATTCAGGCTGTCACAACGACAACAACCGGACCGGAAATGCATGCTTTATTGAAGAGCTTGGGGTTCCGTTACTTCACGCATAGATCCCTGAGTCTAGAAGTGCTGGGTCAAGGTGGTCTTAGCCATGTTCAGCCGGATCCTGAAGTAATGTACTTATAGTTAAACAATGTAACCATGGAATGAAAGTGACTTTTTGCAGAGCATCTCAAGTGGATGTGTTAATAATACTATCCCAACTGCTTCTATGAGGCATTTCTTGAAAGGAACCCTCTTTTTGACTAATTTTCGCCATATCAAACTTACCCTCTTTTAGATTTGCCAAAACCTGAAAGATGATCCCGAATGGACTGTCGTGCAGCCAAATCCGAATGCGATGGGACCATATGCTTACAGACGTAACCAATGGGTCGGCTACGATGATGAAGCTATCGTACGTAAGAAGGCGCAATATGTGGTCGAACATGGTTTAGGTGGTATCATGTTTTGGGCCATTGATAATGATGACTTCCGTGGAACGTGCAACGGCAAACCGTATCCACTGATAGAAGCGGCTAAGGAAGCAATGTTGGAGGGTTTGGGGTAAACTTTTTATAGACAAAAACCAATCAACTGTATACAAACCTTTAAATCCTTCGTTCACAGAGTTGGTATTAACGAGGTCGCCAAACCTAATAATCAACATAAGAAACCTTCAAGATCACGCAGTCGTGAAAACTCATCTTCTAAGTTGAACCGCATTGCTGGCGGAAAGGAAGGTAAAGGATCAACACGTACAACACTTAGTAGTGGACGTCGTCGTCCGCAGCCTAGCACCACAACAACTACAGAGCGCGCACCAGAGACAACAATACGTCTCACGAATTCCGAAGGTTCGTCACTGTATATTGGTGGACGTACAACAACACCACCGCCACCTACAACCCCGGATCCAGGAGCTGGTGAGTTACGCGAACTGGTGGAAGTGTAGTGTTCTTCTGTAACTAAGCTGCTTATAACTCTTTTTGTAGATTTCAAATGTGAGGAGGAAGGTTTCTTCCAACACCCACGCGATTGCAAAAAATATTATTGGTGCTTGGACAGTGGGCCATCTGGTTTGGGTATTGTGGGTCATCAATTCACTTGTCCTTCTGGCTTGTATTTCAATCCTGCTGCAGACTCTTGTGACTTTGCGCGCAATGTGCCCTGCAAGATTAAGAAGTGAGTACTCGTACGCAAGAGGATACAAATTTTATTAAAAATGTATACTAACATCCGTTTATTTCAGAGCTACAACACCTGCACCTGGTGCTAGCACTACTACAACCACCACTACACCGCGTCCTACATCAGCGCCCAATCGTATTACAGCTGCCACTTCGCGCTCCTCCTTCTTTAGAACCACCACCTCAACCACAACGACCACACCCGAACCCATTGAGTATGAGGATGAAGAGGAGGAGGTAGATGATGCAGTTACAACACATACTAAAGAAAGAGATTCGGAAGAAGATCCACAAGTCTTAAAAGAGCTCATAGATCTCATAAGGAAAGTTGGAGGCATCGAAGAGTTAGAAAAACATTTGCAACGTAAAGAAGATGGCACAATTGCGCTTAAGAATGGTGGCGCTGAGTCGGGTGCCAGCACAACTCAATCGCCAATTAGTAAAAATCTATACGAAAAAGTGCTCAGCAAGCCAAACACCTACAATTCGTTCCGTAATCGTTTGACCTCCACATCACTTTACCGAAAAACTGGGCAAGCTAAAGTCGCCGAAAAAGAGCCCACCAAAACCACAAGTGACGATACCCAAGCCAGTGAAGTTACCAGCACCGGCGGCTCTTCGAAATATTCTTCTGTGGTGAGAGGCAATAGTAGACAGGGTCCACAAAATGAAGGTCTAGATAAATTGTCTGACTTCGATGGCTTCCTGAAAGAGAAGAAGCAATATGTTACAATCAATAGACACAGAGGAGCATTCCGCAACAAATCGGAAGATGATGAGGACAATGAGACAGAGGCGGAGGAAAAGAAAATCACAGTTAATGATGATGAGGAAGAAGATGATGAAGAAGAGGAAACAATTACTAAAGTCAAGAGTACAAAGCGGCCAACAAACACAGTAACTCCTTCCTATGCGAGCATAAGACGCACGCGTCCATCGACTGTGCACACCGACACAGAGGAGGAAGCAATTAACGAGGAGAATGTTAAATCAACAAAGGAAAGCGAAGAGAAACGCACTTACACTCTGTTAAGTCGTAATCGAGGCAAATACACAACCGAAAGTAGTCAAGCAGCCGAGGAGACTGTGACTAACACGAATAGGTAAACGAATTTGATGTGATGTACCTTCAGCATTTCCCGCTAACCTTAGTATGTAGGGGCATTTCTAGAGAGATTGTAGGTCCATACCTCTATAGGATAGAGGTTTTCGTACTAAGTATAGTTTAGAAAATTTTAGATCCTTGATTCCTAGTCATGCGTATATCGGACTTATTGCATGTTTCAAACACGTGCAAAGATCACAACTAGGAAATACTTGGAGATGGACTAGCACCGCACTGGTTAGTCGCTCTGAAGAGGCTTCTTTTTTTTTGAAGATATTAAGGTGGATTAACTTGTAAAGCGTGGCCTATGGCTGTGGCGAGAAAGGGAATTTTCGAATAATTGATCTAAAGCTTTAAGCTTTTTGAGCTTTGAAGTTAAATTTTCTCTCAACAACTCATCATTATAACTGTCTAAAACTGTTAGTAATACCCTTAAATTTACTTTTAGATATAAATATTTGGAACGCACACGACCAACAAGTCGAACACAGTCCACACTAAGTGCCAAAGATGAGGAGATTACGCCTGCAGATGAAGATGACGACAGCGAAGACGAGGATAATCAAGAGGAAGAACAAAATGTAACGGTACAGTTAAATGGAGCACCAATTGACTCCATACAAAAATCAACACAAAGCACCACAACACGAACCTATGCGAATATAGGACGACGTACAACAACAACAACTACAGAAATTCCAATCACCAACACCCAAGAAACTCCAACTAGATACAATTTATTAGAGAATACATTTAATAACGAAACACCTGAACCAATTCTAACAATAAGCACAACAGAAAAAACTATAACAACAAATGACTCACCTACCTTATCCATAAGCATAAAAAATACTAATCCTGAAATCATGACAACCACTGCATCCACCACATCCACATCGACATCCACATCCGCATCCCATCCTAGTATAACCACAACAAAAGCTGCCGCAATTACTACCACAGCAAATGATCTTGAACTAACCGATTCCTTATATACTATAACCACTATAACCCCCAACTTTGAGTCTGACTCAAGAAACACCCTTGATATATCCTTTGATGTGAATTCCCTTATTGAGCAATCCGCATTAAAAGCAAATCCAACGACAGCAAGTGCTACCACTGAGAAACCAGTGAAACCAACTGAAAGTGATGATGATGATGATGATGTGAATGTTACAACAACAACAACAGCTAGAACAACAAGTATAGCGACAGAGACCAACCACAAGAACACTGACACTGACGTATCCCACACGAATGATGAAGACGAGGTAACAAATTTGCATAAAAATATAAATCGTTCCAAGACACAATATAATAAATATACAACAAGAACACGTAATATAACAAAAACAGAAAACACAAACACAGATTTAGAACATGAGAACAGTATTAACGGTAAAATTAGCAAAAACAACAACAATAAGAATATTGCAAGTGATACAAAGAGTAGCAGTAGCACACGCAGTAGCACCGATGATAAGCTAAGTAGTAATATTAGAGGTAATACCGTTAATAAGTACTCTGGTGGTAGAAGACAACAACAACAACAATTGAACGAGTTACTAACTCGTAAAAATCCAATTCAAAAAAATCAACAGGATTCCTCATCCTCAACCACCAACAATCAGAACAAAATAACCACCACCGATTCAACACCTACTAATGAATTTTTGGGAACAATATCCAGCCCTAGACCTTTCGGTTTCCCTAGGCGTCGTACACGCCCAAATCTAAATTCCAATCCAAACACAGCCGCATTAACCGAAGATTTGAAATCAACCACCACCACCGAGAGTACCGAAGATGAGACGAGGTTATCAACAACGCAAGCCTCCAAACCAAAGGTGAGTTCCAATTCAATTGAGTTGCAAGTAGAAAACCAAAACGGATTGGAAACAAAATACGATGTCAGCACTATAAGCACACGAGCACAAACGAAAAATTTGCACTCTCAAAAGCATGTTGTTGTAGATAAAGTAGATGTAGACGAAAAAGTAGTTGGTATTAATGGTGAACAATTAAGTAATCTAAGGCATGATGTAGTTAGAAATCTTAGTTTAAGTATAAATAATTCATTTTCAGCAGAAACGAGCAATAGTCAAGCGAATGCGCAGCAAAATGACAAAGCAGAGAGCTTGAAGAAAAGTAGTGAGATCGAAGAGAAAAGAAACAACCGTACCGCCGAAAGACAAGAGACAACGAGTAAACGTGACCGAATAATAGACGAACACGACGAACTAAAAGAACTAAAGGAAAATAAGAAAGAACTTAAAGATGGGAAAGATGACGAGAACGAAAATCGCGCAAACACTGTTGACGAGAACAAACCTAGTACTCGAGTACAACAATTGAATATTTTAGACACGAATACCAAAGACGAAAGATTGCAGAAAAGTAAGTATCGCGGTAAGAGTTTGACGCCGGAATCAGAGGCAGAACAATTGCTAGACAGTGCGGGCAAATATCGCACACGCGGATTGAAAATGGTGAGTGAAGATAATGCGACCGCAGACCGAACAGAGGACCTAGCGCAGGACCAGAAAGTGTCTGATGAAAATTTAGCGGCCGTTACTGAAAGGCAAGAGAATGACGAAAGCAAGGAAAAAGAAAATCTAGGGAAATTAGATAACAAAAACAGCACACATTTGACGGAAGAAACGAAGAGTGAAACTGCAGAGATCACACGAACACAAGAAGAAGAAGAGATGATAACTACAACCGCAACACCAGAACAACAGGAGGAATTCATAACTACAAACGCCCTACCACCATCCAAAGACACATCTGAGTTAAAAACCCCTAGCACCACACCAGAGAGCACAGAAGGGGTATCAAGAACAAGTACAATAACAGAAAATATAGAAGAGCTGGCAACAACAACAGACAGCGCAGAAACTAATAAAGAATCTGGTGTTCAACGTAAATACCAGCAGATAGCACGCAACAAAAAAGCTCCATCAACCGAAACCATACATTATAACACCATTGTACGCAGTAGTAAAGGAGTGGAGCTTACCGAAGACGAATCTTCATCATTCCATAGAGATTTTGACGAGGTTGTGAAGCAAGCAGAGGAAAGTCGGGAGCGTGTATATCAAGGTATATCGCGTGGGGGAAAACTACCGCAGATTACTAAGGCAAAGAGCGCAAATGAAAGAGACAAAGCAGAGATAACTTCCCAACGGGAAAATAGTCGCTTCAACGACAAGACGAGCAAGGAAACAAATGAAGATTTGGTTAGTGACAATCAGTTGTCAGTTGTACAAGAAGACAACACAACAACCACAGCGGGAGGTCAAAAAACCAACAGTAACTCAGATGACACTATGAAGGACTTAATGGAGACTGAAAATGCGGCAGCCGAGGACAATGGAGCTCTCTGGACTGAAACGTCATCCGTAGAATCTGAGCATACTGAAAAAATCGGCAGCGTAACAACAACAAGCGAACCGATAACAACCGACTTATCGGATGTTTCGGAAGACACTACCTCACACAATTTATCAGAGCACAATGCAACAACCCCGACATCCAATCTCGCAGATCCACCAATTACAACACTTTCACCAAATCTCAATGTGGCTGATGAGATTAAGGAGAGCACTAACCAGCCGTCTCTCCAATCGGAAGAAGAAAAGTCTATGGAAACAATGGACAATGAAACCACTGAATCACCACTTATTGTGGCCGATACAACGACAAAAATTGATAAAACATCGGACGTATCAGATAACAATACCACGGATGAGGCCTCGAATGTGCATGATAACTCAACTTCAACCGTTGTAAAAGTTGAGTCGGCTGTTCTTTCACAAATTAGTGCAAAATCGGAAGAAGCTGACGTCACAGATGCCTCTCTGAAATCGTCTACCGAAGAGATACCACTTTCAACAACTACACTAGATATAGAAACTACTGTGGCTCAAGAAATAAGCGAAACTTCCACACCATCTTCACCAGAGACGCATATACCACTTCGCAGACGTCCTACTCCAGTGAATGAAACCGTCAAAAGAGGTCGGCCAGAAAGCACACAAAACACTCACAAACGAATCTCTAATCGTCACAGATCTGGAACGGTAGATGAAGTCACGGAACAAACTACCACAGAAAAGATAGCTAAAGTACGTGGACGATCAACTTCAACAGAGGCACCGGTGACTACTGTCCTACCAAGAAACAGGAAAACCACTGTGGTAACTGAAAGTGCATTCCCGAGCTTAGAAGATGAAACTACTGAAACAAGTTCGACTACTCAAAGCAATGCTTTGCCAATGACTACCGTATCAGCAGAAGCTCACACTACCACCTCAACTCCGCCTGAATATGAAGTACTCGAGGAAAAGAAAGCTGCAGCACTTAAAGATAATATGGAAGAAGCAAGCACAACGCCTACACCTCTTTCAACAGATCTTCCAGAACCCAATGAAAGTTATGAAGCTGTGACGACCCCTACGGATGCCAGTATTGTTTCTGACATCCCAGAGGCAACGGCATTGCCCGTGTCGTCTAGTACTTCGAACATAAAGTCAACTACAGTGCTGCAAGCTGATACTACAGAGGATGTAACTACTTCGACTGCAGATTTTGTTCCCGATACAGAAAGATCGGAAGGCTCCAGTGATGATACTACTATGAAATCGACGACTGAATCAGAGGGAACCACTACGGAAAGCACGACAGCGCAAAGTTTTAGGAGACCTCTCGAGACCACGCACGAGTATGTGTTAAAAGGTACAGCAAGAAACCCATCGCTGGAAAGAGATAGTTTAGAAGAAACTGAAAAAGGTAAAAATCCCGTAGTAGCACACGCCCATCATGAGATCTCTTCACTTGCTTCAATAACACAAAGCAAGGACGGGAGTTATAGCGGGGAAGATGTGAAAACCCGAAACCATGCTGACTCAACAACTGAAACTCCCACATCTCGAAGACGCATCGTCTATCGGGGCACGTATCGACCACGTAAGGACGAAGGTGATTTGTCTTCCTTACTAGCGATAGATGCGAACAAGCATAAACCTTACAACCATACGGAATACAATCTCGGACACCGTGAGAACTTTGAAAGGACACCAAAAGAAAAAGAAGAAGTTCAATTCAATGAAAGTGGAAAGAGTAGAGCAGGACATAGAAGTACTGAAGTTCAAGGTGATGGCGCAAATTATTCGAATAAACGAAGAACTTCTGTAATTAGAAGAAGACTGGATAGTCAAAGAAATTCGTTTGCAGCTGAGAATGAGACAACTGAATCGAATGAGTTGGTTAGAGAAGACAATAAAGCCAAGGGTTCGAGCCGTACTATAGCCTATGAAAGTAAAAATCGGAAGGGGCTGTCGTACACCAACAGCCAAAGAGCGCATGATTCAGTGTACAACACTGCTGAGAGTGAGACTAAATCAGACAGCTCTGCAATGGGCTCAATAAAACTAAACCAGACTACCAGCTCGCTAAGCGTTCGCGACGAGCAGGTGGTTCAAGACAATATGAGCAACTTTAAGAGCAAAGGGCATGGCGAAGGAGTTTCTAAAGAAAGTGTTTCCAAGGATAATGGAAAAGGGGACTCGACTGAAGTAGAACATAGCGCAGGCATCCCGAGCAAAAAGACTAAGTTGGATAATAACAGTGGCAAGAGCCAAAAAGAAAACGCTGAAGAAAAGACTAACGAAGAAGGTGCATATACTAATGAGGGCAATGCTGAACAGACTAGGAAAGAAAGTTGGAACAAGAAAGAAAACAGGGAAGACACGGCTATAGAAGAAGATTCAAACACTAGAGAAAATTCAGAGGGAAGTTTTACCAAAGAAATCTCGAACCAAAGAGAAAATGGAGAAGAAAAGTCTAATGAGGGTAGTTCGAGTAGAAATGAGAACGGAGAGCAAAGTGAGAATACCACTGAAAACACTGGAGAAGCTGTAATTGTAGACAACAGAACGGAGAAGAGTAATTCTGCTGTCACAACTTCATCCATCCAAAATACAAAGTTCCTCGACAGCAAACCTATTTTCCGAAATCAACACGCACAACTTTTCAAAAATTACAAAACGAAAACTGAAAAACATGACGCAGCCACCTCAAATGTAGAAATCAGTCATAACAACGCCAAAGAGAATGCTGATTCGATCACATATGAAACCACGACCGGCAGTCCAACATTCAGCGCACGTTCGAGATATAGTGGACGCGCACAATATCCTAACCGAGGAAGTGCACGAACTCTAAATCGCGAGAGCGTCTCTATCAAAAATGAGATCAATGCAAATGGCGCCAGCAAAACTCAAACGACCTACACACGAACCTTTAATGCAGACACTAACACACAGAAAACCGTTAAGCGCGTACATACGCAGAATGTGCATAAGACCGAGCCTGAATATGAGTACGTCTATGAGACTGTCACGGAAAAGGTAGCGCCTAGTACACCACGTACGGTAACGCGCAATCGTGGATCTATACGTTTCGGTGACTCCGATTTATCGTCGCTGCTCTCGTTAGATTTCGCACCGAAAACGAAACGAAGAGAAGATGTTAGAACGATAGTGAAGACCAAGAGGAAAGTGATACGAAAACCTGCGGTGGTGAGTGAGAATGAAACAGTTGAGGAGTATGAAGTGGAAGAAGAAGAGCGTAAAGTGGCTACAAGACCGACGCGCCCAAGTACGGTTACAACTTCAGCTTTGCCGATATCCAGACGCACGAGACCAACAAGGCCGTTACGTAGATTTACGACCCCAACAACGCTGAGTAGTTTAATGGAGGAAGCCGAAGAAGAGTCGGTTCTGAAAAAGGGACTTCCATTTAGACACTCGATACAGAAAACTTCAGCAATGAAAGCCAATGTAGAAGCGCAGAATGTCGAGCAGAGCACACCAACCGTAGAGACTCGAACGCCGACCACGCGCAGAGGTTTCAGTTTCAAAAGGCCTCTTTACACCACAACAACAACGCAGGCACCGTTGTCCACGACGTTTGAGACGCCCAACGTGTCAACATATAAACCACCACTGCCTGGTAGAGTCCTAAAGACACAACGACCTTTGAATGTTATCGAAAGCGTGCGTTTTAAGGCGGAGGAGCAAGCGGCGGAGAAGAAAAGCATAGGAACTGGTGTAGAGGAAGTATTTAGTGGGAAAAGTTTTAGAGGAAGTACAAACATAGCCACGACAGAAGCAGCGCCAGAAACTACTGCCCAAAGCACCACCACTACTACCGAAGCGACGTCAGTAAGAATAGCTGAAAATGAGAATGTGTACCCACAAATAACTACGGGCGCTACTGAGGCCAAGCCAGCAAAAGCAATGTCCGCCATTGAAAGTGAGACCCCCACAACAACAAGTACGACAATTACTGCTGCTGAAGTGGACCCTACAATACATCCCGGCTCTGTAACTGAAAATAACAATTCACAAGCTTCTGAAGCTGAGGATGATTCCTTCGATTTTCTCAAAAAACAATTTTCCAATGCGCTCAGCCAGCTCAAAGAAAATGCTGAAGAAAAAGAGGACTTAAAGCAAGATGTTACCTTGCCAACGCAGAAGGAAAGCACTACCACGACAGAGAAAAGTGAAGCTGAGACGGAAGCAGAATCAATACAGGAGCTCACCTCACAGCGCGCAGCTTCACATTTGCAAAATGAGCTAAATACCAGCGATGAGGACTCCTCGATCTCGTTACCCATATATCATAGACGAAAATATTTTCATTACTATAAAGACTCGCCCATAATTTATATCGGAAAACCACAATTGCCCGAACCACAAGCACAAATCAGCTCGATCGATTTTAGGAAACAAATACGCGATGTATTTAATATAAGCCACAACGACAATATATCCGTCGCACAGGGCGACAAAGGTGTGAGCGTGGAAGCAGCCACAGCGCACATCAATAATGCGAATAATCATTTTTTATTGAAAACCCCCGGGTCAAAGTAGATGGGTACCTGGGGGCAAAATCAATCGGAACAAAATTTACAGTATCTGGAGAAGAAATAAACGACAATGAAAACGCAAAAGAAGAATTAGAAAAAATATTTGCAACAACAACAAATAAACCACTACACGCGCTAAATGAGGTCGTTGGAAACGGAAATGAAACCTCACATCGTGTTGGCAAGAGCTTTAGAGAACCAATTACAAAAACTACAAAACTTTCGGCCATACATACCGACTTAGATTCTGCCCAAAGTAATCCCGCTACTGATATAATATTACAACAAGAAACACCAACAATAAAATTAAACATCTTGATGCATGAAGAGTCCAACGAGCGTGCCGAAGATGGACGCGCACTACGAAACTATGAGAGATTGAATCGTTTGCGTTCAACAACTGTCATACCCACGGTAGAAAAAATGTCACAAGAGGAGGAACAAACGACAAAACGCGTCTACAGCGCAATTTACCGTATCAAAAACGCAACTAAACCGCCTTCGACGAGTGAGCGTAGGGATGATCTAGTCAACGAGGAAAGTGAGACTAATACTGAACGCATCTTAACTAACCAGACCACATCTGTGGAGGAGTCACCTAGACCTAAACTGAGTGGTCTCACTAGATTGCGTATCCGCACCACAACTACAAAGGTTACAACAGCAAGAGATGAGGAGGAGTATGAGCAGTTAGATCGCACCAACGAAAGCACAACGCGCCGTGCTTTTATATCTCGCAACAGATTTACAACAACAACTACCAAAACTAAAGCACAAAGCGAGGAGAGTGCAGAAGAACCCGCTAAAGAGGCAACTAACTCTCCAAATCGACGTCGTCAAAATACATTTAATCGATACAGAACTACAACGGCGGGAAGTCCGGTGGACGCAGTGAATGATGCGCAAGAAGTTTTAGCTGTAACAACAGTCAACCCCTTCCGAAGGCGATTGCCTGCACGCAATAGACCTACAACAACAACTGAGAGCACTACAAAAGAGAAGGAGGACGAGAATGAACTCGAGAGAAACAGTGAAGAGAGCACAACTCGACGCAATTTAATTACACGAAACAGATTTAGAACAACAACTGCTAGAACTACAACTGATGGAGTTGAAAGTGAAGAAGATCGAGCTGCAGCTCCGACCATCTCGAGTACATTGCGGCGTGCCACGATATTCCGCAACAGATTTGCAACAACCACGCCTAAAGGTGAGGATGAAAGTGAAGAAAACGGAAAAGAGATCCCTGAGGGAGTAGACTACAAGGAGAATAAAAGCGAAGGAGGAAGCACGACAGCAGCGAGCACAACACGGCGACCGTACGCGGTTATCAATAGATCACCCCCGAAATTGACTGTTGAAAGCTTCAAAGAAGATAGCAAGAAGAGTGATGGGAGTCCCGATGCTACCACTCGTCGTGTATATCAAGTTATAAAACGTAAGCTCAAAGGGAGTGTAGGTCCTGGTGAGCAAGCCGTGGTAACGAAAGAGAACGAAGAGAAGGAGATTTTGGAAAATGAAGTAGAAGAAGAAAATATCAGCAGTACAGAAGCAATCAAAACCAATAGTTCACAAAAAACTAAGCTCAAAGACAGTGATGGATATGAAACCACAACTTTAGCTGAAAACTCGGAAGGTCAAACCAGTAGACTTAACGAAGTAGAAGAGGACGATCAGAATACTACCGTAACTGAGGTTGTCAAAGACGAAACGGAAGAAAAAGAAAGCGAAAGCAACACGGAACTTAACAAAAATCTGGAAGATAATGAAGAGACCGAAGAAACTACACCAACAACTACAGAAAGCGTGGAAGTATCACTTACCTCACGACGCCCAATTTTAATAAGAAAGCGTATACGCATTACCACCACAGAAAATGCACCCACTGAAAAAGCTAAGGACGATGCAGAAAGCGCGGCGAACACAGAAAGTACCAGCCAACGTACATTAGTTATACGGAAACGACCGGCTGCGAACTCAACTCCGGAAACGACGCGCACTCCAGTTGTATTACGCAGACGCTTAAGTAGTTCTAGAACCCCAGCCGTGGTGAATGCAAATAGCAACGAAGAACCTGAAGAACCCGAAGAGTATAATACAGAGACGCCCACGACACGTCGCCCGTATGCCAGCTTGAATAGACGCCGTTTGAGTACGAGTACAACAGAGTTGGCGTCAGAATTGCTAAAAAATGTTGAAGACAACGATGAGGCAACGACACAGACACCAAATAATGACAATAAAAGAGTGCTTGGCCAGACAAATCGACACCGCGCATTGCCAGGGCGCACAACAGAGAAGCCAAATGACGAAAATGACCAGAACAGCTCGGTAGTAAAGGAGCCAACAGCGTCAAGAGGACGCAATTTTAAATCGCTTAATCGTCTACGCTCTACAACCGAAGCTCATGAGTTAGCTGCGCTGGAAAGCACTGAAGCGCCCACTGATGTAAACACACGACGCACTTTCAAGCGCGTAAGAACAACAACAACAACACCACCAAATAATGAACTTGACTTCACAACTGAATTCACGACGTTATCGGCTTTCAGACAAAGAACGCGTCCTACTACGACTAGGAGACCATTGCCACTTGCAATCAATAGAAGTCTGTATCAGAGAAATGAGGGCCCGGACGAAGACGAGAACAAAGTGGATGACGATGACGAGAACAGCGATGAGTATAAAGATGGCGACGAATATAAAGACGAAAGTTTGGCGTCAGTGAAGTCCACATACCAGAAGCAAAGTGCCGCATTCGGGTCAACTTTACAGCCTCGTGCGCGTTCACAGTTTGGAGCACTTCGTCCCTATACGCAGCCTAAACCGGACGAGAGTGAGTTGGAGGACGATGATGAGAATGTTGATGATAACTACGAAAATAATGCTGATGAAAGTAATGAAAGTCTACCTACAGAAAGACCACAAAACGAACTACGCAATAGCTTACAAAATATCAGAAACCGTGTTAAGGCTAGTCAAACTAGGAATGACAACAATGAAGGTGTCATAAACTCAAAACTACAGTTACTACTAGCCAACAAGGCTAAACCCATTTTTAGGACGTACACTAAAAACTCTAGAGACGTACAGAACGAAGATGGCGCATTAAGTGAGAATAAAGACAGCACGAAGGACAGAGACACCGGCGAGGACAAAGAAGAGAAGCGCAACAAATTTACTACAAAACCCAATGTAAAAAGCTCTGTAACTAGTCTGTTCGCAAGCCGTAGCAATACTAACCGCACTAGCACAGTAGAACCTAACTTTAAACGAACTAAACTTAATTTAAGTCTCAAAACTAACACTAGCACACCAGTAGGGGTTAAATATAATAGGTATAGTAGTTTAGTTGCTGATGAAGCAGAACGTGAGGCTGATGAGCAAATTGCTGAACATAATGATGACAGTGATGTTAATAATGATGATGATAATGATGTAGAACACAACACTAATTTTAAGGGTAATGACGTTAATTCTAAACGACGTTTTCAGAAATATCAATACAACCGCTCCAGATTCACTACTACAACAACAACAAGTACGACTACCGAAAGTCTCCCAACTGGAGCTGCAAGAAGCCCATCTGGTATATTCACGCCTAGAACGAAGTTGTACCAGTTGAAACGAAATAGAACTGTAGCTGCTATAGCGACAACAACAACAGAAAATCAGGTAAATGCGTTAGTAGATGTTAAAGGTGAAGATGATGATGATGATGATGAAGTTGAAGTGGATGGTTATTATGATGATGACTCAGATGGGGAAGATGAATCAAGCACAACCACAACCACCGAAAGCACTCCAAACTCTATACCAGCTCCCACACTACGACGTATACGGGTTTTAAAGTACCGCCGTAAAATCGGCACAAACGGCAACGACACGAATACCATAAGTAATGATAGTAATGTTAATGATAGTAATGTTAGTGATAACGATAGTAGTAAACTTACAGACTCTAGTATTACTAATACTACCAACACTGTTAGCTTAGATTCAGACACGCTCGAGCCCAAAGTAGAACGCGCGCGTTTGGAGCTTACGAACTCCCGAAATTCCGAGACATATGAAAGTGACACTGAGGGTTCGGTAATACCCGATAGTAGCCCAACACCAAAGCGCATACGCAAAGTAATACGTAAATTAATAAGACCGGTAAATCGTACAACTGTTGCCACACTGACTGAGGCAGACAAAGCAAACGAGTCTAATTCGTTAAGCGATAGCAAACTCAATACGACATTGTCGGGTAATGGCGCGGCTCGTGCGCGTTTCGTGGCTAGCACAATGCCAACAAACGATACGGACACAAGCGAAAAAGTTGAAGAGGTAGCTGAGGAGGATAGTGAAACCGAAGACGAAGATGTCGACGACGACGAAGAGTATTCCGAAGATAGTGAAGAGATCACAACACAAGTGCCGGTTAGCACAAAAGGCCCCACACTGCCTACACGACCACCATTTGTGTTGACGCGCTCCACAAGTTCAACCGAGGCAACCGCCAACGTAGCGAATGAGGATGCTGATGAGGAGAACGAGGAGGAAGAGGACACATCCGGAGAAGAGGATGACAGTACGGATGCTAACGTGGCTGCGGAAGATGAGGAAGCCGAAGTAGAGGAAGATGAAGAAGAGCAGGACGTACAAGAAGATAAAACAACAGTGCCACCAGTAATAGACGCCGAAGACGACAAAAACGAACAACGCAATCGCCTCAGTAAACTCACATTTACACGCCCAAATATTACAACTACGGCCGATACCAATACAACTGAAGAAAACCATGAAGAAGCCACGCCCAAAACGGTCGTGGCATCAACACGCTTGAAAAAACTGCTACCTTATGTAAACACTACAACAGTCATAACGAGTAACGAGCTCCCAGAAAGTAGCGATACCGATAAAACGAATGCTACACAACCAAAATTCATACCAATCAGACGTCCGTTTGGTTTGGGAGGACCAGTACGTTTAGCCACACCACAAAAAAGTGAAAGTGTGAACGTCAGCGACGAAGAGAAAGCCGCAGAAGTGACGACCACAACAAGCAGAGCGCCGTTCGTACGTCCCACATTACGACGCAAGTTAATTGCGAAACGTCCATACGTATCGGCCAGACCATTCAGCATAAGCTCATTAACAACGCCACAAGTGCCGACCTCAATCACAACAAAACGCAAATTCGTGCGACGTAAATTTGGCAGCTTCCAACCATTCAATTTGGGTAATCGCAATACCGGCGCAGGTTTCGTACGCACTGATCCACGTAGTCAGTTGCTGCCAGAGTCGAATCGTTTCCGTGTTGAGAATGGCAAGCGTGTGCCTATAACAGATGGCGAAAAAGATGGTGAATATGACGAGTATGAGGATGAAAATGAAGATAAAGAGGAGGACGAAGAAGAAGTGGAAGATACAAAATCGCAAACTCCGCATTCGATCGCGACGTTACGTCCAGTTACACTACCAACACACTTATTTACGCGACCGCCCATACCTTTGTTGCATGCGGCTAAAGAGAACAAAGAGGCTATTACCGAAGAAAACGGCGAAGCTGTAGTTGAAGATGAAGAGGATGCCGAAGAAGATGATGAGGAGGAAGAGGAAGCAGAGGAGGACGAAGAGGAGGAGGAAGAGGAAGTTGCCGACGCTAGTCCAAAGATAACACCACCCAAATTCCAACCTAAGGACAACCGTGCACTACCTGGCGCAAGACCAGTTCTTACCACTACCTCCGCCCCACACACAATTAATGTACCCTTCAATGCGCGCGCACGTCTGCCCCCCTCAGGTCCAGGAGGTTTAAACATCGGCAATCGCTACGGTACGAGTACGCCCGGTAATACGCGCGCATCAAATAGACCTCGTGTTATTAATCGCCCACAGGGTGCAGCGTCGCCGAATAGCCCACTCAAACCATTATCTAACACTTACGGGCGAACCACACCGGTAATACCAACTAAATCGGCACCATTTATAGCAACCAATACACGTTCATATGAACGCAAATACACAGCCACATCCACAGAGACACCGGAACTCAATAATAATGATAATTCACTCACTGAAGACATAAATATTGAAGCACTAAATGCACGTAACAAGAAAATATTTGA
Organism: Sphenella marginata; assembly: GCA_951509765.1. NCBI lineage: Eukaryota > Metazoa > Arthropoda > Insecta > Diptera > Tephritidae > Sphenella > Sphenella marginata. The sequence goes on along the minus strand of OX608081.1, from coordinate 66,554,264 downwards.
TATCAATAACAAAAAACACACTACCGTTACACCGAAGACCACCAATTCGGGCGGTAAACAAACACCAACAGATCAAGAACAAGAACAAGAGCCAAAACAACAACAACCCGATACACAAGATCACCTCAGTCAGAAAAACACAGTCACAGAAAATGATGATCACCCCACAGTTGTAAGTGGTGAGCAAGGTTTTATAACCACCACACCACGCACCACACTCACTGCCAACACTAGCAGTGACACAAACACTGATTTGTATCATGCTAACAATGTTAATGAAATCTCTTCACAGGATAATGAGACAGTTGTCGAGCGTGATGGTTATACGACACCACAAATCCCCACCACCACACTCTTGCACATATTCACGCTAACGGATGAAGAGCAAACATCGCCAGCACCAACAGACGAAGATGAGGCGAATATCATTGGTCGTCTTGTACCCGAGAGAACACAACCCAAACACAAACTTGTCGAAGTTAATCGCATTGTAGAGATTACTTCGAAGGAAGAGAAAGTATTACGTACAACGAACGCCAGCCAAGAGATTATTACACCGATTAGTTCGTCAGCGATAAGAGTTGAATCGTTACCACATCTTGAACAATTGGGTGAAATCAGTGTGGTGAAATATGTGCACTTAGTCGATGGTAGTGATATTTCTGTGGATAGTCACAGCTCAGTAACAGATTATACACCAACGGAATTGATAGCATCAGCGCCTGTACGTAACTCATTGCCGGTGGAAAACCTAACGCCCGTACGTAACTCATTGCCGGTGCAAAACTCATTGCCAGTACGAAACTCAGTGCCGGTACGAAACACTTTGCCCGAGGATGGACCTTACTATGTGCCACAATATGCTTACTCTACAGAGAGTGCACAAGTACGCACAACGTTGGAGCAGCGTAACGGTAAAGCATTGATACCTGACGTGATACGGAGTGCAGTGGAGACCTCAACCATTTCGTTGGAAGGTCTATTCGATGAGGCAAGGCAAGGTAGGGTCTTTGATTCTGTAAATAATGTGTACTATGTATTCGCAACAACACCTAAAAGCGACTTTGAAGAAAATGAGAACATAAAACAAAACGAAAACGAAAACGTAACTGAAAACGTCGACGATAACGCACACGAAGAAAGCCAAAATCGAAACATAAACACGATTACAGCACTACCGACTACTGCCAACACGACGACGACTACCACTGAGCGCCCTTATCCCGTTTTTACACCTCACAGTAATAACGTAAATAACATACCTAATGTAGCATACACCAATTTATTAGAATCCACCACAGTTGTAAGCGACTCCTACGAACCTGAAAGTGTAACCAACATGCCAGCGCACAAGAGCTCACCCTCAATTCAAGAAACTTTCAGTCAAAACACGAGTATAGCTGATGTTGATAGTAGTAACTTGGAAACGGACACCACCACGCCCACTACTCCAACAACAACAACAGATGCATCAACAGTCGGCAGCGATGTTGTGGTGAAATCGAGTACATACGTAAGACCTGTTGTACCCTTACCACTTTTACGACCCGAATCCAATGAGTCCTCCCCTTTAGTCATAACCATAGCCAATCTTGACCAAGTTATACTCAGTAAAGTAGAGCACACAAACTTAGCCGAAAAACCTCAAACGACAAACACCGAAACACAAACGAACACACAAAACGAAGCGAGTTTCACTGATTCGCAAGCAGAATACTCAAATCGTTTTGTGTCTGTAGTTGAGCCACCAACCAATCTAATACACGAACATGCTATTAAAACTCACAACACTGCTGAGGGTGATGTGTCTATGAAAGATATAAACCGCGTTGGTAGTATTAGTAATAGCAATAATATTAGTAAAAGTAGTAGCAATACCGCTGATGCTCTCCATAGCTTCAGTAGCAATGGCATGGCAGTTAACGAATCTGTAAGCGATAGCGCCGAAACAAAAGTGGTACCTAAAAGAAAGCCACGTAAGCATAGGGCGCGTAAAGGAAAATCTGCTCGAAAACATAAGCCGACAGTTGATAGCGAAATTGTTACAACAACTGACAATTCCGCTGAGCGTGAGCTCAACAGTAGCACAGGCACGCCAACAGAAACAGCAACAACGAGCGCTCCTAAATTAAATGTCACGTAAAAGCGTTCTGCAGCTTAAAGTTTTAGTTTAGCTTATTTTCTAAGAAATTTTTGCATAGCTTAACACATACATATATATTTAAATAGATCAAGATATAATCATAAAAGTTAACGCAAAACGCAATACAAAATGGAAGTAACGCGCTTTTTATGTATCAAATTTAGAATGTAAGCGAATAAGAGCCATACGTGTATCGGGTTGAGAATTATGGAAGCTGGAAGCTAAAAGCAACGAACGCAAAAATAGTAAATATATACAGATATTGTTAAAATCGAGTAACGAGCGCTTAGCTTTAATTTTTTTGTGTTTCTAGAAAGTCTGTATGCTGTGCGCAGTCGGTTCTTTTGCGTACGTGCATGCAAACGTGATTGCCCCAGACTGTGTATTTTTGTGTTCCTTTACAAATAAAACATACCATTTTTTACCCAATCGTCTTTTAATTGCAGAAAAAGTGTGCAATATAAGTATTAAAACTCAAAATGAAGAAATTTTGTAAAGAATGTCACTTGGCTGCTTTTGCGCACAGCACACAGACCTTAAACTTGAAATACTCAGAATAAATACATAATTAGTTTATAAATATCTAGTCTTATCATTATCTGTGTACACAGCATTGAATTCGAGTTTAATTAGCTGCGCTGTTTATATACATATTTTAATACTTTATATATGTACATACATACATATGTATAAATGTAAAAAAAAAAGAAAAAAAAATATATACGAGTACGTAAAATATTTTCAAAATATTTTGATTGCGTTCGCTTCGTAACAACCGTGGAACGTTTTCAATAATAAAAACGCCCTAGCTTGATACTTTTCTCTTTCATTCTCCATCTCCCTCTGTCCGCGTCTCTCTCTACCTCTCTGCTTTCGTTCTTACTTACTGTCGCTCCTTCTTGCCTTCGTTTTTTTCTTTTTTATTTTTTATTTTATATTCAATGCATAAGGGACAAAATTGTTGAGTACTGGCACCGATAAACGTACACTGCTACCATAGATTTTTTTTAGGTTACGTAGGAATCCCGTTATTTTTCCTCCCAAAATATAGAGAACCCCGCTCGGTCTATGGCAAGTTAGTCGATCTAATATGTTATGCCGTGACTTTGCTCAGGAGATTTTCGAAGAGTAGTCTTACACCCACTTTAATATCTTTTACTGATCAATTTATCTTTGATATGCTTCAGTACCGTCCAGCCACAGTTCCATTTTTAAAGTTTCAAATGCCGCTCTCATTTAGTCACACGCTTATCGTGCTCTCTAATATCACTGCCTGTCTATTCGCAGTTGACGGCGTTTCCCAGGTTGTATATTTTCTATCCAAGTGCTCCTTCTTTTAGTCCTTGCTGAGCTGCGCTGCTTACTGTTCTTATTCTTCGCTACTGCCTTCTAGCAGACTTCAACTCAAAACATTAATAACGCCCCGGCAGCCTCCAACTCGATTCCGCGCTTTATAATCACTAGTAGGGTCATCTTAGTTCTTAGTGAAGAGTTCCCTTGTTGTTGTAACCGCAAAACTCTCACTGTCTTTTGTTCAAATGAATCTTTCTGGAACCAGCCCTACTGTCACGGCAACAATTCCTTGACCTCTTGAACTTTCGGGTCGTGGATTTTGGTCGCCTCTTACGACAGACACGCCTATCACCGATATATTCTAGAACCCTAACCTATCATTCCACAAGAGAGCCTAAGTACTCCGGGTTATACGGTTATTCCATGTGCCAAAAGTAAAGATTTTAACAAAAAAACACTGGAAAGTCCAACCAGCTTATTATGCATTGAATATAAAATATTGGACTCTAATCGAATGTTGGTACGAATTAGAGTTTTCCTATACCTGGCTAGACTAATTCAGTCCTATGGCTACTTTTTAAATGCCATACAAGTTGTTGTCTTTTGAATGCCTTAACTCGCCTGAACTAAATTTTTTTTATTTTTTTTTTTTGTTTTTTTTTGAATAATTAATACAAACTTATATATAAAAGCATGCGAATACATAAATATGTATCTACGAAATAATATCATTAGCATTTTAACTTGAAAACCAAAGTAAATTGCTTTGCTACGCCGCTGCTTTCGCTACATATTCATATGCTTTTGCAAAATTAAAATTCAAATTAAAAGGAATCACACAAACAAATATTCATAAATCGAAATTTTTTTACTCATAAATGCTTAATTTCTTTCAAAAGCATAGAAATCAACAAATTCATATGTAGATCTATAAAAAAAAATATGCCAAATCTGAAATGAATTCACTGACAGCTTTTGTGCTCGTAAGGGTTAATACACACATTAGGGTGTTTCATTTTAAAGCGACACTTGTTTTGTTCTACCTGAAAATTAGTTTCAATTACAAAATTAATAATTATGACTTCATATGAGAAAATGCTGGCGGACAAAGAATTTTTGAGTTGGAAAGCTGGGTAGTAATCTAAGACCTTACAAAGAAATGCTTTTCAGAAGAAACAAAAAAAATTCGTCTGAAAATGAAGCACCCTATCACACATGCCATGGCATACAGGGATGTGTAAGCATTTATGCAAATATAAAAGAAATACCTGAATACGGCTATAACTCTAACAACAACTTAATCAATCGTATGAAAAAATAAAATTTTTTTTGGTTCAGCTAAGTTTGGTTTATTTAATTTTAAATCTTCAATTTCGCTCTAGTTCTTCTTACACATTTACCGTAATATATATATAATTACTTAGCTAGTTATACTTCGCTTTTGTGCGATCTATTATTTACTTACAATATATGTATATACATATATAAATAATTAATATTAAAATACATTTCAATAATAAAATAATTTAAGTCACAAACACACCATTTTTTAGTTATTAAATATTTATATATATATTTCTATGTATATTCTTGTATAAATGAACTTTTGTAAGCACCCAATAAAATGAAAAAATACACCACACTATACGAGTATGTACATATATACTATGTAAAAAATTTCTAAATGGAATGTATGTATGTAAATAGAAAAACTTTTTTACATAAAGACATATATGATTTTATGTATTTTAATACATAACATAAATATATATATAATACATATGTACATATTTTAAATAATAACTAAACACTTATATTAAAATATTATGAATATTCCCTTAGCACACTTCAAAAATTGAGAAATTATATTAACTCTGCTTAACAAAATTCCTTAAGGTCAACCGACCAAGTTTCGAACACCTTTGACGTAATCTGATTCGAATTTAAGGATGTGAGATTAATGCATTTATCGAACTTAAACGTGATTAATGAGTTGTAATAATTATCAATTAATCAAAAACGTTTAATTTTGCGAGTCGAGTCAAATTGATTATAAAGTAATCACAAAGAAAACAATTGTTTAATCGACTAATTTTACATTATTGATTAGATACTATTGGGCAGCTGTGAATAAACAAGAAAACGTCTCTAACTAACTAAGATTACCTATTTTTGAAGTTACTCGAGTAATGTTTGAATGAACATAACTTTGATTAATCCAGTAAGCAAATAAGTAAGAAATTGAATATTCAACTTTCTCTATAAGTCAATTAAAGACACATCTCTAAGCATTATCATTTCCCAATTACTATCTTTTCTTACGAGCTAGCTTTCAGTGTTGTTGATCAAAAGCATCAATGCTGACACTTTTTAAGAGTTAGTTAAACATTGCAATTCTTCCTGGCATTTACAATTTTTTATTTAACCAAGTCTTAATCCAAAATTTTCTGATAAAAATTTACTGATTAATTTTACACAAACACAAAACAATTTAAGTGCATTAATTTAGATTTCTTTTAATTTTATTTTATAATATTTAAATTGAAGTCGTCTGGATTTTGTCATCAAATTTCACTTGAACTCTGATGAGGGTAACGTTAATTCAATCTTTGCTTACCTTGCTAAAGGGTTTTAACGGTTTCTTTGAGTGTTGGTGGAAAAGTAAGATAGGGAGGGGTGTATACATATATAATATAGGAGGAAGAGAAAGGGGGAAATAAATGGAATTAACAAAAGTAGAAGTGTAGGAAGAGGACAAGAAATAGTAAAGGCAACAGTAATAGACACGAGGGAGAGAGAGAAACAGTAATTGGAATATGAAGACAGTGTTGCCGCTGAAAATTTTCAAAAAGGGTCCCAAAAAAGGGTCCCAACAGAAAAAAAGGGTCCCCCTTTTTTTTGATAAGACATTTTGTTTTTTTCGAAGAAGTGCATGGTTCCACAACTGAATCGGATAAATATTCCGCACTGATTTTTTAGTTTGTAACAACATCCTCGTCCGAATTAGAAACCGAACGTTTTCTTTGTATAATATACCTGCAAAATGTTTATCAGTGAAAATATAACAATTTAGTTTAGTTAAATAACTACTTACTTGTCCATGCAAAATGGAAAATCTAAAATCTAATAAATTTCTTTCCACTATCTCCTCTTTTTACATTTAGAAATTGGTGTATACATATGTCGGAGTTGTGAAATGATACAGCGTTGCCAGCAGTTAGACTTCTGATAGGCATTTGGAAATCGGCAACGGTTGCCGAAGTAAAAGTAAAATAGGAACAAGGAGATTTTTTTGGTTTTTAACAAAGAACGAAAAATATGCATTTCATTACAGTTTGAAAGTGAAAAAAGGTCCCGAATTTTAAAAAAAGGGTCAAATATCGTACTTTTTTGAAAAAGTAGGGTCCCGGCTTAAAAAAGGGTCAAATTGACCCTTTAGGGTCCCCAACGGCAACACTGTATGAAGAGATAGAGGCAAGTGAAAATGAAGTAGAAGAGCCAGAGGAAAATTGAGGGGGAGCAACAGGGGAAGAGGGAGATAGATAGTATACATTTTCAACAAGGGGGAAGTAAATTTTTATTCAGGGAAGCAGAACAGCTGTGTAAATAGCTTTTGTGTTTCTAAACATCGTGTTGATTTAAAAAGAATACATCTACAGCCACACTGCAAAACCCCGTAAGTCACTATTTTCCCAAAAATAAGGTTCTGAGCCTTTTCCATAGATCGTGATATTTCGCACACTAAAATTCAGTAAAAATCGGGTTACAACTTCCCGTTTCTTTCCAGTGGTGAAATGAAATAACCGTCGCTCATATACATACGTTATAATTATTACAGTTTTTTCCCTCTCCTGAAAACTTTTTGGTTTTGAACATACAGGGTTTTGCAGTGTGGCTGTCGACATATATGATTACGATGTTGCCTTTCATTTTTTCTGCAAAATCAAAAAAAAAAAGAATTGACGATAATCCAATAATACAAGTCGTGTTAATTTACAATCTGATTTTTGTTTCCTCTCGAATTTTGACAGTCCACACATTTTTTAGTGCGATTTTGACTATAAACTCACAAATTACAGAAACAAAATACATAGAAAGTTTGTGTGTGTCTCCATGTTTGCCTAGCAGCTACAACCTGTTATAATTGAATCAAGGAATGACTAAGAATTATTATCAACTGGTCTTGAGCTCGTAAAACATACCAAAATATGTAAATGAACAGACCGTATAAACCAAAAACTAAATTTTAAATTTTTTTGTCAATTTCTTTTGTTTATTGTTAAACATTTTTGTACAACTTTTTATATTGGGGGATTTAATTTAGCACAAAACTCAACACAAAGAAAATTTCTAAAAAATAATTAATTAAAAATATGAAAGTATGTGTCAAGACATCTCTACAATTGTTATAAGACCGACAGCGAAATGAAAGAAACAAGAAAAATAAACACGCATTTCAAATAAAATGGTGGCCAGTTACTGTTAAACGCCCGAAAGACGTTAATTCTTATGTATTTTACTACTTCCCAATTACATATTCTCAGTTGAACGTTTGACAAAATTTAAAAGCAGGATTTAGTAAAAATGCTTTAGCTAAAACTAGTAACTTCTGACTGAGAGAGCAACTTATTTCTTTCAATCGTTTATGTGCCCTAAGCAACAAAAGACCAAGTTCCAATAACTTCTGACTCATACGGGATCACATAGCACAGTTAGAAAAATGTTAGATTTGTTCTTGTTTGCCACTGTAAATGAATAAGTAAGCTCGACAGTGCTCTTTGGTAAAATACCATTACCGTAATCAAATATTCTGGAGCCGTTAGAAAGTTGTTATGTCATTCTATAAAATAAAAAAATAAAACATAATATGTATATGCTAATATAAACTAAAAATCCGGCTCTTAAAAACTTGTAGCCGCATAAAAAATCAAAAACAATCGTGTGCTGCATGCAAAGTCAACACTTTTTGTGAGTACGCATGCAGATACGTTGAGAGTAGGTACATGTGCAGTGCATTTTCAATATGTCATACTTACGGACTTACGTACATATATACATACATATTTACTTATATACATACTTACTAAATAACTTCTAACATATGTAGAGTTGAGCGAATTCTCCCTATTAAAATGCATGAGCATTTATGACACTGACTTTACGTGTTTATTCTTGTTTGCTTTTCTTTTCAAATGCACACTTTTGACTAAAACAAGGAGTAAATCATTTTTTATGCTCAAATACAGTGGCGGATTCAGGATTTAATTGAAATTGCGAGGTCATCTTTTATAAACAGTTCCTGAAAACTTGACTTTCTATTCCAAAGTGGGGGGTTTTGACCGACACCTCGTGGATGCGTCCCTGACAGGTAACCACTAACGTTGCGTGCAAACTTTTTTCCTACTCGTTTGGGTATGCCAAACAAATGAAGAAAGTAGTATTGTAGTAGGACTAGTTGGGATCAATTATAGTCCGCTGTAGGTAAAATGTCTCCATCGCGCGCCACTCGTTTTCGATATTAGCCCCACAATTTTTTGCAGGGTATTTAGCAGACGATTAATTACCTTAAGCACGCAGTTTTTTGCCGCTTTATTTGCAATACTGCAGTGTTGAAAATTTTGCTAAGTCAAAACAACAATTACACTGTGCAACAGCAATTTGGCAACATATTCTTAATGTTTTTTTTTTTTTTTCAGAAATAGGCTCTAGTTTTTGCGATTAGCATTTATATATTATAATGAGTCTTTAGAGCCTACAAAAAAATACTGTAAGGCTTCTTGTCGCTCGCAGAATTAGGCTGGAATAGTAATAACGGGGAGCTGCTTTTGCATGAGTTTAAATAAAATATTGTAATAGGTCGTGAATATTCTCACTCAGTTTTATACAAATAGGTATATTTCACCTTGAGCCTTCATATGTACCGTGCTGTATTAAATACCACAATCCCATTGCGGTATGACTCGTTGCCACTTACCCAAATCAACAACAGCGAAGGAAAATTGTATCCTATTTTTCAAGTAAAACCTCTAGTAATACATATATCAATAAAGAAGATATTCAACTCGTTGTACTTGTTGTTTGGTGATGCGTGTACAAACATATCTACAGAAAGACGGAAAAATCTCATTCTCACTTCGTTGCAAAAAAGATATCTAAATTTGTTGCACAGTGTCATTAGCCAATTTTGAACTAAATACAAGCTCATGCATTATTGACTGTTAATGTGTTTTCGATTACAAATGAATGTCTCGTTTTTTTATTTTGTTTTTATTTCGGCACGCTGCCAAAACAACTGGCATTGCATATGAATCTTGTTGTAGTAATTTAATGTTTAAATGCAATGGCATGATTTTGAACTGATTTTAAATTACGAGTTTTGCCTAAGTAAACATTATTTGTTAACTGCGTGTGCAGTATTTTTAAATGTTTGCTGGAAAAATTGCAATTATTTACTAAATTTTAACTGGAGCTGAACGATATTAATATACCAAGCTGCAATGCCTTGCAATACTCTACATTGAAAATTATTTACTATTTGTGAATGAAACTACTCTTTCTAGCATAATAAGTAATCAGTTAATTTGTAAATAGTTCTCACGAGTGCATAAAAGAAAGTTGTCATGCCTCGAACCTTCGATTCTCTCCATGATTGTTGTCAATATTTAGTGGACTTGACAGGTGGTCTAAAGCTGAACTGATAACGTTCAACCCGAAATTCGATATCGAGTTTTGCTAGATATTTTGGTTCGAGGTTGCCATATAATTTAGTTGGTTGTAGGTATTCTTCACTTAAGACATATGTACTCGTAGTTTTTGCAAAAGTTTTACTTACCAATCATGTGTACGAAATTTCATAGAAATGTATCAGGCCACTTTGGAAATAGTAGCGAATATGCAGAAAAATAAATATAATGCGATTATATCTCCCTACCTTGAATAAAATTATATTGATACTATTTTTCAAATTGGCGAATAAAATTCTGTAGAAATTGTAAACCTTAATATTCATTGCTAGTTTAGAACTGATCCCTGCTTGCCTTCAAAACTAAAAATAAGAAAATAAACTTCATATAAATTTCTAGATAATTAAATTCCCCACAAAAAAAAAGAGTTCGAAGGAAGAGTTTAGTTAGGTGTGCTGAGTAATCGAGCTTAACTAGGAAAACCCGTGTGTGCTTTCTTTTCCTTCTTTGAGAGTCTTTTACTGGAACGATTCATAGCGTGAATGACACGGAAACCCGGCCAACCTTCGGGTACGGTATTTTAGTCGCTTCCTATGAGACACACATGCCTTGAACTCCGAATAGGGGGTCACGACGATTTCTGCAAAGTTATATTTTTCGTCCTTCCTCTTATTGAACTATAAACTTTAATTATAAACTTTTTTTCGCAGAAATGTGGCCTTTCATACTAGTCATAATGCTTTTAAAAAGCTGGTTAATTTTCATAAAAATTTTGATTTGTTTGCTCGAGTTCATTAGAAGTCTTGAATGCGTCTTTTGTAATTGGTTTATGATGTTCATACAATCAAATGTTAAGTTTAATATTCATTTTAAAAAGTTGCTTCTTCCTAATACTTACCCAAATCTGGAATTTTAATGATGTAAAAGAGTAAAACAAATTAGTTGGAAAATATGTGCTTTACCATAATTTGATTTTACCAATTTTAACCAAATTCTTTTGTAACAGCATCATTATACGAACAACAACAAAAAACGCCACAGTCGCATCTATTTTTGTTTGTGTTTATTATGTAAGCAAGCATTAATATATTTTGTTTACTCACCATCAACAAAAAAGAAGCAAAGAAATTCAATAAAGAAGCAACCAAACACAAAACTGGTAAAATTAATAACGTAAAAAATTGTCGAACGCGCTGCAACGGAATGTGGTTATTGTGTAAATATGCACACACACAGATGCACATGCATACATACAAACATATTTTAGATGTGTAATTTATAAATGAGTTTATGCGCTTCAACAGGCTTCTTTGATGCTGCAAAATCTGTTGAGGTAAGCGACAAATATGAATCCAACTTATGGTTGTGTGTGTGTTTGTCAATATAAATAAATTTGCTCATCGCATAGCACCAAGTTTCAATTTGTTTTCTTTTTTCTTCTTTTTTTCAATTTTGTATATTTTTCTATGCTGTTGTTATTGTAATTTATTACCGCAATGCGGACGTGCTTTGACGCTGTTTTGCCTATGCGCAAGCTGGTTTCGTCAGCATCAATATTGGCATGTCAAACTATTTGCTCTGTCAACTAGACAGGCTCTTACCTAATTAGGTAAATTGCCATTACCCAAAGGCGCTTATAAATATGTAGATACGTGGAGACATACATAGCAAGGTGACATGCCAAGGAATCGCCAAATGTCCAACGTCAAATTTGAGATTCATTTCGCAGTGCCAGCAATAAAAGTTTTCTCAACATTCTTTCATACATATAATCGATTTAGAACAGAACAGCAATACTACCCAAAACAACGGTTTTAAGAATGTTGGTCGGTCTTTGAAACAAACAATTTATTTTGATCAACTAAACGAACTTCGTTGAGCCTCATTGAGATTTTACACAAACAACAAGCTTGTGTTTCCGGTCTTTATATTTGAAGTATCCTGGTTCGGTACGAGCTATAGACCTATTAATAATTTTTTTCTGCAGCGAAAAATTATTGTTGTTTTGGGGTTTCTTAATAATTTTGTTATTAATTATTAAAAGTTTTTGTTGAATTGAACAGGAACAATTTAGAGACAACCGCCATAGCTTTTCTTATAGATCCATTTCGGAAGTTGCTAACTTCACTCATCAGAGAAATTTTTGGCACGCATTGCTAACTATTGAGCTAACAATACGCTGGGTTTTTTGCCTTCTCTTGAAAAAATCTGTCGATGTGGTCAAGCTATGACAATATGTATCTAATTTTCTTAGCCAACGTACAAGGCTAACATTTTACTATTCTTTTTGACTTTTAGACTAAACGACTAACAAAAGACTTAAGCGACAAACTCGCAACTTAAGCTCTGTTTTCTTTTGTGAATCTTTTCGTTTATTTAATGCTGATCTCACAGTTGTACACTTACGGAATATATCACACATAAAGCAACAAAATTACTATTTCTTTTGATCTAGAATCATTAAGCTCATTTCAAGGTTTATCATATACTCGTAAGCACGTGGAAGTGAGCTTATTTTATAATTTGTTTTGGTTTGATTTGCATTTTAATGATTTTTTCCTTTTGTTGTGTGCGGCAGTACGCAATGTCTAATTAAAAATTCAAAACACATGAATATTGTAGTTTATCTGATTTTATCTTAAATTGCTAATATATAAGTTTTTAATTAAAACTGGCAGGAAATATCTAAACTGTTTCCATTCTATATCTTAAAACACACATGAATAGGTTTCTTTGTGATACTCAATTCAGATAAATAGTTCTTACCCTTTGCTGAAACAAATAGTTAATTAAAAGCACAAACTTAACAAATTTGGAGTATGGCGCAGATCTGATCAATAGTGAACTTACCAGTTTTGAACACCCACTAACAAAGATCAATCACTTTACTGATGATGGGACTCAAAAGAGCATTAGTATCTTGATGGTCTAGCCTTCGGTTCGGCTTTTTCAAGCTGGAACTTTTTCGAGGGGATTACCGTACTAATTAATTTTGTAGAAATACGTCATAAACCAGTAGTTTGATACCCAAATTGGCAAATATCACTTAAATTCTGAAAAATTCAAATAGGTGGCAACCATTTAAAATCGCTTAAGTAGGCGAATATTTTCATTGACATTGCCATTCTGACTTTATTTTAAACGTGCAAGAGAAATTAAATTTTAGGATCCGAAATTGGAAGTGTTTCTCCCAAAAATTAGATACACCCTGTCCTTCAGTCGCCTTTATTGTTACTGCACTGCAGTTTAGAGTTTCCACAATTCCAATTTTCTGATGGAACTTGTGGGCATTTTTCTTATAATCCAGCATCGTAAGCTTCCCCCGCCGCTTGGTCTAAAGTATCTTTGTTCCACCTAGTTGTCTCGCTTCTCTCTTCACGCCACGATGTTTAAAGCGTTTTTCAACTCAAAGACTTCGAGACTTATTGGAATCCTATAGTTAATTGGTTGCTTCTTTAAGTCGAAAATTGCTCTCAACGAGTAGGTGCGAGGGTTACATATGTGATTTCAGATTTGAAATCTTTTTACTGCTTCCTCTGAAATACTTATAATGAAGTATGTCATCACATATTAAACTTTTTAATTCGAAAAGCTATTGAAATTTTTTGTCAGTCTTTATTGGAAAAATGTAAAAATATACATTAGACTGGACTTAAATAAAAATATAAAAAATAATATTGATATTTCTTTTAACAGAGTAAAAAACGTTGAAAAACTTACATTACTTTTTAGAGCACTAACAACATTAGTTTCAATTTTTTAGGACTGATCATATTTCCCCTTTAAGAACTTGCATTTCTCTTTTTTCTACAATGAATTTTGCTAATTTGATAAATTTCTAAACAAAAAACATGAAATCAGAAAATTACACCAATGTTCAAAACTTGAATTCGCTGCAACTTATTTGTGGCAAATTCCATGACGATAAATTTCTATGATTTTGTAATTTTTGAGTTGTAAAGCAAAAACTATAAAAGTTCTGTAAATTTAAACAAATAATTAATATGAGGGTCTGAACTTTTCACACTAAAATTTTTTTCGTCACACTGATAAACATTTTTTCTGGCCCGTCTAATATATTTAAACAAATACTCAAACCTACCTATTTCCACCTACCCTGCATCTGCTGCCAGCAAAGCTTTTCAAGACGATGCTGATGATGCGCTCTTACAAAATTTTTAACACATTGTTTAATATTGTGGCCAAACGCCCGCATCTTCAACAATCAAGTGTATTTCTATTTAACATTTTTTATTACCAACTTATGTAATTTCATATGCGCGACCATACAAAGTAGCACCACACCTTGAAATAATAATCCGCCGATTCGTGTTTGACAAAGCAACAAAGCAAAGAGATCAAAATACATATGTTCAATGTCAACAGCACATTGCCTGTTACATGCTTAGACAGAGGTGTGTGCGTGACTGCATTGTTTGTGGTAAATATTCATACGTTTCATGGGCTGGTTGACTGGCTTATGACTAATAAACTTGCTATATGATCATGTAATCCGTCTTAATTAAAAAGAGTTGCCTCGTAGTAGCATCTTTATTACATATTTCTATTATGTACATACATACATACATATATGTGATCAACAACGACAAGAAAAAACATATGAAAAGCAGTGCTCTATGCACGACTTTTATTTAAATTTAAAAAAGTTTTGTGAAAGGACAGATTTTCTAATTAAAAATGCAACTCCGCAACGAGTATACATTTTAATTGGATGCGTCTTTGTTGGCCATTAAGCTGGCTTGTGTGCATACTTAAGCGCAACTGCTTTTGTTGTTACTTTAACTTTATAGGAGAAAAGTTTAGCTAAGTTCAAAGCACGGATGCAATCAGAAAGCAATAAAAAGTTAAAAGCATTTTGTTGTTGGTTCAGAGCCGCATAATAGAAAATAATTTCAAAAACCAAATTTGTTTAGTTCAATATACCAAAAAATGCTCATGCTTTTTATTCGTAACATTTTGTACGAAACTACTATAATTATGTTATATAATATATATTATTAATAATTTTTATTAATTGTTAAAATATTTAAAAAAAAAAGGGTAGTCATCACAAAGTAATATAAAAAATATAAAATTAAAATAAAAAAAAAAAACAAATAATAATTTTCTATTTATTTTTAATAATTTTTATTAATTGTTAAAATATATAAAAATTATTTTTAAAAATTTATTAGTTATCAGAAACTAATACTAAAAAAATATTACGTTTTTTGGAATAAAAAGAGGTCAATAATCAGATTACTAAGAGCGGGGCAAATTTCTATTTGGCGATTATTAATGCAAATTTTATAAAAGGCTTTAGTGTCGTTGTATGTATGTATGTATATTATGAAACATGTAGTTTTTGCTGCTTTTTCCATTAAAATAGAAATACTCAATGAATAAAAATGTATAACAACGGGACTTGAGCTTGAGAAAACCAACCTTTTTTTAAATTAAAAAAATTCAAGAGAAAAACATATTTAGATGCATTGTTTGTAATTCGCTGGTTTTAAAAAAATTCCCAAAAAAAAATTTTGGACTTAGTTTTTTTACAGAAATAATTTTTTTTTTTTTTTGGTGTTAGCAGGAAAATCTTTTCAAAAACTAGTTGTTTTTTTTACTAAAGTAAATTTTAATTTTCTTATTCGAATAGTTTTGAATTTAATTGGTTATCTCCAAACTTTATTTTCTACCTTTTCAAAAATTTTTCGATTTCATACTCAAAATGCGGAATTTTTTGCGTTAAGAAAATTAAAATTATTAAAATACAAAAGAAATAACCAAATTAGTTTTATTTAATAACAAAATCACCGTTAACGCACAGCCCTGATTACGTTCAGCATGCAATAAGCAAACATAATTCTTAATAACAAAACCATTTCAAAAATGTACAATTAGTCATAAATTAGAGCGCGAACACAATACTTGCATGCATACAGCCTACCGCCATTTGGCCATGTGCTTACTTGTTTGTACTTGATCTAAAGAAACTGCATATTTTTCTGTTGACAATGCATTATTAATGGCATTGAGCATATGTACATATGTGTGGTTTGCTGTTTTTGTTTTTATTCTAACACCATGTGTTACTCTTTGTATGGTGTTATGACTCAACGTACAATATCTGCAAATCATTTTGATCTCTTTGACGAAATCATTTTTACTTTAGACATATGTAAATAAATAACGAAAAATAGCATAATAAAGAAATTTCATTTGAAAAAATATTGCCTGCTTTTTTAATACAAAATAAGTTGCAAAACAATTTACTTGGGTAACGAAAGACTTAAGACACAAACTTGCAAGCATCCAACGGTCGCTGCACGAATTATTGGGCTGTAAAATGTAAAATCACTTCAGCGCCAAACTAAAAATGCATGTAATGCCTCTAGTTGTGTTTTTACTTTCACACACCTTTCACTAAGGTTAGGTCAAGTTGAGCTCTTTCACATGCAAGTTTCAGTTTTGAAAATTGTCGCTATTATTTTTTGAGAGATAATTTTGAACACTCGAACACTTAAGGTTATTTTCAGCTATTTGGCTACTTTTAATTTGATTGACCAGTTATTTGTTATTATTAATTATTTAAAGTTGTTTTACCCTTTTTAATTATATAACTTTTTTTACATAACTTACAAGCATGATTATTTTTAATTATTTCAATATTTATAATTACTTAATTAAATTTTTTTAACTGCTTATTTCTGGTCATTTGCCTATTTTATTCCATTTAATTATTTGAGTAATTACAATTATTTAACTTGACTTGATTATATTCAAAGATTTTATTGATTGCAAAGCCTTGATTATTTGCCGCTAACTGACTCTATTTAGTTAATTGATTACTTGACTATGATTACTCTTAATTACTTGATTAATTTTTATGTAATTAATTTTATTTGATCTATTTTTTGAGCTATGGGGAAACTTTTTTATATGTTATTGCTTTAGAATATAAATTTTTCCATACACTCACTGTTTTTAATTAATTGATTTTTTACATTTTTTTAGGAAAGTTTTGTTTAATTATTTTGTAAATATTTCATAATTTGACATTAGTTTAGGATTTTCGATTATTTCATATATATATATATATATATTTATTTTTTTTTTACTTTTTACTTTTAGTTAAATAATTATTTTTTATTACTTGACTAGTTTTATTTAATTGATTACTTCAAGTTCTTTGTATATATTCAGCCATTCAATTGCTTTTGATTACTTTTTTTTTAACTAATTACTTCCAGTTAACTCTTTATTTTTAATTATTTAGCTATATTGTTTGCTTATTATTTTAAGTTTTCTAATTATTTTCAAATATATATTTTTTTTATTTACTTAATTAGTACCTGACTATTTTTCTTTAACAAGTTATTTATTGTATAAATCTAAGTGGGCTTATTATTTGATTGACATACATATTTTAATTATGATTTTAATTAAATACCGTGCTACCTTAAATCGTTAAAAATCCCTTTAAGATTACAAAACATGCAACAATGATTTATTCATTAAATTAAATTTGGTTATAATATTAATAAACTTATGTACAAAATAAGTTAGGATCTAAGTAGAAACTAAATATAAGATTGTAATTATTATTTTTTGTTGTTTCATTTAAAATTAAAAATGTAATTAAATTTATTCAAGTTTCGTCTAAATGCTTGTTAAAAAACAATGATCATGTAATAATCCTAAGTAAATTTTTTAAAATATGCAACAATATTATGTAAGACATTTCAACTACTTTCTTGAATTCAATAAATATTTTCTTTTGTTTTAACCACTTTAACGAGGTTTTAGATAAACAACTTTTTTATTCGCTTGCATTTTATTATAAATTATTTTCTTACTACCGGAATTTTTGGTTGTAAAACTAGTTTCTGTAACAAAGTTTTTTACCACAATTAACGAAATGAATATATAAATATAAATTTTGTATTGTATGAAAAATATTTTTTTTTCTTGCTTGTGCTTAACCATAGATTTTCTTATATTTACAAAAAAAAATCCTGCACCTTACCTGCTTAACAACGTCACGGATTTTGGTAAATAAAACACAGTTAACACAAAATTTAAAAACAATTTATTTGTAAGATATACATACATATGTACATATATGCGTATATATTTATTGATTACATCTACTAAATTTCATATTTATAACGTATACATTTTTGCTATTAAGTCACTCTTCAGGATCACTTGGCATATCATCTGCTACTACATAAATATAAATTTTGATTTTTTTCTATTTTTTACAACGCAAGCACACGCAGCCACACTCACTCATAACACTCAAATAGCAACAAAAAACATGCACACAAAGATTTAAAAGCAAAAAATATGCAAATTTTCAATTAAATTGACGTTAAACCAAAAACAAACAAAAAAACTGCAAAACATTTCGTTCACAAAAAAAAACCCAAAAAAGTAGACACAACCGCAACTCTCTCTTCCTGTTCACACTATCCAACACTTAAATACCAAAAAAAAGTCGTTTTCCTTTCCAACAAAAAATTCCCTCCAACAAAATTTATACGTAAACAATGTTTTTTTCGTTTTTGTAAATTTCAAACTCTTCCGTACTAACGAAAACACGCTTCCATCGTCTTACAGATCCGAACACCGACTGCAACAACGATCATAACGGCAACTGCGCCGACTCGACGACCACTGTTGAGCGTGCGTCGGCGCAAAATCAATATACCGAACGCTTCATCAGGTATACCTTACCAGACGGCTATAACGTCGGCGTTAACAGGCAGCACGACAACAAGTCAAACGGCAACAACAATTACAACAGCAAACACGTTTTCTACAAAAAATGATGATTTGCAAATAATAACAACGGAATTACCAACGACCTTTAATAAGCAACAACAACAACATCAACAACAACTAAATCGTAATCGCACTAAACTGGTAGCACCGGCACTAACAGCAACAGCCACAGCAACAGCTTTACCCACAACAACAACAATAGCAGACATAACAGCACCGCCAACAACAACAACTTCATTATTACTAACACAGCCATCATCATCATCATCATCAAGCGCCGCAACTATTATTTTAAATAGCGAAACATCCAATAGCAGCACGAATTTTAAGCCACATTTCAATACGAAGCACAGAGCTAAACTTTTGGCTACAACTTTGTCTACACGCGCATCACCAACAACAATAATAACAACAACGCCAAAAATTGAGGGAGCAGCAGCGGCGGCTGCCACTACAACCACATCAAACATTAATGATATCATACAAACAGCTAACGCCAACACTAAACAACCGTCAACTTTGTTACGACGCAAATTCCAAACACGTCGTCTCATTACAACAACAACACTGAGTCCCACAGATGTTAGCGGTAAGTAGGGGGCAAACAAGCAATTATTTACAATGTGAAAAAAGTGTTGGTAAAAGTTGGTTTGGTATTGTATTTTGTGTAGCCAAGTATGTGGCACTGTACCAATGTTGCCCAGCAATATGTGTCTGCAACATTCCATTGCTTGAGAAAATTTTATATGCGGAACATGTTTGGCGTGCACGTGCAACAAGTAAAGGGTGCTTGTTTACGGCCAACGTCGATAATGATTATTATTTTATATTTGTGAATTAGAGACAAAATTGAGGAAACTTACAATCTTATTTTCAAATAATCTCCTACTGAGTTTAAGTACTGAAAAAGTTGTGGAGATTCTAATCCCCTTAATGAAGAAAAACATATCGACGACAAGACGACTTTCTGTTTTCTTATACAAATTTACTCCTCATAATAACTAATTAACTAAGCTATTGTCCTGTTTGAATTAAGCAGAGGCAAGTAATCGTTTACGTGGGCTACCGACCGCTAAAACACAACCAAAAGTAGTTCAGTAGCTTGCTAGATATTTGCAAACAAAGTTCACAATTTTCTGTCATTTTCATGTTGCTGTAATCACAGATTACACTGCACTGTGAGAAAACAACCAGTTTCTCATATTTACATAGTTATCATACATTTTTCAATAGCTAGTCGTACTTTTTGTTCAGTCCGCATGAATGAGACCCTGCGTATTTCGCCTCTAAACTCGAAGCTCCTAGGCAGGTGAGCACAGCTGTTAGGCGAACAGCTGATTGATAACTTACTTGTAGAGCTTTACAATGACCGCAAAAGTCCAAATGTTTTTTGGCATTTTTTGGCGATCGAGGTTAAGCTAAGAAATTTCCACAATCACGCTGCTGGAATATCACTGCCATTCCCACATTTTCACAGGATCATGGACGAACATAATAGGCAGTAACACTGCAAAAATAGAAATTTGTATCAATTATTTTTTTACTCCCAAAGTCCACGAATAAGAACAATTTGCGAAAAAATAAAAATTTTAGAAAAAACTGATAGGCTAATAACTATTACTTTTTTATTTTATTTTATTTTATTACCCTAAAGGTATACCCTAACTTAGGCGCTCTGACTTTTTAATTTTAAAATTTGTTTTGAATTCATTGCGGTCGAGTTACCATGGAACTATCCATAACCACCTATGTGCTCACTTCACTTAAATGGCAGCTGTGATTAAACTATTTTCTTGTCAACAACGGCATCATTAATCGACTTCAAACTTAATCAATTTGCACAATACAAAGTAACGACCAGCTGTTCAACCTTTGACACCTAAAAAGTGCTTGATGATTGCCCGCATAGCGCTCGAATTGTTGCTCAAACTAAAAACATATTTAACGCTTATCAATCAATTCGGTGTCAAGAAGCCACTCACCGTCCGACGTGCAGTGCAACGAATTAGTTTTTATTCCATTTTTTATTTATGTATAGAAGTATGTACATTAAGGTGGATCGACGAAAAAAGTGTTTCCAGTCCACCCCTAGGATTAAAGATATTTTAAAGGCGATCCCAAAAAATTTTTTTTTTTTTTTGCTACTTAAGTCCGATTTTAATGAGCCGTACACCGCTGTTCATGGCTTGGAAGCCGACACAATTCTTACCTTAATCATTTTCAAGAAAAAGTTTCACAGAATTTAAAGGCCTTTTCGACAGACTAAAAAAAATTGGAATTTAGGTATGATGTGAAACGAGATACCGACAGTCACTACTAGAATTTGAACTCGGAATAAAAAATGATTAAGGTAAGAGTTGTGGTGGCTTCCAAGCCATGAACAACGGTGTACGGCTCACTAAAATCGGACTTAAAATGGCGA
This sequence comes from Sphenella marginata, assembly GCA_951509765.1. Lineage (NCBI taxonomy): Eukaryota > Metazoa > Arthropoda > Insecta > Diptera > Tephritidae > Sphenella > Sphenella marginata. The sequence continues at coordinate 66,532,936 of OX608081.1, read as the reverse complement.
CGTAGTGTTAAAAAAAGTAAATAGCCCATCGGGAGGGGGTGGCAAAAATATAAAAAAAAATTTTTTGGGATCGCCTTCAAAATATCTTTAATCCTAGGGGTGGACTGGAAACCCTTTTTTTTTGTATGGGAACCGATCCGCACTAATGTACATATGTATGTATCTATGTATGTGTGTTTAAAATTAGAATCTAAATGCAAGTTGTGATTTCATAGATCTTGTTTTTGTTGTTAATCAAATTGAGCACAGATAGCACTTGAATTTGCTTTGATCATCTGAGCATCTGCATGATTGACCTTTGTGGCAGTTATACCTCTATGTTTAGTAAGATGGGTAAAATATTGAATTCATGAAAAAAAATGTTCTAAACATTGTTCTAAAATCGCAAAAAACATTTTAAAATACCAAATTGTTTTTTTTTAATTTTTTCTTCTTTATAATGCAAAAAGAAGTGCATTTGTTTATTTGGAATTTTACTTAAAATACGAAAAAAAACAAATTTTGTTAACTTCTCAAGTTTTCATTTTTCTGACCTAACACATTGAACGACTTTGTATTTCGAAGACTGAGAGAAAGATTAAACTTTTTTTCCAAAAAAACATCCTATCTAGAAGATAGTACTCCATTAGATAGATTAATTCGAGAATAAAGGGTTAAAGGGCTTCTGCTTCATAAACATAAACAATTGACATGACGTAAACAATTTAAATTTTCTTCAATTTCAGGCACTGACCAACCACGCACGCAAAACCCACTTTTCAAACGCCGATTTTCACACCCTACGAATCCCTCAGCCACAGCAGTAACGACTACTCCAGCCGATGCACTTACCACAACACTTTTCGTAGAGGGTTTCGAAGTCGAAGATCCAGCTGATCAAGTTGCGAAGTCGAGCATAAGCACCAATCATTTCGATCAGTTCCTCGAACAAATCGAAACTATCAAAGAACCAGTAGCACGTCAAGAATTGACCAGCGGCATCAAAGTATCGCCACTAAAGTCAACATTTGCTACGAAAACCAAATCTGGCCCAGCTGCGCTATACGCCCCCATCGAACCAAATCATGCGTTCGCAGAGTCCATCACGCGCCGTATGGGAACTGTAGCAGAGACAACTGAACACACAACATCAACAAGTCAGTCAAATTCTAAATAATTACATTACTTCTGTTAATCCAAAAAAAAAAGGTATGTGTACTTATAATTGAAACATTTGATTGCAGGAAAGTCAGCTGGTAAGAGGGGAAGACCGCAGAAGTACACGCCCACCACGCCACAAACTCCGGCCGAACCAGTAATATCAAGGCGTGCACAGACTGTGAGCCGCAGACGCCCCAACAAATATGCCGGCGGTGACAATTATGACCGTTTGAATAGTTATCAGCCAGTGCCAGTAAAACAAGCTAGCCCAGGTGTACATCGCAGCAACCATAAACAGATTGTTGACTATGATTACTACGATGATGATTTTGAACGTGTTGTAGGCAACACGAAAGGACAACAGGTGAGTGCGGAGCATCACGCGTTCCGCTAGTGATTAGGAGTGTTAGCATAAATACCAATCCCGAAATTGAAAGAGACATTTTAAGGAATTCATGAATGGGATCTAGACCCGAAAACCACCCCCTTAGATCCGGCACTTAGTCTCGAATATTCTAAAGTACAGGTGCCAATCCCAGTGGTGGTTTGGAGGTGCCAAAAATCGGGATTCTTGAAAATTATCCTTATTTATTACCGGATAGTCATCTAACCGAGTGGCGTAAGCCCTTTTTACTAGAACTTTCAAAAAAAAAAGAGAGAACCAAGAAGAGGTCACTAGGTGTTATGGTTGAAATGTTGTACAAAACTCGTCTTCAAGAATTTATTAATATAACTGTAATTTTTGATTTCGCTTCTTTATAAATTTGAGACCTGTTTTTAGTTATTTTTGAAAAACTTCCATCTAGATAAAGCCAAACAAATTTTACCTGACTGCTTCAAATAGTTTGCAGGGATTTCGGGACTCACATCTCCAATTTCTTTCTTAAATCCTCAATTAATAATTCTCTCCAAATTTTTTTTAATTTTTATACCGAGCTGCTTCTTTGCATATCTTGTATAATAATAAATTGGCACGATTTATCACTTTTGAGGTTTAGGACGAGCTTCTAGTCTTATTAGTGGTGTGCTCTTTATAATTCTGTTTTTCCAAAGTGACGGCTCTGGATTTATGTTTTATACCATCTAAAAAATTAGTTGAAAATCATGGCTCATAACCATATTCGTTGCTTAATACGCGTTTTAGTTAAAATATTTTCTTGACTTAAAACGACATTTAAAATTTCGGCCATTCGAATGATACAATTTTTTAGGTTTTGCAAGGTCACCCTGTGTTAACTATTTTATTCACAAGCCATAGCACGTTTTCGTCATTTTAATATTAAAAATTTATTTTAAATTGACTATGACAAACAAGAAATAACATTTATTTTAAAACCATGTTTAAGTAGATAAAACTATTCTTTAAATTGCCTATGATTATGAGTCACTGGAGTTACATTCACCCGAAAAATATGACTTACCAATAGATTAATGGTGCACTCTGAAAACAAAAAAGCAACTGGGAGGAAGTATGTATCAAGACAACTATCTAGTGGAAGGCACCTTAAGTTTAGAGATAAAATCGTGTTTCCTTTACAATCGCCCTGTGAACACTTTCTGTACATGACTTATTTTAAAGCCCCACAGCTGATTATAAAGTCTTATCCGTATTTACATTTCCTTACATATGCTTTTATAAATTTTTGGTTTGCTATACTCGATTTCAGTTAAAGGTGATTCTACATGGACGTGGCATAATTGAATGTCTGGATCAAGGCAATTTCCCGCATCCGCTGTCATGCCGGAAATTCATATCCTGTGCCAAATTCGAAACAGGCGGTGTTGTCGGCTGGGAGTACACTTGTCCGAAGGGGCTCAGCTATGATCCAGTGGGTGGTATGTGCAATTGGTCCGCTGGCCTTGGCTGTAAGGAGTGATTGACGGTTTCTTCGACGGAAATGTAAAATCAAAACAAACAACAACTAACCGTGTAAACTTCTGAAGTTAAGCTGGCCAACATAAATGCGCACAAACTGATTTACAACGGACGTATTAAAGTGGAAGATAATACTCATACATATAGCGCTGCTAAATTCAACTCATTCACCTCCTTTGACATAATCACCCGTATCTCATTTCACTTTATAATGAAATATTTTTTCTTACCTTACAGTTGATATTTGTTAGTTTTAATACCTTTCTTGTGATTATTGTTTATTGTTTATTTTTCTATAGTAGATTTATAAGTACTAAATTTAACTTTAAGTTTAAGATTTTAAAAGCAAATAAAAAATATTATTTACATGTATGTATGTATATTTATATGTAGCGAAATGTTGAAAAATATGTATTATGAAACTGTTTGAAATAGTTAACTTATTTTGTTTGTACGAGTATCAACGAATTTTTTGTGAATTTTTGCCCTTAAACTATAATAAATTTTATAAATCATAATCAAAAAAATTTAAAATATAGTTCATACATTTTATACAAACAGCTGAGTTCATATTCGGAGTGTGAAAACATAGTATTAACCGTAACCATAATCGTAAGTTCGACATTTATCGTGGCCGAAACCAAAAGTGAAATGAGATGCATACCAAAAGAATAATTGCAAAGCGGACACATAACCATTCCAGTAAAGTGAAATATATCAACCTTCAGATCAGAACTGTTAAATAATGATTACTTATCGTAATGGTTACTGGTTTGATTGATTATGTTCCTGAGAATCCATTGAATGATAGATAACCATCACTTTATATTTTTAATGATTTTTTCCATTTTATTAAAAGATAATCAACAAAACCATGATTTTTCACGAGTATTAAAATAATCAAAATTAATCAAAAAAGTTTTTTTTATAATTTTTGATTTTTGTTTATTTGTTATTTCTTTTTACCTTTTTCCATTTGTTTTAATCGTAATCAATTTATAATTTTCTTTCATTCCTAGTTACTAATCATTGATTACGAATTGCTAATCAAATTTCACAGGTCTGAACGAGATTTAAACATGACTCAAACTTTTTGGCAGGTTTTTGTTTGTTTGTTTAAAACAACAATAACACATACTTTTTGCATAAAAATATGAGTTTTTTTAGTAAAATAATGTAGTTAATACTCGGAGAAAATTTTCATTTTCTTCATTAGCTTTTTGCCGTCAGATCACTTACCATAGCCGTAACACAAGTACATATAGCAACAACCGTAACCATTGTCGTAATTCGACACTCCCGAAATAAAACAGTGAGCTCGGCCGGTTGTAAAAATGAAATCGGCGCCGTATCCCTAACCGTAGCCGTATTCATAAAGATATTAAAATTAATATATAAAACAAAATTATTTCAGTTTGCTTGTCATAAGAAAACCCAGAAAATAGATTGATATTATTTTTAATTGACATTTCATAATATACATACATATTAGGGTGGTCCAAAAAAAAATTCGAATTTGATTTAATTTGACCATTATACGGAAAATCGGGAGTTCTTACCCGAAAATATATTAGTACAAGGACCAAACGTGAGTTTTTATATTAATGGGACGGACGTCGCCATCGCTATTTTTAATGAAATTAATAAGAAGAGCAAGAAAAAGATACTACCACCGCTGTTTTCACTCTCAAGTTTTACTGAGTGAAATTCCCCCAGCAGAAACTTGCGAAAGTTTATCCGCACCGAACACAGCTATTAGGACAATAGTTCTTGAAGGAAGTTATAAACAAAGAGCTCTATTAAATATCAATGCGTTTATTTACAAATTAGTTGTCATATTGCTATCTATATGTAGGTATTTACATATGTATGTACATATACAGTTATATACGTATGTAGAAAAGGTTGAACCGTAATGAGAAAATGTCCTTGCATGAATGAAATCAAATACGTGATACGATTGCAGCTCACTTACGAACTTAAGAGCTTTTTCTAATTAATGTCTAGTATTCCTCCAAGCGTAAACGGTCCGAGCTCAAATGGATGCCATGATAGGGACTTTGACGCTGAGCGGGCGCACTTTTACCGAATGGACCCTTGGAATTCACCAACAGCATGTAATCACCCTCTAAATCGTATGCAGCGGCAATACCCATGTAGGCGCGTTTACCATGACCATTGCGGCTTTTGTATTGTTGCAAAGATTCCGCTGCTACGGCTGGGAAATTACGTTCATATCCTGGACGCACTGATTCGGCAAAGTAACGTGTAGCACGGAGTGAAGCTTCAATGATATCATCAGTACCGGTCATATATGTCGATGGACCGTTGGGATAGAAATCAACATCACCAACACGTGTCTGAATACCCATACCGTAAGCAGATGTATGGATGGCATCAACGAAATCTGCAGCACCACGTGCCAAACCAACCACAGTGTTCGGTTTGCGTGCATAAATCTTTGAGGCATCCAGTGCGGTGATGCGACGTAGAGTATTGCCCGTTTGGCGTGTATATTGACGAGCAGCGGCGCCGGCGACATGTGCAGCAATACCTTGTGCAACAATACTAATCACTTCCTGTGGCACATCAGCTTGTGAAGTAAGTTGTACGAAGATATTACCAAAGTAAGCGCCTACTTTGTTGATATCAAGGAGAGCCAGCTCTTCGAAATTGTTGATGACAGCACCCAAATCAATGACGACCAAAGAACCGCTTGGTTTGGTTTTCTCGCATTTGATACGTTCATTAGACTCCTCGCTTCCAGTCATTGTTTGATCATAGTCTGACATGGTTACACAGCCGTAATAGCGTTCTAAATAGGCTTCGATGAGTTTGCGGTTAGCAATTTCTGCATCGCGTATTTTTTCTTGTGGCAAACCAGTAATGAAAATGGTGACGTCTTGTTCGCCGAAGAAAGGTTGCTGCTTGACAGTGGGTACCAACTGATTCAATTTGAAGTTGACACGGCGACCAGTTGGTGTGAATGTGTAGGCGGGTATGTCGTTAGGGCTGGGTACGTAGCTGGGTTCCATTTTACCACCCAACATGGACAAGTGGTCTGTAATGAAAGATTTGTATGTACAATGAGCTCGATAGAAACCGCTCTTCTTGTTCTTTCTTTTCAAATATACTTACACATTGTATTCACTAAATCAGCACCCGCCTCAGCTGGCATCTCTTGCAATCTTTCGAATGTAATTTCATCAATTGCTGGCAAGTTCTCCAATTCTTGTGCTGAAAGCCATTCTGTTGGTCGTAGGTTATTTCGAATCGCATTCCTTCCACGATTTGCTGCTACCACAGACAACAACAGTGCCACCAAACAGAAAGTGCGTAGAGAATTCATAACGGTATTGGATCGCTTAATTACACCGGAAGCAGTCGAATCAAATTATGATAAAGACAATATCGAATTTGAGGTTTTTATACCGTTATAATTCATAAAAAACTTTAACACATGCACACTTACATATATATATATACAGATATGTTTGATAGAACCTAAAACCGCTGATAGACCTTTCTTGTTGAAAGGAAAGTGCATTGGACTTACACGAAGTTTCAATCACGCAAATTTCAGGTATGAACATTAGACCGTACTAGAAATTATATCTTTTTTCTACCAAACATACTCGAAGGAGTCGTTTGTTCATCATTGAGGTTGTACACAATTATCCATTACTAGAAACTAGCTCAAGACCAAGAATAATCTTTTTTTTAATGAAAACTATTATTGTTTTATTCTTTTAATGATTTGGTTTGGGCACTTAAGTAGGGCTGTGCCTTTTTTCGATTAATCGAGTAAGTTGATTAATCAAATTTTCAATTAATCGATTACTTGATTAATCAAAATTCTGAGTAATCAAAACGAGTGTTACTCGAGTATTTTCAAAAATGGTTAATCAAAAACTGATTAATTTACTCATTTTTTTATGTGAAAGTTTGCCTTGAAATAGTTGAAAATAAGAAAAATTAAAAAGCAAACATACTAATACTAAAAAATAAAAACATTTTAGAAAATTTTGAGATGTTGTCCGATCGCGAATGGGCAAAATGTCGAAGATGCAACAAATGGTTTAAGTATTAAGGAACTTCTGAATTTGAGCCGTTTAAATATATGATTAATCATTTTATTCAAAAAACGATTAATCAAAAAGGCGATTAATCAATTAAATTTCATTTTGATTTATCAAAATCTTGATTAATCGAGTAAACACCCTTTTTGATTAATCAAAAATCATAATTAATCGATTAATTGAGTAATCGAATTTATGAATAATCAAAATTTTGATTAATCAATTAATCGCACAGCCCTACTTAAAAGCACATCTCTGGTGTGAAAGATGTCATTAAATACTGTCGATTACTTCTGTGAACGCACGTGTCGTCACGAACCTCTGCAAAATATATAATATACTTGTAGGCATACCATATATCACTGCATTACACCCATGCTCTGGCTAAAGGAAAGGAATAGAAAAGTATAGTCTTCTCTCAACAAAGAAAAATCCGCCTGCATAAGTCGGGATATGACAGGGATTATGAACGTACGCATCAACACATCGAGTATTGGAAAAAAATCTGCGGAAAATCTATGGACCTCTGCGCTTTAGAGCTACAGCGTCTTTTTGAATCTTTTAAACTTGACAAAAGTAATTGGACCGAATATTATGGGCACATATTTTAATAGACTATACTTTGTACTCAGTTAAATCTTATTACTTTTGTGGAGCGATAACAGTAATTTTTTTTCTGGCACTGCCTAATAGGCATTTAAAATAAAAGCTGAACTACTCCAATTACGCCAACGGATGTCAAAATGTTCTGCCGACTGCTGAGTAGTAAATTTGTTTGTGCTTATTGCGCTCAATTCAGCCCATACGAAATGTGACAAGCTCGATGCACTTGCAAAACAGAAAAGTTATTTGTGTTATTTTTTCGCTTTAGGAATGTTACGAATATTGGCTTCCGCATTTGCCAATTGTGAACTATTTTAGTTGCTGACTTTTCAGCTTCGATTTCGGGACTGGTTCATTCAAGTTTCAGCTTTGCGAAAATTGTTCAGTTCTGATTTCGCTACATTTTTCAAAATATATTTTAACTTTGTGACCTATCATATTGGTGAGGATGAAGGCAGTTGTTCAAAGCCTACTCTAGCTTGAATCTGTTGAGTCCCAGTTGTAATAAGTTTCCCAATTATGAAATACAATTGACTCATTCATTACATTCAGCACATACTTACTATCGATTGAGGAGTAGCATTAGAGTTTTCCTATACCAGTGGACAAGAGAACTGCTTTAGGTATGAGTTTGGTACCTGCGTGGGACGTAGCAATAACATGAACAGTCCTTAGACAAAAGTTCTTTTGGTATTTAGAATAGCAAAATTTTTCGAATCAAGTATTATCGCTAAACCATTAATCGAGAAATACGTCAGATATATTCCGATTCTCAGCTCAACCAAAGTCGACATGAACAAAGTCGAAAAGTAAAAAAAGTTTATTTGGTTAATTCTTAAAAAACATTAAATATTCGCGCAAGTTTATTATGAAACATTCGCAACGTCCCTAGTATATACATATTTATGTACTTATAGATATAGGAACATGGAGGTATGTATTACTGAAATCGACGCGATTTGCTCAATTAATTGCAAAACTCAGTAATCTAAACAAAAAACAACCGAAAATTTTGAAATTTAATGGGTCTATTCGAAACCTTTTCACTGACAAATTTCTTATTTTGATTAATTAATCTTTATTGCATAACATAAAAGGACTTGGAAATCAAAATAAATAAAGTTCACATTCTCACCAAGATATATTAGCCAAACGTTACTCTAGATAGAGAGTCATCTATAGAAGAAAAGCGCAGACTGTTATACCTACTCTACCAATCGTACCAACATTTCGTTTCTTGATGCTTCCCTTTAATGTCTAATGGATGTATGTAGATTAAGGTGCCTCACGCTCCATACAAAAAAAATGGACACCCTGTTTCCATCGAAATTATAAACTTCAATGTATTCTAAGACCTTGGCCAAAATATTTCGAAAAAATATTAAGATTTACCGGAGCTAAACCGCGTTAAAAAAACGTTAAAAATATCGTTTTTTATGTATAAAAGAAGTATGAAAAAATATTTTTTAATAAAAAGCATCTGAGATGATGAATTAGCTGGAGTACAAAAGGTAAGCATAAAAAAGTTTGAAAATTTCATCAATGCAATCCAAATATTGAGATGTATGATGCTTTTTTTGGTCATATTTCGAGGGGTATGTTTGTGCAAAACTTTAATAACTCAGCCAATTATTGACAAATTTAAACGATTAGGGTATCATTTGAAAGGTGTTTTCGAGACGTTGCCATTTCTGCAAAATTTAACCATTTTTGGTACAATTTTACACATTGCGAATATTAGCACACAGTAGGGCTCTTGTTCAGAATCGATTATCTGGCTAATCGACTATTCGAATAGTCGAAAGCAAAATTTTGTTTTGGTTGAAAATCGAATAACAAGTAATCGACTTCATCATACAGGGCAATCGGTTAGCTGTCATTAATCGATTACTGATAGTATTTTTTAATAAAATTTTTTAGTATTTTTTTTTAGTGTTTTTGTTAGTATTTGAACGGGTGAGAACGATTTGTTATTACCGTTGGAACCTTCGAGGTCTTTTAACCCCCTCTTCGGTCACGAAATAGAAAGTCGGTAATGAGAGGTGAGTTTCTGTGACCAAAAACTGTTGTGTTACACAAATTCCATTGATCGTGAAAAAATAACTAATCAAATATTCGATTCTGTCAAGTAGTCGAATGCAAACAGCTAATCGATTATGGACGAATAATCGATTATGGACGAAAAATCGATTAGTCGGAAAAAAACGATTAGTCGATTAGTGATAATCGATTATTTTGGTAAACGACTTTTGCTAATCGATTAGCCGACTAATCGATTAATCGATTTTCAAGAGCTCTAGCACACAGGTATACAGTAATAGTATTGATAAAATTTTTAAACTTTTTTATGCTTACCTTTTGCACTCTATCATCTCAGATGCTTTTTATTAAAAAATATTTTTGCATACTCCTTTTATACATAAAAAACGGTATTTTTTTGGCGAGGCACCTTAATGTAGATATGTATGTTTGTAATTCAATTCAATTCAATTTATTAACACTTAGGTTGTAACTGTAAGACAAAGTCTTTTAAAGTACATCATCAGTAACAAATATCGACAAATAATTGAGAAATAAAAACAAAAACATTAAACTTAAACATTGCAATTCTTATGGAATAATTAACATTAATTTATAAACTTATAACTAAATAGAATAGACTTGTAGGAATGATTTGATGGAATGAAGAAAAGAAGGAACCAGAAGTAACAGAAGGAAATAAAAGATGGGAAACGTTTTAAGAATGCAATCACCAAAATCACTGAGAACAGAAGTAATCGTAGATCACCGTTTTGTAGCTGCTCCAACTCAAGCCTGATGTAAGAGGAACAGGAAGAGAGTTCCAGAGCCTTACAGCATTAACGAAGAAAAGCCTCGAAGAGGATAAATATACATATCTAGGTAAAATTAGCTTTTGATGCCGGCAAGACTGGGAAAATTGTAGTTTTTCATGAAGATATCCAGGAGTTCTGGATGCTATTATAGTAAACATGAATATACAGTTGCGCGCAGCTAAATACTCAAAAATGCTGCAACCAAGAATTTTTCGCTTCCAGGAAGAAATGTGGTCATATTTTCGCAGGCCATAGACATAGCGGGTAATATTGTTAAAAACTAGATCAATTTTATGACGCGAAGCAGAATCAAATTGACTGTAAATAAGCTCAGAGTACGTTATATGAGGAACGATCAGTTGGATAGCTAATTTTTTCCTAGTTTCCAAAGGTGTAAACGAGGCAGACATTCTTAGTCTACGCAAAACAGAATAGACATTACCAACAATTTTATTTACATGATCAGTACAGCTCATCTTGGAGTTAATCACAAAACCCAAATTTTTTATCTTATCCGTGAATGAAAGGGCACTATTACCAACAAAAAGCTTAGGAATATCTTCAAAATACACAACATTGTTGCTAATGGCCAATACAAATGACTTTTTGGCATTCAAACACAGATAGTTTTCAGATGCCCACTTTGAGATTGCAGACAAGTCACTATTTATTTTACAACACAGATCTTCAACCAAGCCAATTCGACTAGACATATACAACTGAATGTCATCAGCATACGCGTGGACATTTACATGTTGACATACAGAGAACACATCATTGACGAACAGACTAAACAAAATAGGACCAAGAACAGAGCCCTGCGGCACACCGGAGGAAACCATACACGCTTTGGAAGTAGAATCTTTGCATACCACCTTCTGGGTTCTCCCCGCCAAGTAACTGGTCATGAGCTCGACAGAACTGTTAGAGAATCCAAAGTAGCACTCAAGTTTTTTACAAAGGAGGCCATGATTCACCGAGTCAAACGCCTTGGAAAAATCAAGAAGACACAAAAGAGTTAGGTCATTCTGGTCAAAGTGCAATCTAATGTCATCAAGAATTTTTAGCATAGCAGTAGAGCAACTATGTTTAGGTTTGAATCCTGACTGCAGAGGACTAAGAAGATTGTTCTGCTGAACATGTGCCATAATGAATTCCTTGTGTGTGGAGCAAAGGAATTGATTACTTTTCCCATTGCATGTAATTGGGAATTAAGAGTAATTTAATTCCTACAGTAATGATTACTACCCAGCTCTGATATTATATAGCATATACATACACCAACATAGCATATACATACATGGCTCTCATACAATCGTCAGATCCGATTAACGGGGTTTGGGCTATGTATCTTTAAATTAACAATTTTTGATAAGCTTGTACCAATTGAAAGTAATGAGTTATTTCCCTGCACCACTTAAAAACGTTATGCGTATTCATGAAAGGTAAAAAGGCTTTGGCACTTTTCTTACTTGTTTTAAATATGGTTTCCCCCACTATCGTAATTGAATTTTTTTTCACAATTTCAAACAAATTTCTTTTACAATGATTTTGCTTTTTGAAAACTTTTAAAACTAACCCGAAAGAAATTAAAAACCGTTGTGATAACCTTTCAATTAGTTTTGAATTGCTTTTAAAAAATTTCTTAAGCTAGAAGAATTGCGTAGGTACTACGTATAAAGAGGTGTACTTGTACAATTTAACCAACTTCTGGATAACATTCTGGAATATGGAGAGGAACAAAGCAATTCGAAAGAGAGTTAATTCAAATGAAGCAAAATGGAAATGTATTTCTGGAAAAATAAACGTATTTAACAAAAATAAATGGAAATTCAAAAAAGTTTAACAAAACTTTAGAAGAGGGTAAATGCTTTTGAAAGAAAAGAGCAAAAAAAAATTCTGAGACGGGAAAATTTATTTGCATACATTTATGTATTTCAGAAAAAAACAATTGAAGCAGAGAAAATTGCAAATTTTTTTCAAAAATTAGTGGAATACAGAAAACTATAATAAAAAAAAAACATCCAAAAAAATTCTAAAGTATTTCAGAAAAAGTATGTATACATTAAAATTTTCTCAAATACAATTGGTATAAGTGTAGTATGTAAAAATCCTTCCAAAACCTATTCCAGAAAACTTTATTTAATATATTTGAAATATTGCTATTACCACTTTTCTACATCGACATATGCACACAAGCAAATGACATATTGTGCTTGGTAATTGGAAAAAGGTTATGTTAACTACAAAACGAGTATAGCAGAAGGTGCTTTAATTGCACTACTGGCCCCAAAATGCAATTCAGCGCTATTACATGAGCTGATATGCCAGCCCATAATTGGTCAAAGCCCTTCTGCTGCCAATGAAGTAAATACAATTTTGATGCATTGTAATCAAAACGAAAATTATAGTAAATATTTTGTTAATATTTATTATAACAAATAGTTTACGCAAACAGTTTGAATGGTGTTCCATGTTTGTCTATACGGATTGGTGATGTTAAGGTTGTGAATATTTTGCGAATCGGGTCTGTTTAGTACGTAAATTTTTTATGGTTCGTTGTACAACAGTTGCTTTACATATTTTAATTTTGGAATTGAATTGAATTATTGTTTTCAAGCGTTATCGGGTCTTCAATCATAGGGTTTCAGTGTTTCTAAAACTGTTTTCCAGCTTTTCAGATATTTTGGAAATGAGTGCAAGCGGACTAGAGCGTGCTCCCTTTTTTTTTTTTTTTTTAACAAAATGCTCGTTTACATCGCTTCGTACCAGAGTTGATTGATACCCGTTCCTAGAAATTTCTAAGAACTCAATAACTGTTGCTGGATTCTTTAAAAACCCGGCTCGCGATTCCCCTACTTCATGCATCACTGCTATGTGCAAAGGGCTTTCGGGAAGCGATCCGAGTTTTCCTATATAAATCAGTTACGACTTGATTATAGTCACAGTTCAAACTGACTAGCAAAAGTGATCAACATGAACCCGCTTAAGATTTTCTGTTTTGTGGCTATACTTGTTGCTGCCGCCAGTGCCGCACCCAGGCATGACAAGAGCAATACCGAAATGAGCAGCTTAAAGCCAACCGATTGGCTATCGGCTGCCGAATTGCAGGCTTTACCATCAGTTGAGGATATCACTTTGCAGCAGTTGGAGAACATGTCGATGGAAGACGGTGAACGCATGATTGAGAAAGCTTGTAAGTATTTGGAGCAATCTTTGTTAATTTTTGTTTATAGTAATCTTATGCGTATTTCTTCATTCTCTAGATCACTTGTCCCAAATAAACCACTCTCTAAAACCATCGTTTGTACCAAGCCCTAGCAATGTTCCGGTAATCATTATGAAATCGAATGGAAAACCAGAAGAGACGAACCTTAATGAGATGGTTGAAGTGGTAAAGCAAGAGCCAAACTTTGGAGACGAGGAGGTTACCATCTTCATCACTGGTTTACCACAAACGAGTCCAGCAGTGGCTAAAGCAAACAAGAAATTAGTTGAAGCCTACATGCAACGTTATAATGACATACGTCAGCCAATCACTTACAACAAGCGCTATGAACTTGACAGTAAAATGGAAGCTGCCACCTCAAGCGAGGAAGATAACAGCGAGTCATGGAAGAATCCAAGATCCACAAAGGGCAATCTTATGGTAAGTTGACGCCTATATTCCTTTGGTTGAAAAATTCTTGGACAAGATTACAAACTCACATGCTCAGCGCCTGAAGCGAACTACGAGTCAGGAAGTTTTGGCGCGAAATTACAAATTAAATGCTTTCCTTCTTCTATTCATTCTCAGATCATCAACTTGGGTGATGCACTCACTAGCATGAAACGTCTTGCTTTACTCGATGTCGAAGAAACTGGTGATATGATTGGCAAAGCTCTCGTCCGATTGACCAACGAAGTCGATATACCACAAGAAATCATACACATTGTCTCTCAAGGTATTGGCGCACAAGTTGCAGGCTCCGCAGCACGTCAATACAAACGTTTGACCGGACATCAACTTCGCCGTATTACTGCTTTGGACCCCTCAAAAACATTCGCCAAAGACGCTTACACATTACATGGTTTAGCTCGTGGGGATGCTGATTTCGTCGATGCCATTCACACCTCAACTTGCGGTATGGGCACACGTCAACGCGTTGGTGATGTTGATTTCTATGTCAATGGTCCTGCATCGAAAGCTCCAGGTGCCAACAATGTGGTTGAAGCTTCTATGCGCGCAACACGTTACTTTGCCGAATCCGTTCGACCAGGTTATGAGCGTAACTTCCCTGCAGTAGCCGCCGATTCTCTAAGTCAATACGAGAACAACGAGGGAGCTGGCAAACGCGCTTACATGGGTATTGCCACCGAATATGATTTGGAAGGTGACTACATTTTGACGGTGAACCCCAAGAGCCCATTTGGCAAAAGCGCCCCCGCTAAGAAGCAAAATACCTATCATGGACTGCATCAGTCATGGAAAAGCGGTTAAAACTAAAGTAAGGCCTACTGAAGTGAAAGATCGTGATCTGGAAAAAACGAAAAGACAAGAAAAAGAAACCAACGTTTTTTAAATATGTAAAACAACTAATTTTTTAGTTTAAATTAAACGAAATATACAAATTAAAATCTAAATTTAGTCGTTTTCTTTCCAACTTTTAAAGACCCAGCTTGATAGGAGTAGAGACATTCTGATGGCAGTGTTTTGGCAGACTTGCAATTTCCGCCAATTGGTGTGGTAAGCGGTGCACCCTGACTCGTCCCGGTCACAAAGAACTGTTGGTTGAAGTTATTAGTAAGAAAAGTATCGGAAAGGTATAGGAGTGTTGAGCTGACATGGTTGTGGTGATAGAGCTGTTGGGGATGAGCAACAATCGGAGGATATTGTTGTTGTTGTATTAAAGATGGAATTCGCCCTAACTGTTCGAAACATATCTTGGCTAGAATTGTCATCAAAATCTTCTAGCAGAAGTCCGAAAAACCTTGGGCTACCTTAGGGATACGAATGGTCGAACCTCCTTTATTCTCCCTTACGGAATGTATTGTTTTGAGCCAGAAACTATGACCATGCAACACGTTCTTTCCCCTTCTCGTACCTCAGACGGAGCAGCAAGAGCAGCAAAGGAGCACTCTGTAAAATCGTGGAAATCTACCCAGTCAGCTTTGTTGAAGTTAATGAAAGTACGATTTTTAGACGTGACAAAGTCGGGTGGCTGATGGATAGAGAGAAGTATCAGTAAATGGTCCGATGCTAGTGTTAACAAAGGTCGCCAGTCAATGCAGTTTATTAGACCGGTAAGCACGAGTAAGCAAGATCAAGCGATTTTCGCTTCTGAGTAAAGCACGAATGTCAGGACGATAATCACTCAGACAAGATTTGACAGGAGATATGAATATGTAAATTTTTGAGAGATCAACGTCGCCTGCCCAGAAACCATGCTTTGACTGTTTAAGGTGTTGTCCCGGGTCGACGTCAAGCTCAAATAGACGATACTGCACTGATTGGATGGTGATGAACGCAATTCTGCCAGTCCTCTCGCACGATCGTGCCTATGGATGTTGTAGCAGTCACAGGTCCGCTGGTCTGACCAAACTTACCTTCGTCATTGCTCTCATCCAAAGTAGAAGTGCTTCGTAAAACGTAGCTATGAGTGGCCGTGTGAGGTGTTGGCGCCGTTGGGCGTGACCGACAGCGGTCACAAGCTTTGCTGGGCAGTGTTGAAATTGGCAGTCGTAGAGACATGGAGACGTGGAACAGTGCTATACTAATTCGACGTTGGCCACGGACGCCCTAGAGCGTGTACAGCGAGGAGCCATGAAGGTTTTGAAGAAACTGGAGGGTTTATGTTCGGAGTGATTAAGCCCAAAGCAACTAGAACCCTTGGTCGGGGACCCCTTCCGGGTGTTGTGGGAATGTGTTTCTGTTGTTCCTTTTGTTGTTGCTGACAAAAACACCCCCCGGAAGTTTTTCCAGATGTCGGGTATTTCCCTTACGGCCTCTGTGGGTTAAAGGCCTATAATATGATCATTGATTAGCACAAAGGTATTGACGTGCCTCTTGATGGTTGATCTCCGGATATGATGCCTCTCATTACCCATCTTGCCATTTTTTACGGAAAGAGGGATGACATGACCTAGAAGGCTCAGGTGGTCATACAAAATCGCTAGCACGACAGTCGAGCAGTACCGCAAGGTAGCACCGAAGCATGCCGGATTCATATCCGGCCAAGGACTGTCAATTCAACTCCACTCCCCAAAACCTTCGGGGAGTGTTTTAGTTGTTACAACAACAACAACAGGCCTACAATATGCCCAAAGTTGGCATACCGGTCGTAAGATACGACTAAAAGGTGCAAATATTAGGTCTGGCGGGCATTGCAGCAGTGCCTCTAGACGTGGTGCTGGGAGCCACTTGAGGATGGAAAGGGCGTTGGGTATGCAGTTGAGCCGCGCGTACCTAAACCGTGTACAACAAGGTACTGAAGGAAGCACGGGATCCATGGATTGCTGGTTTAAGCCCTGGGAATTCCGATCTGTGAAGCCATTTCATACTTACTGGAATACGACCGCTTGACATCAATTTTCATACCAGTAGGAAATAACAAAAGGAGTTGTGGAGAATGCATTTAAAGGAACAGACATACATATAAACACATTTATCACATCAGTAAAGAGCCCTCAGCTGGTTTAGTACTGAAATTGGTAATTCTTTACGACCGTACGTAACTGATAATACACCTCCAAAAATATCGAGAGAGGTATCAAAAGACGCGTTTTGACCTCTGTAACAAGAATCCAAGTCCGGAAAACCAATATTTTTAGTAGTTTGCGAGATATTTGCAATCAAAGTTCAGAATTTTCTGTCATTTTCATGTGGTTTGTAATCACACTACCCTGTGAGAAAAAAGTGGCACGCGGAAGGACATCACCGTGGCGGTAGCCACGCCTTTGGCAACCACCTGGAGTTGGAATGGCGTAGCCCAGGGTTATTTTTTGAAGCGCGGCCGAAGGCCGCCAATGCGGAAAGGTGTTCTGCACAAAAGAACATGGATCGGACCCCTATATCAGGATTTGACCTGGGTCATTTTTTGGTTTTTTGTTAATAACTTTTCACTGAACTAAAATATTTCTTTTCCGGATTCGGATTCTTGTTACAGACGTCAAAACGCGTCTTTTGGTACCTCTCTCGATATTTTTGGAGGTGTATTAGCAGTTACGTACGGTCGTAAAGAATTACCCTGAAATTAACTTTAAATTATGTATTAGGAATCTACACATCTACATCTAACAAAACGTGGCCGGGTCAGTTGGGCCGGTAAGGGACTGCTTATACATATATGTAACTCCCCAAACATGCTATCACTACAAGAACATTGACATATTTCGAAGTTATATGTAAGCAGAAAGTAGCAACCCTATTTCGTTTAGCCTTTTAACCAAATTTCTTTATTAGAATAGTTTAATGACATCATACTCTTGGTTCTAGGGAATTAAAATTAGGTAATTAAAAACGGCTCCAATACATATCGCTTCCCTAGTTCAACAACGACGCAATTGTAAAATATAAAGTTTTGGTGAAGCAAGTTTCAATATTTGTCCGCGCATACGTTATTCACGATTGGAACAACTTCGCAAGCGTCTGGCGCGAAAACTATTTGTAATACAATTATAAAATTGATACACAGCAATAATTAGTACTTTTTAAAGCTTTTGTGAGCGTTATCTCGAAACTTTAAAATTGACAATTGCGTCGTTGTTGAACTAGAGAAGCGATACGTATTGTATGTATTC
Organism: Sphenella marginata; assembly: GCA_951509765.1. Lineage (NCBI taxonomy): Eukaryota > Metazoa > Arthropoda > Insecta > Diptera > Tephritidae > Sphenella > Sphenella marginata. The sequence goes on along the minus strand of OX608081.1, from coordinate 66,514,625 downwards.
ATATAGTATGCATCTATAAATTATGTACATAGGTATGTGAATTCAAAAAATATAGTCAGTATTCATCCTCGTCATCAAACTTATGCAAACGCTTCTCTTCCTCTTCTTTAAACACTTTACGCTGGGAAGGCTGCACTCCCAATGGCTGGCGAATAATGGGCATAGTCGATGCATACATGGCCGGATTATAGCTACCAGCATTGGTGTCATCCCAATTTTCCTCACTTTCAATAGGAGCATGTTTTGCGTCGTTTGATAACTCCACGTCCGTGCTACATCCCTTCGCATCCTCATACATGTAATGCAACACTATTTTGCGATCGGGACACGTAGCCATATGATACTGTAAATAGATTTTCGATTATCGTATTGTACACAAAATGTGTTGAATGTGAAAATATTCACCTTGTACTCAGGCTCCGGCACCATGTGCGTTTTATTTAAGGGACATTCGTACAATTCAACATTTGGATAATTTAAACGGCATTTCATCAAATGGGCTTGGAGACGTTTCCTTAGCATACGGTGCCCACTATCATATGGGCACGTTATGAGATCCTCGTCACATATATTTTGCATTGAAAAGTTAACTCGCTTTTTATTTAAATATAAATAAAAATGTTTACCACCAACAACAAACAATCAAAAAACTCCGTTAGTTTATGTGGATTCAAAAATAGAGTCCAATATTTGACAGTAGTGGATTGCATTAAGGGATGAGAAGTAAAGTTCTAATTTCGATCTATCACGATGTGTAGAATTCATCGAGTAACTTTTTGTAGCTTGATAGGTGAATTCAGTAAACAGCATCCAGTACCTAGAGCTGACTTAATAAAACGTAAACGCTGACGTTTTGGAGCTCATTCTCATTTTCGAGTCAAAATATGCTGAAAGCCGGTATTTTCGGCTTGTAAATAGTTGCCGGCAGGTCGGAAACGGCCTGTTCTTCTGTTCCATGTCGGCTCCAAATTTTATTGATAATAGTCCATCACATAACTGATATAGGTAATACTTTACGGTTTACAACAAGTGTTAACACACGTCCAAAAATCTTGAGAGAGGTATCAAAAGACGCGTCTTAACCTCCGTAACAATAACCCGAAGGGGGAAAAGCAATATTTTGTTTCTGTGAAAAGTTATTAGTGAAAAACCGAAAATTGACCTGGGTTAGATCCCAAATTCGGGGCCCGATCCACGTTTTTTATGTGCAGAACACCTTTCCGCGTAGGCGGCCTTCGGCCGCGCTTCAAAAAATAACCCTGGGCTACGCCATTCCAACTCCAGGTGGTTGCCCTGAACGGTGGCAACAACCACATGAAAATGACAGAAAAATTGTGAACTTTAACTGCAAATATCTCGCAAAATTCTAAAAATATCGGATTTCCCCCTCCAGATTATTGTTACGGAGGTGAAGACGCGTCTATTGATACCTCTACCTATATTTTTGGACGTGTATTAACACTTGACGTAAACCGTAAAGTATTACCCTGATATATTGTTGTTCCTTCCCTTCTAGAACACTACTAGTGATATAAGGCAAAAAGTTTTCATTTTGCAATTTGAGGACCATGCTATTGTTCGAACCCAATTCGGGACTATTATCGCGACTACTATACCGGAATTCAACAACTTGTTTTATATATCGTAATATATTTATATATCCAAAATAAAGAAAGGTAACTATTTTAATTTGAAGGTTTTTCAAATATATGAAAATGTATATTATTTACCAAAAATAGGTTTATGTAAAATTTCCTTATACGAACTCTTTAAATATGTACAAACATATCTTTTGTCAAAATAGATTAATATGCACTTTATGAGGCTTAAAATATTTAACTTTGGGGTATAAAACAAATTTCTAACTGGAATTTTAAAATACCGATTTACAAATATAAAACCTGACTTAATTTACAAGCAGTTTAAATGTTCTATGCAGAATATAGGAATAGCGTACATGCAAACTTTGTCATCGACTTCATAATTAACTTCTCAATAAAAATCACACGCTCACAAAGACTGCGACTCACAGTAATTAATTGTTTTCGCTCTCCTAATTTTCATTATCTATGCCATTTAAGCGTAGGCGTTCTTGTGCGCGAAACTGTTTCTTCTTGGCCTTTGATTGCCCTTGCATTAATCTTAGCACTGGCGCATTTGCAGTATACTTCTTTGGATCATAGGTTGGTGCAGGTGGCAAGTCATCCCAATTTTCTGTGGTTTCCAGCAATTGTTCTTCCGTTTTTTGTGTGTTTTCGATCGCGTTCATTTGGTCTTGGAGTTTGAACTTCTCGAAATTAGCACGATTGGGACACGTTTTTACATGTTGCTGTAAAATAAACAAATTTTTTCTTCTGTTATATTTATGTATATACATTTACTCTGTGAACTCACATCAAGATCATATTCGTCAACAATGTGCGTCACATTAAAAGGGCATGTTTTCTTTCCAGCGCCTTTATGATTTTTCTTGCACCGAACAAGATGCACCTGAAACCTCTTCTTCAAAATTACGTGAGACTTATCATATGGACATTGCTGGTATTCATCATCCATGTTTATATTTGAATGATTACTTTGCAGATATAAAAATATAAACTATAACTAAAATATTTGTTTTCCGATTTCGTATTATTGTTACAGAGGTCAAAACGCGTCCTTTGATACCTCTCGCGATATTTTTGGACGTGTATTAGCAGTTACGTGCGGTCGTAAAGAATTACCATAAAGTTATATATGTAGTTATATTTTATAAATCCGCGAATTTAGAAGAACTGCACAAACTTTACATAAACATATATCTGCATATGTATATTGAAGTGTCATTTTTGGCACCCAAACAATAAACGAAGGATGTAAACGTCATAACACTCAATGTCATTGCTGCCAAACTAGACATCATTGATAATCACCGATTTCCCGTGGGCAATGATCCAGAGCCGGATAAAAATTTAACATGCAAATGCAACATCAACGAATATCCGTATCACAATTTGTACCCATGATTTTGGGGTAGGATTGTCAAAACGGTAAAACTTTCCATCGAACGTTAATACACGTTCAAAAAACTCGAGAGAGGTATCAAAAGACGCATCTTGATCTCCGTAACAATAATCTGGAAGGGGAAATCCGATATTTTTATAAGTTTGCGAGATATTTGCAGTTAAAGTTCACAATTTTCTGTCATTTTCATGTGGTGGTTGTAATGGCACATTCGGCTGAGCCAAAAAAGTGAAAAAGTGTGCGTACCATGGCACGTTGCCACGGTTCAGGCAACCACCCGGAGTTGGCATGGCGTAGTCCAGGGTTTTTTTTAAGCGCGGCCGAAGGCCGCCAATGGCTAAAGGTATTCTGCACATAAATACAAATTTTCGGTTGTTCACTAATAACTTTTCGCTGAAACAAAATATTGCTTTTCCCCCTTCGGATTATTGTTACGGAAGTCAAGACGCGTCTTTGATACTTCTCTCGAGATTTTTGGGTAATTCTTTACGACCGCACGTAACTGATAATACACCTCCAAAAATATCGAGAGAGGTATCAAAAGACGCGTTTTGACCTCTGTAACAAGAATCCGAATCCGGAAAAGAAATATTTTAGTTCAGTGAAAAGTTATTAACAAAAAACCAAAAAATGACCCAGGTCAAATCCTGATATAGGGGTCCGTGCCACTTTTTTCTCACAGGGTAGTGTGATTACAACAACCACATGAAAATGACAGAAAATTCTGAACTTTGATTGCAAATATCTCGCAAACTACTGAAAATATTGGTTTTCCGGATTTGGATTCTTGTTACAGAGGTCAAAACGCGTCTTTTGATACCTCTCCCGATGTTTTTGGACGTGTATTAGCAGTTACGTGCGGTCGTAAAGAATTACCGATTTTTGGACGTGTATTAACACTTGACTTTCGATGGAAAGTATTACCGTCAGTTCGCTGATAGAAACTTTCATTGAGAGCTGGGGCAGCTGGGGTAGGCCTGACAGATATATCACATAATATTTACCCGCTAGCCTACTTGCAGAAATCTTTGGAATCATATAATTAACAAAACGGCAACACTAATGGGTAAATTTCTTTTACACGGTTTCCTTTTCGTCCCATTTATCATTTATCTGCTTGCGAATGACATTTGTCTCTGCTCCCATGTCAAAATAAAAACAATGTGCATTTTGTTGATTTTGATTTTGGAATAAATTTTAAGTATATTCCTGAAAAATACTGTAAAATGCCACCGGTATCACAAGAAGGAAATTGTTTAATATATCAGGGCAGCAACTTTCTAAAACAGGTTTCTACAATACGTTCACAGAATTGTATTTAAACTTTATTATCATTCTAATATATTTAGCGCCTTATACTATCCTGTCTTAGTGGAAAGCCTGTAAAAATAACACAAATCCGTTTCGATGATGAGAATGCACCAGGCTTGCTTGAATATGAAATTGGGCTGGTACGATTACTTGACAAGCTAACAAATGGCACAAAAATTGAACTGAGTCCATCGGGAACATCTATACTTTTCACTCCGGGTCTATTACATGGTGGTGTTTTACAACATGATTGTTGTACACAACGTGGTATTGGTTATTATTTGGATGCATTGGTGGCGCTCGGTCCATTTTGTAAAAATCCCATAAATGCAACACTTAAAGGTATAACAAATAGCAAAGATTCGCCTTCAGTTGATCATATAAAAGGTGCTGCATTACCGGTGCTCAAACGATTCTTAGTGGCCGATGAAGGGCTCGAGTTGAAGATAGTTCGTAGAGGTACTGCACCACTTGGAGGTGGGGAGGTGCAATTTCGTTGCCCGGTGCGTAAAAATCTGCGCTCTCTGCAATATCAATCGCCAGGTATGGTAAAACGTATACGTGGTACAGTATATGCCTGTAAGGTGTCACCGGCAATGGCTAACCGTACTGTAGAAGCGGCTAAGGGTGTAATGTTGAAATTTCTGCCTGATGTGTATATCTATACAGACCAGAATCGTGGCAAAATGTCTGGCAATTCACCAGGATTTGGTATCTCTTTAGTTGCTGAAACAACGGATGGTGTGTTTTATTGTGCCGAAAGTATATCAAACAACAAGGAAGAGGTACATATATTGTATAATTTTTTTTAGTTTACCGAAAAATGTACTATAGATACTATTCTAAACCATCGTGTTCTAAACTATGTTTTTTAACAGGGTAAAGATCCATCGGTGCCTGAAGATCTGGGGCGTGAAAGCGCTATGAAGTTACTTGATGAAATTTACCGGGGAGGCTGTTGTGACTCCTCTTATCAATGGCTTGTTACCTTATTTATGACGTTGAGTCAGAAAAATGTTTCAAAATTTCTAACAGGTGAGATACCATTTCTTGAAACATTTAATTGCGGGCATTTTCATGGTTTGTTGACTTTTTCCAGGGCCGATTTCCACGTACACTATACATTTTTTGCAAAACTTACGTGACTTTTTTTCTATAACGTTTAAATTGGAAAATCCTGAAAATGATGACGACGAAGATGCTCTATCAGGTGCTCGAAAGGTTTTAATGACATGTGTGGGTATCGGTTATACCAATATAAGTAAACGTGTTAATTAATTAGCTCATTATTTACACATAACCTTGATTAAAACAAAAAAATAGCTATACAGATCACTAAACTATAAAACGTTTCTTTATTCAAATTTTAATATGGGGTTAATTTTATTGTGAACTGCGCGGTTGTATATTTGCCATATGAATACATGTAAATAAAAATGAACAAAATGTGTTTGAAGATTTCGACGTTGTGCTATTTTTAGTGCCAACTTTATGGTAGCGAGGTGAAAACAGAGCTGCCCAGATTCTGGTTGTGTAAAGCTGAAAAATTATACGTCTGAAACGACTAAAGGGCTCGAGTTCTGACTTCAATTGATTTGTTGTAACCGTATAAACACATCGCTTTTATTCAGAGTGCTGGAAATTTGGGAGTTTAATAGGGTTGGGACAAAGTGAAATAGGCGTTTGAAGCATCGTCGCGTTCACTGGCTTGCTACTTTTACCACATTGCAGACGCATAGCTAAGAACCGCCTGGTCGCTTGCCATCTACGTTGTCAACAGCTCTGCTTAATCTGCCGATCAGTATTAGCAGAAAATAACATGTGCAGTCCTATGCCGAAATTAGCCCTTTATGACCCGTCACTGATACCTTGGCATTCAAGCTATACTTTTTAAAGCTCTTATGCTATCCAAATATGTAGCACTTTTTGTTAAATTGGGCTTAGTTTTCTAGAATTTATTTCGAAAGTTGGACTGGTTAATTAATTTGTTATATGTGACAGTTTCCCTATAATTTTCATATTTGTCCGAAAAGGATTAAGAAATAGATGACAGCCAAAATTTGAGAACGGGAACATAGGCCTGAAAAGTAAAAATGTGCCGCTAAAAAGTTTCAAACTTTATTGTTGTAAATGTTTTAGTTGCATGCTATCAAGTCTTTTTTGTCAACCAACAGTGACAAAATAATTGAAAGAACAAACAACTTACAATATCAACTATCATTTCTAACTGCCTACCATTAAAAAGAAGATGCTAACAGATAGTTAACATTATTAATAAAAACAATTGTTAAATATGTAACCAGCAGTTATGCAAATTATAATTAATACAAAAAAAATTGTTTTTAGTTTTCAGTGCGAGAACTAGTGATTAAAAAATATACAAACCAAAACTAATAATAAAAGTTTGAGGAAAAATTACAAATCGTTGTTCAATTCATTTGGTAACTTATTTTTACAGATAAGTTTATTTATTTTTTTAAGATGTTTGTTGTTATATGTCTTTAAAACCCTAACATTATCGGTATTTAGTACGAAGTTTAAAGCTTAGCCATGTGTGGTACAATAACTAGAAAACAGGCGTCTGTTAGGAACTCCTACGCTTGCTCAATACCGTTGCAACGCAAATCCTTCCAAAGCCCTTTTGCTCAATCAAAATGTAATTGATTTACGCCGATCTTTTCGAATATGTTGTTCTCGAAAATGCGCATTGCCGTTAGTAAGGATTTCGTGCGTAAAATTAAAGCGTGAGGTGTAGCTAAACAAGAGAAATAAATATTTCGTATGAATTTTACATGTAACAAAAGTGAAAATTCTTTTTTTGTGTTTTAATGGCTTGAGCACCCTGTGCCAAATTTTTTATTTGCATTTACACAACACTAAAACTGTAAAGTTGGCAGCACTGCTACTCAAAATCGAACAAAGCTATCATGTCATCTGTCGATACATACGCAAATTTGCAGCTGTAATGGATTTCAATTGTTTTACAAAACCACGCTTTATATGTTGAAGGAAAAATTGTGCCGCATTAAAGTTGTAGACCTTGGGAATTTAAAATATTAAGCTAACAATGTTTTCTTTAGAAAACGACAGCGATGTCGTCGTTTGCCCCTATAATAAAGCGCATCGTTTACTACGCAGAAGATTGCAGTCTCATCTGATCAAGTGTCGCAAAAACTATCCACAGCTCGAACTACAAAAATGTCCATTCAATGTAACCCATCATATACCCGAACCCGAGTTTGCAGTAAGTATTTAAAAACTTGTCTCATATTAGAATTTAAAGATACAAGTTTATTCTTTCAGCTTCATGTCACTAATTGTCCCGATAAAAAACTCATAACTCAGTACAAATATGATACGGTAGAAGTGAAAGACGAAGTACGCGTCATACATGATCCAGTTGAATGCGAGGAAAATTGGGATGATACAGAAGTAGATGATTATGATCCTCAAAAATTTATAGATAAGAAAAATGTATTGCGCAAGCCTTTTGGTGTGCCACCAGCAGAGCGAAAAAAGTTTATTAAAAGTGAACGAAAGCGTTTGGGCGATAATGACGAATATAGTGACAGTGATGATGAAGAGGCAGAGCTAGAAAATCTACTTAAACAAGCTATGGCTAAAAAAGAAGTTGAGAGCGATGAAGAAGAAGCAGCAAATGCTGCAAAATCCAAACGTACGGTTTCCCCATCTCCACCACCACAGCCACAAGGAAACAGAATAAAAAAATCGAAATCACGCAGCCGTTCGCCACAAAGCAAACGATCCAAAAGAAATTCCAAATCAAGAAGCCGTAGCCGTTCACCAATTAATTCAGCATTTTATAGACGTATTCATGGACGTGATTCTCACTCACCACAACCACCACCAGCACCTCGTTATAAAGAACCGTCATATGTCCGTGAACGTTCGCCTATAAATAATAATGATGCCTACGATATAGACGATGACCCATACTATAGCGGTGGTAGCAGCAGCTCCTCACAACGTACTGACAATTATAGCAGCGCCAGTAGGGAACGACGCGCAGGTTATTGTGATTTTTACCCACCAAGTGGCGCATATATAGCTCCTCCACTTGTTGCATATCCAACACGTTTGCCAACATATGGACGTGGCGCTCATCGTGGTTATGCATATGATCGCAGATCTGGTTATCGTAATGGTGATTTCCCATAATTTTTTTTATAAATTTTATTGAACGGAATTTATATATTCGATTCCTTGTTTGCATGCTAAATTATTTCAGCAACAAACAAATTACCCAGATATATTGTTGAATTAAACAAAGGGCTGAAATGCATGATTAGCCTCTTGGCCGTTTCAGGCATTACATACTTAACCTCTATTTTTAAGCTACATCATTTACACAGCTGAAAAATGAGGTGATGTCTATCTTAAGAACCATGTAGTGTGGAAGCAAAGCATATTTATTTGCTATTACAGATTTTTCCCTTAATTTGCTGTTTTGTTTATATATTTTAAAACCAATCATGTGTTTTATTATCGAATTATTCGAGTAACTGTTTTATGACCATCACAATCGCATGTGTGTAGATTTATTAAGCTCAAACTTAAACATAGATATGAACTTCATTTTAAATAAAGATTTGCGAAGTATAAAAAACAAGGGCATTTTAGTTAATTCATTCTAAGTTAAAATAAAAGAAAAGAATTAGGACAATTCAAAGCCGGCACCAAATTCACTTTGCCTTGACGTGAACTTCTTAAGAGAAAAAAAAAAAAATATATATATATACATGTTAATATCAACGTTTTATAAATTCTGCAAACGTTTTCGTTCAGCTTCGCGGAAAGCTGCGCGTTGTGATGGTGGCATTCCCACCGGCAGTCTAAGAACATTTGCTTTCTCGGCATATGTTCTGGGATTGTAAGATGGTACACGTGGTAAATTGTCCCAATTTTGTGATGACTCTAATTCGAATGTTTCATTTGCTGTTTCATATGTGGTATTATTTTGAGTGCTTTCATCATTAAATGTACTGCCCATCGAAGAAGTCAAGCCCTGTACCACAGACTCGTTGCTCTTAAATACTTCAAATGATTGGCGGTTTGGACAATTGTTGACGTGCCACTGCAAGAATAAATATCTTGCATTAATTCATTTAAACCATGGTATACCTGTCTACTACTTTGTACTCACATTGATTTCTTGTTTATTTACACGATGCGTGATATTGAAGGGACATACAACCACTTCAGAACGCGGATATGATTTCCGGCAACGCACCAAATGTACTTGAAACCGTGAGCGTAATATTTGATGCGACACATTATACGGGCATGTCAATAGTTCTGATTCTTCTCCGACGCGTTTGAACATTGCAAAAAAATGTTTTAAAATATGAATGGAATGTAAAATGAATTTTAAAATTAACAAAGAAATACGCAGCTTATTTCTTCGCTAAGCCGTTGGAAAAAGATGAAAAACGGTAAATCGAATCCATGTTATCTTAAATCTTTTTTGTTAGTGCTGCCAGATATTAAGTTTATTTTACAAAAATAATTGTCACGAACTATAACGATTTTTGGCTTATCGTTTTGGTGATGACAAAGAACTTTTCAAGGACGAAAAAATTGGTGGGCTATCAATGCATTTTCGTTACAAGAGAAATTTTTGTCACAATTATGGGTTGCATTTGTATTCCAATTATATTTAAAATTTAATTAAAAGTAATATTTTGTTCTCGAACGATTGTAAGCAAATAGTAATACAAATTTGTTACGATATACCTCCGATATCACTTATGCTTGACAGTGGCCCTGTCTGACCTATTCCGGAGGGGTGGAGGGGATAGGAGTGATGAGCGAGCGTGATACTGGCGCGGACAACAGTTGTCAGGAGGTGTATAAATATAAAGCTCGACGTCGCCTTATCTCGACGTTCTAATGTGTTGTCGATCGGGTCGGCATTACGCTTAAAAAGAGCGTCCTCTCGCGCGAACCCGCCGATAGATGTTATAGCTGTCACTTGTCCAAAGATCTGAGCGTTCACCGAGCTTTGTCATCTGGCACGCCTAGAGAGACAAGAGTGATGCTGGTCCAACTCCGGGCTGGATATTATAATAGACTCAACTCTTACCTATACAGACTGAAACCCGACATTCCGAATGTCTGTCCGGATTGCGACCTGTCCCCCCACAACAAACCATCTATTTGTCTACTCAACTGAGTCTACTCTTCTAACACCCATTTCCCTGTGGTTCAACCCTGTCGAAGCCGCTAGGTTTTTAGGACTTCCGTTAGAAGAGTTCGATGACACTACTGGGTAAAGATACTGAGCACCAAGGTAGGGCTAAGTAGCGCTACAACAACAACTATATCTGGAGCTTGTGTTGTGAAAAACGTAGAGGGGAACAAACCTTGCGAGTCTCTGTGTGAAGGGATTTAATCGAGAGCAACTTGTTTTGTGCAGCCATCTTTTACATTTGGAACATTCAACCGAGTGTAAATATTTGACCAAAATCTTCTTCCAGCAAACGCAGCCAATAAAGTCTCTTGGCCCAGAGCTGGATGCAACACCCGCCCTACTGCAAGAGCTGCTCGAAGGATGATAGTTTAGGAAGAAGAGTGACGAGTTAGACAGGGCTACATCGAGTCATTCCGGTACGATAGACTCGGCTGTTGTATGAATGCATTGAGCTCAAGATTTTATAATGCCCTAAAAAAAAATTTTTTTAATTTTAATCTTCAATACAAAAAATCTTGAGAACCACTTGTTTATAACAAATATTAGAAAGTTAGTAAGTAGTTTTTAAAATACTTTTATTTCTATTTACTTAAGCATGTATATCTCTAATTACATCCATAGAAATATTCCATTTTTTCTAAATAACATTAGCTTAACAATAATTTTCTCATTCCTAGCTTTCTATACTGTCAGAATTGAAGACTCTTTAGCTTGAGCAGATTGTTTTAATTGATCATTATCTTCTTTGACAAATCTTATCATTTCGTCAATTTGGTCATTTCCACTTGAGGCGATTTCGAGTAGCTCTAAACAACCTTGCAATTCTAACAAATCGTAATTTAACTTAATTTCACGTTGCAGAACACCAGCCATTCGAATGAAGTCCTTACCCAATTCACCTGTAAATTCGTGAAACTTTGGCGTATAAACATCAAGCAACGCCGACGCAACATCAATCATAACACGCATAAATCGATGCTCCCCAATAAAACGACATATGAACGATATGAGACGGGATAAGAATTCATGATTACGCCCAGCTAATGCACGATGTAAACCTTTCCGATGTATCAGCTCTTGCATGACGCTTACTGTAACTTCTGGAGTACAACGTGTAAAACGCGGATCCATTACAATATCCAAGCATTTTACATATTCATATTTTCGGAGCATGTGATCATATTGTTCTAATTTAGGTAGCTGGGTGGTACGAATCTCGTGATCGACTTGGACGGAGCTTGAAGGTTCTTTTTTGAATGCTGATTGTTTCGCTTTCACACCATCTTTCTTACGATTTATATCCATATTTTGAATGGAAATAAGGCCGTCAACCATTCCAGCTACAATAGTTTGATCGCCTGGTGCCACACCCAAACTCAGTATAGCATTGGGAAAATCAAGTGTGTGTACAGTTTGATAGGTAGCAACATCATATATCTTAACATGACGATCCAAACTACCTGACAATATACGTCTGCCATTAGAACCTAGACGCAAACTTGTTATTGTTTTATGATGCTGCGAAACTTTTGTTAACAGGCGACAACCAGCAAAAGCATCCCAAACACGCATTTCTGTGCCACCAGCACTTATAAAAATTCCACCCGTTGGCAAAAATAATAACGATTCAACAGGACTGCCATGATAAATCGAAAACGAAACTTGCTGTGTGCGGGTGTCATACATTTTAATTTTACCATCGTATCCCCCTGAAATGAGCGTATCAGGTGACATAGGGTTTACGGCACCAGCACGTACATAATCTTCATGTTCTGCTAATGTTAGTGTCGATTTTTCGGTGGCTATATCCCATAGTTTGATGGAGCGGTCGTCTGAGAAACTGGCAATATGCACCAGATCTTGTGTAAATTGCGCTCTATGCACAGGTCCTTTGTGTCCTTTGAAAAGGCGCAGCACGTTTTTACTTGATGGATCGAAAAGTTTCACAGATCCTTGCTCATCCCCAGCAACAAGTAAACGACCATCTTGCCGAAATGTGCCACCATAAGCAGTTTCTTGAAACCGTGATAAATTCTTGACTACTAATTTTGTTATTGGGTTGTAGATCTGCACGCGCACGGAACATGTTACTGCAAAGTAGTGTGGTTCTATGGGACTAAAGTCAACATAGTCGATGGCTCCAAATTCTTTCACAAGCGTTGGCACCTACGGAATTGTATGTTTTAATATTTTAGTGGCGGCGGTTGACGTGCAAACTTACGCTTAACTGTTTCCAGTATACGGTATCTGGTGTAACGACTTTTCCTGTTTTTAAATACTTTTTCGTGTTCAGGGGCTTGAACAGCGGCATTATAGTTTTTTTGGCGAAATATCAAGTAAAACAATAAAATAGTAATAAAAGCTCTTCCCACGGTTTGTTACAATTGTTTTGACTTTTCTGTGGCACGTGTTGTCATTTGCCGTACAGTTGATAATGTCCCAAACATTAAATAGTATTGCCAAGCCCAATTTTTGAGGGACTTTAATATTTATCTGTGGGCAATCAAAGGTCGAAGTACTAGGCCTTATCCAGTAGTTCTATTCGAGAGGCTGTTCGGTATTTGTTTCCTTTGGCACTCAACTACTAATAAATTAGATAAAAATATGATAGGGGTATCAAAAGACGCGTTTTGACCTCGGTATCAATGATCCGAAGTCGAAATTTAATTTTTTTGTTTTAGTGAAAACTGTTAATATACGTCTAAAAACTTCGAGAGAGGTATCAAAAGTTTCGTTTAACAATGATCTGAAGGGTGAAAATAAATACTTTGTTTAAGTGGAATATTAACGAAAAACCGAAATTTGATCCAGGTCCGATCCCAAATAGGGACCAGTCACCAACTTGTGTAACAGAATTTGTCAACGATAAATTAACGTAACAATAATTTTAACGATCTATGCCAGGGTTGGGAAATGACATTTCATGAATTGTACTAAATCCCTCAAAAATCGTACTTTTTTCGTTCAAATTGTACTGAATTTTTTTTTTGTCTGGACTCGCATATATTGTCCTATTACTCATTTACTTTTTTTTAGTACGGAAATATGTAAAGTATTACCATTAAGTCATTTGTACATCTCTTCGCGATGAGCACTTGCAATTCACTCCCCAAAAGAATTTAATTTAAATTATATTGCTCGTCAACGGACATCTATTAATTTTTGTCCACATTCAACCAAAACAAATAAAGCCTACCAAGACAACAGCGTTTAGCAACACTGATTGTGTCATATTTGTGAATGGCTGATTTTCTTCTTCTAAGTTCAGTTCCTTTGACGTTAGACAAACAAAAAAATAACATACATATGTTTTTATTATTGAAGCAGGCACGTCATCCTGGAACCACAGTGTAGCAATATTTGCAATTCTACTTTTTGCAAGTCTTATAAAAATCTAAAAAGTTAATATGGTGAGCTAATATATTAACGTTGAGCGCAGAAGTATCTTACTTACTGTCTTCTTTTTGCAGAGTGCATTGTTCAACTTTCAAAGCTTGTTATCAGTGATTCTGCTCATGATTTGCACTTGTGCTTACTTGCGTTCACTATTCCCAAGTATCATGGATCGCAATAAAACAGGGTAGGTAATAGGTGTAAATATACACTTTGATTTATTCCGTGCCTGTTCTTTTTATAGATTACTAGGTGTGTTTTGGAAACTAGCACGGATAGGTGAAAGGAAGTCACCATATGTAGCAATAGCATGCGTGGTGATGGCAATGTCGATATTATTCTGGACGTGATTGGCATAGTTTGTTATTTTTTATACTTCTTGTTAGTAATAAAAACTGCATTTTTCTATATTTAAATGTGTGAATGTAAATAGTTATGCATAAGTTAGGCTGCGTGCCATGTCCATGGAGTCAAGTAACATTTTCCATCTGGACACACCAAACCTAGCCCGAAATTCGAATAGCATTAATATAATACGGGTTTGTAAGCTCTCTCCCGTTGAATGCCGTCAATTATAGTCAAGTACCCGAGGGAGACAAGAATCACACTAACCAACTGTTCACCTGATCGAAGGAGCAGACTTTTCTAACACCAACTTTAGTATGGTCAAACGTTTTTTGAAGCCGATGAGTTCCTGGAAATAACATTGGAAGGCGTTGAAGACAATGATAGGTAATAAAAGTGATGATTAGGCATGATGAAGCATCCATATCCAAGGATGATGGTACCGGAAGGTACTAAAAGTAGAGTGCCCAAGTCGCCTGTGATATCACTGTCCGGCATATTGCCCATGAAAGAAAATGTCACCACAGTAAATAGATATCTACCTTAGAACTATCACCTATCTCAATTTCAACAATAGAAGTTTTAACAACCCTGTCAAAAAAGACCAGCATAAGTTCACAATAAAGGTTCGCCGACAACAGATTTTTTCTAAATCACGTTTGCTCTTTCTTGCATTTGCCAAATTGACGATACGAGCACACTACCTGTCTCCTTGGGTGCCGAATGCAATTCCGCAGCGGTGAACTGACTGAGTACATAACTCCTGTGCGTGGATTTCATTCTAATAGAAAATACAAAAACATCTAAATTAGCGTTTTAACATTAACATAAAGTGTAAATTTCGTACTATAGAGTGGGTATTGAATATTATTTCAGACATGACATGATTTGCATAAATAACATACAAAGTAATTAGACAAAATTGTGTTGCCGAAATTTTCTAACGAATCGAAAATTCCTAATGCATCGACATCAACGATTTTTGGTTTATAGTGTTATCTTACTCTTTCTCATTAAGTTATGCGCTGATGTCAAAGAGGATATATATTTATCCTCTTTGCCGATGGACGCTTTTTGACAGCAGCAATACTGCTCTAGTAAAGAAAAGTTTCGTATTTCGTGTTCTTCGACAACAATTTTTCAGAATGCAAAAACTTCTGTAAATTTATAGTGAAAATTTAAAGAAAAGGTGTTTAAATATAGTTGAAGCAATTGTCTTCAATAAATAATACAAAATGAGTAAACCTGTTTTAAATTAAGGGCAAAAATTGCAGTTCTTAAAGTTTACTATAGGAAATTGTGTCAATCGCAAGTATCCATTTAATTTTGTTAACGGCATGAATGAGAAGCTCTACGGGATCTGGTGTTGGCGCTGTCTGTGGTAGCTTATATTTGTATTTTGATATGAGTATGTCGGACCACTACTGACAACCCCATTTAATATACGGAAAGTATTAAGAACAAAGTGTGTAGAATAAAATGTATTAAAAGAGGAAATGTGTGAGCTTAAGTGATAAAAATTCAGTGGACGAAAAATAAACTTTGTATGGTCTTAAAAAATAGAGAAAAGTGCAAATTGGAAAAAGTGGATACCATCTATTGTGAATGAGGACTGCAGCCAGGCGATGTTTTCTGTGTGCATAAGCAGCTATTCGAATTAAAAATTCTTTATTGGAAGGAATCTAAAATGCATGATTATTAAAATTTTGGTAAGTTTGATAATTAAACACTATTTATTGGATTTATAATAACATAATTGCAGCTAAAGTGTGTTAGCGGAATGTTATTCGAAGACAACATGAATTGTGTATCAAATATGATACGCACGATCGAGTAACTTATAGATACTTTGTTAGTGGGGTTTATCGGGAATGGTACCCCTACAAGACGCTGCTGATGGATGCATCGGGATTTTCATATTGCTACTGCAAAACTGATTGCCGATTTGTTCTAGTCGCTGATGACCCCTTCAGCGCTTTCTTACAAATGTTGGCTCAGATGTAAGTTAGCTGTCTTGTAGGGACCAAAAGACGCGTTTTGGCCTAGGTATAACTTCGATTTTTCGATTTTTTTGTTTCCCAGGTCAAATTCCAAATGGGGGATGTGATCCACGTTATTTATGTGCAGAACACCCTTCTAAATAGGCATCTCTAACTACATACTATTAATATTAAAAATGTACTTCACAGAAAAGCTAACAGGATTCGGCATTGATCGATAAATTTGTTGAATCAAAGCATTTTTTTGCATTCACATACGAAATCAGGCAAACATGATCATTGACCATTGGTAGAAATAGTTGTAAATTAAGTTTCGACAACCAGGCTTATGTAGGTATGTTAAAATTATGGAATACATACATAAACGCCACTTAGGCGGATACATCACAGGTGCCGTATTAAGTCCGGTAAGTGATAATTGGGTAATTCCTATCGACCACATGTATACTGCAAATACACGTCTTGACCTCTGTAACAATAACCCGAAAACGGAAAACAAATATTTTGTTTCAGTGTAAAGTTATTGGTAAAAAAAGGAGAAATCACCCAGGTCAAATAGCAAAAGGGTGGCGTGATGTAAGGAATTTATGTCCAGAACACCCTGACGGTTTAGGCAAGGGGGTAGAGAAATAACAGCGAGGACCCTGCGGGTTGGGGCTTAGAATATGCCCGCGGTAGGCATACCGGTCGTAAGAGGCGACCAATATGCACAAAGGTAATGATGTGCAACTCGATGGTTGATCTACGGATATGATGCCTCCCACCTCTCATTACATATCTTCTCTTTCCTTTCGGAAGGAGGGATGACATGACCTAGAAGGTTGCACTGGTCATACCAAATCGCTCCCACGACAGTCGGGCAGTACCGCAAGGGAGTACCGGAGCGTACCGGATTCATATCCGGCCAAGGAATGTTATTTCGACAACACTCCCCAAAACCTTCGGGGAGTGATTTTGTTGTTAAAACAAACAAACAAACAGAAATAACAGCGCTTGGTCGGGGAAACCCCGAGTCATTCCGGTACGTAGAACCGACTGTCGTGGGAATGTATGTACATATACTTTGAAATGCAGAACACCCTCTTGCACTTTTCTAACACCTTATATCTGTGACTACAACAACCACGTGGAAATGGCAGACGATTTTCAACTTTAATTGCAAACGACTAAAAATATTACGTCTTTTGATCCCCGAGATTTTTGGGCATGAATTAGCAATTACTTGCGGAAAAAATAACTGATAATTGATAAAAACTCACTCTAATGAGAGTGCGAAATTTTTTCAACACATCAGATGCAATTTTTTTTGTTGGGTATGTATAAACATATGTATATTACTTCTACAATGAATCTATGTACATAGATGCAGCAAACTCAAAAAAATATATAATCGATTTATTGTCTCTAAGGCAACCACTACTTCAACTAATTATATTTTGTATTTATTTGTATTTTAATTTGTAATTCTGTTAAATAAAATATATTAATCGAGTTAATGAAATGTTAAAAATTAACTTTATTTCTTGAATACGTCAATGGATTACTTCTGAAAGCCCTCTTTTCATTAATATTTTATATTGTTAAACATTCACAATAGTAAAGCTATCAAGTACTTACGCGTGTGATCAAAAAAATTGCGACCAACATTAATGCACTTTTACAGCATGGGCCCTCGTCAAATGTATAATTTGAATGTTCATGTCTACACATATTCAGTGCATTGAACTAAACCACATTATTGGAGATATCTATTGTATGTTTTTCTTGCGTGGTGTGTGCTATAAATGCATCACTGTCCTTTATGACCTGTCGTTTGATGTTTGCCAATTCACAATCCAGCAGTATCCGTCCATACTCACCCTGTCTCTTTTCTGCACAACCGCTTTCAAGTATTAACAAAATTTGTGTGTGAAAGAGATAGTTAAGAATTATCAACATCGCTTCTCACCATTTCCTTTTGGTAATAGGAACAATTTTTCACCTTGAGTTGAAGGAAAACATTTTCATGCAGACATAAAACACATTTTATTCATTTAAAGTTTTGTAAATGCATAAATATAGCTAAATTGTGTTGCCGAAAACAGTATCGCGTCATTACCATAGAAAGTTGAGGTGAGACAGGGATTTTTCAAACAAATATTCATAACATTAAAGTTGCAAGAAATTTTTTCTCCTTGTTACCTTCCCTTGGTTTTTTTCTAGTTTATTTTTTCCTCTTTTTTTTTGTTATGCCATACGTGCCGTTAATGCAGTGTAGCAAATTCTGTTGTTTTTACACATTTCTGAGTTGTTTATATTGCTGTAACATTTCTCTTTGACTCTACAGAGTAATCTTTTGGCAGCATTTTCAAAGTACTCTCACGTAGGTGTTCCATAGACTATTCAGCAGGGTGCTCCGATATGGATTAGGTGATCCAATCGCCGGACATGGGCTTATAAATTGGACCACCTTTTTGTATGAATGAGGATAAATGTTGGAGTACTCCCATACTCCAACGTTTTTTACAGGGTGTATGCCCAAGCAGTAACAATATTTCTTTCATTATTCGAATAGTGGTAACGAATAGTTGTATTTATTCGGTTAATGGTGGTTGAATAGTTTTTGGCTTATTATCTTAATAATTAAATAGCTATTTGTACAGTGTTGTGGGAATAATAAAATACAATTATTTGTAATAATTGAAGCTGTAAATAGACATTTACTATAAAGTTACTATACATAAATATGTATTTGTACATTTATATGTTTATTGCAGTTACATTTGTTTAGTAAGTTTTGTGCTAGGGCTTCAAGCAAGAGATGCCGAGATTCATTATGTACATATACTGTTGGTTATGGTAACAAAAGGACGGGTTTGTGCTGATTTTTCATGTTCACATGTAAAAATAGTTTAATTTGCGTAAAGTAACATACACAAAATAATACTACCTGCTCCCTATTTTTTGTTAAATACTCATATAAATGTACTTACATACATACATAAACTCGTTAACTAAATGGACACAAAGGACCTACTTGTATGAGGGATTGCGAATTCGTATATTTAAAGTTTGCGCATAGGTAACTGCACCAGTATCCGGACAGCGCTAGTGGCCGGACACTATGTCAATGTTTTGGGATTAAAAGGCAAATCCCCAAAAAATATTCTCAAATAGCAACAGTAATGGAAATATACATGTTTTCTGAGTGTCCTTGGAAAATTTGGGTTGAATCAGAAGTATAGTTTAAAAGTTACACGTAATTTAAAAGACAGAAGTTTGAGCATCCGGCTTGTCCCCCCATAATACTAACCACCTTTTTGTCTGCTCAACCGAGCCTACTCTTCTAACACCCATATCAATCTGGTTCACCCCTGTCGAAGCCGCTAGGTTTCTAGGACTTCCGTTAGAAGAGTTTGATAATATTACTAGGTAAGATACTGACTACCTAGGTAGGGCTAAGTAGCGCTACTACAACAACAACAACAACAGTAGGCAATGTAAAAAAAAAATAGGTTGACGTTTTGGAATGTCGACGTAAACGAGCGTTGCCGTTTTCCCGAGTGCACTGTACATATTTTAGATGAAATTTCATAAAAATGCTATTATTTACTATTTATTATAGTTAAGTAAATTTCCAAAAATTTAAATTTTGTCGTAATTTTTCACTCGCCAATTTATTTAGTCTAATAAAAAAACATATACATACATATGTACATATGTAATTGCGTTTATAAAATTGTAAAAGGTTTTCTTGTGCATTTGGGTGAGTGAATGATTTGTTTTTAAATACCTGCGGTCTGCATCCCAGCAAACAATTTTATAGCGTTTTAAAGGCGTTCAAATGTAAGCAAAACGTTGTTGTGACATTTATAAAACGCATCTAAGCAAAGGTTTTATAATCGAAAAGGACCCAACTTTATAAGCGTGAAAAAGACATTTGCAAAACATGTTTTCTAAATGCTTAAAAAACACGTTTTCTAAAGGCTTTAAAAACACGTTTTATAAATCCTTAAAAACCACATATTTTTGATGAAACTAATAAGCGTTTAATACATTTACTTTGCTTTAGATATGTTTTTTTATTGATACATTTAAAAAATCATTTTTAATATTAAATTTTTTTTCTGAATAGAATAACATTAAGTTGAAATATAAAAATAGGAGTTTCATTTATTAAAACAACTTATTTGCACAATTTTTAAAGCGAGAACGACACGTGTTGCTTAAATTTATGAAACACTTGCATTTGCAAACAAATTTTCAACGATGTTCGCAAAACTCTTATTTATGCAAGCTTGCTGCAATCTTAATTTGCAAAACGCTTGATAATATGTTGGCTGGGATGTTGTGATCATAAACCCGGCGCGATGTTATTTTATTTAAGTTATTCTATGTATTTAAAAAACTTTTAGAAAAATCTCAATTTCTATAAATTTTTGTTGTTATTCTTATTTCATGCGCGTGCATAAATGAAATTTCCGAGACTTGTCTTTTTTATATTTTTAAACGTGTCCGTGAGCTCCCCCTCCTAATTTCTAAGTTTCTTTCTGTAAGCTTTTGCTCTAAGCTAGAAAGGAAAGAGAAGATGGGTAATGAGAGGTGAGAGGCATCATATCCGTAGATCAACCATCGAGTTGCACATCATTACCTTTGTGCATATTAGTCGCCTCTTACGACCGGTATGCCTACCGCGGGCATATTCTAAACCCCTACCCGCAGGGGTATGCATGACTATCCTCTTAGGCGTTTCAGGTTTTCTATACTTCATCTCGATACTTCATCTTTATTATTTACACAGCTAAGGAACGCTCTGCCTTAAGTTCTGATAAAGGCAAGCTCGTTCGATCGAATTTCCCTGGCGTGAGAAAAATCATCTTTGTATGTATGTATCTATCATGAAGTGTAGTTCGAAATCGTTTAAAGTGTCGAAAGATGGGTTAGGAGTTGTTGGAGTAATCCAGATCGGTACTTTAGGAAGTTGTACTATTTCGGTATTTTACAGTTGAAGCTTTTATATATAAATGGCATACATATATGTATGTATGTATGTATGTAAATTAATGGTAAATTTAAATCTAACTGTTTTCGAAGTCTATCTACATACATATCTGTTTTAGTAATGTAATGGCACCCATATAAGTGTAGAAAAATTGCATTAGAGAAACCCTGCCAATGAATATTAATCAGTAAGTGAATAAAATCCTGAATTCATAATAGCGCGACATAATGAGGGGTGGGTCATAAAAAAAATTTATATTTTCTCATTAGGAGGTGATAACTAACCGTTATTGTCATTACAAGTAAAGTGTTTAGTCTCCATCTAGAAATTTTAGTAGCTGAAACGAAGCCCTGATATATATTGTGACTTCAACTACAGCTCATGGGGATGCCATAAAAACATCAATTAAGTACCAGCCACTACCATAAGTAAGCAGTTCCTTCTGAACTGCCTTAAACCCAGTCATCCAAATCGATGAAGCCCCGTTTCCCGGAGACATAAAAAAACATCTCCGGAGACATAAAAAAAAATATCTCCGAACACTACGATGAGACCGGCACCACTTTCCCTGCCGTTTGATCTGCGTAGCCATAGGCGGACTCTAAACGACCTGCACACCGAGTAGGTTGATAGATCCCTCAGATCTCGGCCTGTGAATCCCGTTATCGATATACACGCACCCGTTAATGCTAGCACAACTTCGCTCTGGATATTGTTATAGGTTAAACTCTTACCTATCCAGACTGACCCCAACCAGACCTAACACTTGCCCTGCATGTGGTTAACCCCTCACGACACGAAACATCTCTTTTCCTGTTCAACTGAACCTACTCTTCTAACACCAATATCACTCTGGTTCAAGCCTGTCGAAACTGCGCGTATTCTTGGGAATGACTATTATTTTATAACGACGTTTCTGTTACTATCCGTCTACTTTTGACCGTATTCGTAGTTACCACTGCATTAAGTCGCTTTTTTGTGTGGATCAATTTCGGCTGGTCAACAATACTTACTTGAATCCAGAAATATGGTTCGAAACCATTGGGGTTTGAAATATACATCGGCTAATATTAGCTCTCGAGGTTAGAAGCTCTATGCTTGCTTAAATAATTGCTACTAAAAAGCGGTGGCCACAATATTGCGCCATTATTTGTTGACACTTTTTGCCCATGCTTGAACAAAGCAGGTGTAGGTACTATCATTTGAGTAACTTACGTGCTAAAAGTTCGAAATCAAAAATACTGAAGGTAAGTGAAGGTCAGTTTAATGAATAGGTCCAAAATTTTAAATTTCCTTATAAACAATTCGAGAGGCTGAAAGCGAAAATAATATTTTTTTTTATCCCTTAATTACTTCTTTTTTTTAATACTCGAAAATCATGTGCTTTAAACTGCCAAAAACCCATTAAACGTGTAAAAGTGTCAACATTTGTAACTACGCCATTATTTTTCGAAAGCCTGATATGCACAGTTATGAGCATTGAAGTTGTAGTGCTCCTGTGTAAAATGAAACATCCCATGCACTACACATTTTTAGACGTCCCAATATTGTTATTGATTGTTTCAAATTATAATCTTTGGCCCATGACCCACCTCTAAGGAAATATTGGTTAATCTTTACAATTTGCTCTTTATGAACGAGAAATGCAAGTGTATTTATCCTGTCGTGTCCACACAGTCAGAAGGGTGTTACATGACGTAATCTTTATACGTGAAGTAGTTACAAAAAAGGTTCCTTTAAAAAAAAAATCATGTGACACCCAGACTTTGACAAATAGCGTTTGGATTGGCTTATTCGAAAGTGAAGAAACAATTGGGTTATAGGGAGATAAAGGTGCTCATGGGTATGTTAGACGCCCCAAAGCATAGAATGTCATTCGGGGTATACTGCTAAAACGTCAGGGGAATTGCAGTATAATGGTACGGGGATGTTTTGTGCTAAAAAGAACTTGTGGACCGACCTAAAAAAAGCAGTTCGGGAAGCCAAGCCCCGAAAAAATGAGCTCTGGGCTATATTTCAGCGCGTCTGAAAGCCAATACCTAATTTAAATTGTGAGCCTCTAGTGGCCTCCATGGCTGCTGTAATTATAAAAAAGGTCATTCTACCAAATATTAAATTAGTATTTGCGCTAAATATTTTGTAGTTTCTTTGAGCTGTCTACTGTTTAGTGCTCGTGTCAATTTTGACATAAATTTTATATTTTTTGAAACACTTCATTAGTGCTCAAGCATTAAATCGTATTATACATTATTTGTATACGTTTAAATATTCAGTAAATATTAATAAAAAATAATCGCCAATATTGTTGGATAATTTAAAAATGTCATAAAAATTAAGTGTTATTATCCAATACAATTTTAATGCTCGCAGCTGTAAGTAAATACATATGTATGGATGTAATATCACTTGTAAAGTGTCAATATGCTTAAAATATTATTCATATACTCTTAGCTAGACAAACAAGCAAAAAAAAAAAACGTCAAAAGCAAGTAGAAAACAACATCAATACGGTTTATAAGCACAGAGGCGCCTTCGCACGGTGGACAGTTTTGAAGAAATTTGTCAAAGTCACTCGACCACATAAAAAAGTAGAGGCAATAAAAAAACTGAGGAAAAAAAGCGAATTCTAAAGCATTTTCAATTGCTTTTTTTGCTGTGTAGAGGAAAAAATCAATATAATATTGCAGCCGTGGTATTTAAAGCGCGACAAAATAGGAATCCCAATTAGCAAGCTCTTTTTAATGTTTATATGTATATTGGTTTGGACCGTATTCTATTTTTTATCGTTCACAAAAATTCGTAGATGTCAGCATTTTTAGGTTGATATGTATGTACATATAATGCTTGGGTTTCAAATGTATGTATAATGTTTGGATTTAAAAACCTTCTTAAAAAACGGCAAAAAGTCAAACTAAATTTTATGTTAAAGTTTGGATGTTTTTGTTTGCAAATTTTCATATCTAAATTTTTGTTTGAAAATGAGTACCTACTAAACGAATAAATTGTCACTTTCGTCTTATAATTAAAAGCTAATAACAAATTTCAATGGAATTTTCACCTGAAAGAATGTCTTAACATGTTTTCTAAATTTAAAACAGTTTACAACAGCGTATTTTTTTTTAAATTTGCGTTTTCGAAATGTTCTATATTTGTCATGTGCGTAAACATGTTCGTTTTATTAAGGTTCAATACATAATTTTGGGACAAATTTCGTAGAATCTCCTCACTGTACGTAGCCGAGAATGCACTCGTGCTACAACAACATCACCTAAGAAAATTATTAGCGAATTTGTGCAAATATGTATCAACATGTGACCACGAAGAAAATTCATAGATAAATACAATACAAATGTACATACATACATACATATATTAAAACGAGCGGCTACATACATACAAATGTATTACTAACAGGCAGACAAGGAAAACAAAGCAATTCAAAATAAAAATTTGTTACCATAAAAATAGTATCGAACGACAAATAATCTCAATGCAGAGAGCTAGGCAACAAGTGGCATTTTGCGCTTCTCCAAATACATACACACATTTTTGCAAGAAAAAGAAAAGTGAAAAAGGAAATCTTATATTTTTTTGCACGTGTGCTTGTATGTATTTGTAATTCAGCTGCTGCTGCTGTCAATCTGACAACAGTCAGCATATTGTTAGCCACTCATTTGGGATTAGTACCTGCTTCATACATACTCATCGACTGTCTGTACAGTGTACACTCACCTGTCTGTCGATTTAATTCTCAGTAGTATATTTACTGGATTGGAATGTACAGTTACGTGCAATGTATTAGGGACACATCTAATTCATTAGTAAATATCTCAATAACTTTTAATAACAAACTGTTGGTATACAAACACAAAAATTACAAACTCCAAAAGCTTAAAATAACAAATTTGTTTCTCTTCTGTTATGAAACATAAAAAATATATGTAAATATCCACTAAACATAAAAAAATTAAAAAGAAATAAAGAATATTTAAAGTTATAATGTGTTATATAAAAATTAGTATTGAAACATTCAAAATTATATTTTTAAAATTTGACAATACCTATACATACATGCATGTGTGAAGAAATATGTAAAGAAAAAATAAGGAAAGAGAAATAATTATTTATGAAAATATCATTTATTTTTTTTTTTGAGCTGGACGTAGATTTGGCAAATAGTAATCATAATAAAACGATAATCAGATATTGTAACAAATACAGATTACCACCATTACAATGAGTCAATTTCTTGTGGCTTTCTTTTTCAGAATACCAAACCCATTGCAAGTAACAAAAATTGGCTAATGAAAAATTTAAAATTAAGTGATTTCAGATGAGACTGAATGTTTATACAAGTAAAGGCTGGTTTTCCTTAGGTCAAAATGACTGACCACAAAAACTGACTTAACTGACACTATGGCGATTTGGGGTCAAATGTGTTTTCATTACGACTTAAAAACTGACATGAAGTCGATAAAGCAAACGTCCCGGTTTCACTACTATGCCCAGTCAGTTGTTTGACAAGCTACTCCACTATCAATTGTAGGGTAGGGAGTTCCCACCCCAACTTTTGTTAAATGTTTTTTAACTTTTTAACTTTTCTTTGTTTTTTAATTGCAAATATTTTTTTTATATATTTTCACTCTTTTGTTTTGTCCCCGACACAAAGACATACAAATTTGAGACATGAATATAACGTAGCCGACCACAAAAGGGTAATATTACAGAATTAAAAAAGAAAACAATAATATAAAATGGAAAAAATATAAAGAATAATATAAAAAAGGAAAAAAAAAAAATTTTTGACAAAATTTGGGGTGCGAACCCGACTCCACTAACGTCATATTTTGACCTAATGAAAACCAGCCTTAAGGTACATAACCCCACAATTTCAATAAAAAAAGGAGTGAAATGCTAAACTTAAGAATGGATTTAAAATAATAATTAGTTTCTTCTTGAGCGCTTTTATTCCTGTTACCATCCGTGCTGGCTTCTCACTTTAAAGCCCTCAAGTCAAGCGCTGATAATCGATATTTCGCGCTTATTAGGATTGCCATCCTTATATTGCTATCCAAGATTACTACTGCTTGACTGATGACGCGTAAAATTACATTTTCACATTTCTTATTGCAGTTGTTATAGTTGTTATTAGCTCTCTATTGTGTATTGAGTAATGGGGGATTATTATCGGCGTCGTTGCTGCCACCACTATGAGATAATTGTTTCGCTCCAACGAGCAGTGAATATATGTATGTATATTTTGCACTTGTCTATGGGCAAAATGCGCCAGTATATGCTCATTCTTGTCTTGTACGTCAAGGCGAGCGTACCACCCAAGGGGCCACACGCCGCGTATGACAGTTTGTTAGTTAGTTAGTGTCGGTGGTGTTTTGTGAAATGTGCTAATTGGTACATATTAACTACTGTCAGCAGTAACTTGTTGCAATAACAGTATCAGTACATCAGAGCCTTACTTAAAGGAATAAATTATTAAAAAAGAAAGAAAAAAAAAGACAAAGCGATACATTTTTGGATGAACTTAAAACTAAACTAAAAGTTCAGTGACCAAAGAAAAAGTTGCTAATTCGGAAAGCACATTTTTTTTTTTTTTAGTCTGCACCGTATAGTTCCGGTGGCTGCGGACGGCATGTGCTGTTATTTTATTTAAAAATCTCAGTATTAGCGCGCCATTAAATTGTGTTTGTTTGGCGCTCTATGCGGCTTATGCTCAGCGGGATCGTGTGCTCTGTGCTGGTTTTTGGTGATCATCAGCGGTGCTGGGGAAGACGGAAGACAAAATAATTGCCTTATTTTTTGTAGCTGTAATTATGCTGTGGTAAAAAAAGGAAACGCAAAATTTTACATAAAAAGTAAATAATATCCATTTGATCATTGTAAACAAGAAGAAGAGGAAAATCGAAAGTGAATTTTGGTATGCGGCTATTGCAAAAAAAAGAAACAATGAGTAACAATACAAAACAAAAGAAGTGGGCGAATTGCTAATAAAAAATATTGTATTTTATATATTATTCTATTTGGTTTAGTCGAGTCTTTTCTATTTCGTTTTATTTTTTTATCGAAAACAAAAAAAAAAAAATGACTGAATTTAAATTCTCGAAACAAGTTTTTTATTTGATTCCGCTATTTTTGCACTCTTACGAAAATCGTATTATTTTATTTTTTCCAAATTTAAGTTTTTTTGTTGCTTTTATCCCTGTGATACATATTTTCTTGCTATTTGTTGGTCAATCAATGTAGAAATAAGTGCTAGGCAACCATGGTATAGGTGCTAGGTTCAGTTTCCACTAACTTGAAAATCTATTATAAAGCTTTCGAATTGGTTCTTACACGCATCGAATTTAGGAGCGGTGCGAATGCAGGCTAAATAGAGCTGAAGAATTGTTGTCTTAGGTTCTAGAGGAGTGTTGCCGATGGGTCAGTGCTTTGTCGTATACGCTCCGAGGTCAGAACGACTGTCACAGGAGCGATTTCTTCGACTCCGTCCAACATTTCGGTCATTTTATCTCGCTAATCTGTTCCCGAAATGATGTTTAAAGTGGTAAAACAGCCCAACTAGTACAAATTCGCTATCTAATAGTAACACCTTCCATATGTAGCTGGTGGAGGGTTTCTTCACTAGAAATGGTAGGAAATGCCAGCTCCGACGCCGCACTCATGTTGGACTTATATTGGCTTAGTGATTCTTTGCATACTTTGTCCTCTTACACTGTCCATGAAAGTGATATAATTGTTAATAGGATGTCAACTTCAAACCAGTTAGTCTACTTAGGATAGCACTGCCTTCAATACGCCTAACGGAAATCCTAAGCAACTAGCAGTTTTAACGGGAGGACTCTGATAGCAGTTTCTTATGTTTAACATTTGTTCTGCTCAATTATTTAGTTACTAAAGGAATTCCATTCGACTACTTCCCACTAGACATGAAGTCTACAACTGGATACATATGTAGCTCAAAAAAAGCACGGCCTTAAAGCTCCGCATTTTTATAACACAAATCCAAATAACCACACAATTGAAATTCTTATTAATTACGAATTTGATTCAAAATAAAAACATTAATAACTCATATCGCAGAATCTTCGATATAAAATGACGATACAAAGAAACCGAAAAGATTCTGCCTATTTTTGGCTTATTTTCGATTGTATATATGAATCTCAACAGCTCGTTTCTGAATATTGTGTGTCCTTTTTAGTATGTGTTTTTAGCTTGTTAGAATTGCGTCGTTTCAAAGTTTTGTGAAATCATCTTTTATTTGAGAAACAAAAAAAAAGCTTTTAAAAAAGTTGAGACAGCTAGAAAAACACTTTAAAAACTTACATTGGTGGTTTTTACTTTAAATGGTGTTGCGATCTAGTTTAACACAGTTTGTTACCAAAAAGTAAGATTTAAAAAAAGAAAAATAAAAATAAAAATTTACTTACAAGATCACAAATGTCGATTGAACTAACAAAAACTCGTACTCGTACATACATTCATTCATATTAGGGTTTTAATATTGTAAATAGATAAGCAAATCATGGGATGTTTTTATAGGGGCCCGGCATCGCACAGTTTTCCAAAATGTTGTACAAATTGATATACCCGGAAATATTGTGGAACTGAGGCAAATAGATTCGAAGTTTAGACAAAATAAGATATTTTATGGAAATTTGCACACATTTTTTAAACATAATTAACAGTTTCTAAATTAGATTTTGGCCCATTATTTTATAGAAAATCAGAAGGACCCGGCAGACGTTGTCCTGCCCAAATTTAGGGAAAAAATCGCACGACAAACAAAAAAGTTTGGATTATTTCGGTCCCTGGTCCACTTCCCGGAATAATGAAAATAGATAGTAGCCGATTCTCAGACTTACTAAATACGCTCACAAAATTTCATGAGAATCGGTCAAGCCATTTCGGAGGAGTATGGGAGCGAAAACCGTGACACGAGAATTTTATATATAAGATTAGTGAAAATAAGTTTACCAAAAAGAAAGTGTAAATTCCAAAAATATGCTGAACGCAGACTTATTCTGCCGAGTGTGTATATACATATAGTAAAATCGGAATAGGTCTTAATTACAGCAACAGAGTCTAAAGGAAGAATTCTTTTAATATCTGCCAGTCTGCCCTATTTTCAGTATTGTAAGTGTTATTCTTCTGGAACTCGGGCAAAAAATGTTGTGACATCTGTTATCGTTGAAGTCGTTCACTCTTTTATCAATTACAAGCGATTATTTTATTGCTTTGGTTTACTGGGTAATGAACTCGCTCATGATTCATGTGGTAAACGAAAACCAAAACAAGACAAAGAGTAAACATCGCAAAAAGCTTTGATAAGACTTAATTGTTATCTCTCATGTACACACAATGAGCACATAGTGCCGGCGAAATAATTAAGAAACCATTCAACTTTTGTCATACTTCATTTATGAATTTATGTTGATTTCGAACAATAAGCTTCTGTTTTTTTTTTTTAAATAGGGTATAGAGGTAAAGCATCATTAGCCTTTGTGGAGGGTTGCAAACAAACAACAATTTCTGAGTGAAAAACCAAACTTTTCTAAAATCTTACTCGACATTCCACATCAAAATTATATATGTTTATAAAAATTAAGAGATTTGATTGACGTCAATTGCTTATAATATTTACATAAATAATACCATAGCATATTTTTTGCCTTTGATCAACTCATCTGCGCTTATTCTTTATCAGCTAAATATGCCATTAAAATGATCTATTAAGAACTACGTAAAGTGATATGGAATGAAATATAGGCAGTACTCTGAACTCGAAAACTACACTGGCTGTCATCTGAATAGTTTCAACGATACTGGTATTTAAATATGTTGTTTGCGTAAAAAATGAGGGGAACCCCGATTGCTTTTAGATTCTTTCTGTTTTGAATGTTGGAAAAACGGTTTAGCCGGCAAAATGCGTCGTTTTGAATGTTTTTCAGCTTAAACATCTTTTTTTAACATATTTCCAGACATAGGATTTTATAAGTACATTAAATTAAATATCTTTCGCAGAAATAAATAAAAAACTGTTTTTAATAATTTTCATCTGGTTCTAAGACTTCAAAAATTAAAATTCGGAACAACGCAGTCTCCTGTGATCTTGTTGAGTCTAACTGAAAGTTTAGGTAGACGCTACTGCTCTTCTAAATGTTGAAAATGCTACATCAGAGTAGTATGTATAAAGAATTTCTCTCTCATGTTTTGAAACAATTTTTCCAATATCAATAAATCCAAAAAGTCATGTTGCCACGCGCACCTTTTTGCGGTCAAATCGTAATTGTACGAATTCATATTTTTTGTGCTTTCCTCCTTTGGTGTCTTGTGGTTTTTTGTTTATTTTTGGCTTTATCGGAATATTTTCGAGTTTGTTTATTATTGGTGTTAAGTGTTGATCACGCTTGTCGTCCGTGTTCTCAGCCACAGATTTGTTTCGCGTCAAACCGCAATAAAACGTTGCTCGCCGTACGCCCGTTTGTACTTAGAATCAATTTAATGCTTGTGACTTTTGTTTGAACATACAATGTCCATTGATACTTTTTAATGGTAATAAAAATCAGTTAGTTTGTACTCATCTTAATATCTTAAATAAATATTAATTTTTTGCTTTGAAGGAATGCCAAATTTTTGAATGTTTTCTACAACTTGTGTTTGCATTGATTTGATAGCGTGTAGGTGTCAAATTTTGGGTACTCCCCAAGAATAATTGATTGGTTTTTTATCTTTTGCTGAATTAAGTTAAATTCACTAAAAATTAAATTCGCATTCCCTTTGTACTTAGATGTAACAGTACTTAATTTCCAAAATCGCCTCGTCGAATGAAGCTCTAATGAAGCTAAGATGAATAAGTTCCTATAGAAGTTGCGACCCCATTAAGTTTGGAAAAAAAAACAGTTGAAGGAGGACTTAATTTTAAGAATGGATACGTGGCGTCCTTTGCTAAGGAACGGCTAAAATCACCAGTGCTGTACAACATCTATTAGTCTAGTGCTTCTTCTGAGTATATTTTTTTTACCACTCGTATGTACATCCACTTACATATGTATGTACAGTTGTGTTCAATATATTAGTAGTGAAATTAAATTGCATATAGTTCGATCAAATAAGAAGAAGCTGTGTTTGTAATCATTTTCATCCAGAAACCACATAAAAAGAAATTTTAATGTTTACTCAAAGTTAAGGAAACTTAATTAAACTTTAAAAATTAGCCATCAAAATCTTAAAATTTTTGCCAGAATTTCTGGAAAGTTTTTGTGTACCTACACAGTTTTCTAGACCAATCAATTTTATTTTAACATTATGCAAGTTAGAACTCGCTCAAAAATGTCCCTGAATTTTCATAGTTACAACGCATGAAAAAGAAAAAAAAAATACAAACAAATTCTGAAAATTCAACAGAAATTGGGATCAAATCAAAATCAAATATTGTCTGAAAATTCTCCTCAAAAATATTGAAAATATTTCTGTTATGTGATTTGCTACATTTTAGATATAAATATCTACTATTATATTGAACGCAAGTGTATGTGTATTACCAATAAATATTATTATTTGCAAATAAAATATTTACTAAAGTGTAAACAAGAAATAATACTGCTTGTTTACTTATTAACAATGGAAAGTTAATTCCATTCGAATTTTTAATGGCATTTTGAATGTGATAATAAAGCGCAAAAATTCTGTAATAAACTATACCAATTGCGTTTCTTGCTGTTAAACTTTGCCCAGCCTTTGAAGGCCAAGATTTTTAGCAAATGATTTTCTTAGTTCGAATTCATTACGGGTACTTTAATATAAGGCCACTTCGATAATGGTGAGAGATATGGTACAACCAG
Organism: Sphenella marginata; assembly: GCA_951509765.1. NCBI lineage: Eukaryota > Metazoa > Arthropoda > Insecta > Diptera > Tephritidae > Sphenella > Sphenella marginata. The sequence goes on along the minus strand of OX608081.1, from coordinate 66,482,522 downwards.
CGGCCTGTCGTGGGACCATTCTAAAACAGCTAGTTTCCAAGTGTTTTCAACAAGTTTTGAGTTACGGAATCCCTTATTTAAAATAAATTGCCTAACGAAATCCGTTGTTTATTAAAATAATTTAACCATTGCTTTTATATAATCCCCAATCGACAGTATAATCTGGAATAACTTAAAAATCCATAACACCTATTTTTGTTGATTAAGAGTATTTGCAATTTACATAAATTAATAGTTTCATATTAATAGATTTCCATGAAACTAATACCCGGCTGAATTAGTTTATGCGTTAGCTTCAGAATATAGTTTCAAGTAATTATATTTCAATATTTATAGTCAGGGCTGCAAACCACTCCAAATGACTAGGTTGGGTTAGTGAACCTAATTACTTAGGAAAAGCTTGTATCGATATTTGAATCGGTTTGTAAGTACATATAACTGAACACGCCAAGAAGGTTACTTTTGTGTATGGGCGAAATCCACGGCCTGACGTAAGACCATTCTAAAACAGCTTGTCTTTGAATATTTTCACACAATCCACCATCAGTCAGGTGTTTACATATATTCGTATTTGTTCTTTATTCCAAAGGGGTATTATCTGATATCAGCTGCTGGCTTTATTGTATTAAGAAAATATTTGTAAATGATTTATAAGCGTATAAAAAGTGTTTGTGTTATTTATTAACTATAGAAGAGCCTCACCATGCGGTTGGGTGGTGTTTCGATACATTTTACACGCAAACATAAATACTTACAATCATGCATTGCTTAGAGTTCAATCCCCCATGCGTTCTTGCCAGTATTGCGACAGCCGTCGCCCCAGCTTTGCGATAACTCCCGCCAAAGGGAAGTCCTAGTTAACCTATATCGGGTTTTTCCTATTCCAGTAGGGACCATTTGCCTTATCACGATATCTTAGGAAGTGTAGAGAACAGCGCTCAAAAAGTTACACGCAACTATAAGTACACCACACCCATTGAATGCCTCTTAACGGTAGTTGTCATTCATCTCCTTTTTGTTGTTTGTATACTCGTAGCAGTGGGTAACGCGAAAAGGAGTGTCAATGACATTCGGGCTAGTAGCAGAACCTGCTAGTACCTAAGCTTTCGGGACTACTTGTATCGAAATTGACATATCCAATCAGGTTTATCGTCATATGAATTTTACACCATCAAAATAAATAGTTTTCAATTATTTCTACTTCATTAATAAATATCTCTGCTTTAAAAAAGCGTTTGTCGCAATTATACATACATATATGTATGGATTAGAGATGCGCGGAATATCGTGCTTTTTTGCTAGAAATTTGGGACTAAAAAATAAGTGTGTGCGATTTATTTGTTGTAGATTTGCAGTATTGATGAATATTTTAATTTTATTTGTTTATTTAATTTTATCTGTTGGTTTATAGAAAATTTCCCAAATACATACATAAATATTTAATATACTATTTTTTTTATTTGTATGAAATATTTTTTATATCAAAAATTAAGTTAACACGAATTTTTACTTTTCGTTTTCGCTTTCAAATCTATCGGACTGATAAAGATAATTTTTATATTCCATAAAAAAACAAGAATTTGTTTGTGTTTGTTGATATGAAAAATTATTTTTTCGCTGTGTGATTCCTTACAAAATCCGGGTGTTCAATAATAAATAATAAAAAGGATTTAATTTTGCTTGTTATTAATAAAATAAATTTCATTAAAAAACTAGTAAAGCCAGATTCGTGAAGTCCCGTCTCTGTGACAATATCAACAACTGGCGTCCCTAATATTTACATATACATATCGCACCCTAAATCAAAAACAGTCACAACTCAAAATTTTTTTAGGTCGCTTTCTTGGCATAGATTGCCTAATAAAAAGTCGTGCAGCCAATACATACAATATTTTTCTTTTTGACTATTATTGTTACTCTGTAAAGAGCACAGTGATGTCAAGTTTTTAAAAATCAAATCACTTTTGTGCGATCCAGAAGCAATTAACTGAAAGTTACTCGGATTTTGAGTTGTGACTCTTTTTGATTTAGTGTGCGATATGTATAGTTATGTATGTGCATATTAGATCATTTAATCTCGAAAATGTTTCCATGATTCGAAAAATTGTAATGACGCTACAGTTTTTCTTAATTTTCGCAAAGAATTGAGAAACAAGAGATAAGTTTCATAGAAAGAGAGAAGAGTTTAATATTAGAATAAAGATAGGAAATCACGTGTTTAGAGTTGTCGATTCATGAAATGCGAGGTTAAAGTGGTTCGGCCATCACACATTAATTAATATATAAAATATATATAAATTCAAAATAAACTAAACTTCATCAGCAGTAATCTCGGGATCAGAGGACAACGAAAAAAATTTAGATTCTAGGTATTCGATATCTTTAATTACTCATGTACACATGTACATAGCATTCTCAAATTGCACTTCATTATCATTCACGTTTATGCCAGCCAATTGTCTTGCACATAAACCTGCCGATATCAGACGCCGTCGTTTGCAGTACACTTATCGGTTAGCAGCGATATTTTGATCAAAAGACTCTTCAACTGTTCAATACTAACTATGAATTTGTAAATGCTTGTTTTTGGTTGCGATCGTGGTAATACCAGAGATTTATTAAAAAAAAAATTTAAATCATTACTATCCTCCCTAAAACAGTTTTAAATTGCGTTTTGGTTTTTCTCAGTGTATGCACATCATGTGCTTTTTGTTGACGTCATGATTTGGATAAATTGGCAATATAAATATTGAAAGTTTGTTTCGCAAGACAAGGTTGCTTTGTTAAGCTTAATTTTTTTATAAGCGTAAGCAAAACGAGGGGCGAGCAATAGGTACCCGATTGGTCAATCGTTTGATGTAACTGACACACCAACATAGGTAGGCGAGCATCTCCGATACTTATAGACCGTTCCTCATAATCTTAACGCATATGTATGTACATATGTTTTTACTGAATTAATCATAACGTAGTTTTCTAAAAAAACTGGGAAACAATTTTTTACACTCAACGAAATTTTATCAGCGAATTTTCGTATTTGTATGATTTTATTTACTCAGTTTGCTTGGGGTATCAATTTCGATAACTAAGGCTGCACTCTAAAAAATCATATATGTAAATATTTTCATGCGATTTCAAATTTTTTTTGAAACTTAAAAAAAAATTATTCGTTCACCTGGTTTGAATTAAAAACACATAGCAGTTTAATATGTTTTAACATCTGATTTACATATGTATTATTTGAATAAAGCTCGCGTGATTTTGAATTCAGCTGATAACAAATTTAATAATTTCTATGCATATACATACATATGGGAGTTTCCACGAAATCAGACCCCATTGAGCCTAGATATAAATTGCATTGCTTCCAGTCCGAAGGCTGATATTTGTGTTGACGCATGTCTACTCTATTGTTATATACCATTTTTTTATATTTTGATATCGTGATGGAGGTGTGAACGCCTGGCAAAGTTCACAACACTATGATATTAAAAAACTTTAAAATCGTGATCATAGTTGCATAGTATTTTTTTCAAAGTTTTCGATTTTTGACGGATATTTATTTGAGCTGCTTGAAATTTTACATATTTTTTCTTCACTTAGGCTTGACTTTCAAGATTCTGCGAACTAAGTATAAATCACAGCAATTATTTAAATTTAAGCAAAATTGGTGTCGCGCCCGTTACAAAAAAAAAGGATTTAGTTTTGTGGTAAAAGGATTAGTAACTTTACATGAATAAATCTTTGCATACGTAACAAGTAACTGCTAAGGATTATATTGCGAAAATTTCAAACAAATTTGTTAACCCGTTTTCTCTGTTTTAATTTTTTAGCACGTGTCGCGCCCGTTACATTTTTAATAAATTTTTTTATTTTTTGCCTTGCGACCAAGTTTTGTCCGTCCAATAAGAGAAACTCCACAAAATATATGCGTATGCGTCATAGAGTGTTTTAAGTTTCTTCAAGAGAAAACTTCAACGGTATAAAAATTCTCTACCATTCGATGGAAGACATCGCGGCTGAGAAAGTATTTTTAGATCAGATATGGACCCACATTGCTCCTATAAAAAATTTGCAAGAGAAGCACTTCGTCATTAAGGATAAAGAATCTGACGGCTGTCTGTTTGCTGGTAAGACAGCAAAATCTACGCTTAAGAAATTTTGCCTAAGAAAATAATTTTATAGAAATTGTTCTTTAATTATTAATTTTTTATACATTTTTTTTTCTAAAACAATAGAATTAATTATTTGATCATGCATAATGCCATCAGCATAAATATTGAATTAGAATTATGATTTATATTTGGCTACTTTAACCAAACCTTAAAGCTGGCGTCAGGAAAGATCGTTTATAAATAACATACCCATGTACTTACTTTTAACGTGTTAAAAAATAGACATGTCGCACCCGTTACAACGAGGTGTCGCGCCCGTTACACTTTAAAATGTTAATAAATCTAAATGGATAAAGAAGTGTTTTTTCTTCGAATGCGGAAATAATAGGAAACATTCTAAATTTAAATATGCCAAGGCATTTTTAGTCAGTTTAATACAAAAATTTTACACTGCTTCGTGTGAAAGTGGATTACACGCAATTTATATATTTTATAACGTCGCGCCCGTTACGCTCTTCTTTGGCATTTTGTGGTTGGTACTGATTTATTTCTAAAATGTAGTTCATATGAGTTAATTCCTTACTTCTAACAGCATTTTAAGCGTATATTATTTCAATGATTACTTTAATAGTTTTCTTCAAAATTAAAGAACTATGCACAAAAGTGTCGCGCCCGTTACAATGGAAACTCCCATATGTAACTATTTTCGTTTCGCTTTGCCTGCGCATTTTAATTGAAAACATAGTACATACACTGGTGAAAAGAAAAATAGAGACAAAGAAATAATGCTGAATAATAGTTTATATAGCTCGCGCTCTATAGACCCAGACGCCTTTTTATGTTTTTCCCAATTTGTTCTAAAAGATTAAATCAGCGGTCAACATACTTAAATACAGGCTCTATGAGAATCTGTGCGTTTGTTCTGTGAAATATTATTATTGAAAGGATGGTTCATCTAGCAAAGTTCGCTTATAATCAGTATACAGGTTAGTTTAATCATTAAACTTTAATGCTTACTTGAGCTGAGTAAAATGTGACATTCTGGACATTCGGCTGGTAAAGCCGATCGACTACGTGTAAACAGTACTCTTTAAAAATTAGCTAAAAGCTAAGGATCGTTCGTGTTTCTATTATTTTTATCACCACTGTAGTACATATTTACGCAAATTGCACTTTTTGTGGTGACGTTTTTCATGTTTCGCTAAATTTATGTATATAACTACACTTGAATAAATATTTACGAAATTTAAAATAAATTAAAAAAAAGTTAGCGTAAACGTCTCCCTGTTCTAACTATCTAGTTGCAGATAATGTGCTCTTAGTATGGAAGTATTAACTGCATTGTGGAAGCCTGCTACTGGTAGACAAACATAAAAATGCGAAAACAAATAACCAAATTTTGCTTTCTTTTAATGAGCTATCGACTCTTCATTTGATGAGTAATAACTTTATTATCCTTTACGTGGTTGCCGTATAAATGAGTTTGTTCTGAGTATTCATTAGTTAAGACCTGCAGCCGTTTTAAAAAATAGTATGTTCCAAGAGATAATCCCTTATAACATACATATAATTTCATTTAAAAAATTTGAAGATACCCAAACAGTGATTATACATGTATGTGAGAATTCTCTAAAACCATCGTAAGTGGTGTATCCAAATCGTTTGCAAGGTCTGGGGCTACACAAAATCTAAATATATTAGAATAAGGTGGTAACTCCTCCTAGAAAGGCATTCTTTTACAACCCTGATACCGAATGTTCTTCATTTCTCTTTTTGTACAAAATGGTGTGTACTCGTATACACTAGCGAGTATTAGCGCAACTAGTTTTAACAACGATTAAAAAGTGTTGCCAGATGATCGCTAACCAAAGCTTAGATAACAACATAATGATGGATTAATGATTGATTACCAATACAAATACACTTCTTGGTGTATACATTTTTAAATAAGTTTGTGTCATTGAATTTGTTGAAAAAGTTAGGTATTTTATCAGTCTGCGAATGTCTCAATAGCTATCTTATTGCCCTATCGGCCAGGCAGGTGGTTAAGCAACTAGAGTTGGCGATTTCGTTCAATTGAATGTTCGAACGAACTAGTTCTCACTGATATTCAATGCGAATTTTTCTTTTGAATCGGTATATACATATGTATGCATATACATTAGTAAAGCGAAAAAAACCATGTGGAACGGGTGTAGGGATTCACCATAGTAAATAAACTTGATTTATTAAAACTGTGATGAGTTGGTGAATTACAATGAGCAACTGATCTTCAAAGCTCTATTCGTTCTCTGAACAAAATTGAACACCTTCGCGAGTAATAGTTACACGGTCAATGAAACTAGTGCGTTCTGTACTCCATAAGTTTAATGGCAACCTAAAGCACTTTCTGGAATACATTGTGGCCTTTCATAAAATTTGACCATACACGTTAGTTTGCATATCAATTGGAACTTTGTTGCGCTATCTGAGTAATAAATTCTATGCCATGTTAATCAAAAATTAGATGAATCTTCGTTCATGTTAAGATCGTATCTACCCTTCATATATAAAATAAATTAATTCAATTAATTAAGTATTAACTTTGTGCTAACTTTAAGTGATTTTGACTTTCCTATTTTTATGAACACATTGCGAGCACAAACAGAGCTAGATAAGATACTTATTACAACTCGTAAAAGATTTATATACACTAGTTATAAGGGGTAAATTACGTAGTTTTGGAACTAATATGAATACAGTGGATCGTAAAAAAGTTATGAAGTCAGAAATTTGAAAATATAACAGATTTCCTGAAGCAAATGTAGTTGAGAACGCTCATAGGTTCGGTTAAGAGAGTTCGAGTCACTGTCAGGGCTACAGACACTTTCACAGTACTTCAAAGTCACACATCCGGCTACTGACATTGTCACTTTAACTTAGCGTCACAATCACGGTAGCATTTAGCATCTTCATCATCTTCCATCATTATCATCACAATTATGCTGCTTACGTGTTTTATTTATCTTCATTTTTCTACCCTCTTCCTTATCCCTCTCCTTTATTTTGTTTGCTTAGAATAAGTATGTCATCGATAGTTTGGTTGGCCCAGGTAGTCTGTGACAAGTGGTTTCGAAGTAATTCATCGTACATTGGCGATACAAAATCGATATGAACTTTTGTGTGAAAGCCGAAACTATCAGTATATCGTTTTCAAGTTTTACCCTCATTCCATAACTTTTTTCAGTGTAGTCACGCTATCGCTTAAAAGACATTGCAGGCAAATTTTTTTTTTTAATTTTTTTGTCATTTCATGGAATAGTTTTTTTTTGTTTGTTTATTAATGAAACTAAAGACAGTGTGTAAGTAAATATTTCACAGACAACACGTGTTCTTCGTTGTGGAATAGTCGGTCTTGTTGTATGCTGCTGTCGGTTTGTTCGGTTTTCGCGTTGCGTGCTTAATAGAATTTTGAATTTGTACGTTTTAGGTGAAATTATAGCAGAAGTTTAAAAATAAATTAATTCTCATACAAACATAGATATATTTTGGTTAATGGCTTGTTATGGTGTTCTTGTTTTGGCTTATTTTTTTGTACTAACGATAACAGCGTTTTTGTAAGCGAAAATAGCAAAACAAAAGAAATTTTGCTCATTTGTACTTTGGCTTATTTGTGTCTTTTTTCATTCTCAGTCAGTTATACTACAAGCATCAGCGTACTTGTGCAAAAATAGTGTCTAAGAAGTGAAAATAGTTTTTATTGTGTTTTTTTTTTTTTATTATTTAGAATATTTAAAGAAAAGAAAGAAGAGTTATATTCCAGAACTTTTCTTTCCTCTCTAGTTGTTATAACGGTATAAAGAATAACCCAAGAATTCACTTTAGATAACTAGCCACGTTCTATAAACCCTAATTTAAGCGGACGAATGGAGAATCACTGGATACGTGTAGGCTTTTCAAAAAAAGAGGATGTAGTTCTCCTAAGAAAGTCTAATATTCTCAAATGAAATTATTTCTCTAATACCGAGTTAAATATTCAGACTGTGTTTTTGGTTTAGCTCCCTTTAGCATGGCAAAGGTTAAACGAGCGGCTCGATTATTACTTGTGTTGTTGTTATTGACGACTTGCTCATGACTAACAGCCTAAGCAAAATTTTCAACTATACACTTTTCCAAGGCGTTGCAATTGTCGCTGGCAATTGTGGTAAAAAAGCAAGCCACAATGGCAACGATAAGCTCAGGAGAAGGCGCCAAATATCTATACTTGCTTCGCAATAGATAATCATTCTCACAGCAGTCGTGCTAATACCAGAAGGGGGAGTGTTGCGGTCACAACAACAATAGCTACATCATTTGGTTCCATCGATCAACTTTCAGCTTGTGGCTTCTAAGGCATTCTCGATAACAACACTCCAATTTTATAGCTATCGAAGTAAATCGTTGTTGTTATTGTAGCAGTACTTCGCTCAGCCTAGTCAACACGTCTAGGCTAGATTAGTTCTCAAGCTCTTCTTACGAAAGTCCTAGAAAACAAACTCTCTTTCACGTGCCCCTTTCAAGCTTTATGCACCATTGCTGAGTATTTGTACCTACTTTGTCACAATAATGTTCCAAGTAACGATCCCACATAACGCAACACTCAATTGGATTTCGTGTCGGTAATTAATATCGATAATGGCGTGTTGCATTACGTTGGGAGGCAGTCAATTGTACATAAGAGATAAGAATAAGCCCGAGGTTCTCTTCCAAGTTTTATGCCGAGATTAACGGCTATTTAAGAAGCATTTTATGATAGAAAAACACACGAAATTTTGCCATTGGAGAAGTCCTATATTACAATAAAGCCTTACAACGGCTAATTTTTAAATGCATGAACTTTCGGTCATCTAATTGGTCTTCCTTATTAATTCTTACCTATCAAACGAAAGGTACTCCTAAAATAACAGTATTCCGATTAAAGGAAGTCAAGGCCCACAATGAAATATGCCGCTTTTTGACTCAGACCTAAATCCAGCCCATAACTATTATTTATTGTGGTATGGTGGGTAACAGAAGCGGTAAGGTAAAGAGTGGTCTATTTCAGTCTGAAAGAAGCAGTCACAGTATGATATTGCAACTTGTGGGCATCTTATGTAAGTTCCCAGCTTTTGAGCTTTGCACTACACCTAACTTTTACGGAACATTCCAAAGGTGTTAATCTTACGAAATCCCCTTCAAAGTAAAATGTTTGATGGGTAAAACATTATCTTTATTCTCTGCCATCTTACAATACTGACCGCTGATTATATTTGAACTTCTACTGACCGCTGTGTGATTATATTTTTAATAAGTTATCAATCAGTATTATCAGACCATATGGGGCCATGAAATTTCTATAAAACTGCCATCCCTTTAAACAGTTAATCATTTCAGTAGTCTACCAACTTGTCAAGTCGTTAATTGCTTTTACACGGTCATCTTGTAAAGTTCTATTACATCAATAGTTTGATTAATAAGCAGTATATAAATACGATTCCGTGTAATTATGGAGCGAAGAAAATCGGATATAACGGCCCAAATAAGCAAATTACGTTTTGAGAAAAATCTGCAGGTATTCGATGATGCTAGCATGGCTGCAGATCTGGAGAGAAGAAAGTCGGATATCGGGCAAGGTAGTGCGATTAGTGATTCTTTGCTTAGTTTTGCATTTTTTTTTGTAGCTTTGTTTTTGTTTAGAAATTCCTACATTTTACATTTATGATAGTTATGTATGTATTTTTCGAGTTTCATGTGAATCTTAAACAATAAAAAACGTGTTTCTCGTTTCCTTATTTCAAATAATTATTTCCTTATTTAGTTACTGCTTTTATTTTATATATTTTTTTCGATAGCTCTATTTTTTTAATATTTTTTTGTTAATTTAAAAATTTTTTTTTTATTAAAACTTTTTTTTTTTAATTTATAATTTTTTTAATTTTAATTTTTTTTAAATTTTAATTTTTTGTTATTTTATTATAATATATACTTTTTTCATATTTCTTTTTATATTTTTTATATTTTTTTTTTATTTGTTATTAGTTTTTTAATATTTTGATATAGTTTTTAGATTTTAGGTGTATTTTTGGGGCTTTATCTGATTTTTTTTTTTTTTGTTTTATTCAAATTCATTAATTATCTTGGTTAGGTACATTCATTACCTTTTGTTGTAGTCGTGAATCAGATTTCTTAATTTGTTCTGGGTTCTTTTTGTTGTTAAGGATGCTAAATACAACTGTCCCATTCAGTAAAAATAAATTTCTTTTAAGAATTCCATGTACTAGATATGGCATGTACATTTTTTTTTTTTATAAAAATTTGAAACAATAATTAAGTGAGTCTTTTGATTTTTTTAAACATATTATATTTGGAAATTTAAATTTATTAATGTACGTATGTATATTTCTTTTGAAATATTTCGATTTTTAAAGTTTTAGTTTTTTTTAAATATATTTTTGATCTTAAAATTTTTATGTATTGAAATTTTTTTATAAAAAGTTTTTTTAATTGAATTTTTAACACTGGTTTTAAAAACTTCTTTTCTATAAAAATTCATCGTTTATAAAATACAATAAAAAGCAATTCGCCGTTCACTTTCGATTTCCTTACTTCAAATATATTGATATTGCAATCGATTCTATTCGCATGATGAAAACTACTCTCAAACTTGAGCCTTCTTTGGGCGTCAATATGTGAACTTTCTAGAGTATAAATAGAATCTTCTTTTTGTTCTAAATTTTATTTGCAGAAAGCAAAAAGCGTTCAAGAAACAAAATCTAAACTTAAACTTGAAAGGAAACAAAACGAAAGAGGCAGTGAATAAAAAGAAGGTTATCAGAAAAAGTGTTAACTGCCTTCAAACAGTAAAGCGCTGCACTACAGTAGTGCGGTTGTACACAGCCAAACAAGGCCTGCAGGCAGGCAGACAAAGAGGGAGAGAGGAGATAAAGGAGGAGATAAGAGATAGACAAAAAGACAGGGTGTAGAGCTAAATTTGTGATTTACTCATTGGCGGCGTCACGCACCAAACTTCGTTTGATACTGTTGAAAGATCGGCGTTTTATATATTCGAGAAATAAAATATCTGCTCTTGGAAGAGTTGATATCCGTAAAATTGAAATTATTGCAATCTATTGCGTGGGCTGCAGCTTAGCTAGTGATTCAAAATATATATTTTTTTAAATATTTTATATTATTAAATTGAGTTTAAAAAATCATACTTTATGAATAATATTGAATGTATCAATGTGATCAAATCATCTACAACATCATCATCATCACCATCAACGCCATCATACGCATTTTCAACACTTCCACCCTCACCCTCATCAGCACCAACAACGCCAAATGCGGCATATTCATTAAACGCGCTGGCTTCATTAAATTCAATCATAACGCCGACGCCGGCTGCGTCACAACAATCATCTAATATATACATTACAACAACCTCATTTACGCCAACTACTTACAGTCAAACATCATCATCAGCATTAGCTAACTTGAAGTACGAAAAAGAATCACAAAAGGACATTCTAATTGCTACTTCACCCACACCACCACCAACGCCGCCACCGTCTATAATCGACTCATATACATCAACTGCATCTTCATCATCACCTAGTGCAGCATCTTCAACTTCTTCCACACCATCCTTTCCTACTCAATCGTCCTTTGAAGTTGAAAAAATCAAAAATCAAGAAACACAAACCCAATTGACCCTTACAAATTCCATACTGCTTTCCTCCACAGCATCCGTCGTTGCCGCTGCAATCAAACACCACTCTCTTGTACGCTCTGTAACCGCCACTAGCATAATGGATATGCCTTTCAATACATCACCCTCGCTTCGCGTGCGTACCACCTCGCTCAATCAATTAAAGAAGACAGCTGATCTTGCCATTGAAAATGAGCTACATGTTTGCCCGAGTGTGATGTCCGATGAATTGCGCAAACTGCTGCCACCCACCTCAGAGACCGTCATGACTAAACCATTTCCAGTGCGAGGTGAACGCGCCATCACCGATGTTACTTCACCACATGTCATCGCTATGGTTGGGCTACCGGCGCGTGGTAAAACATTTATCTCCAAGAAATTGGCGCGTTACTTAAATTGGATTGGCATTTCGACGCGTGTTTTCAATTTGGGCGAATATCGCCGCTGTGCAACTACGGCTTATAAGTCGCATGAGTTCTTTCGCGCTGACAATGAAGCTGCAATGGCTATACGTACACGTTGTGCAAATCATGCTTTGCACGATTCATGTCAATGGTTGCTGAGTGGCTTGGGTAGTGTTGCTGTGTTTGATGCAACCAACTCGACATGTGATCGTCGGCAGCTGATCTACGATACGGTCGTTAAACAACATAACTTTCGTTTATTCTTCGTGGAATCGATTTGTGATGATCCGACAATTATCGAACAAAATATTAAGGAGGTTAAAGTGAGCTCACCAGATTATATGAATATGAATACAGATCTTGTGGTGCGTGATTTTTTGCAACGTATCGAACATTATGAGGAACGTTATCAACCAATTGATGAGGTGACCGAATCGCATTTGAGTTTCTTGAAGATCTATAATGCCGGCAAGAAAACCGTAGTGTACAACAATGAGGGTCATGTGGAATCGCGTATCGTTTATTATTTGATGAATACGCATATAACACCGCGCACGATCTATTTAACGCGTCATGGTGAAAGTGAACATAACCTAAAAGGATTGATTGGCGGTGATTCGAATTTGAGTGAACGTGGACGTCAGTATGCTAAGGCACTTTCAACATATATTGAACAACAGCAAATTGATGGCTTGCGCGTTTGGACATCGTGGATGAAGCGTGCCATACAAACTGTGGCCGATGTTAAAGCACCACAGGAACGTTGGAAGGCTTTGAATGAGATCGATGCGGGCCATTGTGAGGAAATGACTTATGAGCAGATTAAGGAAAAGTTTCCTGAAGAGTTTAAGGCGCGCGATCTTAATAAGTTTGCTTATCGTTATCCACGCGGTGAAAGTTATGAGGATTTGGTGGCACGTCTCGAACCGGTTATTATGGAGCTCGAACGTCAAGGTAATGTTTTGGTTGTATCACATCAAGCTGTTTTGCGTTGTTTGTTTGCTTATTTTTTGGATAAGTCTGCGGATGAGTTACCATATCTATATGTACCGTTGCACACAGTCATCAAATTGACACCTGTCGCATATGGCTGTAAAGTGGAACATATTAAGTTGCCTATTGATGCGGTCGATACACATCGTCCAAAGCCAAAGATACCTGGTGATGTGTCGTTGGGTTGCGATGGATTGAGTGGTGAATTGGTGGCACCCGATGGCGTGGGTAAGGTTTTGATTGTAGGTGACGAAGTTGCTGCAGCAAATGGCAGTAGCAGAGCTTTGGGCAATGGCTTGCCGGTGGTTAAGGAAGGCGTGGTTGTAGGCGCCAACGATGCTGCGACTCCAAATCCAAATGAGCCGCATTACTGACGGCAGTTAGGTGGTGCACCATTGAAACGAGGAATACTGGTATACCTTCCAAGGTTTAATTCATTTTAAGAAATAGAAAAAAAAGATAATAAAACAAAAAAAAATTCCAAATTTTTAAAAATTATAAAATTTAGAAAGTAAATAACCAACTTTTAAGATATTTTAAAAATTTAGCAGCATAGCTTGAACAATTAGTTTAGAAATTTAAAAATTAAGAAAGTCGTAAAATTTTATGTATTTAAAAAATGTAGCTAAAAATGTCCAAGCTTTAAAATAGTTTTAGAATTTTAAATCTTGCTAAATTAAAAAAACAAAAAAAAAATAAATTTTAAGAAAGTTCCCAAAAATTAAAAATATACAAAATTTAAAAAATAAAAAACAAACAAAAAATTTAAATGTTTCAAAAATGTGTATTAAAAAGTTTAAGAGTTTTAAAAAATGTGTAGTTTATAAGACTTACAGCCGATTTCACCAAAAAAGCTTTAAATGAAAAAACGTACTTAAAATGATTTTTATTTCGATTTTCTATGAAATCTGGCAGCAAAAAAAATTTTATTTCACTTAAATTTTTTGTGCAACCGGCTGTTAGAAAATTTAAAATCGAACAAGATTTAATTATTTAAGTATGTACATATATGATATTTTTTTACTTGAAATAAAAAATTAAATTTAAAAAATTTTGAAATAGTATTAAGGAATAAATAATAAAAAAAAATATTTTAAATAAAAACATAAATTTTATTAATAAATCAAAAGCGCAATATACTTTCATTAAATTATGCATAGCATTCGTACTGAAAAATAAAGTGATGTTCCATATGATTGTATTGTAATGTGTATTTAATTGATAGTTGTTTTTGGATTTGCACAGATTTGTACTTTTTTGTAAAGAAATTTAGGCAGGGAAATGTATCGCTGACATCAAAGTTTACTATTTACAACTCGGATATGACTGAAATGGATTTTATAGTAATTCTAATTGTAATGCCACTGAAAGAATGTCATATTAATAGGATGGACCGAATTTATTTTGCGGCATCCAATTTTACATCTGATTCACTTTCATAATTTGAATAACATGGTTATAACAAATAATATATATAAAAATATCAGATTACCCTAATATCCATCAATAAATAGAATACATCAAAGTATGAAAGTACGTATATGTACTTATATACTATGTACTTAAGTATGTAGCTAGTAATAAGGATTTGTGAATATGTTTTTCCTTCGTTTACTTCGCACACAAGACACACTCACATGCTTAATTTCAGCATGGCTTAAAACTAAAAGCTAAAAATATTTTATATATTATATTTATCCGAAAAATGCAATACAAATTTTAATTTTAATTTTTAAAATAAATTAACCTTAAAAAAAATAGTAATAATTAAAACTGAAATTTTATGAAATTAAAATTGTCTTTTTTGATAACTTTCTAGAATTTTTCAATTTTTTTCTGCTACATTTTAAAATAAGAGCACTGTAACTACATTTAAATAAACTTCCTCAAATTTTAAATTAATATAACATATCATTCCTCTAACTTTTACGTTCAAATTTATATGTTGAATCCTGTTTTATTAAATTAAACACATGTAAACACTTGAATGCAATTTCTTTAATCTTGCGAAATCCTAACAGGTTTTAACTATTTAAATTTTAAAATTATTTTACACATTCAAATCTAAAATTTTAGTACGTTATTTATATTTTTTGTTTGTTTTTTTTTTAATTGTGTTAAACTTTTGTTTTTCAAATTGAATCCATCAAAAAAATTTATACATTTCGCGGTTTGAATGTAAAACACATTTTTTTGTAGCCTAGCCATCGTTTTACTTAAAAACTCTACTTAACTTAAAAAAATATTTAAAATGTTGGTCAATCATAGTCATATTAAACTGAGATTTTAGCGAAAATGAAAAGTAACAGGGCCCCCTATGAAAAAAAAAATTAGTTGGTCGGTGGTATAAAGAAATTTCTTATTTTTTGCAAGGTCACCCTGTATCAACTCTTTATTCACAAACCATAGCAATGAGCGAAAAAAGCCAAACTCAAGTTAGGAGTAGGCGTTGTGACATCGCACAACCATAGACACAAACCGTGTCTTCAAAACGGCGATTTCGTCATAGACATAGAATGTATTTAAACTTGTATATGACAGACCCGAAATTATGTTTATTTTAGAAACATGTTTAAGTAGATAAAACTCTATTTTAATTTGAATATGATTATGGGTCATTGTTTTAAAAATCCTTAAACGACTTTTTAAATAAAAAAATGTATATTTTGAAAATTAAGACCTTCATATTTTTTTTATATTATAGTATTTTAATTTTTCAAAGTATGGCGTTTTACACAATTTGAAGCACTTTTTTCAATATCTAAAATCGATCATCATACATTTTATATTTATTTTAATTTTGTTTAAAGTGTATAATTAAAATATATTTATGTACATATGTATGTATGTGCTTTGTTTCATAACATTTTCAACTAACAATTGTTTCTGATATAAAATAACTAAAAATTCCTTCCCTTGAGTGTTTAATATACTTCTGTTTTCTAGTTCAAGCTTAAATTTCCTCCTGAATTTTGTTTTTTGATGCTAACCAATTCTTTTCTATATTTATTTTTTTTGGTTATGTTTCTATGCTGGTTTATCAAATTTGTAAGTGCTACTAAATTAAATTACTTATTTGATTTATTGTAAGCAAATTGTAAGCTTCAAAGCTTTCTTGGCAAGCAACTAAAACCTCAAACATAACCAACCGCAAACATAAAAAAAAAATTATCTTTTATTGTGAGCACATTAAAAAACTGAAAATGTATTTTTGTAAGCTTAAGTTTTTGTCAATAAATACTGTAACTCAACACTTGATGTACTGAATCCCAAATAAATTGTAAACTGAGGAGAACCGACACATCATGCGTTTTGATTTCTCCTGGCCATATTTTCACATTCAACCCAGGTAATGGTTGCTGGGACTTACAACAAAATACCTTTGCATTTTTTATAAAAACCTTTTATCTTCAGATAAGAAGCATCCAAGCCTTCAATTCTATTACTATAACTTAAATTATAGATCGATTCCGAACCCGCAAGGTGGTTATCCAACCTCTAATTAAAAGTATCAATCAGCCGCTTGCCTTCACAGTAGTAGACACTCGGGTTAATTCCAGAAGATGCTAGCGTCGGAGCGTACTGTATCCATAAATCTCAGAATTTGGAATTAAATATTAATTAATGTTAGTAAAGGCAGTAGTGTTGCTGGTCTACCACATCCAAGGTTCAAGGTGCAAGTCCGGAGACAGATAATCTCCAAAGTGGTTTCTGCTAGAAAGGATAGTCGGCAAAAATTCATCTACTTTGCAGACGACTTTCGCAGTTGGCAAAAAAAATGTAAATTCTGCCAATTTGTAGAAAAGATTACCTGCAGAAATTGATAGAGAAGCTCAGCCTTAATATCCTTGGAGCTACATACATATATCGCGCTGTCTCATATCTTATCAGCCACATTGCTGTCACACCCGTCCTAGTTAGATTTGCACACGAGTAAATACGCTGTAGTGACAAATTCAGGTAAGAAGTGTCATGGTTACTATTAAGAATATTTATTTAGATATATAATCAAATCATACCAGATTTAAACGGATGACACCCGTCCCAGTGGTTAAAGTTGATATAAATCCATTGGATCAATTTATTTCTAAATATACTTTAAAAGAGTCATTGTGAAGAATTTTCTACGATGATATTTAATGAGTGGAATCTTAAAATTTAAGTAGCAATATCACACCCGTCCGAACTGAGCCCACTCTAAACTTTCACATTATAGGGAAAGAAATTTAATACTCTGAATCATTCTGAAAGGAAGTGAAGAACGATGTGCAGTTTCTTGGTGTTTCTAATTGGCGTCAATAGGCAAAGGATAGAGTCGCGTGTTGTTAAAAGGTAAAATCGTCTAGACTAGGGCTGCGCCTTGATTCGCATAATATTAAGTTGATTAATCAAATTTTCAGTTAATCGATTACTTGATTAATCAAATTTATGAGTAATCAAAACGAGCGTTACTCGAGTATTTTCAAAAATGGTTAATCAAAAACTAATTAATTTACTCATTTGTAAAAGTTTGCCTTGAAATAGTTAAAAATTAAAAACCAAACATACAAAATATTAAAAAAAGAAAATTTGAGAAAGTTTTGAGGTGCTACCCTATCGAAAATGGGCAAAATGCCGAAGATGCAACAAATGGTTGAAGTATCAAGTAACTTCTAAATTTTTGCCGTTTTAATATATGATTAATCATTTTATTCAAAAACTGATTAATCAAAAAGGCGATTAATCAATTAATCAAAATCTTGATTAATCGAGCAAACATCCTTTTTGAGTAATCAAAAATCATAATTAATCGATTAATTGAGTAATCGAAATTATGATTAAACATTTATTTTGGCGGATACCCAGCCACCTGTTCATACATTTATAATTAGTTGTGAACCCGTACGATTGAGAAACTGTCAGAAGCTACAGGTAATCAATCAGCCCCGTTATCGGTTCTCTGACTACTGAAATCAAACAAATTAGAGAAAATATGATTTTTTCCCAATCAAGTTTTAGCCAGAAATACTTTTGCTGACTACTTCTGGTAAATCTGTCAAACTATAAGCTAATGTGTGAATGAACGAGCATTACTCTCTCAAATAAAATGAAGTCTAACTGAGTCAAAGAATTTGAAATTTTCGATAACATTTATCCTGAGTTATTTATTTGTATAATAAACAAGTAAGGAAGTCTAAGTTCGGGTGAACCGAACATTAAATACCCAGCGTTAGTTTTCAGAAAAAGGGGGCGTGGTTATCATCCGATTTCGCCCATTTTCAACAGCAGCTTACCTTGGCCAGAAAGTAGCCCGCATAACAAATTTCATGCAAATACCTCAATCTTTACTCAAGTTATGTTAATTTGTGTGACTTTCGAAATTTTCGATATCGAAAAAGGTAGCGCGGTTATCATCCGATTTCGTCCATTTTGAAACTACCTTGGCCAAAAAGTAACCTGTATGACAAATTTCATGCAAAGATCTACATTTTTATTCAAGTTATCTTAATTGATGTGATTTTCAAAATTTTCGATATCGAAAAAGGGGGTGTGGTGATAATTCGATTGCGACAATTTTCAACAGCAGCCTGCCTTGGCCAGAAAGTAACCAATACACCAAATTCCGTGCAGATATCTCAGTTTTTACGCAAATTATGTCAATATATGTGATTTTCGAAATTTTCGATAGCGAAAAAGGGGGCGTGGTTATCATCCGATTTCGCCCATTTCTAATAGCAACCTACCTTGGCCAGAAAGTAACCTGTATGCGAAATTTCATACAAATATCTCAATTTTTACTCAAGTTATCGTGTACACGGATGGACAGACGGACGGACATGCCTTAATCAATTCCTCTTTTCAACCTAAGAACTTTCATACCTGGAACTCTATATCTTACTCGATTATTTTGCGCCGTTACATAGTACCGTAAAATTATAATACCCTTGTACTAGTACTAGTACGCAGGGTATAAAAATAAATTGCACTTTTAGAAATTTTTGTAAATAGCAAAGTTATTTATGGTCTCTGGAAAAATATAAGGGTTTCTCCTCGAACCAACCCTCTCCCCCCCTTTTGCGAAAGTTTTCTGTTTACGTCATACGAGTAATTACGATGTCATTCAATACTTTAGCAGCGGAAGCCTTGCATACATTTTAAGGCGCGTGCGGAAGAGATATTACTCTAATTAGAATTCATGTTGTCAATAGTTAGCCCTAATACCTTGAAAGATTGTTGAACTTATCACTGTTATATGATATTTGAGGAATGAGGGTATGTATTGTGCCTACCTTAGGGTGGCTCAAGAAATTACAGGTACTTAATTTAATTCTTGCCATACCCTAAAACTCCGTCCAGCTCAACTATGCATATACGCCAATGGCTATCGCTCTGGAATGTTGCCAGAACCTAGTTCCGGACCAGGGGATGCGAAAATGTTTCAAACACTCACAGAAGTTCGAGCCAAGTTTCAACATTACGCGGTGTACGACATCTTTCAAAAATTTTCATGGCAGGATCACAGTGGTGTTGCTAACATTGGCATTGGAGTTATATGAGTTCATGAAATGGGTGTGAAAGGTTACTTACATTATGCCAGACTGTAGCTGGAACAGTTCTTTGAGGAAAGCGAATAAACCACTTTGTGGAAATCGAACACCCTAATGTATGTACATTTATATATTGCGTTTTGACCGACAGCGCGCAAGGTTCAGTACGTTTCCACTCACATCATTTAGATGCAGTGGAAACATTTACTGCAGACGCAAACACAAAAACTCTAAAAATAAATTGCAAACCAATTTTAATAAAATCCATAATCGTTCCCAATTTCTTATCAGCAACGTCGGCACTTTAGTCTGGCTTCTTTTTTCTTACAGCTTATATTAAATATTTGCAAATAAATCAATATGGAAGAATAAGAAGATAAAAGAGTATGAGGGACGAGCCAACGCGCGGTGCATCCCGCTAACCGCTAAAAGGTTTCCTCAGTGAACCCAGCCTATCGTCAGAATGTAGACTTGCTATAGTGAATGAAGTAAAGGTAGTTTTAAGTGCTTTAAAGAGTGCTACAAAACTCTTGAGGGTTCGAAAATATGGTTAAAAAGATCCACCAAGACTCCTGATCAAAAAAACCCTGAACCAAATTGACCATATCGAGTTCGACTGCAGGTATACAAGTTGTCGTTTTGATTGTGGTTTTTGAAACAAAAACACTTCGAGAATGCTTTGGGGGGGGGGGGGGGTTTGTGGCCGGAGAAAAAAATTATGGAAAAGATCAATGGTTTACCAATGGTGCATTGTACCAATTAAAAGTTTAGCACATAAAAAATTGTCATATGGAATTTTCCGAGATTATCGTTATCTCGTGTTTATTCTTAGCTTGTGCCACTTTTACTTTCCACAAAAGATTATTATGGTATATTGTACAAGCGTTAACTTTGTTTATTTAAGTTTATTGTACTAAGATCGATGTCTCCCAGTGAGGATTGCACAAAATATTTTCATAGATCCAAATGTACCTGCGACAAGCTCTACGAAACTGTTAACATACGGTGACTGTGTTGCGTATGATCCGAAGAAGCGCTCAGATACATTCAGCTGTCAGTCCATCTAGCACCCTGAGGGAGGAATGTCTATCGGTAAGAGGGGACTAAAATCTACATCGGCGCGGTTTCGTGGTCTAAGAAATCGCTCCGACGGAAGCCAAGCTAATATCATTGGCGTTAGCATCAGAGCATACCGAATTTATGCCTGCAAAGAACTGCCAATATCAGTATGATCATATTCATCCATGCAGGGATCTGCTGACTAAGCATAGTGAAGAAAAGCTCCTGCAATGACAGGGGATCAGCCACGCTGATGTAAAAGTTCTTTCCTCCCGAAGTAGAACATAGTAAGATTCTCAATCTTTCATTAGCCACTCATTTGAATGCCGAAGTGTAGAGAATGGTCAAAATGGTCTCTCAACCAATATAAGCCAGTTTTCAACCTAACACACTGAATACGCTCAAGTCCGTACATACGCAGATCGCTCTAATAAATCAACACGAACACCATGCCAGCGCATCGTATAAGTGGCGCTGAATATACTGAAGACTACGCAAGGCTTCTTGAGGATGCATGTAGATAGCTCTACCCTACAAACTTGGTTTAAAAGTAGGTATAGGAACTATGTTAGGACCAAAACCTTTGGGCCGAATTTCGGTATCAGGAATATAATCCCGGAAGAATGAACCCAAAAAAACCCATTGCCTGGAAGTTGTGGTAAGGAATAGCAGGGGCGTCACCTTTAGCGTATGTAGGTATACTGTGTATGTATCCAACCTACTAACTGCAGACAGATCTTTAACGGCGTCCACCTCTAGCGACTTTTGATCAGTATAAAAGGTAATGTATGACAACGAATTAGAGTTCCAGGTGCCTAGTTAAACACTTGCTCCTCAGACCTGGATATCGCGAGACTCCTATCCAATTTTAAAGAACTTCTCTCTCGCATCTAAAATATAAATCTAATATTTTACTCAGGGGCTATAAATACGAAATAATTATAAAGATTAAAACTCACTTTAGCTGCAATAATTTCTATTTAAATACCACAACTTGTATATATTTATCATAATCCTTCCTTACATATTCCTCTTTTTGCTTTCAGAATGTCTAACCATGTGAAATGCATAACTTTTTACTTTAATCAGTACTTAGTCCTATGACTTTGGAGTACTAAGATAAAATCAACTGAGAGCACAATACTTACTTATTGAGACTACGAGTACAATTGGAAAGTGCTTTGACTGATTAGACGTGAGACGTTGATATATACACCATTTTCCGGCAAACATGTCAGAGGATCACGTTTATAAAGACGGCGACATCGTTTGGGTGAAGCTGGGAAATAATTGGTGGCCTGGTGAAGTGACTGGTTTACATCGACAACCAGAGGGTTTGGTCAAGAATCTGAAGAAGACGCCATATTGCGTTGTAAAATTTTTCCAAGAAGATGCCTAGTAAGTATAACCACAACATAACAATTACATTACAATTGCATTACTCTTGCGTTAAGTTTAATTATAATTAAATTATACTTATATTGCAATTACATTGCAATTCCATTGTACTTATATTACAATAACGTTATAATTGCATTACTCTTATATTACAATTGCATTACTCTTGCATTATTGCATTACAATTACAATTATTACATACATTACTCCTACATGACTCTTGCATTATTGCATTACAATTATTACTTAGATTAATCTTACAATTACAATTATTACTTACATTACAATAACATTTCAATGAGATTACTCAGCCATGGGAATTGGGACCAATTACTTTAATCAAGAAGTTTACAGGTAAATTACTAGCGCAGACAGAGACATGGGACGAGTAGTGGCGGTGAAAACTGCCAGATTAAACCTGTACATAGTAACACTGAGGAAACGTTTAACTTGTGGGAAGGGTACTGGAAACTTATCAAGCCTAGATAAAAGAGTGTTTATAGGAGTACCTGCCAATGCCAGTGTTGCCTGAAGCGCTTCCGCAGTTCTTGAGCAGCCTTTCAAACTGCATACTTAACGGGGGAATACTGAACACTCTGGTACTGCACGATATATGTATGTATATAAGTAAAAACTATATGAAAGCTGACCTTAGATTCTGCTAGCACCTCTTCAAAAAGTATCTAGGAAAATAATTTGACATTCATTCCAAAGAGAAGCTTGAACTTTTGTTAGCTTGAGAAAATGGCACTGCTTGAGGTAGTGAACGGAGGAAAGAAATGCGGAAACGTTTATAATCATCATATCCAATAAAAGGACAGACTTCATTAGAAACGCCCATGCTTAGTTAGTCACCATATATATTATCTTTCTGGCTTATGTTGCCGAGCATATTATAGCCTAAATCAAATAAACTGAGAGTAGCGGAGGTACATTTCTATCGTAGTTTAGCGCCGGCGGACGTCCCCTTCTTCCTTCCATATAGAAATATTTACTAAATCATCAAGACACTGATTTTCTTTCTTTTGTTTTGTCTTTTTCAGCGAATACATTAAGAGTTCGAAACAAATATATCCTTTTCAATGTAACAAAAAGGAAGAGTTCATCAAAAAGGGTACTGGTGAGTATACCAATATATACATAGATTTGATTTCGTACCTCATTTTATCCCTTTCTTTTCGCTTTCTTTTCTCATTTTATAGCATTATACAATGCCAAAAACAAATTTATGGAAAAATTTCCCTCGGATGTGGAAACTGCGGAACGCTTAACACGTAAACCTGTCCAAACAACAGATCTTATCATTATCAATGATCGTCCAGACAGTATTGTTAAGGCAATATTGGGTCCAACATATACGCGACGCAGTAACGATTACTATGACAACAATACTTGCGATGCAGACTACAACAATAAGCGCCGAAGTGGGGTAGGTTTAAATAAATCAAGTATTAATTTACTGGTAACATGTCTAAATGTCTACTGTAATATGTCTTGTCATGGAGGTGAGACTCACTATCAACAGACTACTACATTTGTAAGCAGGAATTGAATCCTGAGAGGTTCTCGCTAAAGGAGTTTCTCAGAAATGTCATTCTATTATAACGTCGGAGAGGCGTATGAGTGATATTACATGGACTACAAATGATACCTAAAAGTTCGACCCAAATAGTTCGGCATGTCTGAGTTGAGTTTGTATAAGTAATATTTAAATTTGGCACAATATCCAGGTCGAAGTTAAGAGTCATTCTAGGATCCACGTCCTCCTTTTCACCTCTTTCAGGTGGCTTTATATCATTACGGGCTTCTCAGGCCGAGATCTAAGGCATCTGTCTTTCCACTCGGTGTGGAGGCTCTCTATAGTCTGCCTGTGGCTATGCAGATCAAACAACAAGGTAATGTGGTGCCGAATCTCATCATAGTCCTTTCGGAGATGTTTCCTTATGTACCTAGGACTCGGAGCTTCATCAAATAAATTACGGTTTGGATGACAAGCTTTGTGGCAGTTCAGTAAAACCTGTCTGTTCAACAGCAACGCCTGAGAGAGGAGTAAGTCATCTAGCCGTATTCCGGTCTAGATATTGCCACAGAGGAAACTCTTGTCTTTTCAAATGCTAAATGGAACCGACTCTTTTAACACTGAAACTGCTTGTTTCCTTGGAGTTCCTTTAAGAGACGGGTCTATAGCGAAGTACGGTCACAACAACCACACTAAATTGCTACCTTCCAGGGTTATTATGGAAATTATTCTTACTAAGATCCACGAAATATTATCGGGATGCTTTGAATATTTCTTTCGAGTTCTAAAAGTTATACTTGATTCCTTTAATTTCGGGTTTCTTTGGTTTTAGATTTCACTAATTTGTATATATTTTACTTTACAGGACTCCGTAACGAAGATCCTAAACATAACACCACAACGCACGACATTAGAAACAACAATACGCACACCAGATGCAGCGAAAACACTCCCCTCACCGATAATAACGCCAAGCAACCCAACGCATGACACAACACCGGATATAAATTTTTATCGATGTAACCTATGCAACTTCTCAAGTCAACGACAAAATGTGATGATACTACATCGCCGCACACACGCTGGTGTTAATGCTGTGGTTGTTCAGCCGACAGCTGCAACTTCGAAATCAGCGCCTGCTACAATAGCTACAGCCAGCACACCCAAAGCTCCCACGAAAGCTAGTGCTGTCACTGCTACAACAACAGCGCCAACAACTAAGAATGGAAGCAATAAAAATGCTACAATAACAGTAGATAACAACAACACATCGCGTGTATCAAAATTGAACAAACAGAATGCAGCACATCCGAATAGTCGCTGCAAAAGTGGACTCAGAAGCGGAGCTGTTGCTACACGCGCTGCTGAAGCTGCCACAGTTAGCACATTACACCACAAGCTGCGTTCATCCTTACGCATTGAAGCTGATGTAAAAGAGATTTCGCTGCCGGATCGCGTGTCGTCGGTGAGTATAACCAAGGATGGCTTGAATAAGAGTGTTGATTATGACACTGGACCGTTGAAAGCAGGCAGTCCAAAAAAGCATAACATGGAAGGTGCTGACGATGCTGCTGATGACACAACACATGCCAAAAGTACAGCTGAAGAGATAAGGCAACGCTTATTGGCTGATTGGAGTGATTTTGAGAAAGATGATGAGATGACGGATCCTGATGCGGAGCCTAAAAGTCAAACCGATGTGGTGAGGATATTGAGTACAGCGCAGGCGAATACTGAAAACAAACAGCAGGATAATATGAACTACGATATTTCAAGTAATACAGCCATGAGTAATAACGGGCCACACACTTCCACACAAAATCGCATACGAAATATACCGAAGAAGGATCGACGTGATGCGGTGATAAAAGAATTTATAAGTGACTATGGACCGACTACGCCAAATGCCTCTACGCAAATGGACACTAGTGCAAACTTGAATAGCAGTAGCAGCAGCGTCGATTCAGTCGTAGTTGTAGCAGTGGTGCCACCAAATATTGGCGAAACAATTATTATCGATGACATTGCAAATGACGAAGATCTAGCAGTTGATAGTTTACTAGGTGTAAATGGTGAAAATGACGAAGCCAAGCCGGAAATCGCTGATGACGCAGTGGAAATCATTATTAAAACAGATATCTTGGATAATCATAAAGTCGAGGTGGACATCGAGGCGGAACTACAACGGGCTATGCAGTTGGAGGATGGCATAGAAACAAAGTTGGAGCCAGAAATAGATACATATACACCAAAGCTGAAATTGAATAGAGGCCGAAGAAATGTAGAAGGAAGAACCTGTAATGAGCTCAAGTCTAATTATGTGGGCAGCTGTCAACTAGAAAATGACGGAGATCAAAACGATTCAAATGTTGAAAATAAACCGCACATTGTACCAGTAGCTGAAGAAATTAAAACGGAAGAGCTTATCGTGCAAACACATCCAAAAGGTCGCCAAAAGAGACAACAAAGATCCAGCAGAAGACAGAGAAATAATAAAGATCTTGTAAAGAATGCTTTGCCAGAAACATTTACGACAAAAGCGGAAAACGAGCCGATAGTCGTTGCATCGCTAGAAGCACCACAAGACCTACCACTCTCGCCGCAACACATAAAAGAAGAAGAACGCCCACAGACCAGCGCTGCACATCTGGCACAGCAACACTTACTCACCGATTGTTTCGATTTTCAAGAAGATGATTCATGTAATGATACTCTAAAATCTATAGCCGATTTCAAAAAGAAATATCTGTCACCCGATAAAGTGCAAGAGCGCGCTGCTCAAGCAAATAACGGCTTAATGCAAGAACAAGAGTCAGAGAGCGGGAGAAAACGTTCCAGTGAGCAAAAGGATCAACAGCTAGCGCATGATATTGAAATGCTGCTCGAACAAACTGCAGACACAATACCTGCAGTTGTGACGCGCACACATTCATATGGAAGCAGCAGCAAAGAAGATTTGCCTGTAAAAGGCTTGCCTATTAAAGAGCGTGGTAAACGTATATTTAAATCACGAAATCGTGCTCGTATCACGACGGATGATGCCAGCAGCAGCACAACATATACGGCACCTGGTTCTGAAAACGATTCAAAAGTGGAGGAGAATGCTGCTAGAGTTTCTGACACAAATGTGCATAGAGAAACCGAACAACAACAAATTGTTGAACAAAGTGTACATGTAATAAATAGTGAAGAACGCATTGAAATAGACCTTGAGCTTACACAAGTTGCACAGCAGTTATCGGAATCTATTGAAGGAATGGAGAATCAAGTGGTAGCTAGTGGTGGCAGCGATGTTGAATATGCAAGTGAGAGAAATGGGGGAATCGTGGAACTACACTCAACAAAAACTGTTAATAATGGATTATTGGCGACTCCATCTGCAGTGAACATATCATCGAGTAGCGCCAGCGATGGACAAAATAAAGGCCAAAACTGCGAAGTCGTTGATGGTGCTTTAAATGAGCCGCAAAGTGAACAGAGCTTCGAAAACAAGTTAGAAAACACACTACGGGCAGTAGAAGTTGTACAGCAAAACAACGATAATAATATAGAATCCATAATGCAAATTGATGAGACCATAGGAGAAGAAAATAACAGTATAGCATTGGAAAGTCATTATGGCAATGAATTTAGAGCACAAAACGAAGTCAGTGACGTGGTGAATATTCATATAAATCCAAAGGATAGTGAAGGAGAGGCAGAGGATATAGAGAAAGAACCAGAGGATATTCAGAGAAGTACAGAGTATACAGAGAGAGAACCAGAAGATATGGAGGACCAGCCAGAGGATATATATAAGGAAAATAGAGATGATGAGATTGATACAGGGATGCAACAAGAAGGCGAACAAGAATTCGGAGCACAACAAGAACTCAGTTATCAGGCTGATTTTGAGAGAGAGCTAGAGGATATGGAGAAAGAACCAGAGGATATTGGAAGAGAGGAAGGCGAGGTTGGGATGGAGCAAGAATATACTGTGGGAGAACCGGAGGATAGAGAGGGAGAGGTTGCTGAGAGAGAGACCGAAGCTACTGGTAGGGAGGATGACGATATTCAGAGTGAGCCCGAAGATGTTGATAGAAAGCCTGAGAACATTCTGAGAGAACCAGAGGATATGGTTAGATCGCCCAAAGATATTGATAATGAGCCTGAGAATATTGAGAGAGATGCAGAGGATATGGTAACAGTGCCGCCCGGCATTGAAAACGAGATTGATGATACTGACAGAGAGTCGGAGGGTTTTAAGATAGCCCCCGAAAGCCAAAAAGAAAATGGTGAGGAAATCCCAAGCATGGAACCTGATGAAAATGATGCTAAAAGAGAAGCTGTGAAAGAGCAAGAAGAAGAGGAAGAAGTTGCCAATAGCGAAATTGAAGAGATAAATAAAGTTCATTACACGCTTGTTTCTGATGCTGAAAAGGATACTGAGGCATCCATGCACGAGTATTCAGCTCCATTTCCTGTAGAGTTGGCCCACCAAGGCAAGAAAGCTTTGGACGATAATGCAAAGCTAAATAACGAGGATGTAACAGATGAACAACACGAACTACCACCAAGTCGTATCACTTCACCCACCGACGATAATAGTTCAGTGTGTACCTCAGAGGCTGGTGCTGAATTTGGTTCGCCCACCTCAATGTTGGATGATGAACGGTTACCAGCTATTACAGGTAGATTGATGACACCAACCGAGGGTTTGGTCGAGCCGTTAGCAGTTGGTGAAGGACGAGGTAAGGAGACAATTGTTGAGCAGTCGGTAGAAGGGGTCGAGAACACGAATGGAGAGCAAAATTATGTGCCACAGTTGTTGGAGGAAAAAGGAATAACGGATGTTTCCATTGGAGACGTCGTGGAAGAAAGCGTTGTTGGGAAACCTATGGAAAGTGTTGATGAGAATGAGAAGGAAATAAATGTTGAGCCGACAGAGGAAAGCTTGGTTGCGAATGAAAATAACTCGGAACACAGGCTAGAAGTACAAGGAATGGAGGCTAGAAATAGTGACAAACCCGTGGAAACAATTTCTGATCAACCGGTGGAAGATGACAGCATAAAGGACGGTAATAATGTGCAAAATTTAGCGATGGAAGAGCAAGTGACTGAGATGATGGGAGACTTGCATGAGAAAATGGCTGAACAGCTGGTGGGTTCTGAGGAAAAGCAGGACCAAAAAGAAAATCTAGAGCAACCACTAGAACATGTATATGAGACCGAGCGTGCGGAAGTTGTTGAGCAATCACTGGATGGTGAGGGTGAAGTAGAGAGAGAGATAAATGCTGAGCTTTCGACGGAAGATGTAGAAGGTAAAAATGAGGACATACAGAATGCAGAAGAAGAAAAAGAAATTGAACAAGTTTGTGTTTATGCGGAAGATGAGACGGGCAGCGAAATGAAAGATGAAGAAGAAGCAACCTGCGAAAGAGCTGTTGATGGAGACGAAAGAGTTGGGGAAATTTCAGAGAATCGTAATGAAAACTTCCAACCTGAGGTTATCGAGAGACCAGTCATAGGGCATTTGGACAACTCAATTACCGAAAATAAGCAATTTCCTAACGCTGAAGCGGTTGCGGAAGATACAGAAGTGCGGTACCAAACATATACACTTGGTGAGGAGACAGATATTAGGAACCAGGACGAGCCTATTAATGAGGATGTCGATATACAAAAACAAGATGAGAGCCTCCTCGAAGAGACAGAAATTAGTAACCAAGGTGAGATAATGGACGACGAAACAGAAATGCGGAATCAAACAGAGAGATTAAGCAAACGGGCAGAAATACAAAATCGAGTTGAGGGTGAAGAAATAACAAGTGATCGTGAGATGAGTGGCGCAGAGACAGATATACGGGAAGAAGCTGAAATGTTTGGTGAAGAGGCAGAAATGTGTCATCAAGCTGAGATGGTTGAAAAAGAGGCAGAAACACTAACGAGATCTCAGATATTGGGGGCAGAAATGCAATATGAAGATGAGAGGCTTAGCGAAGAGACAAGAACACAAAATCAAGCTCAGCTGTATGATAGACATGAAGAGATAGATATGCATGACGAACACGAGGTACTTGTTGAGCCGAATATAGCAGAAAATGAGACAGCACAAAGTGTTGTTGAGGGTGAAAGCGAAAACAATTTCGTTGAAGAACACACTGAACAAACAGTGGGAGATGTGGCGCGGTTAAATAACGTCGAAGAACCGGAAATAGCTGAAACCGCATATACGGGACTGGAAAATACCCAAGAGTTAAGTGTTGAAGAACATAATAATGCACACAGTGGGCATACTGAACCTGAAGATGCTGCTTCTGATGACGATTTCATTGAGAGCCCGCCACATGAGCCCCTATCTGGACATGAAGGCGATGGTGGAACTACGGTCACAAGAACGCAAAAGCGACGTACAATAGCTGATCGGAGTAAAACAAATGAAACGCCAGATAATGACACTGAAAATAATACAAACTCCCCAGCTAAGACAGAAAGCGCTCCGACATTTGCAGCCAGCGAGTCACCCAGAGATTTGGGCGAAGACAACAAAGAAGGCAGAAGACAGTACGATTCGCATGAAGCAACCGAAGAGGAATGTGAAGATAAACAAATCAAGCAATCACAAAGAACGCCAGCTCGTATAAACCCACGAAAATCAACAAAGCCTAAAAAATCAAAAGAAATCTTAAACGAAGTTGAAGTGAGCACAGGTTATGTGCTTAGCACAGAACAATTAGTAGCTAATGTGAGCGAGCTTACAATATCACATGGAATGCATGAAATTGCAAAAACAATGCACGGTGATGCAACAGCAACAGAACATCTGACAGACACATCACCACAACACTTGGAGCAACAGTCTGGCGATTTTGTTGAAGAAACAGAACCAACACCCACTAAAAGTGGATCTTCACGCAAACGACGTGGTGGTATCAAAATAACACCACGTCGAAATGCCACCGCTATTCAAATGACGATTGAATCTAGAAAAAGGATTTCCTCAATCGAAGGAGATGAGACGGAGCAGAAAGCGAAAAGCCTAAAAATGGATGAATCAAATATTGCTGATACGAGCGCTGTTGAGGTTACTTCAGCTGAAGCAACGAACACATCTACAGATTTGGCACACAGTGTCCAAGACCATAGCAGTAGCAGTTTTATTGAGACTGCGGGGGCACAACCACAAGTAATGGTTGAAAGCACCGAAAACCAACATGATCAGAATGCCCACACTTCAATACAATCACTATTGCAACTACAAAATAGCACAGAAACAACTCCTTTTACTATTAATAATGGGCAAATTGTCGTTGAGCAAGCTTGTGAACAAAATGAATCGATTTCTATTGAAACAAAACCAACGGAAGCATCTGCTTACCACGACGAAGAAACAGCACTAGTTGCAAGGGCAACAGCCACTGTGGAGGATAGTGGTGGTGAAGAAGATACATTTAACGCTGAGGCGCACTCTTTTAATCCACATGACGAATCCAATGCTGAGGATCTTGTGGCATACTCTCCCATTGAGAATCAACAATCCGTGGAGGATGTCGTACATCAGGATGAGTTGTTAGTGGATGCTGGCAATATAGTCGAAGCTTCTGCAAATATTGAATCGACCATCACCGCACAAGATATTGGTGTTACGCTGTATCCACAATTTGACTCCTCACCAGATCCCCAGTCCAAGGCAGATATTCCAGCGTAAGTAGTTTCGTAGGTTAATAAAAATATATCTCCATATAAAAAAGATTTATTATATACCATTAAAATAGTGGGGTTATGCCAGTTGGTCTGAGTAGTGCCTGCGATATTATGACATTATGACATTCAAATAATAAAATAAAATATTAAAAATAACTTAAAAAACTACTCGCCATCTCTGAAGCTTAGATAACAACATTGATTTTGAAGGACAGCCCTTCATTTCCTTGGCGACAGAGACGGCAGCAGGTTCAATTTCAGGGCGGGACGGGACAATTGAGACAGGGTGACATTGAAATGGTTGGGTAAAAAAGCTTAGGTAATTCCGGAATGATAGAACCGGCTGTTGTGTGAATATACACGATGTACGTCTTTAGCAGGGTTGCAGTAAGTAGACTTGGCTCTGGCAACCCAGCCAGGATCTGTTATTGTAAAAGCTAAAACTGTCAGAAGGTTTAGGGGAGTGTTGGCGATGTGTTTTGTCCCTTTCCGAGATCTAGACTAACAGCCAGGGTAAAGATTCCTTTGACCCTCGAGTTGGGAGGTTTCTAGTAGCGTCTAACGACACGCATACAACGGGTGCTTTCTAAGCCTTCTATGCGCCCAGAATGTAATGTAATTAAATTCCATTTCTTCAACCCATATTTTAAAAAAAGAAGCGTCCTTTGATTTCTGTATCACTTATTTCTTTTCATCTTACAGTATCAACAATTCTCCCATGGAGAAGGTACGCATCAACGTAGACGTTGCCAATCCACTCTCTACACAAATAGCCAACATTTTAGGAACAAAATCCGTAGCTGGTGCAGCAGCAACGAATGCGAAACGAAAGTCGAACTTAGAGGAAGGCATACCAACATTTGTAATTGAGAGGCCAGGCGAACAGGATGCCGTTGCACATGTGCAGCAAATGTGCCCAAATGTGGAAATTACACGAAAAGAGAAATTAATTGAAGTTTCAACAGACGCTAGCGTTGGGCAACA
Organism: Sphenella marginata; assembly: GCA_951509765.1. NCBI lineage: Eukaryota > Metazoa > Arthropoda > Insecta > Diptera > Tephritidae > Sphenella > Sphenella marginata. The sequence goes on along the minus strand of OX608081.1, from coordinate 66,450,132 downwards.
GTCAGAAATTGTTGCGAATAATTCTAATGCCATGTTCGATATTAGCAACATGCCGATTGTCCTAGGTAATGAACATTTTATGTCGGCTCAAGGTGACATGCAAATCGTATTGACATCATCCACAGAGACTGACCAGCAGTTGCGTACAGATGGTCAACAGATTTTGCAACAACAAATTTTCCAGAGTCCATACAGATCACCACAACAACAAAATGTACAACAGCGGCAACGCAAGCGTTCTATAAATCAACCGCCGCAACAATTAACACCACAACAGCAGCAACAGCCTGGTTTAATTATAATTAAGGCTGCACCTGGTGATTTGATAATACAACAGACGCAACCACAATCGCAGGCGAATGCTAGTGGCGCCGTGCAACAAATGCCACAAACCGTCACAGATGCAAACGCAAAATATAATTTGGGTTCAGGTGTGACTTTACTACCGATTGCCGAACCAAAACAGAAACAGCAACAGCGGCAACAACAGGAAAAACTACAACAACAACAGCAACAAACGGCTGCAAAGAAACCAAAGTCACCAGCTGCAGCTGCCACTGGAGGACGCAAGCAGATTGGCAATACAATTACTTTGCCGAGCACTATAACGGTGAAGCAGAGACAACGTAAATTATCGGATGGTCTAGCAAGTGCAACATCCGCCACAGCCACGCTGTCTGCGCCAACACCAAGCGAACAACAACCAAGTTCATCAAAGTCCACAAGTATCGACAGCAAAGTGCAAAAACGAATACAGTCAACGAATTCAAGGCGCACTCAAATGCAAGAGCAGGCACAAAAAATTCATCAACGGCGGCTAACAGCTACTTACACAAATTTAATGGAACTGCAACAACAAGAACAACGACGCAGTGAAGCCAGAGCGCAATTGCAGCGACGTCTTAGCTATTCAGAGGTATATACACCACCACCTGCTAAAATCTTCCGAAACACTTTTATGGCGGGACCTATATTTGACATGCAAAGTCAGCAAATCTTTGCAGCGACGGCAGAGCAACAACTTTTACAGTTGCAACAACAACAGCTACAACAACAACAGCAACAACGCCAAATGTTACAGTCTCCATCGACATCACAACCACCTCCATTGCATCCGTTGCCTTATCGTAAGTCACGTCATACACTTCGTCGATTGAGCGCAAAACCTGAAATTATACCACCTAGTGCACAAAACGAAACACAAGAAGAGCAACAGCAACAGCAACTACAACAACAACAACAATTGCAACCTACACAATTTGTGTTATTGAGTCAGCCGCAACATTTGACGTTGGTAGAACCACAGCATCATCAAGAGCAGCAAGTGACTGAGGTACATATGCCTACAGAGTTAGTGGCACCACCATTACCATCTGAAATTATACCGGCGGAATATGAAGCAATCGAGTTGCAGGAACAAGTACCACAAGTTTACACTGAAGAGATTCTAGCGGAAGCCTTTGAAGCTAATGAGGTAAGAACAATTTTTTTTGTTCAAAACAATATAATTTCAAACTTCAAGTTAATTAGTGAGTAAGCAGTATAATTGAATAAATATAATGTGAATTGCAGACCCATCCCGTTCTCTTATTTATTGCATGAAATAAACATATATGTACATAAATTCAGTTTAATAAATTTCAAATTTCATTGCTTTATTGCAGCTGCCCCCATCTTCGGTAATGGCCGTGCCCTCACAACCAGTACCAGGCTACCCGGATACACTGTTACTATGCCGCAGAGTAGACGATGAGTGGCTACCAGTAGTAGCACAGCCTTATTACTTTACACACAGTGATCAACAATTGAGACCCATACCAAAAGAAGTGCTCATCGGCCTGCCGATATTAACACCCAATGCAGACAAAACGACTGAAACGCCTGCCAATGATTCCTATAAGGGTGAAACTGGTGTTACCATATTAATTGGTAATGAATATGTACACATGGAATGGGATCAATTTTTGGAAGTAATGCGCTCAAATGATGATCTATTTGATTTGCGCGATGATCAGGGACGCGTATTTCAGTTAAATCGCGAAGCATTGCTTACGCTACAAAACGATGTTGATTTACAAGACAAATATCGACAGTTGCAGCAGTTATTGGAAGAGCAACAAATGGAGGAGCAACAACAATTGGAACAGCAACAATTACTACAACAACATCTTATGCAACAATTGCAAACAGTGACAGTGGCGGCAGAGGATGGCATGGGTGCGGATGTAATACCATTTCTACAAATCGACACATCACAGACCTTGCAATTGATAGGCACTGAAGATGGCAGTCTCATACTGCAACCAACTTTGGCACAGCCACCACTTTCACCACCTTGCACGCGTCCAGCGCTCACTAATGCAACAAATGCGCTACTTAATCAAACACCCATTATGTCACCACTTGAGACGCCATCCACAGCAGCTGCGGCGACGGCAGCCACATTGCTAACCGACAGTACAGGGCAACATCTGAATTTGACAACAGCAGTGGTACCTGAACACTTAGCTGCTGCTGGGTTTATAACAACTGATGTAACAAATTCTTTGGCAGTTACACGCCCGACTTTAGGCGATAGTCTTGCCGTCATAGGTGTGGTACCATCACAACCAACCCTGCTACCTACTACCATTACAAATCCAGCAATTGCGCCACCGAAAACCGATTTAATACCGGACATGACAACGGCTGCACAAATGCACGCGCAATATCGCCATGCACAACGTGCAATATATAACGATCCAGGGAGTTAATATTGTACCAATGTGGTATATTTTCAAAATCTACCCAGTGGTCTAAATGAGAATGTAAGTGTTGGCACAGTTAATGGTGTAACTAATGTGCAAACCCCTTCTGGTGTGCATGTGGATGGAATGAATGATATGAATGGTGTGAATGTGGATGCAAATGTGGTAGGTTTCAATGAACATTACTTTTTCAATTAAAATACATCCGTCATTTACACACACACACACATACACAGTGTAAGCGGCCTACTCCTAATACCACAATAATCATCATTTATATTATCCTATAGATATAATTCTCATACACTGTACCAACACAATTTCACTTTATAATGGATATGTATAGTATGTAGTTTATTTAGTATGATTTAGTTGTCACATATATGTATGAATGTAGTTGCAATACGCTCATTTGTAGTGTTTATAATACAAAAATGCTGTAAATATGCTTGCAATACAAAATTTTAAATAATAACTTAAGTTGTTCTATTTTGTGTATGGATATCAGGTTGTAGGCTATTTTTGGTCATCGTTGGGCATCTGCGCTCCTACAAGTCAAAGTTTTCAACTCATAAGACTTTATGCTAATTCCAAACTGACTTTCCATTATCAATTTGCTAATTTGTAAACCACTTTCCACATCGTGCTTGCTTGTGTAGAGTTGAAAACAAACCAAATGCTTTTAGAAGAACTTGTAGTGTTGCAGTCTATTGTGGAATATGGATGCTGTATACTCGATGCCATCTGTAAACGAGGGAGACCGCTCAGGTCGAAGGCGTCATATCTGTGTAGTAATAACCCCTCGCTTCAGTACAATCTGTGTTTGCTGTTGTTTTAGAAGTAAAAGTAGCTCGTCCTGTTTAGCCGGCATACAAACTCAAGGGTGCGGATTAACTAGATTAACAGCCCTTCTTGTTCAGGTAAATCCATGTCGTTCAGGATTTTAATAACCGGGCCTGAATTTGGTTTTAGCCCAACTGGGTACTACTTGGTTGTAGGCAGGTCTCTGAGGAGTTCAAGGACAAAAATGCAAGATGCTACTATTTAATTTCTACATGACGAAGCTCTATTCCTTCCTTTGATGTGCTCCAAAATAAACAAACGATATTCAAGGTAATCGTTGTTGGAGTAGTGCCCGTTTTTAATTTGTATTTGTTAATTGATATAAGAGAAAAGTTGCAACACGAAAATCAGCTAACACGATGGATTATTGGATCATGGAAAAAAATGATAAGTCTACCTTTTACTCAACAATTTTTTACGCTGTTTTGTTAAACATTTTATAATGCAAAATGTGTTTACTTTTACTCCCAGCGGTTCATATATAGTTTTCAGAATTCCGGTAAACTGTTAAGGTTTCAGTCCTTTATATTAATTCTTAGAGGTCTTCTGGTTTAAATGTTTATGTACGGATCTCTAACTCGAACTTCACTCAGTTTTCGTTACATTATCAAAGGATAGGCATTCCGATTGGTAATTAAAATTGGCGTGTATATTTTTTTTGGTCTTTGTATGTATTTATTTTTAATGATCTCCATTTAGTATTATTCTGCATATATTTAATTTTTAAACCAAATTTTATAAAAATAACTATGTATTTTGAAAACATAACTTAATTGGCTGTCTTCTAAATGTCTCTTTTTTCTCTTTTTTTCTGTCTCTCTTTTACTTTTACACAAACACTATCGCCAACAGCTTTACACGTAGCCTTCGGTATAAGCTTAAAAATATTGTTGTTTAAAAACTTTATAATTTCAATTACCAAGATGAATTAATGTTAAAAGCATTTTTATTACGATACACATACACACATATATATGCAGATTAGAGTGTGAGTAAAATAAAAATGTAAATATAATTTTAACTACGAAGTGTGGGGACTTGCTGCTGCGTATTTCAGTTCTATAAAAAACGCTGGTACTACTACAAGTACAAATACACGAAGTAATATTGAAATATGTCACTTGAATTGTTAAATTAAAATTAAAGTTTTTTTTTTTTTTATTGTAAAATTACTACAAAAAGTACTTACATTACTCAAGTCCTTCGAAAAGTACTTTCATTACACACGTCTGGTATTTGTTTATACATATATTTCATGTGCTTTCATAGGAATTGTTTTTAAAATATCTAAACGAAATTTTATTTAAATTAGATTTTGTGATTGTAAGGATGTTACTGACAGCACTGAGAAATGGTTGTCTATGTACTTGTGTGGAAGTGGTACTAGTAGCTTTGCTGGCGTACAAAACTTGCAAAAAGTGCAAGTAACATGAGAATGACGTAAAACTCTCGCAGTAAAAAGTTTCAAGCGAACAGGAGTCAGTAAAAACTTGCAGAAAAGGCAGCTGTTGCCAATTTGATTGGTTAAAAGTTAAAATTTTTAATTTTTTTGTTGTTGCTCCCTTGTCACGATCAGCTGTTTTTCACTTACAATTTTTATGAAGTGGAATTCCAACAGTAAAAACTTGTAGCTCTCTCTGTTGAAATCTCTCAATGATATGTATGTATGTCAAAATGCGCGCTCTCGTTGCAAGTGTTTTGTGTAAGCGAAAACTTTCTCAGTATAAATATTTTTATGTACGCTAGCAAAGCTAATATCTACTCACTACTTTATATCTCTGGTGTTTATTGAGCAACTTTTTTTTGAACTTCACATTGAATTTTAAGTCAAAGTTTTTATGTAGAATTATTAGAATTTTAGCAAAAAGTTGCATCAGAATATTTTTAATTTAGATAACAAAAAAAAATTATAAATGAATTTAAATCTGGAAAATGAGTTTAGTAAAAATCTGCAAAATATTTAAATAAAAAATTGGACATAAAGAAATAAAACAATATAAAAAAAACATATTTAATCTATTTATAACATATTTAACATAAAAACAATATAGTTAAGGAAAAATAAAAAAGCAAAAGTAACAGAAAAAATTAAGAAAAAAAATTTTGTTAAAAGTAAATTAAATAAACGCATAAAAATAGGTTTTAAAAAAAGTTAGTTTAGAAACAAAAAAATTCAAAAAAAAACTCAAGAAATGTGTAAAGCAACGCTGTTTGCTGTTGAATAGCAAAACCGACCATTAAAAAAAAAAACAAAAGAAAAAAAAAGTAAGACAAAAAAATGTATAAATATAAAATAAACAATTAATTAACTTGATAAATCGAAGTGAGTATTTTTAAGCAAATTAACAATATAAGTTATATAGAACAAAAAAACTTACGTAAAATATACTTTAAGTACAGTAACTAGCTTATATGTAAGTAAAATATACCTATATACATATGTATGTATATACATCTATGCTATTATATATATTAACATAACGAGCTCTAAATTAAAAACCGTTACAACTCAAAATCAAAGGACCTTCAATTTGACAGCTTTTGAAGTAAAGATTGTAGTCCTTAAAAAAATTATCTGATGCTTGGCTTGTGAATCCTTTTACCGAGCGTTGTATGCCAAGAAAGCGGCCTAAAGTTTGTTTGAATTGTGATTGTCTTTAATTTAGAGTGCATGCCGGTCATTTTATATCGTTTTGAGCAATGATGAAAGCGACCAATTTCGATTTGTTTGAATTTTGGATGTAAATCATTAATTTGTAATTTAATAAAATAAAAATAGAATTAATAAAATAAAAATAATTTAATAAAATAAAAATAATTTAATAAAATAAAAATAATTTAATAAATTAAAAGTTATGGAAAACATTGAGTCATGAGAAATATTTATTTAAATTATATATTTGAGTAACTATATTAGATTCAAATAGTCCAGGCTTCGTTTTAAAGGGAAACAGAAATATATGCAAAACAAAATAAAAAGTGGTTATGCCTCTTTTTTGCAGTAATATAATTTTTTTTAATAAATATACATATGTATATTTAGAACAAAATAATGTCAACAAATTTTTTATGGATTAAACATTAAAAAAAAAAATATATCAAATATAGTAATGAAATATGAATAGAAATAAAAATGTAACTAAAAATATACTAATATTAAAAATATTTTTACGGTCTGTTCAATTTAGTTATTTTTGTAAGTGGCGAGTTGATAATAATTCGATATAGAATTACACAAAAAAAAATTTAAATCTTAATTTCATTATTTAAAAACTAAATTTCTTTTTAGAAGAGATTTAAAATTTTGTCGTTTAGTTTTAGTATAATTTTTAATTGAATTTTTATTTACATTCAAATTTTATTATTACATTTAATCAAGTGTTTTTTTTTAATATTTAATCCATACAAAATTTGTTAAAATTTACTTACATTGTTTGTCAATTTTTGCAACTATTTTTTTTTTTTTTTAACATTTTAATTTGTACTTGAGGTATGATCAAAATTCGAAATAATCGGATATTCAACATTGCATAAATTGACCGTTGCATTACTTTGTATACTTAAGCAAAATATACTAATTTTAAATAAAAATAACCATAAATACACATACATGCAACGAAGAAATTACGAAGAACGTCAAAATGTGTGTGTACTTTGTAAGAAAAATAAGTTAATAAAGCCGTTTAAATAGAAATTTCAATTGCTCATGATTTGTTGTTGTGCTTTGTATGTATGCAATTTTCACACTACATATTTACTTGTATGCAGGCGCCAATCAGGGCACGTAACGTTGTCTATGCAAATGAAGTGAAACTGCAGCGCCCACAAAAACAATAACAACAGTAGCGGCACAAATATCACCAGCAGCAATATGAATGAATGGGCAGTAGGGGAGTCATATCGCCCGATATCTCTCCTCTCGCCAGTAGTGAAAGTGTTGGAATCCACCTTGTTGCCGTACTTCACCGCAAACCTGCGGCTCGCCGAACATCAGCATGGATTTCGCAAAAATCACAGCACCACCACCGCGCTGAACGCCATAACCACTCAGATAGGGGACGGACTAAACCAAAAGCGTCCAAACCACAGGACAGTGCTAGTTGCGCTTGACTTGGCCAAAGCTTTTGATACGGTCAACCATGCGCAACTAATGAAAGACCTGGAAGATTCGTCCCTTCCTCCCTGTCTTAAACGTTGGACTGCAAACTATATGAGTGGTCGTCAATCGTCGGTTGAGTTCAGAGGCGCAAGATCAAAGCCCAGAATAGTTAAACAGGGGGTGCCACAGGGTGGTGTCCTATCCCCGTTCCTGTTTAACTATTATATATCGAAACTTCCCCCCCCACCAGAGGGTGTCTCGATCGTCTCTTACGCCGACGACTGTACGATTCTGGCAACAGGCCCCTCCGTAGAAGAACTCTGCTCTCGAATTAACTCATACCTCCCAGCCGTGTCCGAATTCTTCGCCGAGAGAAACCTGGCATTGTCACCGAATAAGTCCTCGGCCACCCTATTTACGACGTGGACAACGCAAGTGAACATGGAATTAGACGTCTACGTTGATAGTGTCAAGCTACCAACTGTCTCACACCCCAAAATCTTAGGGGTGACGTTTGATAACATGTTCAAATACGGCGCTCACGTAACCGCAATTGCCAATAAAGTCCAAAGCCGTAACAAAATCCTCAAGTCCCTAGCTGGCAGCACTTGGGGTAAAGACAAAGAAACGTTACTAGCTACATATAAAGCAATTGGCCAGCCGGTACTGAGCTACGCGACGCCTATATGGTCGCCGGGGCTAGCTGACACACACTGGACGAGGCTACAGGTCTGCCAAAACACCGCCCTTCGTACCGCCACTGGGTGTCTTCTTATGTCTCCTGAGCATCACTTACATAATGAAGCGAAAATGCTCGCCGTTAAAGAGCATAGCGAGATGTTGACCAGGCAATTCCTGTTCAACTGTTGGAAACCGCTGCATCCGAACGGACGCCTGATCAACGAGGATCCGCCCCCCAGGAGCATAAGGAGCCATCTACGCAAACACTACGATGAGATCCGGCACCTGATTTCCACGCCGTTTGATCCTAAGGTGCACCGGCAGGCCCTCACCCTCATCCACACAAATTCGGTAAATTCCTATGTTGGCTCTCTCCCGGTGAACGCCGTTCTTCAGGCAGCAACACCACCCGTTGCCGAAGAGGAGCGCGAGCTGCCTAGGGGGACTAGGGTGATGCTGGCCCAACTCCGGTCTGGATACTGTAATAGGTTAAACTCTTACCTATCCAGACTGAACCCCGACTTGCCTAATGTCTGTCCGGCATGCGGCTTGTCCCCCCATACTACTAACCATCTTTTTGTCTGCTCATCTGAGCCTACTCTTCTAACACCCATATCCCTCTGGTCCTCCCCTGTTGAAGCCGCTAGGTTTTTAGGACTTCCGTTAGAAGAGTTCGATGACAATATTGGGTAAGGTTTGATACTGACTACCTAGGCAGGGCAAAGTAGTGTTAAAACAACAACAACAACAATGGGCAGTAACAACAATAAAAGCATGTTATAACAATTAAAACTGAAATATGTAGATTCTATAAATTATAATTAAATAAATTACTTTCTATGCATACATATGGACATATGTACATACATACATACATACATAAGTGCGCATATACAGTGGCGTGTGTAAAAATAGTATTGGAAATTCAAATAAACTTTTGTTTGAAATCAAATCAGAACGAAACTAGGCATTGAAGATGGCAGAACGCCAAAACCGGTTTGTCACAAACCCAAACTTGACAAGGGATGATGGAAAATCGTTCCAATATAAATCATCTTAGGTACCACCCTGTCGAAAGATCAACAGAACAGAATGAATTCGAAATTAATGCTTTTTTTATATTTTGTTATTTGGATATAAAACAACTTAGAAAATGTTTAAACAACTTTTTTTTAAAACTCCAAACAAATTTACTTAAAAATTTCAAACTTTATATCAAGGATTTTTGGAGCATTCACTTTATCTATGTCTATCCAAGTGACCCCGAGTGAAAAGCAATGGACCATCCATTTTACGTTTGCAATGCATGAATGGTAACCTAAGGGTAGTTGGGGATGCCGGTGGCGAAAATACCTCCATATATTTCTTTGATTCAAGGCGTCGATATTTTTCGATATTGATAATATCTTTCATACCAATACCACGGGGTTTCACGCCACTATTGTCTTTTTTTCTAAGGAGATTCTGTAATATTGCAAGCAGACTTAGGTTCTGGCGCTGAGGTTTTCTTGGAGTGTGTTTCACACCCCTATTGCGAGTGTCGAACACCAATAGATAATCGAATATTAAGCGGTTAGCGATCATCGAGCAATTGCGAGTGTCGACCCGATCGATCAACGAGCGACTGTGAATGCTCAATCGATCATCTTTCTACCGCATTTTTGCGGTCGTTGGCGTTTCGATTGGTTTGAAAAGTGCTAATAAAATGAATAAAAAGTAAATTATTGGCAAAAAAATTAAAATACATTAAAACGTCCAGTTTTTGATCGATCCAATTTACACAATACCAAAAAAAAATACGATCGACTCAATCGAAAAATTTATATTCTACTGCAAATCTACACTCGCAATAGGGGTGTTTGTCTTCAAGTATTCGCAAATCTAAATTTTGTGGAAAATATGTGCAGGCATGCGTTTTCTTAGGGGAAGATTGTGATGGCTGACGACTTGACAAGCGTGGCTTGATGACTCGGTGAGAAACTTCGTGAATATTTCGTTAAGTCAAGGTTGAATGAGTTCTTGCTCTCAGTAAATTACTTCCATGCTGTATTTTAAATTTTTTCTATATTTTTTTGAACGCAATTGTATGTATGTATGTATATGCTTATGTGTGTTTATGTGAACGTATGCAGTTTTTATTATTAAAAATAATATTTAAAGAAACTCATCAATTTAGTATACTAAGTACTATATATATATGTTTGTACATCATAAGGAAATCTATGGTATATATAGTATATACATGTATTTCAAACATGTGTAACACTTCCCTACCAAGAACATTACAATATAACGATATTATTAATATGCAAATGTAAAATATGTAAACAAAAATTGTGTTTTCAATTTTGAGGACGTCGATCCCAATGGATGGAATAGGTCTGCTTGAAAGTATTTTAAACTAAAGGTCGATTTCTTAACGCCAATGCAACGGAACGTATTGTAATTTTATATGATATTTATGTATATCACACAAATCTTTCTGGCAAATGAAACATAAGTAAGGATTAATCGGACACCAAATATGTCGGCCTATATGGTTGTCCCGGTCAAACACAGAGAACAAGGTTTTAGAACCGAGGTGAATTACTGCACTGACAATAATGGTCACCTCCATAGCTCGAAAGTGCAACGGTCTTCTGTTTTTATTATGACAAGGGACACTTCACAAGAATTTGGAGGCTATATGCTCAAGTTTATTTCTATAGACCTTTTCTGTAAACTCCAGCTCTTTCACCGATGGCTCCAAATTTAATGGCCACAAGATCTTTCGTTCTCCTTTAGTTGTGGGATTCATTGGGCGTCTTCTAGGTAGAATTGATAGTAATATATGTGCCGTTCGATGACTACTATCTAATCCTAAAGGTAGCGATTAAAGCCCACGAATCATCGAAGAAAGCCACTGGCTTGTATCGGTTATTACAGCAAAAATCCAATGCGGGCGGACGCTGGAACCTATATTTGTAGTGTAATATCCTAACGAGATCGAGTCGATATTATATAAATTCTCAGATAGATTACACAGTAATAAATACATAATTGTTTAATTCAAGATAGAAAGTTTAATCAGTAGAGAAATTTAAACAATAAGTTTTCAGAATGGGATGATCTTGACAAAAACAGCAAAATAGTTCACTCAACTCAAAATTGTTTTTTCAATGATTCAAAGTTCACTTCGCTCAGAAGAAAAGCGCTTGATATTGAACTGTGTAGTAATTAAAACTGCGTTAAGATGGTGACAGGTAATAAAGTCAAAGGAAATAACGTCCATTGACTTAACTCGCATCATAAATTTACGTTATTTCTCTTTTTGAAGTGAAATCTTTACGTCGGGATAAAACCTTTGTGGAGTGTTTTTGTCGTTAAAACAACAACATATACATTACAAATACTTAATGTGATAGATTGCTAGATTACTTATAGTACAACCCTGCACTCAAATATTTGGAATAAAAACTACACAACCTTTTTACTTTGAAATCATACCATTGAATATTTTTAATTAAAATTTGGAAACAAAAACATGTTTTATTGTTTTAATTTTCTTTATTTTTAACTGTTCATTTGTTTATCTTAATATTCAACACTTTGTTTTCTTTAAGTTTTCACAATGACTGTTGTTTATGTCCGACCATTTTTCTATTGTTGTATGTGTATAGGTATATTGTTCAGGCAATAATATAAACAATACTAAGCAATTATTGCCTTAAAAATTAAAAATTTAAATATTGTATTCTGAACGCGCACATCTTCTCAAAACAAAAACAAAAAACAATTGACTTGGTTATGAGTTAAAGGAAACGCTGCGTTTAATATTTTTAAATATATACAACTTAAATATTTTAAGGGTATTTAAGATGTTATTATTACCCTAGAATCTAACTATACATAAAATTAAACAGCTTGATTTTGGTTCTAAATAAATATTAACTAACAAACGATAAACGTAATATAATTACTAAATACCTGTACGGCAATTTTTTTTTCTATTTTTTAAATGAAGAAAACTAATAACAATTAAATGAATACCTCTTGCTTTTGGACGATGAACGATTGACGCATTATATAATTAACAAGTGAATGATAAATGAGTTGCAAAAGTATGTATTTTATGACTCCAGTTATAATATTGTTAAAATTTTATTGACATTATTATGCTCTTTTGGGAACTAGAGGAACAATTTACTACACATTTATACACATGCATGTACACATTTTCATATGAACATATATGCGTGTATATTTTTTCTATTCAAACGTACAATACTTTTCGTTATAAGCAGTTTTCTTTTAAATACTTAAATTTTAAATTAACAATTTATCTCTTTTTGTTATTGAATAAAGCTGCAATGGGTAAAATGGTTATTGTTTTGACCGCATAAGAAACGGGCGCATGTACACGATGTTTCGTACAGAATATATAAATAAATCGCTTATAACGTTTGCGTCATTCACTTCAGTTTAGCACAAATTTCATTTGTAAATTCAGAGCATTTAGCTTTGCCACCCAAGTCGCCAGTCAAATATTTGCTCTCCTTAATCACCTCGAAACAAGCAGCTTCGATTTTAGCAGCATGGTCATTCAACTCCATGTGTCGCAACATCATAACGGCCGATAGAAGTAAGGCTGTGGGATTAGCTAAATCCTTGCCTGCAATATCGGGGGCTGTGCCGTGCACCTGGAGTGGATAAATATTATTTTAGTAAATGAAAGTAAATCTTTTAAATTATAGCATACAGATTCGAATAAGGCTCCATTCAAACCCATGTTTCCGGATGGGGTGAGACCCAAGCCACCAACGAGGCCGGCACACATATCAGATAGAATATCACCGTACAAGTTGGGCATTACCTGAAATGAACATTGAAGTAATTTTGTTTAATACAACCAAATAGCATTAAACCACCGCTCTAGTATTAAATACTTTTGGCGGGAATTTATTTACCCGCCCAAGCTTCTCAGTTTCAAGTTAAAGAAATGTTATTTATTGATAACGTTACCTGCCACGGGAATCATTCACCTTTTACAACACAAAAATAAAAGTATACCTTAAGGATCTAACCAACTAATGCCCTTCGGAAAAGCTAAAGTAAAAAAGCGCCATTTGGAAGCTTACTTTTGGAGACATACATAGCTTTGGCTTAAGACTATAAAGGCTATCGGAACAGCGGCCATCAGCAGGCCTTAATTAGTTGGACACAATTTATATCCAGAACAGCTAGTTCTAATGTTTGCTTGCAATTCTTAATTCATAGTATAAGTGCACTTTAACTTACCAGCACATCATACTTTTTCGGATCTTGCACCATATTCAAGCACACTGTGTCCAAGTAACGTTCTTCAAATTGGATTTCGGGGAACTTCTCAGCCATGTCACGAGCGCAACGTAAAAACAAACCATCAGACATGCGCCTGCAGGATGCAGAAAACAAGTTACATTTATGGTTATTCATAAAACAACAATTCATTTAATTTTACTTACATAATATTAGCTTTGTGAACAACGGTCACTTTTTTCCTACCGTTGGCCTTAGCATACTGGAAGGCATATTCGGCAACACGTTTTGATGCCTCTTCTGTGATAAGCTTGATACTCTGCACAACCCCATCAACAATTTCGTGCTCGATGCCAGAGTATTCACCTTCAGTGTTCTCACGAATTGTCACCACATCCACATCATCGTAAAGTGTCTTATAACCTTCGAGACTACGGCAGGGTCTTACGTTAGCGTATAAATTGAATTCTTTACGCAAAGCTAAATTTAAAGAACGATGTCCTTTGCCAACTGGTGTCATTAAGGGACCTTTCAAGCCGATTTTGTTTGTATTTACAGAATCGATGGCAGCTTGTGGGATGCCGAATTTGCCATCGGAACCCTGTATAGGAAAATGTATTTTTATTTTTTTAAATTTAGATTTACTTTTGTGTCTATTTATATTCTACCACGGGCTATGGGGATCAGAATGTATCAGGGGCAAGAGAGGGGAGATTTAGTATTACGCCGATTTCCCAAAACCATTGAGAACAAAATATCGCAAGTGTAGCCTTCCGACGACAGTCGGTGCTGTCAACAGTAGTTGAAATATATTTTACTTATTACGACACTGTGAAGGTCCGTTTTCTTGTTATGCAAAAAACCACAGGCATATCACATGTAGCATTTGTACAAATGTTTGCACTTTCGTGCATCTGAATAAACAAACAAAAATAAAAATAATTGAAATGAGTAGGAAAATTACTTTCTTCTGACCCCATCAATGAAAAGAATACGTCCGGCGAACCGTTTTAAACCAGACAGCCTTATCTATGTTGGCGATTGTGCAATATATACACACATATCATATATATATATTAATATATTAAGTGCAAGTGCATGAAATATAGCGTCTCGTTATAAACGCAAGCATTTAAATATTTTAATAAACATCAAAATTCAATTAAAAAATAACCAATTTGTTAAAGTCTTTCGTATTGTAGGGCTTGTTCGAACAAGAAATTAATGTTTATCAGTACAATGAATGGGAATTTCTCTTAACGATTTCTCGTGCCGCAAGATGCGTGTACCTAAAGGTACTAGATATCTCTTTTGCAAAGGACTGTCAATATCAGAGCCCTGTTTGGTTCGTCACGTTCCATTTGAAAAACGAGGCCTGGAGTACTTCGATGTGTTAATTCAAATGGTTCTAGTCATTGAAGTACCTGATCGTACATTATTAGAATTAAAAGATTGTATTAGGGACCTTGAACTATCTAACGAATTTGCAGAGGTGTTCGCTTATAGATTAAAAGAAAAAACTTGTTTGCGTCAGGTACAAGGGTAGCTCTCTACCATACAAGAGAGCAAGCCGTGCTGCCATTACTTAATTCCGAAAATGATATTGTTTTTTGGCTGGATGTGCAAAGCCTCCTTATGTTGTTGTTGTTGTTTTAACAACAAAATCACTCCCCGAAGATTTTGG
This sequence comes from Sphenella marginata, assembly GCA_951509765.1. NCBI lineage: Eukaryota > Metazoa > Arthropoda > Insecta > Diptera > Tephritidae > Sphenella > Sphenella marginata. The sequence continues at coordinate 66,434,801 of OX608081.1, read as the reverse complement.
GGAGTGTTGTCGAAATAACAGTCCTTGGCCGGATATGAATCCGGTACTCTCCGGTACTCCCTTGCGGTACTGCCCGACTGTCGTGGGAGCGATTTGGTATGACCAGTGCAACCTTCTAGGTCATGTCATCCCTCCTTCCGAAAGGAAAGAGAAGATGGGTAATGAGAGGTGGGAGGCATCATATCCGTAGATCAACCATCGAGTTGCAAAATGGATACTTCAGAATACCAAGAAAATTAATGGCGTCCTTCATAGACAGCTTTACACGAATCCTTAAGTGTGTTTATTTACACAATAAAAACCAATATGGTTAAATAAAAATATTGCACTAGTTGCAGAATTAATCATATGTATAAAACAAGCACAAATAAAACATTTGTGTAGATATAAAGATGGTTAAAATGGGCAAAGTTACATTATAACTTTTTTTTGGCAAAGATAAGAATGTTGCTAAAAAACACTGATTTTTCTAGTTCAATGACCAGTTCGGAACTGCATGGGTTTAATTCGTTTGCTGGAGTTACCAATAACTTTCTGAGAAATCACATGGCAAGTAGCTACTGTGAAATTAAATAAACAGATACAAAGTTACGGCGCAATACATGCCTTAACATATTGAAAAATATGTTTTTGGGCCCTATCTCGACAACAATACGTAACCTAAACAAGTAAGGAAGTCTAAGTTCGGGTGAACCGAACATTAAATATCCAGCGTTAGTTTTCAGAACGAGATACAAATACCATGACTTGGCAATGATAGAGGCCCTAGAATCTTATTTGAAATTTTCTATATCAAAAAAGGGGGCGTGGTTATCATCCGATTTCGCCCATTTTAAACACCAACCTGCCTTGGCCGAAAGTAACCTGTGTACCAAAATCTCAAGTTTTACTCAACTTATGTTAATTTATGTGATTTTCGAAATTTTCGATATCGAAAAAGGGGGCGGGGTTGTAATCCGATTTCGACAGTTTTCAACAGCAGCTTATGTTGGCCAGAAAGTAATCTGTATGACATGCAAAGATCTACATTTTTACTCAAGTTATGTCAATTTATGTGATTTGCGAAATTTTCGATATCAAAAAAGGCGTGGTTATGGTCCGATTTTACCCATTTTCAATACCAATCTATTCTGAAGCCAAATAAGTACGCATGCCGAATTTGGTGAAGATATCTCATTATTTGCTCAAGTTATCGTGTTAACGGACAGACGGACGGACATGGCTCAATCAAATTTTTTTTCGATCCTGATGTTTGTTTGTTTTAACACTACTTTGCCCTGCCTAGGTAGTCAGTATCAACCTTACCCAATATTGTCATCGAGCTCTTCTAACGGAAGTCCTAAAAACCTAGCGGCTTCAACAGGGGAGGACCAGAGGGATATGGGTGTTAGAAGAGTAGGCTCAGATGAGCAGACAAAAAGATGGTTAGTGGTATGGGGGGACAAGCCGCATGCCGGACAGACATTGGGCAAGTCGGGGTTCAGTCTGGATAGGTAAGAGTTTAACCTATTACAGTATCCAGACCGGAGTTGGGCCAGCATCACCCTAGTCTCCCTAGGCAGCTCGCGCTCCTCTTCGGCAACGGGTGGTGTTGCTGCCTGAAGAACGGCGTTCACCGGGAGAGAGCCAACATAGGAATTTACCGAATTTGTGTGGATGAGGGTGTACAGGTATAAAAGAATCGAGATAGATATAGACTTCCATATATCAATATGATCAGGATCGAAATAAAAAAATGAAAAATAAGATTATATTTCGATCCTGATCATATTGATATATGGAAGTCTATATCTATCTCGATTCTTTTATACCTGTACAACCAACCGTTATCCCAACAAAGTTATAATACCCTTGTACTAGTATCTACTAGTACGCTGGGTATAAAAATCAAGTAATACGTTTTTATCAGGGTAGCGAATGTATTTGAAATCCGTTTTACTTGGAGTGACACCCAAATCACTGTTGACCAGTATTCTTCTAATACGCCACAAAGGGTTGTTTTCTGCTGTCGCTCCTAATCAATCAAAACGTGCTCTGTAATAGCCGACATGGAATTAGGCGGCACGGCCCTACGACAGTCGGGCAGTTCCGCAAGCGAGTACCGGATTCATATCCGGCCAAGGACTGTTATTTCGACAACACTCTCCAAAACCTTCGGGGAGTGATTTTGTTGCTACAACAACCACAAAAACCCGCCCAAATACAATGACAAGATCGCACATAACCTAGTGCTCATTGCCGTCTCCGAGGTTAAGAAAGTCCCCCTGCGGGTTGGGGTTTAGAATATGCCCGCGGTAGGCATACCGGTCGTAAGAGGCGACTAATATGCACAAAGGTAATGATGTGCAACTCGATGGTTGATCTACGGATATGATGCCTCTCACCTCTCATTACCCATCTCTTCTTTCCTTTCGGAAGGAGGGACGACATGACCTAGAAGGTTGCAGTGGTCATAACAAATGGCTGCCACGACAGTCGGACAGTACCGCAAGGGAGTACCGGAGCGTACCGGATTCATATCCGGCCAAGGACTGTTATTTCGACAACACTCCCCAAAACCTTCGGGGAGTGATTTTGTTGCTACAACAACAACAGGTTAAGAAAGCTATAATAAAAGTTTTTCCATCACCTAAGCCACGAGGGACTAAGCTCTCGCTATTTAACTCATTCCAGAGATTTGGAAACAGGAGCATATTATCATCCGATATCCCTCCTCTCGCCGGTTGCAAAGTTACTACAGTCCATTCTGCTCCCAAATGCCACTGTAAACCTGCACTTGGCCGAACACCAGTATAATATCCCAACATAACTGCCTTGAACGCCTTCATAGGCAAATAACTCATTTATAGTTTATAACGTTCTAATGTAGGTTTTTTAATAGTTTTAATCTAAGTCCACAAGGCTGTAATAAATAAATAAATACCATTGCTAAGAGACTTGGAAGAGATACGGCTCCCTGCCAGCCTAAGCGGCGTCTGTCAAATTTAGGAGCAAGAAATCTAGACTACGGAGAATAAAACAACGAGTGCCGCGAGGTGGTGTTCTATCACCGCTTGTGGTTAATTTCTCGAAGCAAGAAAAGCGGTAAGTAAAGTGAGTTTGTCAGTGTTACAAAACAAACGAATAGGCAGAGCAAAACAACAATGGTACAAAAGTTAACCTAGTCATAATCATACTTACCATAACGGGTGTGACATCAACGGATTCCCATTCAATTGGCACATTTGCAGCGGCGAAAATTTTTTGGACAGCAGCAGAGATTTCTGGGCCAATGCCATCGCCGGGAATGAGAGTAACCTTCCTGGCGCCGGATGCATAACCACGAGCAGATGTAGGTGCAGTGCCAATCTGAAATAAAAAAAATTAAGATATATGTATTTTCTTTAAGGCGTAATGCTCTGTGATATTTCATATAAATAAAAATATGTTCGAGCAAACAATAGCTTATCTACAGTGGTGCAAGCAACACTAATCAAATAAATATAAACACATGCAAACTAGAAAGGCCGTTCTCAAAGTAAGTCTACGCTCAACTCGCTTATCAATAGTGGAAGAGACAAATCGAATTTGCACGCGCACCTATTTTATATCTATCGTGTACACTATTTTTATTCAATTGATATTACATAAGTGTGATCGGCAATGCATTCGCTCAGCTGCTCACTTTTTGCAATGAACGCAATGGTCCATTCTCCAAGTTCATTAACACAGACTCAATTTAGGAGTGTTCATGTTCGACCCGTAAATAAAGCTCCGCTCCCTCAACCACTTTTTGGGAGGCGATGTAGGGTTGTTGCCTTCAAGCCGCATTGACATACATATTAAGTATCGTACACAAATCTCTTATTGAGGTTATACAATTTTCCAGACGTTCAAAAAATAGAATTTTAATCTAAAATAAATATTAAATAAATCCTAAAATAGAAATTCTATACCCTTCTCCCGTTTAATGACAGGCAATGCAATTGCTTGCAATATCTCGAGTATCTATACAATTTTTGCAAAGCTTTTTGAATTCAAGTTGGTTATGTAAAATTCTGCGAACGGTGCATGATTTTTCGCTAAATAAAAAAAAGCGTTACGGTTAAGCGGACGAACCTTAAAGTGGGCCGTTGCATCACTTTGATGCTCCTGTCCAAAACGCGCGATATTAACTCCAATACTTTTTAACTAAAATAAAGCCCGTTACAAACAGAATTTAATAAAAAGGCCAGGTTAAGGAAATGGTTAGCAAGGACAAACAAAAAACAGTTTTTGAGCCCCTTTTCTTTAGTGTCACATTGATCAAACTTTTCACTCACAATCTTTTGTATTAATCTTGCTGCCATTTCTGTTTTTTTGCGTAAATTATGCACTGAATTGACTTTGCGTTAATTTTAATGCACCAAACCAACAAAAGCACAAACTTCTCTGCTTTCCAAGAAATTCGTCGGAAAACTGGCAAAAAAAAATTCTAAAGAGCAGAATTGGCTGCGTTTGCAGTTTGACATTTCTTTTTTCTCTTGCTTCTTTTCGTCAATCACGTGTGTTGCAGTTCACAATGAAGCATATAAAATAGTCGTTCAGTATAGAAACAAAAATGTGTCCGTTTACTCAATCTTTGATTATTATAATCATATAAAAAATATCAAAACCGATAATTTTACACCAATGTACCACTTTTTGTGAGCTCACAATGCAACTTTTGTAAATTTTAATCATGACAACTTAATCAGACTTTTGTGTAAACGAATATGTCATTGCGATCCAAGCCTGATTTGGTTATCATATGATAAAGTTTATGATAACCAGTAGTGGAATTCACTAACAACGATTACGACATTCGCAATCGACATTTCGTCCTAACCGATATTTATCACGATATTGGTATTATTCTTCTTCTTCTTTAAATGGCCATCTAACCGCCTGAGCGATATTGACCGTCCGACATAGCTTGCCAGTAACTTCTTCTTTGCGCCAATTGGAGACCCCACGAGATCGCAGGTCGGTCTCCACTTGATCCTTCCATCGGAGTGGTGGTCTTCCTCTTCATCTGCTTCCACCGGCGGGTGCCGATAAGTATACCTTCTGGGCTGGATCGTCTTCGTTCATTCGCACGACGTGGCCTAGCCAGCGAAGCCGCTGCCTTTTAATGCGCTGTACTATGTCGACGTCTGCGTAAAGCTCATACAACTCATCATTAAATCTTCTTCGGTACTCGCCGTCGCCAACGCGTAGAGGCCCACAAATCTTTCGCAGAACTTTTCTCTCGAATACTCCCAATGCAGCCTCGTCAGATGTTGTTAGTGTCAACGCTTCTGCACCATATAGCAGGACGGGAGCGATGAGTACTTGTAGAGTGTGATTTTCGTGCGTCGAGAGAGGACTTTACTTTTCAATTGCCTACTCAGTCCAAAGTAGCATTTATTTGCAAGAGCAATTCTTCGTTGGATTTCTAGGTTGACATTATTGTTGGAGTTTATGCTGGATCCAAGGTAAACGAAGTCCTTCACTATTTCGAACTTTTTGCTGCCAGCAGTGGCATGGGTGCCAAGGCGCGAACGCGCTGACTCTTTGCTTGATGACAGCATGTACTTGTTTTGCCTTCGTTCACCCATTTTTTTCGCTTCTTTTTCTAGCTGGAGTAGGCAGAGGTTACGGCGCGGTTGTTAAGGCTGATAATGTCAATGTCGTCAGCATATGCTAACAGTTGCACGCTTTTATAGAATATTGTTCCAGCGCGGTTAAGTTCTGCAGATTGTATTATTTTCTCCAACATCAAATTAAAGAAATCGCACGATAGGGGGTCACCTTGTCTGAAACCTCGTTTAGTTTTAAACGGCTTGGAGAGGTCCTTCCCAATTCTGACTGAGCTGGTGGTGTTGCTCAATGTCATTTTGCAAAGCCGTATAAGTTTTGCGGGGAAACCAAATTCAGACATAGCGGCATATAGGCAGCTCCTTTTCGTGCTATCGAAAGCGGCTTTAAAATCAACAAAGTGGTGGTGTGTGTCGATTCTTTTCTCACGGGTTTTCTCCAGGATTTGACGTATTGTAAAAATCTGGTCGATGGTAGGTTTTCCAGGTCTGAAGCCACACTGATAAGGTCCAATCAGTCTGTTCACGTCAGGCTTCAATCGTTCGCACAATACGCTTGACAAGACCTTATATGCGATATTCAAAAGGCTGATTCCGCGGTAGTTGGTGCAGTTTGCAGGATCACCTTTCTTGTGGATTGGGCACAGAACACTTAGATTCCAATCTTCGGGCATGCATTCATCCGACCATATTCTGCACAGAAGCTGGTGCATACGCCTTACCAGCTCCTCGGCGCCATGCTTGAATAGCTCAGCGCCAGCTGCTTTATTGTTTTTTAACCGGGATATTGCTATTCGCACCTCATTATAGTCGGGTTCTGGGACGTCAATTTCGTCGTCTTCGATTGTAGGTTCGGGTTCGAGCTCTTCTCTGGTTTCTTGCTCAATTTCTCCATTTAAAAGGGCAGAGAAGTGATCCCTCCATATCTCTAGTATTCTCTGAGCATCAGTCACCAGGTCGCCGTTCTCGTTCTTACAGGAATTGGCCCCGGGCTTGAAACCTTCCGTCATTCGTCGAATTTTTTGATAGAATTTTCGGGCATTATTCCCATTGGCTAGCATCTCAAGCTCATTGATTTCACGCTTTTATGCCTCTCTTTTTTTTGCCTGGAAAAGTCGCCTCGCTTCCCTTTTCAACTCGCGGTAGTGTTCACACACATTCCTTGTTGCACTCGATCTTAGCGTTGCCTTGTAGGCTTCGTTCTTTCTTCTCGTTGCAGCTCGGCACTCTTCATCATCGTACCAGTTGTTCCTTCTCGTTCGCCGGAATCCAATTACTTCTTCGGCTGCGGTACGGAGTGCTCCTGTGATGTGCTCCCACTGCTCATGCATTCCACTGGGTTGAATTGTGCTCTCAGAGAGCAGGTGTGAGAGTCGGTCTGCAAAATCATTGGCGGTCTGTTGCGATTGCAGCTTTTCGACGTCCAGCTTTCCTTGCGTTTTCTGTTGCACCTGTTTTGTCGTACAGAGGCGGGTACGAATCTTAGCTGCTACTAGGTAGTGATCGGAGTCGATGTTTGGACCTCTTATTGTGCGAACATCTAAAACGCTAGAAGCATGCCGTCCGTCTATCACAATGTGGTCGATCTGGTTTCGCGTTTTTCGATGGGGGGACAGCCATGTAGCCTGATGGATCTTCTTGTGCATAAACCTGGTGCTATCTATGACCATGTTTCGGGCACTGGCGAAGTCGATCAGCCTGTACCCATTTGGCGAAGTCTGGTCGTGCAGACTGAACTTCCCGAATGTGGGTCCAAATACACCGTCTTTGCCCACCCTGGCGTTAAAGTCACCAAGCACGACTTTGATGTCATGCCGGGGGCAGCGCTCGTATGTTTCCTCCAGGCGCTCGTAGAATGCATCCTTTTCCACGACGCTCATTCACGGATGTGAACGACAGTAATCGATTACGGAGTCTCTCTCCCACCACAAATCCCACGCCAAATCTGCGCTTGTCGACATGCCCACTCCAGTAAATGTTGCAAGGTGGTTTGTTCATATTACCTTGCCCCGTCCATCGCATATCCTGTATGGCGGTGATCATCTAAAAAGGGGGTTCTCATATCCGAGGCTTTTTTGGATTTCATTGGTACGTTGTTTTACGTGGTGGATCCCAAACCCAACGCACAACCCGTTCCATGGGATGTTGTAATTTAAGTACACGTTTATATAGCGAGCCGCTTGATCCAAGACAGACGCCCGCTTGCAGCCCCACCACTAGGTGATCAGACGCTGCTTGTAAACCCCTGGTAAGCCCTTAAACCGATTATGTCGGAGTGGCCTTGCCAGGTTGTCGCCTTCTCACGTTTAGCTCACCATCAAACGGGTGTTCGGTGGCTACCCAGAGGATACTTGGACGCAAGCGCCCGGAAGTAGTGAGCTGCTTGGACCACATGCAAAAGAATCGTAAGTTAGTGAATTCCACTACAGACATTGAGTAAATAAGTCCCATTTTACAGGCAAAGGTGGTCCCACTACTGAAGCTTGGCAAGCCAGCTGCCGTAGGGGAGTCATATCGCCCGATATCACTCCTCTCTCCAGTATTGAAGGTGTTGGAATCTATCTTGTTACCGTATTTTACCGCAAACCTGCGGCTCGCCGAACATCAGCATGGATTTAGCAAAAACCACAGCACCACCACCGCGCTGAACGCCATAACCACTCAGATAGGGGTCGGATTAAACCAAAAGCGTCCAAACCACAGGACAGTGCTAGTTGCGCTTGACATGGCCAAAGCCTTTGACACGGTCAACCATGCACAACTAATGAAAGACCTTGAAGACTCGGCAACAGGCCGCTCCGTTGAAGAACTCTGCTCTCGCATAAACTCATACCTCCCAGCCGTGTCCGAATTCTTCGCCGGGAGAAACCTGACATTGTCACCGAATAAGTCCTCGGCCACCCTATTCACGACGTGGACAACGCAAGTGAACATGGAATTAGATGTCTTAGGGGTGACGTTTGATAACATGCAGGGTTCGAATTTGCACGCACACACACAGCACACACACGCGTGCAAAAAAATGCTCACCAAAATTTTTAGCTCATGCACATGAGCTGTGCTTTTAAAAAAAATATTAAGCACACAGCACGTGTGTGTGCAGTTTGAAACATAGCACTGGCACGTGTGTGTGTGTTTTATTGAAAATATCCCTACTAGACAGTTGAGCCTTCTATAAGTACTTACAAAGGCATTTTCATTAATGACGAATGCCCTTAATAATGTGTTCAATTTTGTTCAGGCCGTGTGAAGAATTTGAACACTTCCCCTCATGGATCTGATATGATATCTCGTTTTTACTAATGGTATTGTATTAAATGAAAAAATATATCTTCTTTGCTCTAACAAAGCCTCAAACTATTCATTCAAATGCTTACGAATCACTTTGAAAAATCAACCAAACTGCTCAATATTTACATCTTCAACACCTTAGAACTAAAATTCAATGTACTGAATAATAACCTCATTCCTAATGCTCAAAGTACTTAAAAATGGCCTTACAAACTATTCATTCGAACTACTTATATATGGCCTCACAAACTATTCACAGCAAATGCTCAAACCCCTTATATTTTCTCTCCAAACTACTCACATTATCTCTCCAAACTACTTATAAGAAAGAAGAAGATTCAAATTTTTGTTTTTTCATACATAGTATGACATTTGAAGAAATTTTATTTTGAATTTATGAAAAAACTACAAATTGTATTATATTTTATAAAATATTTATGTACATATATGCTAAATAGCAAAAACTATCTTCAAAATATACATTTGAATATACATTTTACATATTTTCCCTAAACAAATTCCCGGCAGCTGAAACTACGGAATGGTGTCGATTGTGGCCGATTCCCTTGAAAAACGAACCTAGATCCGTTCACGCAACTGTAGAGGTTTGTTGGTGGACTGTTGAAGGGCACGATTATTTTCAATTCACAATTTAGCGGGTAGCAGCATACAATTCAATTTAATATATATTTTTACCGCACGAATTGTTTTTTCAAATTTGAAAATTTTTTATATTTTAATTTTTTTTTTCATTTTGACTTTTTATTTTGCTGACATCTATCAAATTCTAAAAGTCAATCAAACAGAAAACATGACACAAAATGATATGTACATCTATGCCCTTCTATCTTAAGCATTTTTAAATATAGATAGTTCCGTCGATATTATCTCTTTCGTGCATTAGAAATTCCAAAAACAAAATTTATTTTGGAAATGTGAATGTGTTGGAAAATAAGGGGGGATTGCACAAATGAGCTAAACTTTTTGCCCAAAGTACTCAACATTGTCCCTACTAGACAGTTGAGCCTTCTATAAGTACTTACAAAGGCATTTTCATTAATGACGAATGCCCTTAATAATGTGTTCAATTTTGTTCAGGCCGTGTGAAGAATTTGAACACTTCCCCTCATGGATCTGATATGATATCTCGTTTTTACTAATGGTATTGTATTAAATGAAAAAATATATCTTCTTTGCTCTAACAAAGCCTCAAACTATTCATTCAAATGCTTACGAATCACTTTGAAAAATCAACCAAACTGCTCAATATTTACATCTTCAACACCTTAGAACTAAAATTCAATGTACTGAATAATAACCTCATTCCTAATGCTCAAAGTACTTAAAAATGGCCTTACAAACTATTCATTCGAACTACTTATATATGGCCTCACAAACTATTCACAGCAAATGCTCAAACCCCTTATATTTTCTCTCCAAACTACTCACATTATCTCTCCAAACTACTTATAAGAAAGAAGAAGATTCAAATTTTTGTTTTTTCATACATAGTATGACATTTGAAGAAATTTTATTTTGAATTTATGAAAAAACTACAAATTGTATTATATTTTATAAAATATTTATGTACATATATGCTAAATAGCAAAAACTATCTTCAAAATATACATTTGAATATACATTTTACATATTTTCCCTAAACAAATTCCCGGCAGCTGAAACTACGGAATGGTGTCGATTGTGGCCGATTCCCTTGAAAAACGAACCTAGATCCGTTCACGCAACTGTAGAGGTTTGTTGGTGGACTGTTGAAGGGCACGATTATTTTCAATTCACAATTTAGCGGGTAGCAGCATACAATTCAATTTAATATATATTTTTACCGCACGAATTGTTTTTTCAAATTTGAAAATTTTTTATATTTTAATTTTTTTTTTCATTTTGACTTTTTATTTTGCTGACATCTATCAAATTCTAAAAGTCAATCAAACAGAAAACATGACACAAAATGATATGTACATCTATGCCCTTCTATCTTAAGCATTTTTAAATATAGATAGTTCCGTCGATATTATCTCTTTCGTGCATTAGAAATTCCAAAAACAAAATTTATTTTGGAAATGTGAATGTGTTGGAAAATAAGGGGGGATTGCACAAATGAGCTAAACTTTTTGCCCAAAGTACTCAACATTGTCTAGTAGGGGTCTAGTAGGGATAAAAGCACATACTCATGCGTGTGTTTTTTTATTTTATTTGCTCTCAAATTTTTCTATTGATTTTTATATGGCAGTAAAAAATGTGTGTGTTTTGTTTTTGAAATAGAAACGTGCGTGTACAACTGAAAGTTTTTTCTACACTCAGCACGAGAGTTCGTGCATAAATATTTTATATAAAAGCACACACGTGTGCATGTGCCTAATTCGTATCAGCACACACGTGAGCTGTGTGCTACAAAATTTTTCTGGTAGCACATAGCACATGTGTAAGAGCGAAAAATATACAAATGTGCTGCACACGTGCGTGCAAATTCGAACCCTGTAACATGTTCAAATACGGCGCTCATGTAACCGCAATTGCCAATAAAGTCCAAAGCCGTAACAAAATCCTCAAGTCGCTAGCTGGGAGCACTTGCCGGGGCTAGCTGACACACACTGGACGAGCCTCAGGTCTGGGTGTCTTCTTATGTCTCCTGAGCATCACCTTCATAATGAAGCAAAAATGCTCGCCGTTAAAGAGCATAGCGAGATGTTGAGGAATTGCCTTCCTGTTCAACTGTTGCAAACCGCAGCATCCGAATAGACGCCTGGTCAACGGGAATCCGCCCCCCAGGAGCATAAGGAGCCATCTACGCAAACACTTCGATGAGATCCGGCACCTGATTTCCACGCCGTTTGATCCTAAGATGCACCGGCAGGCCCTCACCCTCATCCATACGAATTCGGTAAACTCCTTTGTCGGCTCTCTCCCTGCGAACGCCGTTCTTCAGGCAACAACGCCACCCATTGCCCGCTAGGTTTCCAGGACTTCCGTTAGAAGAGTTTGATGACAATACTGCGTAAGATACTGACTACCTAGGTAGGGCTCAGTAGCGCTACAACAACAACAACAACAACGTCACCTTATCATCCTCAAACTAATGGAATGGTAGAACGTTTCCATAGACAACTTAAGTCCTCAATAATGGCTAGGAATGAAACCAAAAATTGATGTGAAGAGTTACCGATAATACTTCTTGGTTTGCGATCAACATTTAAAAAAGATATTTCGGCTACACCTGCTGAAATGGTTTATGGCAAAATTTACATACGTTTACTTGGTGAACTTAATGAAACAACAACTACGTCATATGTTTTAAATACATTGCGTAAACATTTAAAAAATTTTAGATCAAATCTTACTGATGATCAAAATTCTTCAGGCATTTTCGTTCCAAAAGATTTACAAAATTGTAAATATGTTTTTGTGCGTATTATAACCAAACGTTCCTTACAATTAGTAATTGGAAATTTCTGAAAACAATTAAAATAATCATCAATGATTGAAAAAGCTATTCAATCAATTGATTACTCAATTCTAATGGGAATTTAACAGTTCTGGTTGAAAATTCTGGAACCGGCATTTTCCTACATTGGAAATAAAATATTTGAGCACTTCAGCGAGTACCGAATGACGAATGGCGAATGAACGAAGACGCTCCAGCCCAGCAGGTATACTTATCGGCATCCGCCGAAGAAGCAGAGGAAGAGAAAATGACTGACGAGCTATGGTGGGCAGTCAAAATCGCTGAGGCGGTTAGATGGCCGTTTAAAGAAGACGAAGATGATGAAGCTTCCGTCCGAGGCAAAACAATCAACGTGTTCCAATATGATGTCTTCTTAAAGAACACACTCCAAAACAACTGCCGTCAGGATGAAAGTTGTAAACAGTCTTGACCAGAGCAGGGTAAACGTTGGAATTTCCATGCTTCCGCCATGTACTAGTGCACTATGCGGAAATGCTGGTTTATTTTCATATTTTTCGAATCCAATTTTTTCCAACCATTTAACTCACCCTCTCAATGCAACTATTACAGTGTCCAATCCAAAAAAAACACAGAAAAAATGCAAAATAAAAAAAATATCTTCGGAGGGTGGAGCTTCGATGCCACTTTCTATTTTCTATTGTATCTTTTGCTGCTAAAATGCAAATATTTGCAATGCCGGGATTCGATAGGCAACTTGATTTTCCGTTTTTATGCACAGTGATTGGTCAAGAAGAGGGGCTTGAAGGAATTTTTTTGCATAAAAATGTTTAAGGATTTTGGTGTTAATTTTTTGAAGCTTAGACTACATACATACATATGTTAAACAATGTAAAGTTAAATTTGGAATTTTTATTACAAAATCTGGTATTATTAAAAATCTTCCCCAGAATTAACAAATTAATTGTCATTCACCAATTTCGAAGCAATTATTTTAAAAGCATATTTGTTCTTGTTATTGCAATTTTAAAATGGGTTGTAAAAGAGGGTAAGAGCCATCAAGACTTATTGTGTACTTACAAACAACGCCACTCCTTTATTTGTTCTTTCGTTTGGAATGTCCTCGGGGACTTGCGGTTGGCATACAAAAATACGCTAAAAAACGATTTTCAAATTGACGCTAACAAAGCGCGTTTGGTTGTGAGGGAGATGGTATTGAGTGGCTCTGCTTTAGCTACACACGCCCCGATAAACATCATCATTTGGACAATGTTATATTAGGGGTGTCCTTATAGAGACATAGATATGAGTAATTTCTTAAATGGTTCTTAACATTAGTGATGCAGGAGGTTATTAAACTATCACCTCCTAAACTATATGAAATTGGGGAAAAAGTTGCCCTGGATCGGTGGATATCTCCGAAACAGCTAGAGATATCGAAAGAAATGATATTTTAGATTTTAAGTTAAGTATCTAGTAATACAACGGTAAAAGTTCCATTCGATACAGAAAGTCAAACAGACAGAAATTCTAAATGCCGTTGATTTGGCTTATATTGGCTCAACAATAATTTTTTATTATATAGAGATAACAAAAACTGAGTTGACACTCGTTAAAATTAATTTTCATTAATTAAAAAATTGAATAGAAAAATATTGAAATTGAAGTGATAATGTATAAATGGCTTATTGCTAAATGCTATAGTTATAGAACGCACTATATACCTACAGCTGCGTTCAACATAATAGTTGTAAAATTAAAATGGATATCGTTCGTCGTTATTGGAAAAAGCTGTGATTTTCATTAGAAATATAGTGAGTTCCATTCTCTTCTTCTAGACTTAGTTTCGGCTTTTAGCAGTGATATATGTAAATTCAAAACTAGATTTAGTGTAGAACATCTGAAACGCCCAAGATGCTAGGTATAGAGTTGAGCTATGACGAAATAGCAAAAAGTCAGGTAGAATTAACACTAACCAAATTTAATTTGCACATTTAAGGACACCCCTATTATGCTCTATCCTTTAACTTAAGTCTATACAAATACAAGGAGTTACATATAAAAACGGAGCAAACCAAAATATTTGAAAACCTTAAGAAAAAATGTGCGGTGGATGAATTATGAGACTTGTTGAAGATTTATGATTAACAAAAGTAACATTTTAAATTCTTCAGTGACAACAACAAACATACATAAGTACATATTTACAACAATTCTCTCACTCTGCCTTGATGTTCTACTTAGTTACAAACGCTACTAAGTGGTTACAAAGGAAACAATAGAAAGTTGAATATGATGAAGATGGCAAGGCAAAGAAATCCATCGCCCCAACGTCCATGTCATACTCAAATATAAATTTCCTGCAATTAGGTTGAATTTCAATTCACCACGCCACTCGTTACGCAAATTACAATGATATTTCTTAACTTTTTCCATGGGACAAGCAACTCAACTGACAAATTTTTGGTAAAGTTTTTTTATTGTTAATAAATCAAAATGTCATTATAAGGCGAATCTGAGCTACTTTTGGAAGTTACAACAGATTGAGAAAAAAATTGATTGAAAAGCAAAATACGCACTGATATATTTGAATAGACATCAAACTGAAGAGGGGGAGGGGTGCAGGGAGGTCCGGAGAGTGTAGTACCACATATACCGAACGCTCCAACAACATAAACGACAATATTCTTATTAATCTCGGTCCAAGGGTCGTTTCAAATAAATACATGTGTTTTGAACTTGAGTGGTCACTTTTAACGTTTTTGGTTTCAACTTCGACAGGTGGTTTGTCGACGCGCTAGAACCCTCTTAAGGCTGTCAACTGTTAGAAATAATGACACCACTTAAAGGACTGTTCGCTAGGCTACGAAACAAAGCAAAGAAAAAATCATGAAAAATGTAACTCGAAACCCCGTGTTTCAGAGCATTCGCCATAAGGCACCACGTTTTCCACCATAAGGCACCACCAAAGAATGGGAGGACACCTTCCTGAGAGCTTAGAGCACCTCTTTTCGGGAGTGGGTTGCTCTCAATTTAGCTCTAATAATATTAACAGGCAACGATCGAGGAGGATTAGAAACTCTTCTATCGTTTCCATGCGCATTGAGATCTCATCATTTTAAGGAAGGTTTGAAACAATTTCCCCAACCACAGACATTTGACTCAATTAAATAAAACACATCCATAAACTGAGTTTGCATGCGGCCTCATATAGAAATATGTATAATAGTATTCAAGAGTCGCTATATCACATGTATGTACAAAATTCCAAACAAGATAGCTAGTCTTCCCTATCGGTTTTGCTGGCCTTTGCAGTTTTTCCACATGAATACTTCTGATATTTTTCAAAAGTTGGAAAAAAGCCAATAATTGAAATCAATCTGCTTGATAAGAAGAAAAAATAACAACAATTGAGTCGCGAATTGTGGTCCCTGTAAAAACCGGAAGCAACTTTTCCAGCAACAGTGACACCAACAGCAGCTAAAAGCATGCACAAAGCAAAGCAAACTCAATGAATAGTGTAAAAATTAATATCCTGAAAAAATCGGCAGCCACCAAACCCGCGCTCAACCCCACATAGTAACGCCACGCCACCGACACTTCATCAAATGCCGCACTGCCAACTGCAACACCAGCAGCAGACAAAATCACCGCAGGCAGCAATTTGCTAGCGTTCGCATATTTAAAATTTTCTTTTATTGTTTTCGTATAATTTTCGATATCTTCGTTGCTTGTAACAGCGCAATTTCCGTGCGCCCTCACCCAACACAGCGTATACGTGAGCAGTCGCACTTCAATGCGACAAACGAAATTTCATCGCTCGCTGCATTAAATGATTTATGAAATTGTTGCTTTCACATCTTCATCGTCAATTAAGCACAACCCGCTTTACATACTTACGTATTTACATTGTTTTTTTTTTATTTTTTTTTTCTGAGTTAAGTGAAAAGAAATTTTCAATCTTGCTCGTCATTATTAAACTTCCTACTCCCTCGCGTATGCGCCATCCCTTAGTAATTTCAGCCTTGTTCATCCGCAATCGCGGGCAGGCGTGAACGATATGCTGCCGGCGTTTGTTGGTGTTGATTGCGTGACGAATGCTAAGGTTCATTACTGACACCTGTCCCCAACCCTGCAAGCTTTCCAACGGTTTATTGTCATATCGTTATTGCTGCCCACTCCATTCTAGAATTTGTTGAACAATTTAAGCAACGAAATCTGAAAAATGGAAATCTCAACTGTAGTGCTTTGTGGTAGTAAGTACTGTCAGAATTTTCCTCGTGGTAGACAAAGACAAAACTTTTCGGTTCCGTTAAAAAGAGAAAAACGTCCGCATACCTATAGAAGTTTAAAACTGCCTAGGGAGGGACATGTTTATAGAATCCAGAAAGGTTTCCATTTTGTATTTGAAAATAACCACTGAGTTCAACTCTTCGAGTACATCGATTATTGTGTGCTGGCTTCGCCTTCAAATGCTTGCTTCATTAGCTGGGGGAGGTTCCTCCAAACGGAGAGGTGAGCACTATAGTCTCTTTTTTTTTAGTGAACCCACTACATACATACATATGTATATGGTAGTTTTTGGAAGTATAGTTTGAAGCCATGAAGAAAGTAGATATAGTGAGAATGTTCTTGATTAGCTCCAGACTCGTCTTAAAGTGGCAACCTGAGCTGTTATGTCAGTCCTTTAGTGTGAATATCGGGATACTTCAGCAAAAATAACCTTTTCCGTTGGAAAGATGCTCACGTGGCGAACAGCTAATAAACTCTCCACTTGGAACACGCACCTGCTCTTCGACTTGGATCTTACAGTCAAATAGAAGCATTGTCTCCCCACGAAGCTTTCGCCATAGCTATTGCGCTAATTTTTAGGCCAAAGCTGGTGAACTTTCTGGTATATGGAGGGGCATTTGAGGCAGCGTCTTACAAAATTAATATCGTAACCTCATTTAAAAAAAACAGGCGAGAGCCAATTCATTTTCTTACAAAGGAGTTATCCTTATCCAAGTAGCCCTGAATATATTATGGGCTGCAGGGTTTGTCGTAGACCGAGCAAAGCAGCAGACAGGAAGCCATGTTTCGAATAATCCGAATTTACCCGTCATTACCTCAATTGCAACTAAGGTGTGGTGGGGTGGATAAGCGAGGAAATATACCCTTGACTTTTAGTACTCACCGTGATAATTCAATCGATTCCGTTTGATAGCTTAGGCGATTTTAACAGTATCGAGCGATATAAATAAATGCTCCAAATACTCAAAAGGCAAGCTCAAAACCTTTTTTCCATTGGGTTACTCGGTAGCAGACTTGTTAAGTTTGATTAGTAATTACTAATCAGACGAAGCTTTTAATTGGTAATGATTACTTTAATTGTTTTAAAGAAAAGTCAATTATTAATTGATTACGATTAAAAGAATTTAAAAAATCATGATTCTTTACAATTATTAAAATAAATAAAAAATTATAATTAAAAAAATCAAAAACACTTGGAAAATAATCATTAAAAAGGTAAATTTATTACTATAATCATTAAATGGATTCTCAGGAAAATAATCAAACCGGTGATAATTACGATTAGTAATCATTATTTAACAGGTCTGCTCTTTAGTCGAATCCTTAAAGAAGGAGCAAACCAGAAATGCATTTGGTCGGTAAGGTTACGTTACGCACAGACACAGTTCCAATTACTACATTGTTTCTCTTAAGGTTAATTTCATCAGCTGTTTTTAAGGTCATCGATAATGTATGTTCAGTTAAGGTGTGCCACTTGTCTGTAGGTACCTGCAAAGTCTACGGAGTTTCATGTTAGTGACCAATCTCCTCTGCCTACCTATCGCGATTGGCATTAAATTTTAGAATTTCATCTTTAAATTTTTTTTTTTTTTTGTATGTAATTTTTATTAAATTCGATAGAGTGTAACTTAAATTTAAAATTAGTTGTCTCCTTTTAGGACTAAGTATAAATACATATTTCGTGACCTAATCAATTTGTGTGATGGATGCATCATCCGCGCTGGAGCACCGACTACTCTCACCATCAGTGCGGTATTTGATTGAATCGATAATCTCAACATCGATATCACGCTCGGGATTATTGCCACCTAGGCTAGCGCAATTATCTACAGAAGCACGCCCATCTGAGTCAGCATCACAGTCAGGTTCGGATTTGTTGTCATCAAAATTATGGTTGCCATCCACACCAGCAGCTGCTGCGACATTCGAAGCGATCAAATCGCGCGCTGCAAACTGACTATAAAGACGCGGCAAATGCTGCAGCATGTAGGTAGCGCTGCTCTTCGTCAAAGGTTGATTCTCTTTGGCTTCACCCAAATCATAGTATTTAGTGTAACTTTCAAATTTGCTAGCCATGGCGGACGAGGTCAGATTGATGGCATCCAAAGTGTGGGCAGCAGCAGCAGCGGATTTGGAGTCATTAGAACGCGGTACAGGTACTGTGAAAGCGGAACCTTGACGGTGTTTATTGAGTAAACTTGCGCCAGATGTGTTGCCGTCGGTTGGATCTGCATCATTGGTCGCATTGCTATTATCGGCGTTAGTTAGAGGTGATATATTTTCTTTTTTGCGATCATAAATATGACCTGAGACGCGAAGGTCAATGAAGAAGTGTAGCGGATCGATGCCGTATGGGGGATAGAGCGGTGGATACCAGACAGGTGGTGGTGGCGGTAAAACCAAGTCTTGTGGTGGTAATGAGGCTGCGGGCGGTGTATCTTGTAGCACAGCATCAGCTGCACCCCCACCGCTGTTGTTGCCATTTGTGGCGCTTGCAGCTGAAGAATCGGGTGTGGTAACGCCACCTGCATGACATCTACTCAACTTTATATCAGCACTGCCATCTTTTGCTGTTGTTGTATCATCCAATTTGCGATATTTATTGGCTAAATGAAAAAATGGCTTATTTGTAAGTTCCAATGGCTTCTCCACACCCAATGCGGGCACAGTGTTTCTTGTTTGCTGTTGTTGCTGTGACTGCTGTTGCTGCTTCTCCTCGGCTTCCTTACGCTCGCGCAAATGCTCATAGTATGGACGATGATGATGGGCCCAAGTACGCTTACGTGGCCTACGCGCCAACACCATTGACTGCTGGAGTTGCAGATTACGCGCGGTCTCATTATTACGCGCCTGCACCAAAGAGCGAAGCATGTCACTGAAGAAAAAGTTGTTGGTACCCACTGGTGTGGAGTATAAGTAAGGGGGCGTGGCTGCCATCAGGCGACTAACAAAGTCCTGATTGCGCATCTCATGAATATTCGACTTGCGCGGTGTGGCTGTGGTTGTGGTATTTGTTGGTGAAGAAGAAGAGGATGAGCAGGAGTTGCCAGTTGTTGTATCCTTTCCACATTTTTGTTGCTGTTGCTGTTGTTGCTGTAAGTGTTGCTGACGTTGATGCTGTTGAGCCATTTGTTGCTGCTGTTGTTGTTGTTGTTGTTGCTGCTGATGTTCTTCCGACATGACCGCCTGCAGTGCAAATAAGCTTTTGCTAAAAGAAGAAAAGGATAAATAAAAGAAAAAGAGAAGTATTTAATGTTTGCCATCTTCAAGGATCTGTGCAAGTCTTCTTAAGTGTAGGAAATGCAAACACAATAAGAAACCGACTTTTAAATGTTCTTCTCATGTACTTTTCAAATTTGGTAGACAATAAATGGAAACCTGTCGACAATTCCCACACCCAACCCACTTGCTCGCACTATTTACAAAAGTACATTTAGTCCCTAAGCTCTAAAGGCTTAGCGTTTGAGTGTTCGCACAAAGCAGATTGTTTCGTGCATTAAGTTGTTTTTGATTTCAATAAAATGCGCCAAGAGATTTATGTACTTAGGTTGGGTGGGTATAGTAGGTGGGTATGGACGACACGAGTAGCTCATTGTCAATTGCATGTTTCCCACAAGTATTTTCTTTCTTTAAGTCTATTTGTATACAATTTGCAGGACGAGTAAATGAAATCTTAGAACGTAAATTCCTTTATTTTAATTTCATGAAATTACAGCAATTAAAGCCGAACTTAAAGCTCTGCCTGAATTAGTCCACAGAGGGAAAGTTTCCATTTACATACCACAGACGCATGAACTCTTTCGTATACGGCTCAAACAACTTTTGTCAGCTCACGGTCAAGTCTTTTTCAATAAAAGGGAAAAAACAAATAACCCATATGAGGTGTAAGCCTAGGACCTAGGGCACCTCGATATATTCAATATGGCTTCACGTGCTGCGGCTAACCTCGTGAATAAATATGAGTATAGGAGTTGGATAATATGTCCCATATTAGAAAAGAAAAGTGCCGAGATAAATTGACCACACTACAGGTCGAAAGCCATATAAAAGTATTTCTGCCATGAAAAAGTGTGTCGGTAAAAATAGTCTGTCTTAGTAAATGCCATAGATTATGTAGGGCCCGCCAATTTGTAAGATACAAACTTGAAGCAGCACATCAACAAATTTTAAAGAAGCTCGTTCTAAACCTCCTCAGGCCCGTTTACTCTGTCTAATTACTCAATTTCTGATTATCGATGATGCGCTGATTATCTTCTGATAAAAGTTATCAAAGGATGGACCTCTGATTAAGTGCTGAGCACGGTAAAAAATGACAGCTGAAAGTAAAAATCTGATTATGTAATGAATTATTTTGCGAACATATTAAATAGCTGTGTTCGGCGGCAAAAATTTTTTATAAAATTTTATAAAAATTTTACTGTAAAAGTGTTCGGTGGCGCAAAACACTTGCAGCGAGAGAGCGCATTTTGACATTTCATTGACAGAGAGAGCTGCAAGTGTTTACTGAGGATTTTTGGCTCCGTATAAGTTGCAAGTGACAAGGGAAAGCAACAACAAAAATTTAAAAATTTGAATATTCAACCAATCAAAATGGCAAAAGCTGTTTTTGCTGCAAGTTTCTACTGACTCCTGTTCGGTCACAAACTTTTACTTTTCGAGAGAGTTTTACGTCATTCTCTCTTTACTTACACTTTTTGCAAGTTTTGCCACCGAACACAGCTATTATTTATTCGTTCACAATAGCTGTGTTCAGTGAGGAAAAATGTGTAAAAATTTGTAATAATTTTTACTTAACTGCGTTCGGTGAGCCAAAAGACCAGTAAAATTTGCAACAAGAGAGCCCGATTTTGACATTTAATTTGGAGAGGAAGTAGCAAATTCTTACAAAGGAATTGGCGGGCAAGAAGACATACGATTTGACATCAACTGATTGCATTTTTTGTCAACAAAACCACTGTTTTTGAAGCTTTCTTGCAAATGTTTACTAATTTCTGTTCGGTGAAAACTTAGCAAGTTTCACTCTTTTAGAGATTAAGACGCTTTATTAGCTATTTTTTGTTGCTGGACAATTCTTACTGACATTTTTCACCGAACACACCTAATGTAAATTTTGTGAATTTACAAAGCTGTGAATCTAAAAAGCTGTTTATATTGATCAATTTCACAGTCAACTTCTTGGAATTCAGCACACAGCTTTCCTTCCTTGATACGAGATATACATACTATAGACATCGTAGGTATTCTGTAAGAGAGTTATGCCATGCCAAATCTAATGCACTATTGAAGATAGAATGCTAGAATTGCAATTACCTGATGATCTTCACAATATATATTTTTTTTTGTAATTTTGGGAAATTAACGTCGCACCGCCCATATACATATAAATTAACCCCGATCACCTTGTCCAATTTTTGTTTGTTTTATCTACATACATAGTATGTATAGAACACGTTTATATAAAACATCATTATCTGGAATCAAACAAAATCTTAGTTATGCCGGATTTAAAATTTATAAAGCATCCAAATGCCCCTGAAGTATCATAAAGGTAGATCGCCCAATTTTCATTAAATTGTGGAAATATTGGTTAAAGAAAACATACCTCCAAATTTTAAAAACTTTTTTCCAAAGTTATAAATATATAGACTATACCGTAACAAGTGAAACCGAAAAGTTTAAAAATTTAATAAAGATCGCTTGTGTATTTTGGACTCCAGAGAAACAGAAATAAGCTCATATCAATTTATAAGATGGAAATTCAGCTAAACAAAATGAGCCTGCTAGGACCACCCTAGGTCATGACTCCGTGACAATTTAACCACCACCTTCACGCAGCTGGGTATAAACTGGTCGGTTGCGCCCGAAATTAAACTTCCCTTCTTGTTGTTTTTATACCCAGCGTACTAGTACTAGTACAAGGGTATTATAATTTTGTCCACATAACGGTACTATGTAACGGCGCGAAATAATCGAGTTAGATATAGAGTTCCATATATGAAGTTCTTAGGTTGAGAAGAGGAATTTATTAAAGCATGTCCGTCCGTCTGTCCGTCCGTGTACACGATAACTTGAGTAAACATTGAGATATTTGCATGAAAGTTTGCATACAGGTTACTTTCTGGCCAAGGTAGGTTGCTATTGAAAATGGGCGAAATCGGATGATAACCACGCCCCCTTTTTCGGTGCAGTGAAATAACGCCCAAGGAAATAACGCCCATGGACGTTATTTCCCATTCAAAAAGGAAATAACGCCCATGGGCCTTATTTCCTTTTTAAATGGAAATATCGCCCATCTGCAAAAAGAAATAAAGCCCATGGCTCTTATTTCCTTTTTAAAAGAGAAATAACGCCCATAGGATTTTACGCGAGCAACATGAACTATTGATTAGCATTTTTTTCACAAATTACCCTGTGAGAAAAGAGTGGGAAACGTGGCACGCGGAAAGACATCACCGTGGCGGTAGCCACGGCTATGGCACACACCCGGAGTTGGAATGGCGTAGCCCAGGGTTATTTTTTGAAGCGCGGCCGAAGGCCGCCTACGCGGAAAGGTATCCTGCACATAAAAAACGTGGATGGGGCCCCGAATTGGGGATCTGACCCCGGACAATTTTCGGTTTTTCACTAATAACTTTTCACAGAAACAAAATATTGCTTTTCCCCCTTCGGATTATAGTTACGAAGGCCCGATCCACGATTTTTAGGTGCAGGACACCTTTCCGCGTAGGCGGCCTTCGGCCGCGCTTCAAAAAATAACCCTGGGCTACGCCATTCCAACTCCGGGTGTGTGCCATAGCCGTGGCTACCGCCACGGTGATGTCCTTCCGCGTGCCACGTTTCCCACTTTGGTTAACGTGAAATTTGTGTGTAACTATTCAATCAAATACAAAAAGAATTGGAATATTATTGTTTTAATAAAAAAAATGAAAGAGCAATAAGGCCTTTAAGACTTTATTTCTCTTTCGAAGTGTAATAAAGCCTTTTTTGAAATAAAGGCCTTATTTCACTTTCAATAGTGTAATAAGGCCTTAAAGGGCTTATTTCACAAGGCGATATTGCACCCCGCCTTATAAAAACATAACAAATATGTTCAAATTTATTGAAATAAAGAAAACCATATACTTAATTCTTGAATCAGCTTGTTTTAATTCGTTTTTAACGTCCGTGGGCTTTATTTCTCTTCGAAAAAGGAAATAACACCCATCAGCAAAAGGTGATAACACCCATGGGCTTTATTTCCTTTTTAAAAAGGAAATAAGGCCCATGGGCGTAATTTCCTTTTTGAGTGGGAAATAACGCCCATGGGCGTTATTTCCTTGGGCGTTATTTCACTGCACCCCCTTTTTCGATATCTAAAATTTCGAAAATCACATAAATTGATACAACTTGCGTAAAAACA
Organism: Sphenella marginata; assembly: GCA_951509765.1. NCBI lineage: Eukaryota > Metazoa > Arthropoda > Insecta > Diptera > Tephritidae > Sphenella > Sphenella marginata. The sequence continues at coordinate 66,410,821 of OX608081.1, read as the reverse complement.
GAGATATTTGCATGGAATTTGTTATGCAGGCTAGTTTTTGACCAAGGTAGGTTGCTATTGAAATGGGCTTTTTCGATATCGAAAATTTTGAAAATCACATAAATTAACATAACTTGAGTAAAAATGTAGATCTTTGCATGAAATTTTGTATACAGGTTACTTTCTGCCCAAGGCAGGTTGGTGTTTAAAATGGGCGAAATCGGATGATAACCACGCCCCTTTTTCGGTATAGAAAATTTCAAATAAGATTCTAGGCCTATGTATATCATTGCCAAGTCACGGTATTTGTATCTCGTTCTGAAAACTAACGCTGAGTATTTAATGTTCGGTTCACCCGAACTTAGACTTCCTTACTTGTTGTATTTGCTTTTGTATTATGCGATCCCTGTCATTTTAAATAATCCCCGAATATCTGATAAACAAGTTAAATAAAGTCTTATTATACTATCATTTCCTCACTCACATGCTCAAAATCCATCTCCATATCGAACTCTTATTTTCATATAGTATATTATAATTAAAAATTTTGCTACTGAGCTACTAAGTCGAAAAGTAGTTAAGCTATTTAATTTTTAGTTGTAGCTGCGAGGAGCAAGAACGCCAGCGGGCCTAATTTCCTTATTGATTTTATATAAACGCGCTTGATGGCTACCCACACAGAAAAACTGTAGATCGCTAAGCCGGAGTTGGATCGGCTGAGGGTAATTTTTTATAATCGCTGTTGAAGGCGTGGGATCGACCAGACCACATATTTCTCAAAAGGCCATTTAAAACAAAACAGGATCAGGCCCGCGGGCGCCCTTTTCTGAAGAGAAGAAATAACGCCCGTCGAAAAAGATACAACACCCGCGGGTGCTCTTTCCTTTTTGAAACGGAAATAATTGCTTATAGCGAGCATCTATTCGAGCTTATCTGGAAAATCTGTCATGCCCACCTATCCACTACAGTATAGAGCAGTAGCATAAAATTACGAATGCTTACATCGTAGGTGGAAGGTCGTCTCTTTTGACCTGCAACGGGTACAATGTACACCGTTGTGACCGTGCGAGAGGGCTTGGGGGTGGTCTGGCATTCATCACGCATCAATCTGTGCAGTATCGTCTATTTGAGCCTGACATCGACCCGAGGGACACCACCTTAGAACGTCAAGGTATGGTTGTCCGGTCAGGCGATGTCGACCTTGAAATCATAAACATTTACGTACCTCCTGTCACCTGTTGTCCCAGGGACTACCACCCCGACATTCGTGCGTTACTCAGGGGCGAGAACCGCGTCATCCTTGGTGACTTCAACGCACACCACGACCTGTGGCACTCCAGCCTGCAGGCCGATGGTAGGGGACAGGAGCTGGCTGACCAAATAGATGATTCGACGTTTTGCACGGTAAATGGGGATGCCCCCACTAGAGTGGCGGTAAACTGCTCTAGCTCGCCAGACATCACCATAGTCAGCGCTGGACTAATAAACTGCGTTGACTGGCGACCGATGCTGACGCTTGCTTCAGACCACCTACCCATAGTGCTCTCAATCGATCGCCCCACCGACTTTGTCACCGCTGAGAAACGCACATACACTAACTTCAATAAAGCCGACTGGGAGGGTTTTCTCAACACCACAGAGAGCGCCTTCGCTGCTCTTCCTACCCCATCTGACGTACGAGAAGGGGAAAAGGCGTTTCGTATGGCCCTTATTTCAGCCTCCCACCAACACATTCCGTCAGGTAGAATAAAGGAAGTGCGTCCATTCTTCCCCGCAGAGGCAGCGGCCCTGGCAAATGAACGTGACCATATTAGACGCCTTGACCCTACGGATCCTCAAATACGGGATCTTAACGCGGAAATCAGACGCTTAGTAGATCAACACAAACGCGCTAAGTGGGAGGAGCACCTAAGGTCTTGCAACCTCTCGGCTGGAGTTGGCAAATTATGGTCGACGGTGAAATCTTTGTCCAACCCGACTAAACCTAACGACAAAATATCCATCGCCTTCGGTGATAAGGTTCAGTCGAAGCCAAAAAGATGCGCGAGCGCCTTCTGCCGACAATTTGTAATGCATCCTACGTTGAACAAAGATATTCGCCGAGCCACCAGGGAAGCGCACAAACACAAAAACAGCGATGCGCCCGTTGCCATCTCCACAACAGAAGTTCATGAGGCTATTCGGAGATCCAAGAACACCAAATATATCGGCCCCGATGGCATTTCCATGCTGATGCTGAAACACCTTGGCGACGAAGGCATAAGATACCTCACACAAATTTTCAACCTTTCCCTTTCCACCTTTGTTATTCCTGAAAGATGGAAACAAGCAAAGGTGGTCCCACTACTAAAGCCTGGCAAGCCAGCTGCAGTAGGGGAGTCATATCGCCCGATATCTCTCCTCTCGCCAGTAGTGAAAGTGTTGGAAGCCACCTTGTTGCCGTACTTCACCGCAAACCTGCGGCTCGCCGAACATCAGCATGGATTTCGCAAAAATCACAGCACCACCACCGCGCTGAACGCCATAACCACTCAGATAGGGGACGGGCTAAACCAAAAGCGTCCAAACCACAGGACAGTGCTAGTTGCGCTTGACTTGGCCAAAGCTTTTGATACGGTCAACCATGCGCAACTAATGAAAGACCTTGAAGATTCGTCCCTTCCTCCCTGTCTTAAACGTTGGACTGCAAACTACATGAGTGGTCGTCAATCGTCGGTTGAGTTCAGAGGCGCAAGATCAAAACCCAGAATAGTTAAACAGGGGGTGCCACAGGGTGGTGTCCTATCCCCGTTCCTGTTCAACTATTATATATCGAAACTTCCCCCCCCACCAGAGGGTGTCTCGATCGTCTCTTACGCCGACGACTGTACGATTCTGGCAACAGGCCCCTCCGTAGAAGAACTTTGCTCTCGTATTAACTCATACCTCCCAGCCGTGTCCGAATTCTTCGCCGGGAGAAACCTGGCATTGTCACCGAATAAGTCCTCGGCCACCCTATTTACGACGTGGACAACGCAAGTGAACATGGAATTAGACGTCTACGTTGATAGTGTCAAGCTACCAACTGTCTCACACCCCAAAATCTTAGGGGTGACGTTTGATAACATGTTCAAATACGGCGCTCACGTAACCGCAATTGCCAATAAAGTCCAAAGCCGTAACAAAATCCTCAAGTCCCTAGCTGGCAGCACCTGGGGTAAAGACAAAGAAACGTTACTAGCTACATATAAAGCAATTGGCCAGCCGGTACTGAGCTACGCGACGCCTATATGGTCGCCGGGGCTAGCTGACACACACTGGACGAGGCTACAGGTCTGCCAAAACACCGCCCTTCGTACCGCCACTGGGTGTCTTCTTATGTCTCCTGAGCATCACTTACATAATGAAGCGAAAATGCTCGCCGTTAAAGAGCATAGCGAGATGTTGACCAGGCAATTCCTGTTCAACTGTTGCAAACCGCAGCATCCGAACGGACGCCTGATCAACGAAGATCCGCCCCCCAGGAGCATAAGGAGCCATCTACGCAAACACTACGATGAGATCCGGCACCTGATTTCCACGCCGTTTGATCCTAAGGTGCACCGGCAGGCCCTCACCCTCATCCACACAAATTCGGTAAATTCCTATGTTGGCTCTCTCCCGGTGAACGCCGTTCTTCAGGCAGCAACACCACCCGTTGCCGAAGAGGAGCGCGAGCTGCCTAGGGAGACTAGGGTGATGCTGGCCCAACTCCGGTCTGGTTACTGTAACAGGTTAAACTCTTACCTATCCAGACTGAACCCCGACTTGCCCAATGTCTGTCCGGCATGCGGCTTGTCCCCCCATACCACTAACCATCTTTTTGTCTGCTCATCTGAGCCTACTCTTCTAACACCCATATCCCTCTGGTCCTCCCCTGTCGAAGCCGCTAGGTTTTTAGGACTTCCGTTAGAAGAACTCGATGACAATATTGGGTAAGGTTGATACTGACTACCTAGGCAGGGCAAAGTAGTGCTAAAACAACAACAACAATGCTTACATCGCACGCGTGTATGAGATGGGACAACCTTTGATAGGCTCTCAATTCAACACTCTGGGAAGGCCTGATACCTCTCTACATTCAACCTAATTTAAAATAGTAACATTCCGAGCAACCGATCGACTACCTAGAAAAGGAAATAAAAGGCAATTCGGAATTAGACTGGTGAGTAGATAGTCAGCAATACTTAAAAACTTCTGATATTCGTAGGATATTTGGAATTCCCCATTGGTGCCAGTTTGAAATTCCTCCCGGCCACCAGAACAGCGATTCCAAAAGCTTATGTTTTCCTGAATTATAGAAAGGAAGTTACATATCGCCTTGATTCAACTTTTTAAGTTAAAGCTCAGTTACTAAAGTAAATTTTAAATTGAAATAGAAATCTTTATCTTTTCGTGTCCTTTATAGTTAACTCAGAACGGCTGCTTTTAATTGCCTTCAACGCATAAACTTCTGCAATGTTTTATTGGTTTACTCGCGCAAACAATTGCAGTTGGCGCATTTGTCGAAGTAGAGCTGCCAACAATTTCCAAGATGTTTGTCTTTTTGTCGCGCCTGTTACAAATAAAAATTAGCAAAAAATAGAAAAAAAAAAAATACAAAATCAACTACGCAAGAGTAAACTTTTACAAAATTTATGAGAAGCAAAAAAGTTTTGCCAAGTTGATTTTTCATTTTACTTGCAAAAACAAATTCAGATGAGCCTAGAGTGCGCCAATGCTTTTAGCTGTTAGTTGGAAGAAGAGGGAGAGGGTTGGGGGGGGGATACAAGTGACAGCACCATAAATCCATCATTGAAACCACAAAATGCAAATTGATTCCGCATGAAAATTGTAACATCATAGCGTGGTAGTGAGTAAATGCTTCAGCGGCTTGACAGCTGGCGTCTCTCACCCTTAAGCCTCACCTCAACCACCCACCCACCCAAAAACAAACAATCGCTTTGGATTACCACCTTAATTAGCATAATCTAATTTAAACTTGGCGCATCTTTCACACCCCTACACCAGAGTTTGCAACGCTCGTGGTTGCTTACAAATTAAAACATTTACTGTTTTTGCATTCTCTTGGGAGTTTGTGTGTGTTTTTTGACGGTACCACCAACACATTTCGTCAGTTGGCATTGGTTCGTCAAAAGTTTATTTTTATAAGCGAAATGAAAAAACAATAAAAAACTTTTTAAATGCGAGAATAAAGGAGACCGAAGAGCACTCAAGTGTACCAGATTGGCCTAGACACGCTACTAGCACAATCCTGTGCGCTGGAACATCCATATCATACTCTGATGAATATGAAGTTGTCAATATGGATTGGGTATGGTAGGCAATCAGCAGACGAAGCAACGGTGCCACAATCTCAGTTGCGGCGCTATTTAAATGAATTAAAACATTTTTGCTGTAAAGCAAGTTGACGCTACTTTCGACGCTTCAAATGTACATACGAGTGAGGTGCGATAAGTCGATGCTTTTTTGAATAACATGTTATCTTCTGTGTAATAGTCATCAGCGAAATTTTCTCCAAAAAGAAAGTCTTTGAACTACTCACTTAATATCTGTATCGATTATAAAAAGGATAGCTAAACTACAACTTTGAAATATCGGATATAGAAAATCACTGATAGACAAACAGAACTAGCGGAAGTTAAGATACCTTAGCACTGTCCGAACGGCACTCCGTTGAAAACGATTCGAGAAGTCGTGTAATGGGAGACCTTTGTTACCACCTCTGACTTCGCCCTGTTAAAGTGTGTCTGAATAATAAACTGAACGGAGTATTTTCGTCCCATGGTAAATACTCTAATTTGATTTTGACCTGGTTTAATTTTTTTGGAGGTTAAGGGAGCCTCCAAATATAAATGCATATTGGAACAATGGATAGAGTCAATGTTATAAAACACTGATGTCAATCAAAATCACAAGCCACATATTCCACGGGAAATATTGTGTTCTAGATTTCACTGTTAAAGGAGAGGTCGCTACGTTCCCTGTTAAAGACTCATCCATTAGTAGTTAAAGTTTAAGATACTTAAAGACATCCTGCACCTTGAAGAACCACACATTGTTCTGTGTGGAAAGTAGTAGATACCATTCTCATTTCCGAGATACGCCTATCAAAGACTATGTCTTACGCATGCTTTCATAAAATAAAAATAATTTGTCTGCCTATTTTCAACTAGTCCGAATCGATAACCTGTTTAATCCTTTCTTCTATTCCCCGACTGATCAGTATTAAATTTGATAACCTCCCTCTTTGTATTTTATTACTTTCGAACACTTTAACATTTAGTTAATGTAGCCTAGTGTTTTGTGGTTTGTGTTACATAAGCTCCTGATTCGGGCATCTGTTAGGGCCCAAATGTCACACAAGGAACTTCGCATATTTTTACTACTTCTCCAACGTAATGTAGTAATTAAGATTGGTTGGTTTAATTGGGTAATAAAGGAGTGTAAGGTCGGACACTAACACTTAGTGTGGTCATTTGCACTCCTTCTAAACTTAAATTAAGCTACTGAAAAGGGGTATTTCCTTAATTCATAAGCTTGTTTCAGCTTCTTACCGGAAAATGTGCCACAACCTATCAAATTGTCCTCGTACTTAGATTCAGATAGTGCTTTATCCCAGCACACTTCGTGAACACTGCAGTGCACAGTAGCCCACCTCTAAGTACCAAGGACTTAATTAGCTGCGGTAGCTGACAGGAATACCAGTGGGTTCGTAGGCATGCAGAGCATCATCCAAAGTTTGGAAAGTGGATGTGGCAACGGTTGACATTGTAAAGTTTTGTTTTGTTGTTAATATTGTTTCTGTTTATAGTTTTCACATGTCACACATCTGGCGTCCACCGCATACATGTATTTACAAACAATTACCAACAAGTTTGAATGTTGTTTATATTTAATTTTTGGGTTGCGGCTATTGATGAGGTCTGTAGAAACACTGACTTAATTATCGTGCTTGATAAAAAAAGGTTGAAGCCCACCACAAGGGTAACTATTTAATTTTGATTTTTGTAGGAGAAACTAACTTCTAGAAGGCTTCCACCATAACCTTGCTAAAAGCTTCAGATGAGAATACCGGTGGAATATTCCAGCAAAGAGTTCTGCGACGGTAGCGCAGGCATCTAAATTAATCAATATAGTTTAACGCTGAAGAACTTAGTATCAAGCTTGACGTCCAATCATCATTTAAGAAAAAACTGAAGCATTAATGATTATATTTCAGTTGTGTTTCATTTTATTTTTATTTTATTTTATTTTATTGGTAATTTGATCAGTTAAACAAATTACAAAAGTAGTCTAGTACAAAGATATACTTACAGACTACGTAGAGGTAATCATAATAATAATAAAAATAGTAATAAACAGGTTTATTTCGACACCACCAGAAAGAATACTTTTCCTCGTAATCTTAACTTTCTTCTTATGCCTAACGCTCCGAATGATCTCAAAGCTCCAATTTCAGTACATCGATCCAACCGTCATAAAATATTTCAAGTTCTGTCGATATTCAAGAGGCTCAAGGCTCAAATAGGGTAACTGTACCAGTATTCGGACAGCGCTAGTGTCTGGACACTATGTCAATGTTTTGGGATTAATACGCATATCACAAAAAAATATTCTCAAATAGCAACACTAATGGAAATATACATGTTTTCTGAGTTTTTTTTGGAAAATTTGAGTTGAATCAGAAGTATAGTTTAAAAGTTACACGTAATTTAAGAGACAGATGTTTGAGCATCCGGCAAAATTACAGGTTTTTGTAAAAAAAAAATAGTGGGAACTGCTTAGGAAAATAATTGCCAAACAAGTATTTATTAACATATTACAAAAAAGTTAGTAATATCTGTTTGAAATATAATAAACTTTCATATTATAAATAAAAAAAAAAAAATTTTAATTTTCGGCACAAGTTATTACTGTCCGGATACTAAAACCAAAATTTGCTATGATTTTCAGTTTCCGGACGGGCTTTCTGAATACTGGAAAGTAGCCGAAAACTATTACCATTTTAATGCTACTAAATGAGAGTTTATTATATTTTATATGGTTTACAAAAGGATATTTATGTTTCAAAAATACAGTGTACATACAAAAGTCATACAAATCTCGGGTGTCCGGATACTAAAACCAAAGTGTCCGGAAACTAAATTTGACTGTCCGGAAACTAGAACAAATCGAACTTTTTTGGATTTTTAATTTAATGATACTAAGAAGTCTATAAATTTAAATTACACATACATACGTCATATTGTTTAGAAATGTCTATATTTGTATAAACAATTTAACTTTTCGCGGCAGCGGATATAGTGAGAAATTGAGTGTAAGTCAAAAAAGAGAAAAACGCTAAGTGTCCGGATGCTAGTGCAGTTACCCTACCAACATTGATTTTTTTACATCAGTGGATAATAACTTTGAAACCGGGAATAAAAGCACTTCAAACTAATGTTCTGGTTTCCATATGCCTACTGCAGCAAAAGAAAATCTTCTACTTACTAGTAGATGCGAGATTCTTCAAGGCAAACTAAGTAAGATAGGAATATGTCGTTGAACGCCTGAGTTGTTGGAAGCTAAGGACGAAGAGGAGATTAAGGTTTCCACTTCACTGCATGGATCAACTGAAGGAATTCGGTCTGCTTTTGTGTTTAGGAACAGAATTTGATTTCATAAGAAATGGTTCTACCTCTCATTGTTAGGCTTGAACGAACTCATATCTAATGCTTCGGTCCATAGAAAAGGCTTAGATGGTATTTTCGTAGATTCTTAATTTAGACAGAGTTCATAAAAATATGCACACATGCTGGCAAAACTAATTTGTTTACGCGTATGTCGAAGTCATTCTGGAAAAGGGTTGAAAAATCTAGATTCACTTGATTGATTTCGAATACAATTAACCACCACAAATCATTGTGCGAGAATGAAGCCATGAAAGTTTTGAACATTAGGCACATGCAGTAGCATCCAGCCTTTTGCGGCAACATAGTTACGACTAATAACATTAGCGACGAGCCCTTTCGGTCCACCAAACTTTCGTAATAAACATGTGCACAAAAAGCACCAGAGAAGCGGACGATGCTGACAGTTAACATCCCTTAAAAAACGTTTAAGTGGCACATTTGAAAGGCCATGTATGATATGGGGTGATAGGTCCTTGTTAGCAATACATTTACTCGAGCGTGTGTGAGCTTATGAGAATAAATATTTTATCCTTAGGATGTAGGTGTGTATCTACATAGTATATTAGAGTGGGTTCAATAAACAAATTTATTTTTAGCTAATTTGGGGTTATAATTTCCACTCTATAAAAAGTAAACCTAAACAAATATTTACTCCGAAAATTTTCCAATCGGTTTTATTTTTAGTATTCTAATACAAATTAAAGTTTTAATTTTTTACTTTTTCCTTATGTCAATCCGTTGATAATTGTAAATTTTGACAGAGCGAAGGAAAATACTGACATTTATCGCTGTGAAAATGAATGTCAGCATTTACCCTAGTTCATGGGGCTAGTCAAATTTTCACAACCACGAGCAGTAAACATCTATTTTAAGTTGTCAAAATATACCTTTTCATATCGTACGGCAAAATGGAAAATATTTTTACTCATTCTTCCTCTGGGTTTAAAAATAAAACGAATTTCTGACTTCCTACCGATTATAAAAAAATTTTCTTTCCCAATGGATTAATTATTTATTTAAAAATTTAGTGGGTCACTTCAATTTAATAACATTTTTTTCATAATTTTTCTTTATAAAGTAGTACCAGGCGAAACAAATTTTCTAGCCAACCCTAATAAATATATCAAGAAAAATAAAAAGGGTGTTCTTTTTGGTACACGGAATTTTAAATGAAACAAACAAATTTCTAGGAGAGAATGTGTTTAATTTACACGATCTTGGCCGTGTATGAGGCCAAAATCAACGTGGTAAAACTCATATTCTAGAGAAGAAGGGTGGCCTGGGCAAAGATTTACTACTTTCGTTGTAGTTCCTGTGAAAACACCCTATACTTTATATGTGTGGACACAGACACACCAACACACAAATATTCGCTAGACTCCAATTTCGCTGGTTTGCCGCATTTGACTGTGAATTAAATTTATGTGCCACTTGTGGCTTTCGGCATTTTGGAGTTTATCCTCTTGTTGCTGTTGTAATTGTTATGGTCGTTAACGGTGACTGCTACCAATAGCTGGTGAATAGGTTGATGTATGATGTTACGTGAGATATGCAATGTCACATATCCTCACACATGATCCGATAACTAAGGTTTGTGTGTTTATTTCGTGTATGCCAATACAGAAGTGCGTATGAAAAGTTCACTCATCACCTCAATCAAATCTGATTTCGATTTGAACTCAACTTTTTGTTTGTATGGCATTCAGCACTGAATACGTCGACGACGAGTAAACCATTCTTGCCTGTGTACATGTGTGGGTTTACATACGAGTTTTCAATATCAGTGGTGATGATGATTGATGTACTCGCATCACTGAGGTGAACTTCCTGCGTGTCCTTTATGTGTATACAGGAAGTTATATTGTCATGGCTGTTTAAATATAAAACTGATAAGCCTTACTACCAAGCACATTTATGTTACGGTAATTGTTAACACAACCTCGCTCCAGAGACTGTTCGTTGGGCTTAGGACTTACTCACAAATTATTTAGAATTCCCTCTTTTGACGACCACCAAGGTTTCTGATTTGCGGCTAAGCTCCTGGAATATGAAAGATGTCAGTACCCGCTAGTCGATATCGCCTGGAATTCTCACGCCACTGAATGTTCGCAAATCACCTTCTAATTTAGAAATGAAGAAGAAGAAGACGAAATCAGTGTTGCCAATTGGTGGATGCCAAGTCCACGACCACCAAATTCATGACCTGGACAAAATAAAAAATATGCAACTGCTCGCAAGACATTCCTCAACCCATGCAACCATGCACATAATCGATTGGCTCATTTTCCGAATAAAGTCGACTGACTAAAATAAAATCAGAAATTTCACCTGTAACAACGCAGCTCTGAACACTGCAGCGGTATATCTACATATAAGTTTATGACTTCAGAACGTTCATCAACAGTCCCAAGCACCAGAGTTCCAGAACATCCGTAAACGGAACGATGAGACTATCAACGGCATTACTTTGTCAACTTCAGTTCGCTGAAACCTTTGTTAAAGAAGACGAAATCTACCCCGAGATACACGTCTAAGTCTCTACCAACTGCGACTTGAAGACTTTAATAGGCGATTGCATTACCTATTCAGCCTAAACATCAATTTTCACAATGTATGTTCTGGCTCCCAAATTGAGTTCTTTAGTGGGCGGCCCCACGACTTGCCCGACGGCATTAGACGTTTATTCATCCTACCCGAAAAAAAAAAAAAAACAAAAAATAAAAACACCGCTCAATTTACTGTCGGTCAAAATCGTCTTGGTTGGGACGCGATAATTACGAAAAACACGATTTTCATTTCTGTAAATAGACCGCCGTATCTTTAAATTCGATTGAGACGTTATAGCTGAACTTGACATAAGCCGTTTCTTTTATTAAATTTAGAGATTTGCAAATATAGAAAATTCTTCAAACGAATTTTAAAATGAGGCGTATATGTATCTCACGAAGCCTTTGAGCTAACAAAATGAAGATTTCCAAGTTATAAGAAGTCATAGGCACAACATAGACGATTGAGTGGAAGATTGTTTATGTTAAAATATTTTACAAACATTCTCTATCTTACTGTATGATTTTTTTTAATAACGTTCTTGTTTAAGCGTCTTGATTGACTTGGTGAATTTAAAACATTTTCAAATTTTATACTTGTCAAAAGAATATTTTTATACCACTTTTAGAAGAGAAGAGTAAATCCTTTGCAGATGTTGAGCACTTATCTGTTTTGTTTAAAATTCTGATAATTTTCCCAATCGATTTTTTTAGGTTATATTTGAAATTACACAGATTTTTTATCTCAATTGCCTAATTGAAATTTTCGGATTTTAGTTTATATTATTAATTTTCGTAGCTTAGATCACTTTGTTGTTTGTTGTTTTGAACGCACATACACTTTTTCAATGATTACTGTAAACGGGTATTAATTATGCCGTTATATTCATATCGTAACGTGTCTTGGCGCCGCTAACCACCGTTTACGTTGACAGTTTAAAATCAAATGAAATAAATGAACGCCTGAAAATTTTAAAATTATGAAAAACGTGCAAAATGCGCCGTTGATGCCGCCGCCAATAGGCAAGGCGTCTGTTGCACACAGAAATGCTGAGTCGTAGCTACAACACAAGCGCTCGGCGCAGCAGCCACATGGCAAAACCACCCCCAACATGAAAGAGGGTGTGCAAAAAGCAAAGTAAAGTAAAAAAAAAACTCATGAAAAGCAGAATCCAGAGCAATAACAATGCTATGTAGCAGACGCAGATGCGGTGGGCGGGGTACAGAAGTAGTGGAAGTTGGTGGACGCAATGGCAATGATGGCAAAACAGTAGCAACAATTGGTACCACAGCTATAGTTGTGAAAATAACAACACTAACAACTGACTGAGTTAACATCCATGTGGCATGCAGCATCGTCGAAGAAATCAACGCTTCCAACAAAATTGCTGAGCCAACACCAACAAGAGCATTGAATGTATGTACATATGTAATATCTACTGTGGCTTTGTGGCAGGGGTTGCATTGCCATTTTCTTTACTATTTGCTCGGTAATGTTTTGCACTTGTTGTGCACGTGGTTTACTGCTGCCACTTCATATGTATTGTTATTATTGTTGTTGCTGGTTCTTTATATGACTGCTGACGCGCGTCATTGTCACAAGTAGACTTGTCGGCATGCGGTGATTTTGTCACTCAACATAAATCGTTGGTAACGCATCAACATCAAAATCAGCAAGACAACAACACAACAACCTAACAATTTCATCACCAATTCAACTTTCTAAAGTTGTCAACTAACCATTTACATATGTATGTATGTGTAGGAATCGGTTGGTGTTGACGACAGGAAGAAGTCATCACTGTTATCAGCATGATATCATACATATGTATGTGCTTCACTCTTCATCAATAAGGCAGACTGTGAGAATTTCCTGAGACTTACAAAGAGTTCCTTCAGACCCTCCCTATACCAAAAAATCGCCGACATCATTGTATCTGTTTCTGCAAACTTTATTCCTTCAGGTACAATACAACAAAGTCGTTCCCATGATGCAAAAACACGTTACACTCGAAGAAATGAGTCATCTAATTAAAGACCTCAGCCAATGCCTGTATAGCTTCGTCACTCCCGTGTCACGGAAACACGCACTGCTTACTGGGACACAGGTGACAAGTGTTCAGTGGCAGATCTATCATCATATTTTTTCATAAATTAATAATTCAATCACCTCTACCACACAACCTGCCAATCTACCAGCTTTTTGTAGAAAGTTTCTAAAGAGGCTTTAGCTATTTCTTGACAATCTGGAAAAGTGTAATCTCGTTTTTATAAAACTCATCAATCGAGACCATTCCAGATTCAAACGCCATCTCAGAACTTTTCCAAAACGGTCACAAAATGGTAGCCGTGGTTGATACCTAAATGGTCCTGAATGGAAAATTGTTAAAACATTTCTTGGTTCACTGTTTAAGCGACTTAACCAATGTCTTTCGTTTATTTCATTTGCACACAATTTTATCATTCTCAACCAGCTTATGAAATATTCTGAAGATATTGTTTATGACTGCATATCCCAAATAGGGTTTTTCCAAGCGAAAATGAGGAGGCCATCCTGCGCTTTTACCTCAGAGCCCCCAGTGCTCACCCCAATAAATATATACAAGGTGTAACAGGTGCCCTTCACCCTCCCAGTTCTATATAGAACAAGTAAATAAAATAATAAAATAATAATCTTCGAAAGATCGTTCCCAGTAAAATGACTCCGCACACCCCCGATCTACTCTTAATAAATAAAAACAATAAAAATCTCAAATTAAAATTAAAAAAAAAACTGATCTCCCCAAAATGTATTTAATACATTTTGGATCGCCCCCTCAAACTTAGACATTCACATAAAAACTTTTTTTAGGAAAGCGCCAATTTTATTTAGCAACGATTAATGGTCAATCAAATTTTCTGAAAATGCCCATCTCCTGGCACGATGCTACCGGCAGTGAACTACCCCAACGTCGACAGAGCAACAACTATTCTACGTATACTTACAAATTGGGCGATGCTGCAGAGCTTCCAGAACATCACAAATATGTCTGTGAATGACCCCTAAACATCATTTACAAAGTTGTTATTGTGTTGTTGTTGTAACCGCTAAACATTCTCCGGATATGAGGAGTCCTTTAACCTGAGTGAATCCGGTATGCTCCGGAATTTGCTTCTGGTGCCACACTGTCAATCATTTGGCAATCTCGGGGTTTTCATTATAAATAAAAAAAAACAACCAACAAAAAAAAAACAATAAAAAAACAAAAATTAATATATTAGGCAAATAAATCAAAGAGCGGAGCAGAAAGTACTTTTGGGGTTGAAGTTTGGCAGCTACCGAAATAGAGAACTGCAATCGCATAAACTCCGTAAAAGTCTGTGGAATTTGGTCTAAAGATTCTCAAGTATTAAAGGGAATTAACCAAAAAGTAACTAACTATTATGTGATGGGCTTTTTGTGAAGAACTTGATTCTTGAAAAACCTTGCACGTTTTTTCGTTCTTCATTGTTTTATTTGTTCTGTACTCATTTACATACATTTACGTCTAATTTCATTTTCATATTTAACGCGTCTTAATTACGCAGACTTAAATTCTTCAAGCTCTGTAAATATGCAGTCCATGTGTGTAACAATATAATTGCAACAAATACCCGGCAGCAACAAATGGTAGATTCATTTCTTTGTTGCTTGTCAAGAAGCGGGAGATTGGAAGAAGGGAATGTGTTGCTAAACTGGCAGCAATTGTTCGTTGTATGTTTCGCAGCATCCGCATCCGTTGTTATTCACTGGCTAACGTTGTGTGTTTGTACGTGTGCAATTGCCAAACAGTGCATTTATTAGGGAAAGTTTTTTCTAAAAAATTCTTCAGCGAAGCCGCTTCGCAGTCTTCTATCAGAACAGATTCTGGTTAATATAACGCAACCTGAGACAGAGGACTATCCACGGTAGTAACACTTTTCTAAGACTTCGGAAAGTGTTGTGCGCTTGCAAGCAACAACAATTTATGAAGCTAACTAGCCTATATGGAAAATGAAACCGATAAACCTGGATTTGCTTGGTGCCAGCCCACTGTTGAGATGAAAGCACCCAACAAAAATTATCACTTTGGCAGTGAATTATACTTTTTTTATTTTTTTTGCACAGATTTTAATTCCTTTGCGTTACTACACTTCATATAATTTTTCGTTGAGCCAAAACGAACTCGGCCGAGCTGCGCTGGCTTGTGCCTGTTTCCTTCAGGCTTGCTTTGCATGTATTCACATGGGGAGGTTGAACTGAGTGCAATGCATCTATTTCGAGGAAACTATGAAATGGAAGGGGTGGCAGGTGCCGCAAATCGACAGCCGCCAACCCACCCAAGCCCACATTCATATGCTCTTAGCTCATATCATATGTACATATGGAGTTTGTTGTTGCTACTGTTTGAAATAAATACCGATTTTAAACATACGACTCGTCACTTTTTTATACGAGCCTTTTAATTTTTTTTTTGAATTTTTATAAAGAATCACCGTTTACACCGAAGCAGGGGATGCAACC
Source organism: Sphenella marginata (assembly GCA_951509765.1). Lineage (NCBI taxonomy): Eukaryota > Metazoa > Arthropoda > Insecta > Diptera > Tephritidae > Sphenella > Sphenella marginata. The sequence continues at coordinate 66,395,081 of OX608081.1, read as the reverse complement.
GCAGCTGAACAACCAACATCAGCCATATCAAAGCTTGTTGGATTTGTTGCTGCATGTTTACACTTCGGATTTGGTTGGCTGCCTGTTTCGGTGGGTGTGGATGGGGTGTATAGATTTGTTGGTTGGTATGGAAATTTGTGCCAGGAATTCTAAGAGTGGCTCATTGTGCTGCTAATGGTCGTTGTTGTGCGGTTGGAGTTTGCATTGTTAAACACTTTTTTGTTTGTTTCTTATTTTTTCCTTTTTTTTAGTTTTGCAACACGTTGTTTGCATTCGCTTACCATAAATTCCCAACTCTTCTTTTTCTATATTTGAAATATTTTATCCTTTTCAGTTGATTGAAATGTGTTACCCGTAAACAAGAGGATCGTGTGTTTTTATTGTAGGCATCTTTTGCTAGATTAGACTTATCTAACCACAAAATGTTCCGGGAAGGTTTGAGCAGTCCTTTGCCAAATACCGTATTCTCTAAATTCTGGTACCAGACCGTCTGCCGCGAGAATTATTCAGATTAGAGTGAGTAAGAATAACAAATTATTTGGTATGTGGTACTACTGAGTATTTGGCCAAACTCTATCCTAGGTGACTTTGTGGTAGATTCTTGAACTGTGAGTTTTGAAATAAAAACATTTTCATTCATGAAAATTGTACGGAAATTGTAATTGTTACTTACTCCTTCCACCTAATGTAAATAAAATTACGTAAATTTGTCACCACTACCAACCTATGTCTTTTCACGAAAGTAAATTAAATCAAAGCATGTGAGAAAGTGCAAGTTCGGATGGAACCGAATATTAAATACCCAGCTGTGTAAAACTGGAAGTGGGGGCTTATTCTAAGAACTTTGGTTTGATTATTTTATACTATGCTATGGACAAACCTATAATACCCTTTTTACTAGTACAGTATAGTTGTGATACGGATTACATAGCAGATGCACGAAAGCTACCATTTTGAATTGTCGCTTAGACCAGGCATACCCACGCCTACGAGGTGACTAAAATCCGAGACCGAAGGCAAGTGATATCAATTTCTTTAGGCCTTTGGCACCGAAAAAGGAGGCGACACTACTTAGTTGGGGGAAACAGGTGGAAAATGTCTTGGACTTGCCTAGTGTTCCCTATTGGCGTCATCTATTGCAAAAAATGAGTGACTAGGTGAGCTTGTTGCTTAGGCAATGATACTTTTTAATTGGTGTTTCACCACTTTGATCAAGTTCTACTAAGCTTTTTTCGCTGAAGTACCTGCAGTGATTCATCACCTAAAATTCCCCACAAAGTGGCATGCAGAAGGCTGTCCGCTTATAAAATCTGATGGAATGGCTCGTGCCTCATTCGAAAGAATAGGTCTTGGCAACAAGTTCTATCTAATATGTCAGGAGAAGGCTGTCAGTCTCTGATCGAATAACTCTGGAACGTTTCTAGTAAGTATATCTCGAGTACCATTTAAACGCGATGGGCCATTTTTACCATCTCCCGTTAGCGCTAACTGGCACTGCATCTGTCAGTTAATGTTAAGTCACTCTGGATCATAGTATATTTCTACTAGTAGCGCAACTAAAGCGCCAAATACATTACACGAACTTTTCCGCGAACATTCCCGTTATGTCATGTTTGTGCGAACTTTTCTCTCGTGTATGGTGGTGTTTGCCAGTTCGCGCAAAAGTTCGCCAAAAATCAAAATATTTTAATTTTTGGCGAACTTTTGCGCGAACTGTTCGTGTGTGTATGGCGAAATAGCTCATAATCGTAGTAATTTCTGAACGGAACAGACGTGCGCGGAAAAGTAAAATGGACAATAAAAAATTTCTGAGTGAATTTATTGAAATGTATAAATCTTTTCCATCATTTTGGCAAGTAAAAAGCAAAGATTATTGTAATAGAATTAAAAAGAATTATGATTATGCGACTTTAATCGAAGAATTAAAAGAAGTAGATCCTGATGCCACAAAGGATACATTCCATTCTTTGCACCAAATTCTTTTTTGCGATTTTCTTTCTTTTTTTTTACGCTTAATTGCCTCAGCGAGCAATATTGCTGCAGCACAATTGTTGTCCGTGTTCATCGCTGTCTGAAAGAGAACTAATGTTCGGCCAAAAGTTCGTATGGTGGATGGCCAAAGCTGCGAACAAGATATCGGAATGTTCGCGGAAAAGTTCGTGTAATGTATTTGCCGCTTAACAGCTGACTTACTCCGAATCAGCACACACACACAAACCACACAGGGTACGTTGTATGCAATAATAAAGCAATCGGATTTTAATGCTGCAATATTGAGCGTGAAGACAAAAAACTCCCAAATTATTAGATATTAAGCAGTTTTAACAAGTTATCAGATGCTATTAACTGTACATTTCATTATAAATGAAAGTTTCTAATTGCAGTTTTTACTGCGAAACACCTCTGATCGCGATTTCTTTCATTCCACTTGTTCGGAGTACCATCAGCCACTGCCTTACACTCCGATTCGTAAAAAAGATGCCAAACTATTCGATGTAAACAATGCTCTGGATAGTGAAAACCATAAGAAGGCTTCCTAGTGCAGAAAGTCCAAGTCCTTATAAACCTATCCAATAATCCGATTTCAAGCTAAACAAACAAATTACGTTTTTGTCATTGATATTCTTTAGCCATGGGAATGTTAACAGTTGTGAGCCCTTCAAAAGGATAGAATAAATATACTTATGTGTATGAGAATTAGGGATGGGCGAAAATCGGGATAGTATTGATGTTAAAGTAGCCTAAATAGAAGGTATCGTGAAATTCCTTAGAAATATGCCGGCAGAACGGGACAACGCTATTTTTTTACACGTCCGAAAACACTCGAAATTCTGTAAATAGGTAGAATCGACAATGAATTTCAGTCCGCACGCACCCCTAGTGCACATCAGTGTCGGTGTCTGCTTGACACACACTTCACAAATCGAATAATATCAAATCAATTGTTGGCAAATTGCATAGCTAACACCAATATACGGATCCTTTTAGGATACAAAAAAGAGATACATACATAAATATATGATTTGGAAATATCTATTTACATTCAAGCGCTTAACTGACACTTGTCTAAAATTGTATTTACCGTCTCACATCTTACACACGAGGGATGTACCGAGTGTAGAATTTTAGACAGCACCGGAGACGGATACATGTTAATCTAAAAGCTTCTATTAGGAGAAGCTGAGATTATTTCTTCAAGATTTGGCGAAATTTCTAAGTTGCTTAATGATGATCTGAATGACTTCAAAGGCATGCGATACAAGGCTAGTTTTCATGTTATTTATGACAACGTTGCTGGAATTTAACTATTTTAATTAATTTGTAATAAATAAAATGTAATGGTTTTCAAAGCAATTTATAACAATTTATACATTTTCCCAAATAATATCAGTTTAGAAATAAAGTTATGGCTAATAATTTTCATCGAATCGATCAACCTTTACCCGGTAATTTTGTATTTTCTTATAATCGCCCACCGGTTTTTTTTCTGCGTACAACAACAACTTGAAAGCCCTCAATAAATTTAATATAACAATCAATGTTGTGCCACACTCCTTCGAGCTTATGTGACCTACTTCAATAACTTGTATACATATTCAACTTGTGGGGAAGTCTCGTAAGTACATATTTTATTGAATTGTTGATGCACAGGTTGTCTGAATGACATTTCAAAGGTGCTTATGAGTTTCGTATAAGTGTGGAGCAGTTCATAAGTATATTTTGGGTTTTTACTCTTATAATGGAATCTCGTTACTATTCGTGATTCTAATCATGTCTTAGCCCCATATAAACTTTAAAAATATAAGACGCATTTTATTTTTCAAAAATTTTAAAAAATTTGGACCGTCCATACAGGATTGTTCGAACAAGATTTTTAAGCTAATTCGCGATTTGTGAAATTTAAAATTGGCATATTTAAAACCGTCATTATTTCTTTTAAAAATCACTCATACCTTATTTTTTTGTAGTACTACTAGAATCGCAGGATTTCGTATTATAGTTTAGGAACGTCCGTATAGCCACTTTAAACGTCTTCTAGTTAGTAGGTTAACAACTTCGACAAAATTTTGTTTTGTTTTCGGTTGGGCAGCACTGATTAAAGTACGTTACAAAAAAATTACAAAAAAAAGGCAAATATGGTTTTTACAACAAAAAATATGTCTTCGAAAGGAACGTCCGTGACGCATATACCCCCTAGGAGTATGCTATGCAATCTCTTAAACTTAGACCCAACAAATTTTACATCAACCTACATAGTCAGCCAGAGAGCATACAATGTGCTCCTTTAAGGGATCCATTCCCTTTCCCTCCAAACGAAGCGTATCCGACGAGGAAAACTGTCCGCAAAAATGTATGAAAAAAGTGCTAAATGCGTGTATTTAGAGCTCAAAGTGTTCAATTAGATAATCCGAAATACTATAGTACACTTTAATGTTACACTGGTTTCACAACTATGCAATTGTAAGTGTAATTGTAACATCGAGGAAGTTTTTGACAAACGAATTTTAGCAGATGAACTTTATTTTTTATTTATTTCATCAAATATGTATCTTCATTCCAAAAAATTATTATTAATTAAAGTGCATCACAACAAGAGATGCTCACATATTAGATACTCTCAATACACTAAAGTGCAAATACCATTATCGTGTTGATGGAATTTGAAATTTGGATAACAGACTGCACAAAAATTTATTTTTTAACTTTCAACCCGACCGCTCCTCGTATTAGTAAATATTTTCAGCTGTTTGCCAGTTCCAATAATGGGTAGTGTATAAAATTCACTTCTAAACTTTAGATTAGCTGAAGCAAAACACACTTTTTCTTTTTATGCTCGCATTCAATTCATATGGAGGCATATTATTTAATATATTATCTTATGTTTCACAAGTAAAAATTTCGGACTTTCTTATAAGTAGGAGTACGAGTCGGTTGAAGAAGGAACTGATACAATGTAAGTATTTTCAACAAATGCGAACATTTAATATGTAAGTAAATATGTATTTATATTAAAAAAAAATTCCGATGAAAGAAGTTATTTCTGGACTTTTATTCTTATCCGGACAAAAATAATCGGACATCTCGGACTTTTATTTTTTCTCGCCAAGAATAAAAGTTATCTTTGTCCTTTTATTTTTTAAGGACAGAATAAAAGTCCGAGCTAAAATCTACCAACCCGCCAATCTAAATTTAATGAATTTCTTATCATATGAAAGAGGATTGTCGGTATAGTAGATTTTGGTTCGGACTTTTATTTTGTCCTTAAAAAATATAAGGACAAAGATAACTTTTATTGCTGGCGAGAAAAAATAAAAGCCCGGGGTTTTAAGTTATTATGGGACTTTTTTCAAAAAAGCCAGAAAATTAATTGTGGCCAGGATATTGCTCCTAGAAGTCCTGGGACAACAGAAATTTTAATAATTTTCTTCAGGGACACTATCTAGCCCCGCACTTTTATGAGATCGAAAAAAATAATAACTTTTATTTTCCGTCCCTGGTATGCATTTCAAAACTGCTAAAACTTCAATATTTATGTGCATATATTTATATGTAGGTTAGGTTAGGTTTAAGTGGCTGCCATAACGGCACACTTAGGCCAGTTGTAGTAGGCCCGTTGTGATACCACAGAAACACACCGTTACTCCTCATCCTCGAACCACTTTGTTGACTTGATGTAGGTCATCAAGTGCCTGACGTCCAGCTCCGCTACTTGGCGAAGGTTGACCAGATAGGAGGCTCCCAGATAGCGCCGTCTGGCCTCAGTTAAGGCGGGACAGGCGCAGATTAGGTGTTCGACTGTTTCCTCCTCTTCATCCTCTTTACAGCTTCTGCAACACCGACGATAGGGCACTCCCAGTCTCTCCGCGTGTTTGCCTATGAGGCAATGTCCGGTTAGTACCCCTATTACTTTGGATATTTCATCCCTTCTTAAAGTGCAGATTCGACGAGATTTCTTCGGATCCCTCTATTAGATATCTGGCAAACTGCTGTTTGCAGCCATCTTTTTTTGGCTTGGTCGTAGATGTATTATTTCAGCATTAGCTTGCATGTGGCGAAGGGCATCCCTAAGCGTTCTTTATCTGGAAGAACCTGCTCGGTCGTGCCCTGCCTGGCAAGTTTGTCTGCCTTGCAGTTTCCCTCGATGTCCCTGTGCCCCGGGACCCAGATGAGGTTCACACAGTTCTGTTGGGCCATCTCCTGCAGAGATCGGCGACAGTTTAGCGTGAGTTCAGAATTGAACGAGTACGAGCCGAGAACTTTGATGGCTATCACTAAAAATAAAAATTTCTTTGCCGATAGTGTCATTCCCTATCTTTTTAGCGGCTTCCCATATTGCTGAGATTTATATGTATGTATTGTATATATTATAGGTATTTTATTAGTTATCGAATTCGGTTTTCGCTCATGTATTCAACAGCTAGCTTTGCTTTATGATAGTTATCTACTAAAAGCTATCAAATAACGATAAACTATAAATAGGTGAACAGATTACATTTCTTCACTTAGGAAAATAAAAGAACACGTGTTTCTAAACATCTAAGTTAATTTCACCAATTGGTATCTAACAGAGTCTAAATATTCTCATGTTTTTTTTTTTTTTATAATGCAATTGAAAATGTGACTATTAATGTGCCATTTTAATTTAGTAGTTAGTCTGGATACAAATTTAAAACTGTGAGGGACTTCGTTTTACACAAAACAGAGGATTACATTTTCCAACAAATGCTTCTATTTATTGAGTGGACAATTGAGCTTCAAGTCTGATCTGTTTTCAAATTAAACCGTGATTTATAAGAGGTTGTGAGCAATTTAAAGCAGGTATCGTAACGGTTACGACTTTTATAATAAAAGTAAAAATTTAATGGTTATTTTTCTATTTTTATAATAAAAGTAAAAAAATAAAGGATGGCTTCTATTATAAAGTGAAAAATAACGGTCCGCCTATCGTAACCAGTAGTAGTATGGGAATAATATAAATGTTCCATCAGATATGAAAATTTTTATGGAAAAAAAATCATCCCAGAAAAAAGTAAAATTCATCCGGACAATAAAGTGTATCACCACATGAACATGTGGATTCTAAGAAATAAATCTCTAAATGCATGACTTTGACACCAAACTAAAAAAAGTTATATTTGATTTTTATAATAAAAGTTAACCGTTATTTTTGACTTTTATAACAAACAAATTTTTTAACCGTTTATTTTAATTCTTTAAAGTAATTTTTGACCGTTATTTCTGGTTTTCAAAACAAAAATCTTTTATAAAAGCTATTTTTTGACTTTTTTCTAATCAAAATTCCCTCTGTTACGGAATATATGATTAAAGAGGCAAAGAAACTGCTGCAAGATAAAGGTATTTATCACAAACCAGATCCATACTGCGGTCACCCAATTAATCAAAATTTTAATAGTGAACTTTCGATACAACACGATCTAAAAGAAATGCGATAATTGTTTTAACGTCCCGGATGTTATTTGAGTGCCGATTATTTCAAGGAGACCTCTATTACGACTCACAAGTTTGGCTTTCGTCCAGTATCATATTAAATTGTGTTTTCCAATTCAAAAAATTATATCTCCAGAAATACGAATTTTAGTGTATTTCCATGAACATATTATATTGTTGTTCATACATCACACATTATAAAAAAAAAATAATAATCTTACAATATAAAAAAATTGTGTTGAAAAAAAATTGCATTTTTACCCAATTATATTTTTTTTAAACGCTTCAAGAGAAATATTAGTTTTCTTTAACGGGCTAGTTTAATCGATTATAAAAAAATTCATCAAAATCCATTCATTTTTAAAGAAGTTGTGAGCATTCGCAGAAAAGTTGCTCATGAGAATATGAAAAATTCTCACTTGGGGCCTCGGGGAAAAAATTTATTTCTCGGAAACGCATACTTCTAGGGAAAAAACAAAAAAAACGTGTAATTTAAAACCGCTTTAAGAATTATTTCTGAAAGTTTCGCCGAAAAATAAAATTTCGTCACAAATAGTTGTGTGATTTGAAATGGATCGACCCAAAAGTAATTTGAGATATTCTCTGCCTCGCAGGCATTACTTTGGTGCATAATAAAATAGACACATTAATTTTATCTGACTTTTTGAATTGAATTATTTTAAGATAACGGCTAAAATCGTTCCCGGATTTAAAGGAACACGCAATACCGCGGTTTGCTGGCGTTGGTTTTGACAACTGGCAATCGATGCTTTCGGCAAATGCAGAATTTGTTAAAAAGTATGAAAAGACTAAGGGCCGCTTTCATAAAAGCCGGTAACCGCTAACCAGAGTTTAATTGACGTATTTTGTATGGTTAGCTGTCAAATTAATCGCCGATTAGGCTTAACCGGCTTTTATGAAAGTTGCCCTAAGGGTGACCTAGTCCGCTTTCTACATACATAATCACCCCTATTCTGCATTTCGACTTGGATCGAAAATTTCTCCGCTTGGCAGCTTTGGTATTCTGCGTTTCAATTCCGCTACGTTCAACTTCGAAACTTCCAATTCTGCTAATTCTGCACTTCGATCGTAGCTCCGTTTTTCTACGTTGGAATTTTGTTGGCGGATAAATGCTTGTTTTTTATTTTGCAAACAATTTACGATTAATTCCCGCGATTTTTTGTTGAAATTCTTAAAATTTAAGTAAAACGCGTATGTAAAAGTTGTAAAACGCTCGCTATATTTTGTTTTTGTGCTCTAATGATGTTTTTTGATATGTTTGCAGGGTAATTGTTTTCGACCGGTGCCGAGTTCTAATATTTGTCCAAAAATGTAGGGAGGGAAATCAAAAGATGCGTTTCGATGCCAGGAATGTGAATCCGCCTACGGAGATCTAATATTTTTGGACGCGCATTAGCATCGGCACCGGTTGTAAACAATTACAAATTGGACTAGCATTCAAAACACCAAACAATATTACTAACGAAATGAAAACTAAGGTAATGGCTTTGACTTTGCCATTATATCCAAACGTGCACCGGTGGCCACTCCACAGCACCCACTCATACTCTGTAAACTTCTTTGTCAGTTCCGGGGCGGCCAATGTCCCTCCAGCGAAAAGTACCACCTGCGGTCAGACTTAACACTGACATGTCTAATGTTTGCTCGGCGTATGGTGTGGACCCACGATGCGACGCCAACCATCTGTGTACCTGGTCGACAAAGCGCACTCTTCTAGCACTAACTCTATGGAAAATACCAGCTACCTACTGACGATGTGGTAACATCCACCAACAGTGTCCTCTTGCTTTTTGTTGGTCCTTCGTTGTCTGCTACAATCAGTCAATTGATCTATAAAATTTCACTCAATTTATTCAATAATGCTCAAAAATATACAATAAAGTTTATAAATCATAATAAAGCTTTACTTTTATTTCAAAAGTAATAATTTGTGTAATTTAAATTGCTTTGTTATGTTTCAATTTCACACATTCCAAGGCAAACAGCTGACTTCGAAAAACTTACAGCTCTTCCTCTTCTTCTTTCGATCCAAGCGTAACTCAGAATGCATATTTACGATCCAAGCGGAGCGTAGAGCGGGAACGTAATTGTAATGCAGAATAGGGGTGAATAACCGCTTGGCCTTTATTCGAAAAAAGAGTGCGGCTAGAGAGATGTCGAAAAGTCTTCATATGGACGACGACTAGAAAACTGCGAATTTCATTACGTTTGAGAATTTGGTGAGACAATTGAAGATGGCGAAGATCTTTTAGAACAATTGTCTTTGACGCTCCAGAGAAATTCGAGCCGCATGTGACTGCTTTTCAAAATTTAAGGAATGCGAATTCGACTCTCAAATTCGTGCTCAACGAAAAAGATGGCATAAAAAAAGACATCTTCTTCCGGTAAGAAGAATTTTAAGAAGGTTAAAAATGTCGAGAAAAGTGTTTTAAATGTGGAAAAGTGGATCATAAAAGTAAAGTAAAGTAAAGATCTTCAACAAGTTGAAGCTCGAAGTGCAGTTGGTAAAAATAAATACCCTTGTTTAGTCGCTAGGGGTGGTAATGATCTGAAAGATGGATCCCAATCAAAACTAAAATTTAATCCTTTGGCCACTGTACATTTACGAAGTCATCAGCATTCGTGTGTAACCAAGCCAGTAGTGGAATTCACTAACTTTCTCAGTTAAAGCCGCAATCGACATTTTATCTTAACGATGACTATAACGATTTCAGCATTCAAAAACCATTTTACATTAGCATTCGTGCGATGTGCCGCTACCCTATAATTCAATTTGTGTAGCATTCTCATAGGGGGTGTACAAATTTTAGCTTTTGTAGCATAGTTATAGGAGTTTGAATAGCCATTTGAGTGTAAAGTGGATTAGTCCCTCCATAGGACATGCTCAAACAAATGTGAACAGTTCAGCCCATACAAAGTGTTCAGAATAATATTAGTCGCATGCTCCTTTGTGATTTGGCCCGGATTGATCCTAGACTAATCGCATTTTTTACATAATTTGAGGCTCTTAGCGATAACTAAGATAAAATAATTATTATATTGATATTCTTATTATAAAATACATGGCATTTAAACATTTTGTGTACATTTTGTAGCGGGATGAGGCATATTCAGTCCGAATCGTTATAGATAACTTAGTGAATATGTTGTTGTGAATATGTATCATATTGGATGGTGCAAGCTACAGAATCGTTATATTAAAACTCGAAAAATCGTATCGTTATAAGTTAGTGCATTCCACTACAGGTGAGCTTGCGGAACAAACGTTTTGTTCAACAGCCATTCGGTGAATTACTAGTAACAGTATTGCAAGGTCGGGCCATGAATATACCTCCGCTGAAATAATATTTTCAGCAGTTTACGAGATACATATTTGCAATCTGCGATATATGTATTTCTGCATGTATAGCAATCCCGACCCATCCACCGTACAGTGCGAACAGCATTAACGTCATATTTGAGCATTAACATTTGAACTTCATTGTGAATGGTCTTAAAAATATCTGCTGGCAATACTCACCGGCAACTTGTCAAACTATTTTTTGACATCGTTCAATAAAAACGCGTATGAGATTTACTTGCTGAGTTTGTGTAAAATTTTTGCATATTGCATTTTTAATTCTTGTTGGTGCAAGTTTATTGTAATTGTATTTATATAAAAACTTAACAATTACAAAATGAATCGCCGGCGTCCCCACGATGGCGATGAAGAAGGTTACGGTAAGTTGGAGCTTCCATTGACATGTTGCGTTGTTGGCGACTAAACTTGGAATTAATTTCATTTTCTAGATCATCGTAATCGTAAACGTAGGCGCGTCTCTGAAAACCAAGAAATTGAAGATCGCCTCGAGTCGTTAATTTTGCGTGTTGGCGAACGCAGCACCTCTTCAGTTGAATCGAATTTGGAGGGTTTGGTGTCTGTACTCGAAGCGGATTTGGGTACATTTCGTTTGAAAATTTTACGTATACTATCGGATTGTGCTATAAAAATGCCGGAAAAATGTACCATATACACTACACTTGTCGGCTTATTAAACGCAAAGAATTACAAATTTGGTGGAGAATTCGTCGATCACATGGTGAAGACATTTAAAGAATCATTGAAAATGTGCCGTTGGGACGCTGCACGTTATTCGCTGCGCTTTCTTGCTGATCTCGTAAATTGTCATGTCATCTCAGCCACTAGTTTGTTGCAATTATTAGACACAATGATTGATGTTTCCAACGAAGATACTGTACCACAAGTACGGCGCGACTGGTTCGTTTTTGCAGTGCTGTCTACGTTACCATGGGTAGGACGTGATTTGTATGAGAAAAAGGAATCTTCATTAGAATCCTTGCTGCTTCGAATTGAGGTTTATTTAAATAAACGTTCAAAGAAACACCATAATGCTTTGCGTGTTTGGTCCGTTGATGCGCCACATCCGCAAGAGGAATACTTAGATTGTTTATGGGCGCAAATACGAAAACTGCGTCAAGATAATTGGGCTGAGAAGCATATACCGCGTCCATATCTGGCGTTTGATTCAATTCTGTGTGAGGCGCTGCAACATAATTTACCTCCCATTGTACCACCATCACACCATGAGACATATGACTATCCTATGCCTTGGGTTGTGTATCGCATGTTTGATTATACTGATTGTCCCGATGGTCCCAACTTACCAGGGGCTCATTCAATCGAACGTTTTCTAATTGAGGAGCACTTGCATCACATCATCGAGACACATCGTTTGGAGCGGAAAGATTGTGCTGCGCAACTTCTAGCTTTTCCTTACAAGAGTAAAATTCCCTTAGAGTATTGCATCGTTGAAGTTGTATTTGCTGAAATATTTCATATGCCAACACCACGATATCTTGAAATTGTCTATGGTTCTATATTAATTGAATTGTGTAAATTGCAACCGGCAACTTTACCTCAAGTACTCGCACAAGCAACGGAAATTCTTTTCATGCGTATAGATTCGATGAATACGTCATGCTTTGATCGTTTTGTAAATTGGTTTTCTTACCATTTGAGTAATTTTAAATTTACCTGGTCTTGGGAAGAGTGGGATAGTTGTTTGTTGCTAGATACCGAGCATCCACGCCCGAAGTTCATACAAGAAGTTTTGCATAAATGTTTAAGGTACTAACATATATTTATTATATTGTTTTATTATTATATTTTTTTATGTCAACTTATTATTATGTTATAGATTATCGTATCATCAACGTATTGTGGAAATGATGCCCGAAGCATATGCTAAGCTAATTCCAATTGCCCCACAACCTAACTATAAATACGCTTCTGAAGATGCAGGTGAGTGATATTTATAAATGCTAAAATTGGAAGCTCCGACTTAGAAAGGCGATAGAAAAACGTTTCCAATAGTGTTCGATCTTTGTGTATATTCCATCTTGCCAAATATATTTTAACTAAAAGCAAAGTTTTCCCATGTAAAGATATAAAAAGTTGATCATGAAACTGCTGTTTAACAAAGTGCATGTTCGTAAACGCTAGAAGATGACGTTAAATTTTGACTAAAGATATTTTAAATATTCATGGTGGAACCATATCAAGGTGGAAGCACTAGGCCAACTGATTGCAACTTTTATCCCGAATATTGGCAGTACTATCATTTCTCAGTGTGATTTTGATGTGTGTATGTCGCCCGGCGTCCACCTTTTTATTTACGCCATGGTGTAAACTATGACTTTCAATTCACGGCTCCATAGAGTCCTTGGTAATCAGAAAATCCAATTTCATTCAGAAAATAAGCTAATATGAATGTTTTATAGTCGACTAGTTGGAAAACCCTAGCATTGTTCTTGTTGGCGTGACTACAAAACACTCCCAACGTTTAGGAAATGTTGGCAGTTCCCTTCTACGCTTCTATATATATTCATATACTCGTATTTAAATACCTCCACACCGTAAAATGTTCATTCTTTATTTTCGCTTATTTAATTTATATAAAAAATGTTTGGTGTTTTTAAATAATAAACGTACAATTTTTTTAACTTTACATACATATTTACAAAATCAAATATCAACAATTTATTTTTGGTATATTTTAATTATATTACACAACCAACCGAAACATCTGCTCATTCATTCTTTTTTCAGCTCATTCTCGCCATAATCACGTTCATCTAAAATAATGGGTATTTCTTTACCATTATCACCAATTTTTATGCTGACCGATTTGCTAACTGACTTTTGTGTTAGAACCTCAAAAATTTCAGTACCATTTGTGGTAAGCAATAAGGAATCATTGTCAACTTTTGTAGAATTTGGAGCTTCCGTTGAGGTCAATTGATTTATGTGCCTTTGATGCTTCGCTGTAATTTTGGAGTCATATTTAACTTCGTTGCTATTTGATGGTATTGGAGTTGTTGTGGTTTTTGGTGTGGCGGTTGAAGTTATTGCCGCTGTTGTTGGTAGTGTTTTCGCTGTCGTAGTAGGCGCAGGTAGTGTTTGAGGTGTACTTTCTTCAGCTTTATGCGATCTTTCCGCGCTATTTGAAGAATGTTTACGTCGGGGTTTCCATTTGTGTACCGGCTGGTCAGTCGTGGTTGTTGTTGTGGATGAACGCGCATGCTTCAAACGGTAACGGCTGATTGAGCGGAGTGAAGATGGCATTGCCGTCGAAGTAGAAATGAAATTAAGTTTGCTGCTTTTTTTAAAAATCTGCGTATCAGCATCGAACGCAGTTGTGGAAGGGATTGCTGTGGTGGCTGAGAGTAACGAATTTGTTGTGGGTGTCGTTGTTGTTGGTACAGATGAAGCAGCTGTGTTTATTGTTTCCAATTGATTGTTGGTTGTGCCCAATTCTGTTGTTTCTGTCATTGCTGTAGGAAATGTGTCGGGAGATCTGCTCGTTGTTTCTAATTCCAACTCTGTTGAAGGGCTGGTGGTTGTTGTGGTTGGGACAGTGCTTGTTCGAACTTTTTGAATTTTAATTTTTTTCTTTTTTATATGCAAATCTTTTTGACTTGGCCTCTGTTCTAAATCGTGCTTAGGCGTAGTAGCCTCCTGTGTTGCATCCTCGTAAGGCACATTCACATCACGATTAGCATCGGGTGACGGTAGTTGTGCAGCTATTGAATCCGGGCTCGTCGATTTTCTGCTAGTGGCAACCACCGCATGGTTTACGTATTGACTAATTTTTGGCGACTCCAATTGGGGTGCAGTTATTTCGTGCGACTGCGCCTCAATGGATGGATTATGCGCTAGATTTAAATATAGTGGATCAGGTTCGGAATAGCGTATGGGCTCCTCATGCATTGGCTCACTCTGCACAAACGGTTTATTGTCATCGGCGGCTGTTGCTTCTTCTTCCACCACCGGTGCGGGGTAGATAATGAGTGGCACTTTGGAGTCCACTGGTATCTCGTACATCTGATAAATTAGTGGTCTTCTGAGTGGTGGCACTGGCATCACATGCACCAACTTCTCTCTGTGTACTTCGGTATCCGTGGCATGGAAATTTGAAGTCTTTGGGGTCTGTGGTGGTTGCTCATGTTGGTGGAAAGCCGCTTTCACGTGTTCATTATAGTAGCTGTGGAAGTAGTTAGGCCCAGTTGCTTCCGTTGTTACACTTTTATGTGCGTGCGGTACTTTAATTAACGGTTGCTCAGCGCTACCAATACTGTTTTCAATACTTGTCGTGGTGGGCATATAAAAATGATGATGAAAATGATGCGTCACCACATTAGTGGCTAGTTTATTGACTCCACCGCGCACTCCCACTTCTTGAGAATTAGGAAATTTCATTGTTTCATGTTGTCTCGTGGGTGGTGGATAGAGGTCAGGTCGTGGGAAATTTGGTTGTTGAATTGGTCGATAAGTCGTTGGTGTGGGATAATAATTTCGATTTACTGCATTCAATATATGCGGGAAGTGTTCCATTTTCGGCATAGCTTTGGGCGTATAATCTCGAATATATTCACCAATATTTAATTTCTCTGGCAGTGGTGGTAACTGTTGCTGTTGCTGTGGATGTGGTTGAAAGAAGCCATGCATAAATGTTGATTGTGGTATGGGCGTAGCTTGTCGATATTGATCTACCGACGATGTCGTCTGTTGAAAATTGCTTCCTCCATTAAATAAATCAAATCGTCGTTCAGCAAAGCGTACATCGGTGTCTGAGATAATTTTTCCAAAAGTATGTGGATAATCATCATCCCGTTGAATGTATGTTTGTAATACGCTTCGTTTGCTATTATTATTATTATGACTTTCTAATTCTGCTTTTCTTTTCATATTCATATTACTACCAAAACTTTCTGCACGCAATGGGCTTACACTGAATTTCATCTCATATCGAAATTTACGATTTGTATCTCGGTGTCGTATCTTTTGCACTTGCCACAAAGCCCATACACGCTCCGCATCACAATCAAATCCGCCACATATTCCTTCTACAAAGCGAAATGAGTTGTTGGCCGTCTGTTCGAGACGACCGCTGGCAAGTGTAACAATGTCTCCAAAGCGCGTATCAGAGTGTTCACGCTTTGGAATGTAGGGAGTGTGGAGAAAGTCATCGTAAGCTTTTAGCTTGCTGTGGAAATGAAAATAAATAGAACTTTAAATGCGCTTTCTAAGACAATTATTAGAAAAATTTAATGCTTGCAAAATAGTGAAATTAAAACTGCAACTAGCCTAAGAAGTTCGATTGAATTTTTGCTAAATTACTAAGAGCATAATGCAATTGGCCAGTGTAGTTTAGAAATACCTCCTGTTCGCTGGTTAGGGGATTAGAATATGCCCGAGGTAGGCATGCCTATTGTAAGAGACTATTACGGCACCAGTTGAGAATTTTGAAATCGGATGAAAATTTGTTTTTAATGAATTTTTTAACCCGAAAAAACTGAAAAAGGGTTGTTTGACCCTAAACAAAATTTTTGGGGGTGTTATAAATTTTTGGAACGGTGTTTCGTGTATAATTCGACGAGATGAACAATGTCTACTAGGTCGCTTTAAAAGTAAATTCACTTCCCTTCTTTTTTTGTAGCACCGTGTAATTATACATATATTTAATCCACGCTGCTTATAGTGCTTTTCAATGCTTTCCATTAATTTCGTCCTTCCAGTGAAAATCCTGAATCTGGAATCGTATCTAATATCTAGCAGCATTCAGCTTCATAAGCCAACTTGGTTGATATTCTCAATAATACGAAAGACTTAAGACACGAACTCGATTTCTTAGTCGCCTTATATGTAGAACATCACCTCAATAACAAATGTTCACTAGTGCAACGTAACAAAAATAAATATATATTTTCTTGATTTCGACGCTTGCTGCACTGCTTATGTGCATGACAATTGTTTGCTCAAGAGTTTGCAATTTCGAATTTCAGTTAAAATACATTTCAACTGGACATTTTTATTAGATACTCAAACAAGCATCACCTAAATAACCTTAATTGAATT
Source organism: Sphenella marginata (assembly GCA_951509765.1). Lineage (NCBI taxonomy): Eukaryota > Metazoa > Arthropoda > Insecta > Diptera > Tephritidae > Sphenella > Sphenella marginata. The sequence goes on along the minus strand of OX608081.1, from coordinate 66,378,193 downwards.
TTCACTAGTTTTCTTGTCGATTAAGCAATACGAGTCAAGCTATTTGTTTAACCGAACTAATAGGTGCACTAACTAAATGCCTACAAACAAGCAAACGAGCAAATAAACATAGAAACGCACTTCTTACACCATGCGAGCCCCCTTTGCTGTCGCTGCGCCTACATAATTTATAGCTGTAATTCAGCAGACATAATATCACGCACTGCTTGTTTTCACTGACGCAACTCAGCACATGAACACCTATGCGAAAGTAACTAATACGAGTACCACTGGCACCACCAACTAAGACAATTTCTTGCATGCTCATACTGTTTTATTTCCATCGTAAAAACGTTTTAATTACCTGATATTCCCGCCAACAGCATCTGCAGCAGCGTTGGTAAAAAGTGTAACATATGTTACGTGTTTCAATGTTCGTTCCCATGGACGCAGGATTGTTTGATTTTGTGGCGTTTTTGCATTTGAATCTTCTTCATAAAAAATAATTTTACCACGTAGTTGCAGATCTCTTTTGGGTGTGAGTACCACATCGCGTCCTACTATGGCGGCAGCGAAATGTAGCTGTAAATTGCAGAAGTTCAAAATAAACAAATATTTGAGGATAAAGCCTTCATATGTAAAATGTAAAAACAAAAACAGAAATTAGAAAATTTCCTCATATTCCTTCGAATATCAAACAGGAATATGCCTGTTGTAGTAAAGAAAATTGCGGTGGTTTGTCTGTTTGGGGGGCTATATGGCTCACTATCTATCTTGACAACCATAACATTGCCCAAGAATTGGTCTTTCGGTGGTGGATCCACGTCTGACACATAAGTGTAAAGCCCGAATTTCTGTCTAAGGAAGTTGCACTTTTCATCTCCCACCATCAATCTCCTGGTTTGCTCACCGTCATTTGTCACTTTTAACTCCAATCTTAATTTTTTCCGGGACACCTAAACTTTCAAAGATGCCAGTTTTTTGCCGTTACAAACAACAACAACAAACTGACTATTATTTGATACTTGTAGAGGACTATGAAGGCATTACCAAGCTTTTCGGAGCGAATGATAGTACATACTAATTTTTATATTGTTGGTGAAAAATTTCAATGCCCATGAGCTACTAATGTTGGTTATGTCACAAAAACACCTTCGTTTAAGTCAGGATCTTTTAATTATTTAGACTCAACTGTCGACGGAACAGTGTCTATGAACAAATAAATGCTTTCGAGCGGAGATCGGGTATGTTCCTCCGTATACCTTGAGCATGAAAGATGTGAGGCACAGTTCCTGGTGTTTTCTTGTGATTTCCTACCTTCTTTCACTGACGCCAATTGAAAACACCAAGTTGTCAGTGATATAGTAGATAGTCGAACTTATTTTCTGAAGCCTGGATTACTTTCCACTTCTGACGTAGCTGTTGGTTTGGTTTAACGTCTAGCGTATAGCCGTATACGCTTTGCAGTAAACTTCAACTCGGGCAAAGTAACATTCAGCGCGTCTTAAATCTGTCAACAAATAATTTGAAATCGGCAAAGATTCATTGTATCGCTAAGATCTGGTCGATGGTACCAAGGTATTAAGGTGCACTGATAACATCGAATAAGCTTGACGGCGATGAGCTTCAATCTTTCGCACAATACGCTTGATAGAATATTTAATGCGATATTAAGAACACTTCGGGGGATTCTTTTCTTGTGTATAGCTCAGAGCACACCTCAGCTCCAGGCGATATTAAGGAGACTTGAAGGATTTTCTTTCTTGTGCATATAATAGAGCATACTTTAGCTCCAGTAAGGTAGAACACACTTGTCCCTGCAAGTAAGTCACTGGCGCTCCGCAAAGAGTAAATGGCTCAGGGGACATGCTGGCGTCTAAGAAGCCGTCGTTTAAAATCATTCCTACACCTCTCTCTTTGTAGTATACTTTAATTATTAAAGCATATGCCAGAATAGTTAAGTGTGGGGGGCATAAGCCAAACAGATTTGATTGTTTTAAAATATTTGTTTATTTAATTTCATGTTCATATTTAATCACCAAATATTTTCACTCACATCAATCACCAACACTAAAGCAGATATACACAAAAAGCACACAAATTGGTAATCCATGGTCCAATATTGTGCATTAGACTGCTAACAACTTAAAACTATATCCTTAAAGTCCTTGTTATGCTCAGTCCCTCATACAATAAAGTGTTGTATATCGCGATCTTGACTATTTTCCGAAAACCGATGCTGACTAAACGAACGTTCAAACTTAACTGACAAACGATTTTCTATTCCGTGTCTCTGTGCCAAACCCAAGCAATTTGTGCTAGGCGCCAGCTATGTACTTAGCCCACCACCCGCACACTAGCTGAGCGTGTGTAATTTCGGTTGCAGTCAAGTGAAACAAGAAACTTACAAGCTAAAACAAGAAGCAAACAACAACAACTGAACATGAGAAAACCCAAACGCACAGAAAAAGGGAAACCAAAAAACCTTTAAAGAAAATAAAAGGAGAAGTTTACGCAATTCAGTGAGAAGTTATAAATACGTGTATTAGAGCGTATCAGCAAAAAAAAATTAGAAAATGTTTTCTCCTGGTTTAAGAGAATTTTTATTTCAGCACTTAAAACCAGCACCAATCTGTATAAAAAAAAATATATTAAGAACAAAGTAAATGGAGTATATACTCGTAATATCCTTTGTGCATCATTATCTGAGTCAAAAAATTCCAACTGGCGGGGGGAGGGGAGGAGGTCACATTTTCAGTTTTATTTTTCAGTACTCCGCGATACGATCTAAGCTGCATATTAACTTTGTTGTTGAGCTGATATGTATGCAAAGCTCTTTTGTTATACTTTGGGCAGCGTGTCTGAGCTGCGCTTACGCCAATTCAAGATAGTATTCTAGTTTCCGTTGATTTCAATCAACCAAAATTACTTCAGAGGCAGCTTTTGCTACCATTTAAATCAGTCAAATAGCTTGGGCACGCGTTTGTGCGGTATTAAAGGGCGATAGGCATCGCTGAAGTATAACGCGGCACAACGGTTTCCTGCTGAGAACGGCTTAGTCAAGTAAAGAAGATCAATGCGGAGTTTGGTGTAAAGACAATTCCTTGTACTATTGAATATAAAATAATTAGCTATTCAGTGTAATATTTTATATAGTTCCGTGGTCACTTGTTGCTTGCGAACCTCCTCAGCAGCTATCACTAGAAAAGATTTGTTTCGCAACTTTCAATATCGCATATGCGGTTAAGCGCCTTTTAATGATTATTTTGGCTCAAGAACTGATACTCAAATGATATTCTGCCTCATCCGGTGTAAGAAGAAAGTTCCCTGCCTGAAGACGCGATTCGTTAAGTCAAATGCAGACATAGCAGTTCCTATTCCTAAAGTTGTTTCCAAATCGGCAGAGAGGTTATGTGTCATGAGCATATATCATGGATATATATATACCAAGGATTTGGCGTATCATGAAGCGCTATAATAGGCATGGCAGATCTGAATATTAAAATTAGAACCATATCGCCGATATTAACCAGACCAGGTAATTTGCTGGTTTGCGGAATCGCCATTCCTATAGATTACGCAGATCACACTCAAGCACTAATTTGGAAGTATGCGCTGGTTTGAACATTCATATTTTGCATATAAGTTGATGCACGTTATTTATTAACTCTTCAACTTTAATTCTCGCCTTTGAGTTAAAACCGCCATCCGCCGTACATTTTGTAGAATTTGTTCCACATTGAACTTATCAGCCATCATACCACACATTTTGACCTGGTGCTTTTTTTTCTCACTCATGGCTACCAGTGTTTCATTTTGCAGTTTTCACAGATTTGAAAAGACATACACAATTTAATTAATTGTATGTTCCTTTATCGCGAGATGGCCACAGTGACCTCAATTGTTTCTTTTGTTTCTTTTCTTTCAAAAGCCAAAAAGTAAATACGTCCAAATTTCCCACCAGCAAAGTGAAAATCATATCTGCCTTAAATTTGATGAGCCACTTACATATGTAATTCATTGCCGTAAAGATGTTTTGTACTTAATTGGTATATTTACAATTCCAAATTAGCATGCTCACTTATTATAGCGCGTGTTGATATTTATTAAAGTTATTTGTTTGTGTCGCTTCTCGTTCCTATTGTTGCGATGCTCTGAGAAAATCGCATAAAGTTTCCCAAATTCATTACCCACCTTATAATTAGCTTATTAACGGGGTTTTAAAAATGCAGGTACAACATTTTATTCATTGAGCTTTGCATTTTTCTTAAAGAAGATATTTCTTGTCTAATTTTAGATTTTGTTAATTTGCTTGTTAGCGATTTTACATTGACATTGCCCATTTTCATCTTCGGGTGCTGCCATTTGTTTTGTTAAAAATGAGTTATTCTTTCACGCAAAAGCTGAACGGGCGGGCGTCGTGGTAACGGCCTTGTCATTGTTTTTCTTAGGAAGTATGCAAATTTAATTACCGCCTCTTCTTCTAAAGTGAATTTTGACTAAACTTACATTGGTGACGTTGCGAATATTTGCTTTCGCATCCGTAGTGCTTACTAATTAATTGGCGCTTTGAGTAGGGTTGCCAGTCGTATTACTTTCACCACTCCCTGTATGGCTCCAAAGTTTACAAGTGGGTCCGGAAGAACCATGCAGACTCTACGTAGTCAATAGTTCTAAGGTACTGGTGGACTTCCAGTAACAAGTACGCGTTAAATCTCTACAGCAAATTGTATTGCATGGTCAGTTGAGAATCTCTACTGATTTGCATTCAATATTTTCTAATATTTAAAAGTGGAAAAATAGTCTTTAATTTATTCAATGAAATCAAGACTTTCTTCGTGCACGAAAATATTTATTTTTCCGCGCAATTAATGGTATTATTAATTGTTAAATTTTTTCTACAACCACACGTCTTTACAATTGAACTGAAATATGGCAATTTGCCGCTGTCAAAAATTATCGGGCGATTAATTAAAACACTGTCACAAAATACCGCCAGATGGTGCACTGCTAGTGGTAATTAAAATATCTTGAAAACCAGTAGTGGAATTCACTAACTTATAGCGATTCGATTCGGTTAGATTTTTCGAGATTTTCAATAGCGATTCTGCCGCTTGCACTATCGAATATGCGATTCACTAACTTATCTGTAACGATGCGGGCAAAAGATTTCTCATCCCGCGATAAAACATGCTCTGATTACTCAAATGACATTTTTTAATAACAAGTGCAAATTGTGTGTCGTTTACTTTGCGAAACAGCTGATTGAGAATAATCGAAAATCGAGAAAAAATAGTTAGTGAATACCAATATTGTGATAAATATCGGTACGGCAAACTGTCGATTGCGAATGTCGTAATAGAAGTTAGTGAAATCCACTACAGAGGTATGTTGCTTGAGTAAGTTCCCGGCGAAACTTAAAATTTTGGTGAACTCGGTGTTAATGCAGTATATTTAAAAAAAATCGGTGTATCGTGCTATGTATTTGGCTCGAACGAACCGCGTTTCATTCAATTTCCATTCCTTTGTACCGTTACAAACACCCATTATGTGAACAAAGTTCTAATACTCTGTGTACAAGAACATCTGTGTATAATAATATTACGTTGCAAGCACGCACAGCATAGCAAGATTAAATAAAAACAACAAAGAAAAATTAAATTATTACTAATAGTTGATCTCAAAGTAGTCAAATAAGGCCCGACATCACCTAATGAGGCGTTAGTGACGGCAATAATGACAGCACAAATTCAGTGCAGCAACACTTCAAAAAATATCTACAATTTTCTTTATGCAACACCAATTGTGTAATACATAACATGTAATAACAGCAACAATTACTACCTTACTGCAATCTGGCTGGGGCTGGCTGACTGACTGACTACGTGGGTTGCACTGCATTCCAGTGCATTGTCCCCACAAAATGACAAAATTGTATACCTACTAACGGGTCGATTCTATAGTGGTAACAACATTCGATTTACCCGGCAAACAAATATCTTGGAAACTTTTACACCCGTTTGGTATTCTGCCGGCTCAAGTTACAGTTCAATTTCGTAACCACCGAAAGAGGTGGTAACGCCAAGTAACCGCGACAAATTGCACGTGTTTTGTAAATATTTTTTTGGACAGAAAATAGCACAAATTTTATACACATACTAGTTCAGAAGAATTAATAAACAATATAAGCACTTTTTTACGTGATGTTTCGTGCGCGTTTGCCTTTTATTCTCTTTTGCGCATTGTTTGTTTTTGACATCGTTACCATGCGCGCTAGAATCGCGGGTACATGCACCGGTTACGATTTTTGGTTAGATAATCTTCTGGGTACAAAGTTTCCGGTTACGCTCAGAATCGACACGTAAGTAACATTTTTATTAAAAAGCGAAAGTGTTTGCAACTTCTCTTGCTTTTTTGTTTTGTAATATAAATTTATTTGCTTGTACTTAGTTGTTGTTTTGCCAATTAATTGCAACGCAAAGTGACTTTTTTATTTCCTCATTTTTATTGTTAGGCGCGTTGAATGTATACAATGTACCCATTTCAATATGTTTTTAAATAGCTTTGTTTTTTTTATTTTTTTTAATCTAATTTCAGCAACTTTGGCTGGTACCCAAGTAGCACATCAATTGGTAGTGGCAATACGACAAAAATGTACACCCGAAGAAGTCATCAATATTCTGAAGGAGTTGCCGAATTCCGGCGAAAATGCCGACCAGGAAATGTCTGAGACATCATTCAATCCACTCAAAATCGATGTATTCGTACAGACGCTATTGAATTTAGGCGCCAAATCGTTTTCACACAGTTTTGCTGCAATATCGAAATTTCATTTAGTTTTTAAGGTATAGTAATTCGTTCAAATAAATGAAAATATTCGCATTTCATATAAATAACTCTTTTAATACTACTTTATGCTTTCAGGCCCTTGCAGAATCTGAGGAAGCTCAAATTTGTATACTTCACAACGTTTATGAGTTATGGCAGTATCATCAACAAATGATGGTCGTTATTATTGACAAATTATTAAAATTACAAATTGTTGAATGTTCAGCTGTCGCAACATGGATATTCTCCAAAGAAATGACTGGCGAATTCACCAAAATGTATTTGTGGGAAATCCTGCATTTGACTATCAAGAAAATGAACAAACACGTTATTAAATTGAGTAAGTCAAAGTATAATAAGTCGTCGGCTAAAGTGAATATCGAATTGCTTCAAAAGTAGCTTTATCAGAATGTAATGCAAGAACGCTAACTCACACAATATGTTGTAAAAACTCCCTACTTAACTGAAAAATGTATTGCATTTATGTAACAAATACTTAGATAGAGTTCTTTACGCATTTTCATGCGTTTTTAAATACAATTCTGAAAGGTTTTAAGATCGTTTGCTGAGATACAAATTTTCGAATTGTGATCGAACACTTAGTCGAAGAAGTTTTACAATCGAAATCGATGTATACCTGAAGAATATTTTTTGTTACAGATGGCGAACTAACTAAAGCAAAGGAGAAGTTGGCAAAAGTGGACTCATCGTCCAGCGAATCGGAGGATGAAGCAACGCCCAAACGTAAAAAGCCCGTCAATAATGTAGATAAACCCACAGAGGAGGTAGGTTTGGCGATTATCATTACAATCATTAGCCAGTTGCTAGTCATATTGCATCATGTCGACTGTTGTTGTTATTGTAACAATATTTCGCTCTGCTAGTATTCACAAGCCAAATATGTATATAAATAAGATATATTCTTCAACAACTTCTTGTTTCCAAATTCACCAATAAACGCAAGTCATATTCATTTATTCTTTATTGTCCTGTGCGATTATAAGTCATACAAAGATGTTCCAACGTTTAGCACGATAACGCCCTAGGGTTCGTGTATGTTCCCATGCTTGAAAATCAAGTAATTTTCACTGTCAAGAGGTCAATGACGTTTCGCAAACTTTATATTATAAACATTTATTACAGTTAATATGACCTAATTTGATTTATCATTGTGTTACATTTTAGTAGTTCAAACAAAAAATATTTTATAATTAAGTATGCAAAAATCATTATGGCGTGGCGTGGCAAGTTACTGCATTTCGATTATGTAACATCTTTTACCTTACTCCCCTACAAAGTTAAACACTTTTGTATGCCGCCACTTAGGTTGTTCCTAATGCGCTCATTCATACGCTCACTGATTTAATTATTCACATCATGTACTGGTTTTGTTTAAATTAACGCTTCGTTTGGCACTCAAAAGATTTCAGTTTCTTTTAATTTCAATTTGTGCAGCCTTTTTGAATCTAGATAATTGTGTTTTTATTGCTATTTGCATGCCGGTTAGATTTTCTTTTAACGCTTGGCTTTATATTGTTAGGTACGCTCATAAATTATTTCGACTCAAGCGTATATATGTACATACATAAAGGAAACCCAGTGCAACAATACCAAATGAAGAGTCACTACTGATAGTTCTTGAGGTCGTTGATATCGTTTTTCCTTTGCAATCAACAGATATTCTGTCTCTTTTAAAAAAACGTGTAAGTCAGTGATCTCTAGACAGCCACCGCACATCAGTTAACATTCACTGTAAGTAAGGCAGTAGGCTGCTTTGTTAGCTTCCGTCGGCAAGCAAATGCACCACCTGTATTTGTAGAGCAATGCACATTTTGCTAGGAAAACTCACTGTCTCAACATCGCTCTATATCCTTTGATAGGTTAAACTCCTAAATTTCGGCCACATGTCGTGTGCCGTATTCGGACGTCTAGAGCAATCTTCTTGACCGGAGCTTTTTTCCCCATCCGCTTAGCAAGACCCTGTCTCCGGAGGCTAAGGATTTAATGCAGTGCATTTTAATCATATCCGTTGGTCGCCGAATTTCCTCATGGGTTTCACGGGAGGGGCCATAAATCTTCCGGAGAAGTTCCCTCTTAAATAGCAAGGGCCACGCAATGAATCCGAGTCATACATTAGGACAGGCATGATAAGAAACTTAGAGAGCGTGAACTTTCTTCGGCACTTAGGTACGCCATATTTTGTATATAGTTCCTAGAATGTAAAGGATTTAGATATTTCACCCCTCTTCAAACGGCTAAGTATTGTTACAGCGACAACAACATCCATGTAAGCCAAGCCGGCTAAAAGTATGTTTCCGTGTGTGCAAATTCATATTTGTAATAGAATTACCCGAGCTTGGATGAGCTTGGATGAGAGACCCCTGCGGGTTGGGGCTTAGAATATGCCCGCGGTAGGCATACCGGTCGTAAGAGGCGACCAATATGCACAAAGGTAATGATGTGCAACTCGATGGTTGATCTACGGATATGATGCCTCCCACCTCTCATTACCCATCTTCTCTTTCCTTTCGGAAGGAGGGATGACATGACCTAGAAGGTTGCACTGGTCATACCAAATCGCTCCCACGACAGTCGGGCAGTACCGCAAGGGAGTACCGGAGCGTACCGGATTCATATCCGGCCAAGGACTGTTATTTCGACAACACTCCCCAAAACCTTCGGGGAGTGATTTTGTTGTTAAAACAACAACAACAACAACAACAGCTTGGATGAGACTGATATTGATTGACTAGGTCCTTAAGTATGTGGAACTTATAACCGATATTCGAAAAAATCGTAACAAGCACAGTTTTTTAAAAAATTGAAACTGAAACTCTGGCTTATTATTCTTTAATTATACATATATTTCCTTATTTTCTACCACTGCAGATGGTCGAACGAATGGAAGAGAAATTGGAATCAGCAAATGTCGATCAGAAACGTTTATTCTTGATTGTGTTCCAACGTTTTATTATGATATTGTCCGAGCATTTGGTGCGTTCGGATACGGATGGGCGTGATCCAGATACTGATTGGTATCGTTGGACTATTGGACGTCTGCAGCAAGTTTTTCTAATGGTAAGGACACCTACATACATTTATTTATGTGCCTACCATAAAATCACAATTTTTAATTTCGTTTAATTGATTTTCCCAAACAGCATCACGAACAAGTGCAAAAGTATAGCAGTACTCTTGAAACTCTGCTCTTCACATCCGACTTGGACTCACACATCTTGGAAGTGTTCCATCAATTTGTAGCTTTGAGAGCTTAAAGTAATTCTTCTTATTCATTACTAAAAAGTTTCCTTTTCATTTGCTCCAAAAATGTAATTTTTTACCACACATATAGATATGTATCTGTATGTAAATCCGCAAAAAAAAAACATTCAGAAATTACAGAGAACAACAATGCCAAAATCTCGATTGATTTTTATTTTATTTTAGTTAAAGTAGCGTAATTCAAAATTTGATTGCCTATATGTAACTGATGATAGGTCATTGGCCACATCATACCTAACATTAAGGTTTTGAAGTCGTCAACATTTAGTTAAAATATCACAATTTGAATTTGTTGAAGATGATTTTAAATTTCAAATTTCTAGCCTTTTGTATTGTCTCGAAAAAAAATCCCTGTATTACTGAATGACTAAATACTTCCAATCTAAATAGTTTGAAGAAAAAAATAAATAGAAAAACAATTTCTAAATGGAACTGCATTAAAAATACAAACATATAAACAACAGGGAAATTTGTATTGTTTTCTTCAATTTAATCTTCTTTACCATGGCCGAGGTAGGATTTCGTATAAACCCATTGGCACATAACACTCCCTCAATAAATAAACAATCCGGCTTAATTTGGATCCTTGCTGTTATTTCAGTATATCTCCGTAAGGAACAGGCCGACTAAGTACTGTTATGACAACAATAAACAGCTTAACTTTCAATGCTCAATATTGTTCAAGAACAGGAAATTTGAAAAAAAAGAAATGTTATACTTATTCAAATTAAAATATAATAGATCAAAAACCAAAATACTACCCTATATGTAGCTGGAGTGTAGTGAAAAGGCAGGCATCAATTCTTATACAAATGTAGATACTTCAACGTATGTATCTGGTGTAAATAAGAAAGAAGTCAGACTTTGGGAAAGCTGATTAGACTTTATCAGTGCGACCTTTGGCCTGACACGTCTACCAAAAACGTGAAGAAGACTCGCTGTAAATTAATATGTCTATGAAGACAGCACGGAAATGAGGTAAGAAATACTTACAGCTAAATCCGGATTGGAAAGGACCTCTCCTAGACATTCGAAATCGCGTTATAAGTTTTCCTTTGCGGGGTTACAAAGTGGGGTTTGCGATGAGCGAGGGCGCTGACATCAAATAAAAAATCGTGGCAAATGCGGCTTCGGAGCCACATCACAGCCGACAAATACACAATTGGAAAGATAATAATTTGGAGGCACCGATTATTAAAAGGAGAGCCAGTGTTGTTAACAAGTGTTAGCTTAGACTGAGAAATAAATTCCTCTCCCGTAGAGCAAACACCACACTCTCTATGAGTTTCTCATCATACAAGTTCTATGTATGAGTCCTCTTTCTTTGTGATTTTTATGCTTCGTATCTGAACCCTTCTGGCGGACGTTTAATGGTCTCATCTACTAGCGTACTACTGCTTTCGACGTCAGGGTATCTTTAAATAAATTGGATTTTATTGTAACGAAGTTGGATGGGATATAACGATGACCATGAATGAAAACTTGTCTCATGCTTTCGACATCATGGGATCTCACCAAACAGTAGTATTAAAGTCACGGTGTGAAATTAAAATATTGCGACGTAGGAAAAGTCCCCTGAATGTGTACAACATTTCAAATTTGACAAGGAGGCTATGTTAACGACATCAACATGAAATTCTTTAATTTTGAGCTCCCCAAATATCCATTGAAAAGAGTTTATAAAGAAAAATACATGATTCCGGTGTGGTAGATTTTGTATTTAATTACTACAAACTTGGTATTATAGATATTGGACTCCATTTGTAAAACAACCGCTCCGTATCCTTTAATACAAAATATTCTCAAAAATACATATACTTTTTCTGAACTTTGCTTACTGTTATAATATTTCAATAATATAATTTAAAAACCTTTGCATAAAATATATATCCATTGTTTATAAAATAAATTTAATTAATGTCATTCGACTTTTGTAAAATAGCTAATAAATTAATTCTTTTTTATGTAAATTATTGTACTTATTAATAAATAGTTTTTTTATAAAAGAAAATTACTTTAGAAGTAATAAATTAAGTTAAACAAATATGCTGGAGACTTTTCCGTTATTTAGAACATACTTTTGTGGCTAAGTGAAAGACGCACGAAGATACTTAGGTGGAAAGTCAGAAAATTCAAAATCTCAACAAGTTCTAAGATAGATCAAAATAGATCGGTGTTTAATCAAATTCTGAGATATTGATTTTTTCAATACATTTGAGTTAGGAATTTTTCTTGGTCAATTTTCCACTAAGCTGATTATTTATATTTTATTTCCAAATGCAAATAAAATGTTGGCTTTATTTAAATATATTAATTTAGGCATTTGAAAATAGATGCTTGACGTGTAGGAGTTTTTATAAGGTATAATAGGTATTGTATAATTCAAAGATATTCATAACAGCCGTAGAAAAATAGTTGTCATTTGTCACAACCCTTCTTCTAAATATGGGTGAAAGTATTCATATGAGTTTGTAAATTTTTATGTTTCTTCAAACTAAATAATGATTTAAAATCCAATATATAATCAAGAACTATGTATGTATGAATGTGTGTAGGACCATACATTTTTAAGGGCACTTTGGTGCGAAATACTTGATTAGTAACTTAAATCTAGTTACAAATATTAAATACAAAATTTTTTACCTGACTATTGTTCATTTCATCTTGTGCGTTTAAATAGTAGTTTCGCTTAATACAATAATCTTACTCAAAAAAATACAATAATTATATAAATGCTATCAAAATTATTTTCCCTTTTCTGCTAAGCATGTACTACATACGTGCATATGTAAATGTTTGCAATTCTTTAATATTTAACTAATTATATTCTTGACGCGGAAAATAATTAGGCATCAGTACATGTATCAGCACACCTGTCATCATGAGTGAAAAGTATAGTATAACCGCAACCCACCAAAGAATTTTTTCCCAGCGTCGTACCTCCAAATTTCTAAGAACGCCTATACCGACCAGCAAACCTGCGACAGCGCCAGATAAATGTGCAATATAACCAATTTGATCGTGTTGATCTGTTATATGACGATAGACAGACGTGCCCAAATCAGTGAAACAGAAGATGAGGAATACAAATAATTGCACAATGGCATACTCCATTTCCCTGTAGTTCTATTAAAAAACAAAAACAAAATTTTAAAATTTGAATTTTTCAAAGCTACAATATTTCCTAAGTAAATTCTCTTACCAAAATTATGGTAGCAATATGTGCCGTAATCAGAGCGTAAACACCACCAGAAGCGCCAGCCAAAAATATTCGTGGACTTGTCAATGAGGTGCCCATCGAACCAGCAAATACGCCTGCCAAATAGATTAAGGCAACACGCCACCAATGATGCACCAACTCCAATGCAACACCCAAAAATATTTGTATTACCAAATTCATGAAGAGATGCATTAACCCAACATGTACAAACATGTAGCTTACAAAACGCCAACCTTCATAACGTCGATATGGATTGTAAATGAAAAGTGTTGCGACCGGTCCGTTTGTATTTTCACCAATGTTGGCAGTATTGTTCGGATCATCCCTGTTGGATATTGAAAATTTTAAGGTTAATCCTTTTACCATATATCATAAGATGTGCGAAAAGTGAAACTGTATGCGCAAACAAGCTAAAGCGAACAATTTTAAAAAAGAGCGATTCTTTGCTTTAAAAACTTTCAAAAACCAATTTTAATTCGAAGCTGTATTTCATAGTTTGTACTAAGATTTTTCGAAAGAACAGAAAATTTCTCTCACCTTCGACACCCGCGATTCATGGCATCAACGTCTTATCTCTCCTCCTAATTTGTTAAGAGGTGTTGCCATAGAGAATGCCCATTTCGTTTGGGTCTATGCCGTTTCATAGGTATTATGCAGAAATATTAGCAGGTTAGGGTCTAGAATATACCGGCTGTAAGTATGCCTATCGTATGAGGCAACTAAGATCTACGACTTGAAGGTTAAAGGGGCCAAACAAGTGGCTTCCGGGTTAAATACAGTTCAGGACTACTAGTATCCGTAACAATCCACTTACCCTCAACGAGTGTTTTGAGGCTGCAACAACAACGGCAGTATATTTCTACCACAAATAATCCCCTTAGTGAATATCAATACGCCTTGGCAGATGCCGTACTAAGTCGGCAGAAAACAACAAACAAGCTGAAATCGCTGATCAATTTACCCAAGCACACAAGAGCGCTTATCATCATCAAGGCTCAAGTGAAGACCGCTCTGCGATCTCGCGAGGTCTCCAATTGTCGCAACGAAGAAATGACTGGCGAGCTATGTTAGACGGTCAAAACTTTTAAGGCGGTTAGATGGCCATTTAAAGATAAAAATAATGAGTCTGAGGTAAGAGCTTGATGACTCATTCTCAAAGTGATCGTGCCCATTGGGCAGGTCGAAGCACTTTTAATACTGATAACAACAACATTGCTTCAAGTTGCAGGATAGCAGCCGCTGCTGTCCAGAAAATGATGATATAGGACAGGAAGTGCACTCCTCATCCTCTTTAATCTAGGTATTGGTTGAAAAAACCAAATGACCAATGCTCTGTGCGATATTCGGCAGTGTTAATTCTGTGGTCATAAGCAATAATAGTCGACTTAAGAAATTAGACCAGTTGAAATTTTTGCTGGCGATTTTGAATAGCAACATCGAGACATTTCTCAAGACTTTCAATGGTCTTTTATTACTTTGCTTATAAACAATTAAATCCAATATGTTTGCTTAAGTTATAAAGCAGTTTTGTTACAAAAAATCGCCAGAAGAAATTTCAACTGGTCTAATTTCCTAAGTCGAGTTAGGTTGTTATCGCTTATGACCACAGAATTGTTCTAAACCAAGCAACCGTCCCTTAAGAAGTTTCACTTTAACAACCAAAATGTTTCTACTCACTGAAAATGTATAACATCCACTAAAAAGAATAAAATTTCGATGATAGAAAACATGACCATAGTTAAGGGTGGTGGGCAAACGGACATTTGCTTTTCATAAACGCCATCTGGAAATAATTAATTTAATTAATTAGCAATCAAAAGAGAATTAATTGATCGTATTTACCCAATTGATCGCCTTCGATAGCTTTCGGTGGTGGCACAACCAAGCGGCAATACTTTGTTAAAATATTTCTTATCATCCATTTGTGTGTTTGGGACATTCGATAGAATTCTTCAAAATCCAAACGACCATCATTGTCATTGTCATTTTTTTGTAAGATTTGTGCTGCTATATATTCAGGAATGTCACTACAGAGACCAGCATTGATGAGATCTTTAAGTTCGTGTATGCCGATGTAGCCATCTCCATCCGCGTCGTGCTAAAATTCAAAATAAATGAAAATGAGTAATAGAAATAATTTTTAAAAAGTGGACGGCGCCGCGCCCACATATTTTTCTGTTTTGTTTGTGCTTCATTAACGTTCAAAGTTTATGTTCGATCTCTATAAAAATTTTACGATAGGTTCAGAAAAAAATGAAAAGGGTAAAGAAGACAGGTTAAACTCTTAGCTATCCAGACTGAACCCTGACTTGCCAAATGTCTTTCCGGCATGCGGTTTGTCCAAACATGATACAACCCATCTGTTCGTCTGCTTAACATAGCCTACTCTTCTAACACCCATTTCCCTCTGATCCACTCCTGTTTAAGCCGCTGGGACTTCCGTTAGAAGAATTCGATGACATTATTGGTTAAGGTTACTGACTACCTAGGCAGGGCAAGTAGCGCTACGACAACAACAGGGTAAATAAGATTAAGGGGATGCGGAAAAACCGAAAGTATAAAGAAAAATAAAGATATAAATCTAGGCAATTCAAATTTTAGGCAGGACAATGCCTGCCGGGTCTGCTAGTAAGCAATATTTGTGTGGATGTGAACAGTACGAAGAACCCGAAAGAGAAAGAATCTCTGTGAAACCATTAATGGGTACAAATTTTCGATTCTGCCACATTTCATTGTGCTGCATAGCTCAATCCTCTGTCAAAAAAAGTCAGGCTAGTTCCTAAAGGTGCTAGGACCGCTTTAAAAACAAGTAAACAACTGATTGTTCGGATACGCCCAAATAAAAGACCTTGGTTGAGGAAACAGCAAGTTTTCCGGTATTTAGAGCTGGCTATCGGGGGAATTAATTTTATTTCATCACATTAATAGATATTGAGTATACATTAGACTGTGCCAAATTATATTGATATCATTGCTCAGAATGGGGCGAAAAATAAAATAATTAAAAACCAA
This sequence comes from Sphenella marginata, assembly GCA_951509765.1. Taxonomy (NCBI): domain Eukaryota; kingdom Metazoa; phylum Arthropoda; class Insecta; order Diptera; family Tephritidae; genus Sphenella; species Sphenella marginata. Next base: position 66,361,872 of record OX608081.1, on the reverse strand, counting down.
AGATCAATGGTTTTTCAGTTTAAAAGCAAAAATTGAAAAATCTTATCAAACCAAGATAGAGCATTAAAAATATATATAAGTATCTTAAACTTCTACAGTATTTATCCGCCATTCTTTAAAATAAAGTCAAAATAGTTTAAAAAATGTTGACCACTTTAGTTTATGTACAAATGTATGTATGTACTCAAACTTTGTCAAAATAGAGCTAATATAAAATTCAGCAACAATTAATGAACATAAATGGTATATACTTGTATGTATGTCTAAGTAAAAACTTTTATGCTCCAATGTCTAATGAATTCTGTAACAAAATCATGTGAAACATAAAATGCAATGTAACTTTTAGCGTCATTAAATACGCAATCCACACTCATGGTCAAACAAAGTATTTGCCATAAATAGAGATCTACTAGTTTTGTTCAATACTCGTCTAAACACTTATCAAACAAGGCTAATCATCAGTTTCCATGCTCAATTTTTGTATTTAATTTTTTTCTTTGCATTTTTAGTTAGTAGTTATTAAATTACACTGTATTATAATGAAAACAAAGTCAAGACTTAGAGATCAAAAACTCCTTTATCATATAGTACAGTTTATATTACCCTGTTGTTGTTTTTTTTTTGTTTTTAACAGTGCTCTCGTTCTCATTCCTATGACTATCGACTCTCATTCCTGCTATCAGCGAACACCACTGAATCTAACGAAATATATGAGCAGTGATGAAGTGGGATAAAGCGGAAGAAGATATACATTTTCCGAATGAATGATAGAGACAAAAACGCAGGAAACGCGAGGTTTCAAGGTTAAAATTAATTCAATTTTAAACTAAACGCAGGCCAAGTAGTTATCCTATGTTAAGAGAGTTCTTGGATGCAGAGAGCAGTTTGATTCTAAAATCGCAAATGATGGAATGAATGTTCCACAACCTGACTATGACTAGGGCCGCATAACAGTATCCTGTCTAAACAACAATGAAGCCAACTATCGCCAGTCGGGAAACACGCCCATGGACAGAGACTCTGGCCTTCTATGACCACTGCACTCTAGTCTAACTCGACGTCCAGTTGGAACCCCTAATTTTGAGTTTTTGGAAAAAAAAAAATAAACCATTGGAGCACAGGTTGACGGACGTCAAGTTTTAACCCACCTTCAATAGCTGGAAATACCTAGCCATTCTTTTGGTAGTTGAAATGATATGGAATTTTATTCTCCTGCGAAAACATGTAAAAAGTAGTTCTGATCACAGAACTTACAGCATGGATGTACAATACATTTATTTGACAGAGTTTTACCTACGGGGCACTGCCATGGTGGAAGGAAGTTGGCTAAATACTAACGACTAAAAACGATTCAAAATATGGAGATTTCACTGCGGTAACCCCGCAGTTTCTTGGTAGATGCTAGAAAGGCTCGCGTTACTTATAAATACTGAATCTCAAAAAAAAAAAATATTGATATATTTTTGATAAATCAATCATAAATATCCAGTTTTGAATAACATTTGAAAATCCGAAAGCCCAGGGACTGCAAGACAGAAATCCCCGGATTTTCGGCACTTTGATACACCGGCTAAATAACTCCTGTTAATAGCTTTGTTCGGGTACAAAACTTGCACTAAGTGTAAGTAAAGTGAGAATGATAAAACTCTCTCGAAACGTAAGAAGCAAAATGTGTCAACCGAACAGGAGTCAGTAAAAACTTGCAACAGCTGTTGCCATTTTGATTGGTTGATAGTTCAAATTTTTGAATTTTTGTTGTTGCTTTCCCCTGTCACTATCAGCTGTTTTTCACTTACAACTTTTACTGAATGAAATTTCCACAGTAAAAACTTGTTGCTCTCGTTCTGCAATTTCTTTGTGTAAACTTTCTCAGTAAAAATTTCATAAATATTCATAAATTTTTTTTAAATTTTAATGTTATTTAATTTAATTTTAACCCGAACGCAGTCAACTTCAAAAATGTGATGAAAGGTAGAAGACTCGAAAAAATAACAGAATACAAAAACAAAACGAAATTTCTATTTACATAGATCAACAACCTTTAGATGGTAGGAATAACTGGTTTTCGGGAATGTTACTAAGCAACATATTTACAAAAGTTTAAAGAAAGCAAACAAATAAGATAATAATGTTAGCGTTAACAATACATAATGCACGAAAGGCCAAAAAACTTGTTTTAAGCAAATAAATTTCTAATTTGTAGAAATGTTCAGCAGCCTTTTGGCTTATTCGAACAACAGGTAGCGAAACACTCAAGACTGAAGTGCTAAAAGCGTCCAAGTGTCGTATGTATTAGCAAACATTCCTATTTGATGAATGCTAAAATATCATGAAGAAAATGTGCGCCAGAGCAAAGTCAATAAAGCGATAATAAGGGCAACAGGTGAATCCACAACAAATAAATTAAAAGACAAGTAAAATGTTTGCTAAGAATAAAGCAAAAAAAACATATGTACATATGTATATACATATATCGAAGATAGCTAAATTGATAAGGCATGGTTATTGGGCGGGTGGTGTTTTGGAGAAACGAAAGAACGTGACTATGGAAAATTAACACGATAAAATGCGGCATGTTGTTGTTACTGAGTGAGTGGCTTGAGGTATGATTCATAGCCATGTTGTCTCAATGGATTTATTCACATACAACTTTTTCTTTTGTTTATTTGCAAACTGAGTGTACGATCAATGCGTTTCTTTATTTTTATTTAATTACCCATTTGTGTATGTGAAAAATAAACAGAACAAGTTGTGGAAATACAGTTGTTGTCGGATGACTGGAGATAAAATTTGTACACTAAGTACTTGCCCAACATTTTGAGTTAGAAACAGAAGACGCGTGTGGAAAAGTAGGCTACAGTGTGGCTAAATTGGAGATAATCCGCAGCTTTACCCAGAATTGGAAATTTTTGGCTGAGTAGATAGCTGCACAAGAACGATCCTATCAAAGGAATAACTGACCAGCAGAAAATACGTCCAGCTGAGATCTGACCTTTTTTTAATTTAAAGAATTTGATGGAGCTCCTTTACTAGTGATAGTTGGATCTCAATATCACAGAAATTCCTTCAATTGGGCCCATTTTGGATAGTTTAGAGATAGTTCTGGTTTTTGAGGTGATTATCAATATCCATACACCTCTAGACCTTTTTTGGGAGGCTGGTTCACAGTTTTACCGTAGAGTGGTCACTCTGACCGGACTGTAATAGGTTAAGGTAATACCCTAATTGGATATAAATTACGGTGTTCATAAGCCGAGATCTGAGGTATCTGTTTACCGAATCAGTGGCGAGTGTATTTAGAGCTCCATTGTGGTTGCGCAGATCAAACGGCTGGGTAATGTGATGCCGGATGTCATCATAGTCCCTATGGAGATACTTCCTTATGTCCGTAGGTGGCGCATCGTCAAACAACACCTGTCAGTTTGGATAACTAAGTTTATGGCAGTTCAGTAGAAACTAACATTAGCATTTCTGCGTGATCTTTGAACATTGAGCACTCTAGTCTCTTGAGAGACTCAGATAACATTAGTAGGTGGTGGTTTGGCAGAATTGCAACTTTCTCCAGTTGGTATCAGAAAGATTTGGCGGCCATATAGACCCAATGTAATCTAGATCTGATCAACATATAGCCTTATATGTATGTGACAAGCAACGTTTATTGTTTTGAGGGCTTCCTTGATCGCGGAGACGTTGACGGCAATGGGTGCTGCGTTGTATCGATGTGGGCGCTTCCGACGGATAGTTCATCTCTAGGCCCCAACAGCTGATGGATGCATGAGGCGAATCGCTTGGGGTCCGACTTGGTGGAGACGTTGTCGTTGGGTTTTAGCCTTGACTGTTGACCATATTTTGCTGACACCACCGAACAGGGTGCGAGTCTTAAGATGTAGTTTTCACTTAGTCAGTTTGTGTTGGTTCACGGTCCGCAGATTTTTCTTGTTAAGATCCTTTAATCGATAATCCGCGGGATTGATGAGTCGCTCTTGGTCACGATTCTTTGCCAAAGCCGCTGCTTTCGCGTAGAAATTAGGCCGAACTTCAGCTATTCTTTCAGCAGGGATAAAGTGTCATGAGGTTGAATCAATAACCTTGCGATACTCTCGTTCACCCTGGCCTACGTTTGTTGGTGTGTGGTACTCTATAAATTCGTCGTGCAAATAATTGATCTAGCGTCTCACTACATATTTAAATAAAACTAAGGCTAGATATAAAAACATTAATCAAGGTTAACTTACATTGTCAAATATATGGCGTGCACGGCGACGATCATCAGGTTCAACGCCTGCTGGCACAGATTGTGTACGATTCAAAGGTATAACTTCCATATCTATTGTGTCTTGACGGCGCGCCGGTGGACGAGAGGGTTGGGGTTTTTGCACTGTTTGGCCACGTTCGGATGGCACTTGTGGATAGAGGCCGTTTTCGACGTCTCGTTGATTTTGTGAACGTTTGGTTACTTGTTCTGACATTTTATCTCGTTAATTTGTTTTTAGTATTAAGTAATATTGTTGTTGCACCAACTAAAAGAACGGTGAAATTTGTGTGTGTGTGTTATTTGTGGGTGTGTTTCGTGTTGATTGTATGCGTTGTTCTTTTGCACATACATATGCCTGATGAAATTCAAGGGGATTTCGCCGGTAGGAGTGGCACATAAAATTAACGTTATTCTATCCGCTCTTGTAATTTATAAAACATGAAAATGCGGCCCTTTTTGCTACTTCTGCCTATTCTCCCCGCACATGTATGGTTGTTACATGAAAATTGCATACAATGCACTTTTCTCTTCAACTTAAATCGCTTTCACTTCGTTTTTCTTTTCCCCTTTGAGCATTGCATTGAATTGAATAACACAAAGATTTTATTTCTAAAACCGATTCTTTATAGTTATCTTTCAATTTTTGATCTCTTCTATTATCGATTTCTTTTAGATTATTAAATATTTGTATAACAAATAAAATAGCATAAAATGAGAGCTACACCAACCAATGAACCTTACATTAGCGAACCACTAAAAACACAAGCATTCACAATGATAGTAAAAAAGTACTGAGTGAATGGGGAGTTTAGCTGCTTTGCAATTCATTCATGAATCATACGTTCATTCTAAACGCTGAGGGTTGCTGTGAAAAAGAAGAGGACGAAATTACTAACTTTACTTGACGTAAACAAAATATTTGTATCAGCATAGTGCGCAGATCACAAGTAATTGCTCAAGAAGAGTTTAGCTATTTTTCTTGTGTAAAAAATAATAGTAGTAGGGAAGTCTACAAATCCATGGTGAATAGTGAAGCAAGTGAGAAGAAGAGGGCATAAGCAAACAAAAAGTAAATAAAACAAATAAAGTCAAAACGCCTATTTTGATAAAACTCTAATATTTTTTGATGTATTTGATGTGGAATGTAAAATTACTTTTTCTTCAAGAAATATATGCCACTTGAACCTTTCGGAACCTGTATTGCCTTACTCAAATTTCACGAAGAAATAGTGTAAAGTCAAAGGCCCATAATCATAGTCGTTGCTTAGCACCCGTTTTGGTTAAAATCTTCACTTAACTTAAAGAGACATTTAAAATGTTGTTCTATCATAGTCATATTTAACAAAGATTTTAAGTAACATAAAGAGCAACAGGGTCCCACTACGAAAAAAAATTAAGTTGATTGCTGGTATGAAGAAATTTTGTATGTATTGCAAGGTCACCCTGTGTCAACTATTTTATTCACAAACCATAACATAGCAGTGGCAACAAGCGATAAAAGCCAAACTAAAGTTTGGAGTAAGCGTTGTGACATCGCACAACCATAGACACAAACCGTGATTTTAAAATGTTTAAATTAGACATAAAATAAAGTTAACTATGACTATCATGAAATGGTGTTTATTTGAGAACAGTATTTAAGTAGATTAAACACTTTCTTAATTTGACTGTGATTATGGGCCAAAGAGTATAGATTAATAGACGGAGTAGTTTGCCACTCAATGAGAACGATGGAATACAAAAATTTGAAGGTCCCCAACAGGAATTCGTCTCCGCTTTGACAGGTCTTTCTTAAATTTCCACCGCTAAAATTGTGCTGAATTTAATAGAACTCGTTTTTTTTCGCCAGAACTTGGCGAATCTGTGCTCTTTGCTCAATTTGACAAAACCACTCAAACATTGTCACGGTGTCATCTATTGCCTAAATCTAAATTTGAGTCTTACTGGGCTCTTGTGGCCTCTGGCGTGCGTAATTTTCGTGACAAGAAACAGTGTCACCTAGTGTTATCTGTTAAACTTAGCTAACAGATATTCGTGACATCTGTCGAGTGAAATAAATGCAAGTACGCGGTAGGTGGCTCCGCGCTCATAAGTTATATAATCATAAGAATCTTATGTAGTTGCGCTACCTAGCGTCTATCGTGCGGTACTTTTGTAGAAGCTAATTTTGTGGAAGCTAGTTTTAACACTAGAGCACCGCCGCTAATCCGTTACTACGGAAACGGCACAAAGGCAGGAAATTGTAAACAGAATTGAATAATTTTAGTGATTTTGTTAGTTTGCAATTAAAATGTTTCAAATAGTGCCCAAGCATACGGGCATTTATAATATTCGTGATAACATTAAATATTTGGAAATTGAAGTGCATTTCCGCCACATCAACTCCTTGCTGAAATTGCCAAAGTTCGATTTGAATCGCAACAACACAAACAAAAATGCCCCAAAGAAAAGTGAGAGTGCAGAGCAGCCGGACATGACCAGCATTACACGCATAGGTTGGCAACAAAAACTGTTTAGCCCCAATGAAGTTGAATTGTATAGAGATTCCAGAAACTGTGTAACCGACGCACAAAAGAAGTATCATGAATGGTTGCAGGAGAACGGGGCACAATTGGAAACGTCGAGCAGCGCAACATCGGCAAGCACTGGAAGCAAACGAGGACAACGGAAGAAACGTATCAAGAAGACGCGTAAGGCAGAAAGTAACACTGCGCCGGGAAAACAATGGGGGGAGATCTTCACTTATGTGCAGGCGGATAACTTCATACCTGGCGCAACTGAGAAAACTTTACAACTCCAATCCAACTCAGAGGAAGGCTTGCAGCTAATGTACGTTTATGCTGCCATAACTCCAGATACACAACTACTTGAGCTTGCCTGGCTTCCGAAACTGCAGCAGCTACGAATTTATCCAGACTTCAATGATTTCAATGTGAATCCTTACTATATTGAAATTGATACGGACTATCGGCATTTGTACTCTTATGCGGTGCATAATGTCTCGCAACGCTACGCCAGCGTAAGCCCAGGACCTTATTTGGAGTTACCGGAATTAGCGACACACTGGCAGGAGGAGTTGGACTTGACTACCCAATTCGCAATGCCACCGAAACGCACAACACGCATCGTTCTATTATTTGAACTTCGAACTGGGACAGGTTTCAGTTATGACAACATTCATGTCCGTTATCACATACAGCTTCCACCAAATGTACTACTAGAAGAAGGTATTCTACAGGCGAGCACACACGCAAGCTCACCAAGTCAAAGCAGTGATAGCAAATGTTACTTTGGCTACAATTGGCAGTTGACGCTACTCTGCGAAGAAGATTTTAATCCCGCATGTTTGTTGCACATCTACTTCGAAATCATTTCCATCGATAGTTGGCAGCGTGAACGCATCGAGGGTTATACACATTATTCCACATACCTTTTTGCTGGATCCCATACGGTACAGTTGCAATGTTTGCGTCCAACTGAAGCGCTTTTGGATACAATATCTCGTTTTCTAATTGGTGGTCGTCGTAAGTTTGATTTTATGCGTTTCTATACTGATGAGTCTGAGGATACAGCAATACAATGCCGCTACGGTTGTCGTATGGAAAGCACTGGAGTTCTTGAGCTTACTTGCCAACGTTTCACACAGCGAAATTGTGAATTATTACGGCCGTGTAATAATCGAACGAGCGCCATGACATTGGACGATATAATGTTGGCCTATAGTGAGGCTCGGCGACGTCTCGAAGCTGTGGTGCTAAAGTGATACTTGAAGTTAAGAAGGCAAATATATAAATTTGTAAATAACTACTGATTTTTCTATTTTTATTCCGGCAGCGCAATATTGGCGGTTACCTGACATGCGTCTTAACATTCAAACGTTAGTTAGCTACGATTAAAATGCATGGATCTCGTCTTTATCTCGCATATCCATGTCGACCCAATTCACAATGTGATACGCGCTGATGAGACTGGCCTTATTACTCAACAGGCAGCTCCACTGTTGTAGTGAATAAAAATTATTGGTCAAGTAAAGCTCTAGTCGTTCTGGTACGTCGGGCTCTACGTGGACATTGTATTTTGTACTTCCTTGCAACCTGTAGGTCGAGTAAGGCTCCACTTACATAGGGAGGGCCGAGCCACTCATCTGCTCTCTGAGAGCGGCTCTACCACGATATAACCAATGGGTATTTCAAAATGTTAGTGTAACTTGAACTAGCCTTACTGAGGTTCTGGAATAATTGACTGCATATTTGTGCCATGCTTGGCTTTCGCAAATGTATACCACTGCCGCTGTGGTTTCAACAAATATCGGCTATTTTATGGTACCATTCTATAGGCCTAAACAGAGCTGGGGAACTTGGGATTACGATTACATTTCAATTACGATTACTATAATTGTAATCCCTGCATTCATGCGATAACGATTATAATCGTAAGCAATCAAAATGTAATCGTAATCATGAAAATTTTGGATTACGATTACAGAAATCGTAATCGTAAAATTGATATGATTACAGTTACGGTAATCGTAATCACAAGTAATCAAAATGTAATCGTAATCCTTAGTTCCCCAGCTCTGGTCCTATATAACCTAAAAGCTATCCGGAAATCAAATGTATATGATTTGTCTTCTAATCGTAATCCTTAGTTCCCCAGCTCTGGTCCTATATAACCTAAAAGCTATCCGGAAATCAGATGAATATGATTTGTCTTCTAAAATGGCCAATTACTTCTGACTGGGAGCCAATGTAGCTCTTCCTACGCCATATCAATTCACTGTTTTGAATTTATATCTGTGATGGAAAATAAAGCACATAACTTCGGAACCTCTAAGCTCCGTAGGTAGTCCTTGAACATGAACTTAAAACACTTGGCTTGTTTATTATTTTCTATTTAGGCCAATGGTTCAATTTCCTCTGACAATAAAATAAGTACATAAGAGATAGAGCTTCAATATCTGTTTTACTTTACTCCATATTGACGAAAACTCATTCGCTTCGGTTGCCTCAGTTAAATCCCCTTAAGAGGAAAACCAAATAGCAACTTTGAGGTTAAGCGCGGAAGTTAACTGTTGATTGCATGATTTGTCAAATGTACGCCACCACAACCAATTCAAATTGGATTTTGAAATGTCTAAACCAATTTTTGTGGGACAAGTGAAACCAAACCATGTTAATAATTGGGCACAGGCTCGAGAGCATATTCATATGTATGGATGTATGTATGTATGTGAGAGGTGACGGCAAAAGTTACCAGCACTCTATAACTGCTTCGAAGAGTTAGGTCAAAGACTAGCACAAAAATTAATTAAGTGATTACTAAATAAATAAATAAGAAAATGTGTTCAAATATCGAGATGTGGACCATATAACCAAGCTTTCTTAGGTGAAATATCATAATGCCAATTCCTCCAATGCGTATCTGCTAGACTCGGTGACCATATTGAAGTCGCCTAAGTCACAGTTCATTCATCCTAGGACTTGAGTTCTCATTTCTGTAGTGGAATTCACTAACTTCGATTACGACATTCGCAATCGACATTTTTTCATACCGATATTTATCACGATATTTGGTATTCACTAACTATTTTTTCTCGATTTTCGCTTATTCGCAATCAGCTGTTTCGCAAACTAAACGACACATAAATTGCAGTTGTTTTCTATTTCGTTAAATAAAATGTACATAATTTGAATTTTTTATTAAAAATTGGAATAATAACACTATATCCATATTATTATCATTAAAAAATGGCATTTGAGAACATAGAGTATGTTTTATAGCGAGATGAGAAATCCTTTGTCCGCATCGTTACAGATAAGTTAGTGAATCGCATATTCGATAGTGCAAGCGACCGAATCGCTATTGAAAATCTCGAAAAATCGAACCGAATCGAATCGCTATAAGTTAGTGAATTCCACTACTGAACTCAACGCAGATTATTAGTATCCCCTCTTTTTATAAATGCTGGAAGTAACTTTCATAGTCCAATAATCGAAAATCAAAGCTGAATCTAAAGATCGTAGGTGCCTTTAAACTGAGGGCCAGGTTATTAGAATCTGCCTAAGAGAGAGCGGGGTAGGTGAGCCTGTCGTAAGAAACGATCCACATCCACTAGGAAAGCTGGATCAACGAAATTGCTACCCGGCAGTCGAGCTGGTGGCAATATTTGGTCCGACACGTGCATTTCCACTAATGTATGAGCTGACGAAGCAGGCCCAAGTACTGCTAGAAAATTAATAATAACAGTGAGTATTTAGATTCTCTACGAGTTCTAGTGATTATATGTATATGTGTCTAACCAATCATGTAAACGACAACTCCTAGTACAAATGCAGGAAGCTTGCAAAATGGGGGTCAACGTCATCAACACTTTGGGCTTTGTTTGTGCATCGCATTCATTATAACGAGTGTTAAGGGTATGTCTGCTTTGAATAGCATACAAATACAGTCCTAAGAGGGAATTGTTTTAATTCATTTTAATTAGAATCCGTAAAGTATTTGCTTGCTTATTTATAATCCTCCTGCTAGAGATGAGCATATCAATAGAGTTTTAAACCCGATTTTGCTCATAGTCCTTATAACATAATCTAAAAAGAATCACTTCACTCCTACTACCACCTCGAAGCATGTTTTAGATTAAGAAAGAATTGATCGATTAAGAAAGAATTCAATATTGACTGGCGGCTTTAAAATGATCTGCGAGTTAGATGGGGAGTTCTTTATGGCATTCTCAATTACTTCTTTACCCAACTATCGCCAAGGGTATAGAAATGAAGAAAGCATCTTAGTATATTTAATGAAGTCGTCACTAAATTTTGCGACTCGAGGGTAAAAGTAACTTTGATACGGTAGCCTCTGGGTACAATATCTAAACATTTGGAACATCCCTGTTCGGAAGATACCGAGAGCCTGGCTTGCCTCCAGGAATTGCGACGTTCCACTAATCCGTGTCATTTCTAAATAAGTACCGCAATTCTGGTAGCACCGCCCATCTCTTTTTCGCTCATATTTTATTTTGGCTTTTCGCGCTTCGGTTACCATCAAACCACACTTCTCTTCACTCCATATATTACATTCAAATCTGGTTGAATTAAATTTTCAGCTCAGACCATGCTAATTTTAAAATTGTCACAGAAAAATAAATAGACGTCAGCCAAATAGGAAGAATGTGGCTGAATATCCAAATTATGAATAAAAGGATTAAATCGACTCAATTAGAAGCACATTCATTACTCATGCCTAACTGCACATGAAAAACAAAAACACAACTCACCAGCGTATTCTTCTCATATCCTTGAATTCTTAAATCGCATTAAACGCCATCAGATATTTTTAAGTTCTTATAAATCTTACGTTTTTAGGATTCGTAATAAAAATGCCGGTGCCAAATGGTGTTATTACTTCGCAGCTCCATAGATGTGCCGCTATCTCCTCTCCTTACATTTCACTACCTACCACTGCCTGAACTCTTTTCTAGGCTAACACCAACTTTTGGAAGGTTTCGAAAGACGTGGTGCCAGATTTGCAAGCTAGTCGTTTCGCTCAAAAGAGTTCGTGTTTTCAGCAGTTGTATGGAATTATTTTGATTTTCTGTTTTTCCGACAGGGTGAGTGCTAGATTTATACTGGAACGATTTTCCGGCATATCCCTTGTCAATCGTTCCAGTATAAATCTAGTTGTTGAGCCGACTGAAGGCTTTGCTTCAGGTTGCAGTCATTCCCCAGCCAGAGAAACGTGTTGTAGTAGCAGTAGAAGAACTTCGTCCGGGAGAGACTTTGTGATATAGGTACTTATGAATGTAAGCTCACTACTCTCAACTTGATTCATTTATTCAAGACAAACCAATAACTTTTCCAACATCACTAAATCAATAACCTAACTACGTGAATAAGTTCATCAGCGCTTCTGATTTTAATTTTCATTGACACTGCACCGTTTGATTTTGCAAATACTTCTTATGAAGATCCTCTTTAATGCGTTGGAACTCGCCGTGCTCATCAAATAAAGCGTTTTTGAAGTATTGAGTAAATATTCGGCTCATGTATTGATCCTTCTGAGAGGGCCACCAGCCTTCCAAAAAACCGATATGACCACCACGATTCGTTACAATAATAGCAACATGACTACATTCGCTTGCCGCTTGAATTGGAATACCTGAAAGACATTTGTTGAGTACATTGGCATATTCGTTTAATGAGATATTTACCATCCATCGGTTGTAGTGGATCATCCGCAGCATTTAAGCAAAGTAGTGGTACCGAGATGAGTGGCAATTTGTCAGGCAAAGAAGCATCTTTGTAATAATCTTCTGGAGTTGGATAACCAAAATGTTTTATGGTGAAATGAACATCGAATTCTCGCATTGTTTTACTCTAAAAAAAAACAACAACAAAACTTGAAAATAATTTATGGGCGGAAGTGGGTTAATTAATGGAAAATGGGACAGGACATCCTCATTTGTAACTACTGGGCGGTAGGTGACGGAGCTATAGTACACTACAGCTCTCCCCTCTTGTTGTATCTCGGAGGTTTTGTTGGAATTGAATCCAAGTTACTAGGAAACAACCGATTATGAATGATATTTTCTAAGGCATATATAAAAACCAGCATTCACTTGCCACTGCCCAGGGACAGTTTCGCCGAAACGAGCTTCAGAGTCTTCAACCGAGTAAGATGGTACTACATGGGAATCTGTGGTTTTTGTTGTAACAATGCTATTTAAATTTATATAATAAAACTTCCATATACATAGAGTAACAGAGTACGGGGTCGATCATCCCATTGCTCGCAGTTCGTTAATAAATAAATTTCATACCGCATGAATGCTTATCATATCAAGATCGTGCTTTTGCTTATGGATTCCACTCTTCCTCATAGTAGATTGCATTTGTTGAGTTAACACCATTCCCATAAGACTATTTAAAATAGGTTGTTCCATACTAGAAATGGCTGCAAATAGATTAAAGAGGTAAACATTCAATTTCAAGGAAATAATAACGAAGTCTAACCTTTATCCACCTCCCAAGGTACAGAGACAAGTTTGGCAGCAGTTATGTAACGACGAGCTTCCTCACTTCTACGCGCCAAATAGTTACCTTAAGAAAAAAAGTGAATTAAGCAAGCATATATGTAGCTTTATATACAAACATCGTAGAAAACAACTGAACTTCGACTCTTATTCGGCATTGGAATATAGTTGGTCCCGCTTTGGCCGAATCTTAAGTCTTTGTTCGTTCGTTTCCTTCATTTTCTAAAATTATAAACCAGTTTAAAGTACTTTTGAGCATCGAGTACATATGTACTTGGGTATCGACTAAGAATTGGGGACTTTTAAAAGCTCTACTTAGAGTTATTAAGTTCCTAGAGCCCTGTATTTTTCCATTGTTTGAGCACAGCTGATGGAATTTTGCAATTTTCATAATTTTAAGTGATACGTCAGGTCAAACTTTTTTTTATGGTCACTTTAAGTTTAAATTTAAAAAAAAAAAGAAGTGAATTTAGAAAAAGTGGAGAAAACTGTTAAAATTGATATCGGATCAAAATATGTAGTTCGGGTGCATATAGTAAAATTAAACGAAGAATCATAGAATAGTTTATCCGAATGGCTCTCTGATAAAAGGGTCTTTACGACCGAGAGGGTTAAAACGTTCTAGAAAATTCTTCAGCGGAAAATTTCAATGGGGGCCTCCTCAGACCAAATCTTTATAAAAAAGATTTTGGAGTTCCCAGGAGTGAAAAAAGAAAAAATATCCCTTAAAATATGCAACGATTTTAAAAATTTTCCTTAATTCACAAGCTTTTATATTTCGAATAAACATGACTTTTGTCCCATTTTGAAAGTAAGCCGATCAAATAATATTTAAATGCCTACATTTTCTGGTTGGTACTGATTTATTTTTAATATATACATAGTTCATATGAGTTAATTCCTTACTTCTGACAGCATTATAAGCGTATAATATTTCAATGATTACTTTAATAGTTTTCTTCAAAATTAAAGAATTATGCATAAAATTTACAATGGAAACTCCCACTTGTAAATTAAATTTAAAATAAAATTTCAAATTTGTTGCTTTTTTTTGTCTTTTTTCTTTCCTGGGGACTCCAAAATCTTTTTTATAAAAATTTGGTCGGAGGAGACCCCCAGTGCAATTTTCTGCTGAAGAATTTCCTCACAAACAATACTTTTATCGTTATTCTAGAAAAATGGGTCGAAAAAAACAATTTTGTGAGAGAGCCATCGGGATAAAATATTCCACAAAATGATTCTTCGTTTATTTTTACTATATGCACCCGAACTATGCACATATTTTGATCCGATATGAATTTTAACCCTTTTAAACAAAAACTTCAAAATCGTCGCATAGTGTAGTTTAACCTATGTTTAAGATAGTTATCGATATTATTCGCTCAACCTGTAACTACACATATCTACATTTTTCACTTATAAAATAAAACTAATCAAGCTCGCCACTAGTTTGCCAACTGTGTATCTAAATCTTTAAAAAGAGCTTGCATCCGCCTTTATTAACATAAACTGAAACAACTTGTTAAAAAGACGGTGTCTGAAATTAGTAGATAGCTAACCTGAAACTAAACTTGTGATAACGAAATACGTTAAGCCAAATAATTCTTTAAACTTCCCTTTTACCTAGATTGAACAAAGTAATATTAGCACACTGCAGTATTTACGAAAATAATTTTGAACATAAAAAAACGATTTAAAAACTATCAAAAGTGTGCAGGTATTTCGTACTTTGAAATACTTTTCAAGGATTGGCTACAGTAGATATCTTTTAGAATGGAATACTGAATACTTTCTGTACCAATGATGCCCAACACTAACAGAAAATAGCTTATGGCATACTCACCCAGTACTAAACCACCTAACGATATACCCGTGGCTCCCAGTTTGCAATGTTCTGGCACCTTTTGTCGCACATATCTTACCACCTCGGACAAATCGTCAACTTTGCAAGCATTATAGAGAAGTGGCGTTTTGACCTCTATACCACCCAAGCCACGATTATTGAATACAACAACACGCATACCCGCTTTGTTGGCCGCAAGCACAAACAACTTTACATAGTCATCCTGAGAATTACCAATTAGACCGGGTAATATAATAATATATGGTGAGTTTGGACTGCAATCCTCATCCAGCCAATCCAATGCGACTTCTCCACCATCTTTCAAAGGTAAAATTTCTCTAAAAAAAGGAAACCGTTTAAAGGTCGGTAAGTAGTCAAAACCTAATATGATCATAAATAATGAGATTTATAAATGAAAAAATGTCCAGTGAGTATATATTTATAATAGCAAAATAGAAAACAAACTCACTATTTTATACATAGTACACCGAGTGTGTAGCGAGAAGAGAAACCACGCTCTGAAGTGCCCATCCCTTGATGGTAGGGGTAAAAGGGTAAAATGCGGGTTAGCGGGTTAGAATATGCCCAAGGTAGGCATACCAGCCGTAAGAGGCGACTAATATGTACAAAGGTAATGAAGTGCAACTCGATGGTTGATCTACGAATGTGGTACCTCTCACCCCTCAGTGCCGGGTTCATATCCGGCCAAGGACTATAAATTCGACAACACCCTCCAAAACCTTCGGTGAGTGGATTTGTCGTGAAAACAACAACAATACAGTTCAAAATAACAGATGAGGCGAATCAAAATGTGGCGGGGCAAAATGTTTCTCTTTTGGAAAACAGATTATCAAGTCGAAGGTTTAAAAGGTAAAACATCAACAATAGTGATAGTACCTGAACCACTTTCGGTTATGGGCTGTCGTAGCACTGGACTTAAAGAAAAGTGGAAGTAGGTATTAGATGGAACCATGAGGATGCAGGCGCAAAGAAGACTGAAATCAGTAATTCCGAAACGAGTGAATGTTAGGTTAGAAGTCAACTGGATGGGGGAGCCATAGATTGAACGACTTCCGCTTCAAGAAAATGGTTTCAACAAAAGCACTTTTGCTGCAGAACTCTAAAAGACTAACAGTGCTTCAGTTTAAAAGAAGAATTAATGACTGGAAAGTAACTTACATAGTACCTATCTTAAAATCTGGTAAGAAAAATGATGTACGTAACTATAGACCTATCTCGAAGATCTCTAAAATTTCTAAACTTTTTGAGTGCATAATAAAAGATAAATTGTACTTTACCACCAGTCGCTTATTTGTAGTAACCAACATGGATTTGTGTCTGGACTAGGGACACGATATCGAGTGCAAAGTATCGAATCTGTACTCATTTGAAGTATCGCTGTAAATGTATCGGGTATCCGATAGTATCGAAACAAAAAGACTCGATAGTCAAAGTATCGAAGCTTAATTTACATGACAAACAAGCAGTTCAATAACCCAATGGAGAAGTTGTACCTTAACATTGGCGTCTTAATTTCCAATTGGAAGTTGGGGCTCTATCTCGCATTAACGATATCCTAACCATGAAAATAATTATTTATATGTACATAAATATTTATTTATAACTTGTAGTTTTTATTTATGATGAATAAGGTTATACAAATGAATATGTACAACAAGTTTCAGTTTGCAATCTTAAAGCACTAGGCACATATAGCTTTTTGTATTAGGCGGCTCCGTGAAATTATTTCACATAATTTTGTCAAATATATGCATAGGCCGAAATTAAATACGAAAAATGTGATACATTTTTCTGATTTCTAGCGGTTTTGTAGGAAAGAAAATGCACAATCCCAAAAAAAAATTGCAAAATGTATTACGGCCTTAAGACTAACACCTTTGTGTACTAGGCCATTTAAAAAACTGCATACTCCCAACCAAATTGACTGTAAATATTTGGTTCTGAGGCAACCAGCAGAGCGGTATTTTTGCTCTATTAGTTCCACATTTACTTCGAAAATTCGATACGATACCGGGCTCTAGATACTCGATGCCGAAAAGTATCGTTATGAATGCATCGAGTACAAAATATCGGTATCGAAGGGCAAAAGTATCGATATGGTATCGTATCGTATCGGAATTCGTGTCCCTAGTCTGGACGGTCCATTATTTCAAATTTAGCCGTGTTTACTACTGTAATTCGGCTTTCTCGTGTTATTTTCAAGTGGACTGTGTTGATAAAGACTTTTCAAAGGCCTTTGACAAAGTCTTGTCACCGAGTTGTGCTTGCAAAGCCTGAATAAAATCATACCTACATATCTAACAGATGCTGTGTTGTCAAGGTTGGTGTGTCTTCAGAACCGTTCATTGTCACGTCTGCAGTTCCGTAGGGGGGCGTTTTGGGCCCTCTGTTATTCGCTCTATTCATTAATGACATAACTGCCTGATTTGAATTTGCTAATATTTTGCTATATGCCGATGATCTTAAAATATTTTCCATTGAGAAGGATGCCTCTGATGAGGTTAAATTTCAACGCGATATCGATGCTGCTCTTTCATGGTGTCTACGTTCGCGTCTCTCTTTAAATATTAAGAAATGCTTTAGGATGACCTCTGCCAAAATCTCGTTCGTATTACGTCATATCGCATCTCGACTACTTGCCTTAACAACGTTGTTGAAGTAAAAGACCTAGGAGTTATTTTCTACCCGAAACTGTCTTTCAAAATTCATGTTGACTACATCATTGTTAAGGTCATAGGCTTCGTTCGTCGGAGCTGCAATCACTTTTCAGACCCGTATACTTTAAAAATGCTATACATATGTAGCTTTTGCTAGCTCGAAACTTGAATATGCGGCTTTTATCTGGAGGCCATATAATCAACTTTCAATAAAAAGAATTGAACGTGCTCAAAAAGTGTTCCTAAAATTTGCCTTAAGGGCCTTAAAGTTCGATAGTCCAATCCCTTCTTATGCGTCTCGTCTTATGCTAATTAACCTACAATCTTTGGAAACTCGTAGATCTATTTTGTCCTTAACTTTCACGTTTAATAAATATTATTTGCTTTAGAATTTTCAATGAGTAAAATAGCTTTTTTGAATCTTTAAATTGTAAAGTCTCTCATACTTACAAGCTTGTATTAATTTAGTTCTATATACTACTAAGAATTTTTATTAGTCTGTAAGAAATATTTTCATAAACGGTATTAATAAATAAATTAATAAAACCGAATATATTGATAAGATTGGCCTTCCATCTAATGGCTGAATATCTTACGTTATGTAACTTTCGTCTGGTATATTGAGCGAAAGAGTGAGATAAACGTCTGGTAGCAGCATCATAACATAGACTTCAGGGTTCAGATTAGGCATGGGACTATTCGAATAAAAATTATTCGAATAAATAAAAGTTTTATTGGACGGGTACAAAAAAATCGAATAGTATTACTATTCGAATAATACTATTCGAATTTTTTGCAACGAATATTTTTATTCGTTTATTCGAATAGTGTTTATTCGAATATTAATCAAAAAAATCCCACTTTTCAGATACATATCTTTAGCAGTTATAGTAAACATAAATTCAGGACAAATAATTGAGCTTGAATTGCCATTACGAGGGGCGAGTGATAAGTTCGTCAAAGGTAAAGTTAAAAAAGGTTATGCTGATATCTGCATAGAGCTCTTACAGTTCATCGTCCAAATAACTCCGATACTCACCATTGGCATAGCCAGTTCTGAACCTACAAATTTTTACTATAAATAGTAACGTGGCTGCTAATGTGAAAGTGCAGTTGGGCAAAGACGCTTACTTATCACCTGCCCCTCGTAACATGTATACGCTGTATATCTATATTACTCGTCTTTACCTTCTGTAATTTATATCTGATATTGTTGTTGAGCGCAAAACACTTGCCACAAATGTTTGTACGCGACTGTCCAAACACCAAATAGTCGGCCAAAACTTCACGCTCAAGGACGGTATTTCCTTTAATAGGAAGGTCTTCAGCGGACCATTGGAACAAATAAGCATGGGACGCTATAAAGAAAATTAGGAAACATGAGTACTTAGAAACAAACGAATGCTTGAAGAACGTCGCATCTCAAATTTTTATTCAAGACCGCACAACATCTGCATGTGCTATATCAAGATGTTCTTCAAGCATTTTCTGAGATAGGGAATGTCGGACTTGTAGTGGTCTCCATTTGACTTAACTAATGCAAATTCGGACCCTCAAAATCGCAAATCGCAGTTCTGTAAATGCTTAATATGTATAGGATAACTATTTATGTACGTCTATTAACCTACATATACAAAAATAGGATAGTCCTAGCAACTTACCTTAACAACCAGCAAGAGATAATATGCAACGAATACGCATAAGCCCAAGCATACCACATGATAACCGACTATGTTTGGCAAATAATCGGAGAGAGCATCGAATATTTTAAACATTTTAAAATATCCGTTCCAGTATTAGTATCTAAATCAAATTATTCGGTTCCTTATAAGATACATCAATGTCTGGAATGAAAAACATATGCAATAGTTTAGCAGTTTCTCATACCGAATCAAAACGCGCCTCACAAAATCTTTATTTATTTTCATTATTTCAGCAGAAATTCGATTCCGTTCATAAATACACTGGTGTACACAAAAATTAAGCCACATTTTCTATAATGGTATTCATGTAATCGTGTATACAGCGTGTAAAGCTCATAAACGCGTAAATTTACGAAGTGCGTAAATGAACTGTCAAAATTTGTATGGAAAGAAGTTTACGCAAACTTCGTAAATTTATCAACCGATTTTGGTGCGTAAATGCTCGTAAACTCAATGCTCAAACTCATTGAATCAGCTGTCACCCGCCAAAAGAAAAATAAAAATATGGAAGAGGTAAAATAAAATAAATTTGAACAATTTCTATAATTTTATATGTTTTTTTTTTGTAAAGTTATTACTCATTTTGCGTTTAGTGAACACATCTAACCATCGCTGACTGACAACTTTCCGAGGCTACTTACAGGTGCGTTCATATAACGGGGTGTGTAAACTTATAAAAATACACACTTCGTAAACTTCTACGATTATATGAATACCACTTATGTACATATGTACATCAATACATACATATGGGATATCGAGGCAGTGCCTGATTAACCATAAGGCAGATTAGGTGATATTTATTTTAAATGTGAAATTCGTTTCAAATCAAACACGTGTTTTATTTGTGACTCTAATCTTCGGTCAAACCAAAGATAATTTTTATTTGTGATTCATGCTAGGTGAGGTGAGCGCGGTTGCTGATAAGTATACTTTCTGTACCGGAACACCAGGGCAGCCGCTTGTATTTAAGTCGCTGAACTATGTGGGTGTCTGCTTAAAACTCATACAGCTTATCATTAAATTTTCCGCGGTACTCGCTGCTGTCAACGCGTAGAGATCCACAAATCTTTCCGTCCAATGCTCCCACAGCCGCTCATCAGATTAGCGACTTATTATATTTAAGTCAAAATTATTGCTGCCAACAGTGCCGTGGCTGCATAGAGGCAAATGCACTGACTCTTTGCTTGATACCATAGTTCATCAAAAAAAAAAAACCTTTTTGCGCTACTTTGTACCGGTTTGGAATAAACAGAAGATGTGGCGCTGATGTCAATGTCGTCGGTATACACCAACAATTCCACGCTTCCAAACATTTTTCCAGCTCTGTTAACTTCTGCAGCTTATATTATTTTCCCTGTCTGAAACCACGTTTAGTTTCGAGCAGCTCTTAAATTTCCGTCTCAATTCTATCCCAGCTGGTGTTGTGGCTCAATGTCATTTGGCACATCCGTTTAATTTTCCAGACATAGCGGTATATGGCCAGCACAGCGCACGCTCGATATGTGACCTAATTAAAACCAAGGTAGTTCACATTTTCGAAAGTGTTCACATTATGGAATGCTCAAAAAGAATAGGATAGTACGTATTTATATATGACCAGCCCACCTTATCGCCTTGTTGAAAATTTCAACTGCTTCAGTACCCAAATTCAGAATTAGCTGAGATCTGTGTAAACTACATTCAAATACTTTAACGTCTTTTGTTCATATTACATATAGAGCTTTTTGGGTTTGTTCACATTACAGGGTAGTCAATGCATAAAAAAGCCTGTTCACATTATGGGGTGTTCGAACTATAGAGTGTTCACATTAGCGAGCGTGCGCTGTATTCCATGAAGAAAATAAGTCTTTGATTAAGTTTCCACAAAAATTTAAATTTTTACTTATAATCTACTGTTTACAATAGAAAGTGCGATATGTACTTATCTGGTAGTTTTTCATGTCAGTTAATCGGTGTTTTGAGTTCCAGAATCATTTAACTAAATTGCCACTGCATTTATTATCTAAACATTCCCTGCTTTTTTAGAATTAACGACTTTTTGCATATAAAATTTAAACTCAGGATTTGCACATACAACACTTTCCAGCAGTTTCCCGTTAGTGGGATTACCAAGTTTGCCACAATAAAATTTCTTTACGCCATTCCATTTGAAAAGCAATCTTATCGGCTTTTACGGCAGTCTTTGGGATGTTTGCTGTTCGATTTTTTGTTTGTTTCGTATTACTCTTTTTGCCGTTTGCCTACTTATCAAATGTTTCAATGGCTTTAGCCATTTAGCCAGTGAAAAATTACTAAAAAGGTTTAAATTCCAAGTCATAAAAAAAAACCAATTTCTATGCAATATGAAAATAAATAGTAAGCATTAAATTTCACACTTTTTATTTATTTTGAATTAATTATCTTAGTGTTACAGTGATCAACCCTCTCCGCCAGATACCATATTCTTGGCTTGAAATTCTATGGTTTCTTTGTGAATAAATCTATAAAATTTATTTTCATGTTTCGAAATTTATCGAATTTACCGATAATCCTAAAGTATGAATTTACACTCACCACTTTTCTTTAGTTCTCAAGACTTCAAAATAACGAGCTGCGAGTTAAGTATATGTTGATCTATACAATTTGAATATACTCTTTAATTAAGCTCTACGCACCAAACAACAACTTTTCATTCATTTTATATACGCTTTACAAACACTGAAAAATTCAATAATTTTCTAACGAACACCGATACAATGCGAGAGTGGCGATAATCGGCTGAGTATATCTGACAGTATCGTTTGACCAATTGTGTATACGTTCTCTGGTTTGACTATCGGGTGGGCACACATTAGGTAGATCAGCTGTGTTATTGGTATGAGCTGCCATTTGAAGGGTTTGTTAGAAAATTGATTTCCATTCAATATTTTTGTACATTATAAATTGCTAGATGGTTTCTCATCATAATCAATACACAGATTATTATAACATTGTTCACGTAACTGGCGTTTGTAATGACGTTATCATAATTTAAATTAATAGAGATAGTATGATGAATAAAGATTGCGATTGAGCATTAACAGTGCACACCAAAACTTAAAATAAAATATGATTAAATTAAATTTAAAAAAATAATATAAAATAAAATAAAGTAAAGAAAAATAAAATGAAATAAAATGAAACAAAATAAAAAATGTATAGATGAAATTTATAAACAACAGTGAAAGAGAGAAAGCAGGAGGAACAGTTATTTCCGAAATTTCAGTTCAAAAAGTTAGAAAGAATATCTTTATATTGCATTTTAATTCACCATAGTAATGCCTACGAGGCACAGAACATTTATCTGAAATTACTTTAATTTTATTATTTTTAGGAAAAAAGTATAAAAATTGCTTTCATTTTCAAAAGTTAAAAAAAACCGCTTGAAAATTATTGCTATTAAAGGGCGATTCCGTAAGGAAATGAGCCTTGTTGTGAAAATAATTCTGTTCAAGTGTATCGATAAATAAATGGTAGAAACGTTTTATGTATTAGCCAAAAAATAATAAATTTAAGCTTTAAGTAAATGTTTAGTAAAATGTTTTACCTTTTAAAATCAGGCACTCTGATAGCTACCTAAATGAGGTTGATTTAGTTTGTTTTGAAAAGGCTGTCAAATAGTTTGTGATTACTTTATGAAGTTATTTATTATACAACTAACTAGAGGAACTCAAAATTTATCCAAAGAAGTTGCCTTATATACCAATTTATTTAGCTTTTCCGTGTTTATGAATCGAATATACATATACACGAAGTTGGGCTTGTCCCACCCGTTACAACATGTCAAATAGTTGCTATTGTCCTTTATAGAAGTTACCGTGGTATTTCTTGTTAGTTTCGCAAAATTAGAATTTTGTTCCAAATACATACCAGAACTGCATTTTAGCTTTTATTAACTAACTTAAGAAATATTCAACAATGAAGCACATGAACATGTCCCAACCGTTGCAAGGAGCTGTCAAGTCCTTTACACTTCTTTACTAACTTTTCGAGTATATGAGAAAAAAAGTTATGTTTGCAAAAACATATACCACATCTGTCTGGTCGTAAAACCATATTATGTAAAATAAACTACTTTCATAAATTCGCAGAGTCTTAGTAATATATATTATATAACTTGACTGGCAGAAAGCGTCTTTTGTCCCACCCGTTAAAATTTTAAAACTTTATTTCCAATCATATTATTACATAAGTAATAAATACTCCATTACTTACATACATATATACAGAGCTACTAGAAAAACAGCCAGTTACTTTTAACTTCCATAGTAAAATCATTAATCGTTATTTTTTACTTTTTTTAACAAGTCTTTTACCGTTATTATTGCGTTTTTTTATAAAAGATATTTTTAACCATTAAATTTTGACTTTTACTGTAACAGTCGCAACCTTATGAAACGTAATTGAAAAACGATCGTTTGTACCTACATCAATTTTTTCTGATCGATTTTCGTTTCCTGCTAGGTTTTTATATGCATCGTTTTAAAAGAGAAATATGTGTATAAAAGAACATATCCAAAAAATTTTCAATATTTCCATTCTCTACAGCAAAGAGCATTTGTCAATAGGTTCTCTTTGGTATCAGCGCTGCTAGTTGTGACGAATTTTTTTATATTTTTTTTTTTAAAGTAGGTGTGTTCGGGTACAAAACTTGCAAAGAACTGCCATGAATGCCAAAATGTGATCTCTCGCTACAAATGTTTTGTTTCGCGAACGCTTCTCAGTAAAATGTTAAATTTTTTTTTTAAATATTATCGTCGCCGAACAGTGCTAGTATGTAAAAAGCATACGACAAACTGAGGGAATATTCTGTCTCATAATTGGTAATATTTGCCTATCTTTGTACATACATATGTATGTATTGATTGTCGGGGTATGGGTAACCTACATTTGTACAGTGGGACCTAAAGAGCTGTGGGTACTATTCGAATAAAAACTACTCCAATAAATAATATTTTTTATTCGATGGGTATTAGTAATTCGAGTAATATTTATTCGATTTATTTATTTGAATAGAACCCTCATACCAGCTCTCTGAGTGCAATTGTTGACCCAGCGGCTTATACTATAGCCTTTCAGCGTTTCTGCAAAAATAACTAATAGAGGCAGAGAAAATTCAGTAGGGCAGGGCTTGAGTGAGTGGTTTCAAGGCGCACTTAGATACTTAACAAAAACACGAACCTCTAAAAACGTTCTGTATACATATGTATCGAAGAATCTCAAAAAAGATGGGTGGGATAATCCTGAAGGTACCATGATATTTACATACGTATACATATTTAAAAAACGATCACTTCACACACACGCATACATACAGTCCACTGAAGAAAAGATAACAACAGATGGTTCCCTATCGTTTCGCAAAGTTCAAGCAATAAACAAGCTAGACAACCGATTATAATAACCGATCATTAAGGGCCGCTTTCATAAAAGTCGGAAGCCACTAACCGGATTTTAATTGACGTATGTTGTACGGTTAGCTGTCAAATTAATCACCGATTAGGCTTAACCGGCTTTTATGAAAGCCGCCCTAAAACTCAGCACTTTTATCACCACAAATAACTACATTAAACTAATTAAAAGGGACTAACTGAAGATAAGAGCCGGTCTCTTCACACAAACACATACATTTAGAATAGGAACATAGTTCAAGATTTTGTATATAAACTCTTGTAAATATTTCAATAAAGTAGTAGTCTTACAAACTCTCTCTTTATTCATCGAAATTGTTTTTGGCCCCACCAGTGGTATGGCAAAATTCAATTGAGTATTTTAAGAATGTCTGTATTGGTAAACAAATATACCCCTCTGTACGGTGGCAAACAAGCAACTACACTTATTTCCAACAATAGATTCTACACTGGCGTTTCAGCTTTCAGAGAAACACAAAGCAGTTGCCACGATCAGTACGTTACAGAAGATCGAGCTTAACGCAGTGCCGATACGTCTATACAGACTTTTTTAAATTAATAAAAAACGTGCTCTTGCAACAACAAATAAATAAATTGAAATGGCTACTAGTGAGTGCGAAGAATATCAATTAATGAAAATTAAATAATACTACTAATTTTGTCGTTTGCAGTTGGAACTTACAAGCTGGGCAAAATTCTTATTGAGGGCAAAACAAAACAAGTTTATGATCTACCCGAACATCCTGGTTTGTGTTTGTTGTTGAGCAAAGACCGCATTACAGCCGGCGATGGTGTGAAGGCGCACGACCTAAAGGGAAAATCGGAGATTTCCAATACCACAAATGGTCTAGTTTTTAGCATACTTAACGAAGCGGGTATGCCTCTAGTTATTGGTTGTATAGTTAATTATTTCAATAAATGCTCATTTGTTTAAATATACATAGGTGTGAATACGGCATACGTCAAACCTTGTGCGGAGAATGCTTTTATCGCAAAAAAATGTGAAATGATACCAATTGAGTGGGTAACGAGACGTTTGGCGACCGGTTCATTCTTAAAACGTAATGTGGGCGTTCCTGAGGGTTACAGGTGAGTTAAGATGAACTTAGGTGGGGTTGACTATTTTTACTATCGCGAAATACTGGATTTTCCTAGGCTCGCTGAATGAGCCTAGCTACCCACACGAGTACAAAGTATGCTTAGCTTTGTTGTCAAGACCATGGTCGATTTTAAAGGACTACCACAGTTTACACCTACATATGTAGGTATATATTGCTAGTGCTGTTTAACTAATGTTGAAAAGTACTAACATGGATAAGACAGAGTAAAAGGTTTGATAGTTTTACTGTGATCTTTTTATGCCGATTTCTTAGAGCAACTGTTCTCTTGACCTTTCTCAGTAGCCACACAGAAATAAGTCGAACTTTACTAATGGATAACCTTTCGGCTCATAAGATTACATTCAAAAAAGCAATCGCCTTGTGGAGATATATTATGTTAAGCAATTGGTCTGTTTCTTAAACCCCAACAAGAAAAGTTTAACCCAAAACCTGAGCTGTATGTGCTTTTACGCAATATTGGACAAGGGAAGTCTACTCCAAAGCCTTACCAAGCATGTATGTATATAGTTGCTAACCAAAGAAAAGCTGCACCATTTAGATCTCATATAAAACTGTTATCAATATTGTTTACTGAAATCAAACAAACAACATGCATATGTAAATAAATATGTTGTGAGAGAGTAGTCACTCGGTGTAATCTTATTTTTCTGGCCTTTTATTGACCCCAACGAGCCCACAAAATAAAATATACATACATATATACATATGTGTATACATACATACATGTACATTAAGGCGCCTCACGCTCCATACAAAAAAAAATGGACACCCTATTTCCATCGGAATTATAAACTTCAATGTATTCTAAGACCTTGGTCAAAATATTTCGAAAAAATATTAAGATTTACCGGAGCTAACCCGCGTTAAAAAAACGCTAAAAATATCGTTTTTCATGTATAAAAGGAGTATGAAAAAATATTTTTTTATAAAAATCACCTGAGATGATGAACTAGCTGGAGTACAAAAGGTAAGCATAAAAAAGTTTGAAAATTTTATCAACGCAATCCAAATATTGAGATGTATGGTGCTGTTTTTGGTCATATTTCGAGGGGTACGTTTGTGGAAAACTTTAATAACTCATCCAATTATTAACGGATTTAGACTATTAGGATATCATTTAAAAGGTATTTTCGAGATGTTGCCATTTCTGCAAAATTTAACCCTTTTTGGTCCAATTTCACACATTGCGAATATTAGCACACAGGTACACAATAATAGTATTGAAAAAATTTTTAAACTTTTTTATGCTTACCTTTTGCACTCTATCATCTCAGATGCTTTTTATTAAAAAATATTTTTTCATACTCCTTTTATACATAAAAAACGAAATTTTTAGCGTTTTTTTGACGCGGTTTAGCTCCGGTAGATCTTAATATTTTTTAGA
Source organism: Sphenella marginata (assembly GCA_951509765.1). Lineage (NCBI taxonomy): Eukaryota > Metazoa > Arthropoda > Insecta > Diptera > Tephritidae > Sphenella > Sphenella marginata. The sequence goes on along the minus strand of OX608081.1, from coordinate 66,334,428 downwards.
AATATTTTGGGAGAGTCCTTAGAAAAGAGTGAATTTTGAACTTCCGGTGGAAACAGTACAACTTTTTTTGGCGAGGCACCTTAATGTACATATATGCATGTATTTCGCAGCAAAATTTTCCTTATTAGCACGGATACAAAATTTTCTCCATATTTCAAAAGAAGATTTGAACCCCGCTCCCCCTTCACAAAATCCTAGAACCGTCACTGTTCGTTACACACATTTTAGCATACATAAAAAAAATATGTACATATGTACATATGAATGTATAAATTGTACTTAAAATTATTTTCTCAATTTACTCCACAGATTTTCACCACCCAAACAGGAGACCTTCTTTAAAGATGATGCCAATCACGATCCACAATGGTCCGATGAACAAATTATTTCAGCCAAATTCAATTTTAATGGAGTTTTGATAGGCAAGTAGCTAAATATAATTTTAATTTGTCTACTATATGTATGTATATCTTATTTTAAACAAATAATTAACTCCTTCTTCTCCCCCAAGGGCAAAGCGAGTTGGATATCATGAAACGTACAACCTTGTTAGTATTTGAAATTCTAGAAAAAGCTTGGGCCACCAAAAATTGTGCGCTTATTGACATGAAAGTGGAATTTGGCATTGATACTGAAGGTATGGTTTGTTTGTTGTATCATTTTGTTTTAATTCTAGAAAACACAGCTACGCTTCACTGCGTCGAAGAACTAATAATAAACTGAGTCAGATTTTAAGTATTATGTATATGAAACCAGTTGAGATATGAAACTTAATCATATCGCTCATTATCACACCTATCGTTTCGATTAAAGCTCCACTCCAGTCGATTTAGCAATTTTGCTACTAAGCATACAGACAGATAGACAAAAATTCTAAATGCAGTTGATTTGGGTTCTATTGGCTTAATACTCGTAATGATAAATTTTTGTCCTAATCAGGCATGTTCTGCAAATCACTTTCTAGTGAAATTGTCTTTTAAACCTATGTAAATTTGACGGTTAAAACAAATGAATCCGAGTTAGAGTAAAATACAGAACATTCCTGAATATTATAAATGTGAATGTAGCGATGTTTGGATGTCCAGACGTTTGCTTTTGTTCCCTAAAAACGTGAGAATGGCTAGACGGATTTTGAAATTTGGCACGCCAACAGGTTATAGGCTGGAAGAAGCTATAGGCTATTTTTTTTTTAATTTTGGGGGTTCCGAGCCTGTTAGGGACCGTTTCTTTTCGAAATTTTTTTATTCCATATAACTCTAAGTATATTGAACCTATACTTATGATATTTCGCATATAGGTATAGAAAGATCGTACAATATGGGTATCAAACGAAAGGGGAAGGCCCCAGGTTTCATTTTAGCTTCGATATATTTCGATAAATTGATCGATAACTAAGTTATCGGTCAAAATTCGATTGCCCGAAAACCTTTATATTACCCTACAATATGGGTATCAAACGAAAGGAGATAGCTCCAGGTTGCATTTGGACTTCGATATATTTCGATAAGTTTATCGATAACTGAGTTATCGGTGATTGGCCAAAAAACTTAACATTACCCTATAATATGGGTATAAAACGAAAGGAGAAGGCCGCAGGTTTCATTTGGACTTCGATAGGTTTTGATAAATTTATCGATGATGAGTTATCGGTGAAAATATGATTGCCCAAAACCTTCAACTTGCCCTACAATATGGGTATCAAACGAAAGGGGAAGGCCCCAGGCTTTATTTTAACTTCAATATATTTCTATAAATTGATCGATAACTAAGTTATCGGTCAAAATTCGATTGCCCGGAAACCTCTATATTACCCTACAATATGGGTATCAAACGAAAGGAGATAGCTCCAGGTTGCATTTGGACTTCGATATATTTCGATAAATTTATCGATAACTGAGTTATCGGTGATTGGCCAAAAAACTTAACATTACCCTAGAATATGGGTATAAAACGAAAGGAGAAGGCCGCAGGTTTCATTTGGACTTCGATAGGTTTTGATAAATTTATCGATGATGAGTTATCGGTGAAAATGTGATTGCCCAAAACCTTCAACTTGCCCTACAATATGGGTATCAAACGAAAGGGGAAGGCCCCAGGCTTTATTTTAACTTCAATATATTTCTATAAATTGATCGATAACTAAGTTATCGGTCAAAATTCGATTGCCCGGAAACCTCTATATTACCCTACAATATGGGTATCAAACGAAAGGGGAAGGCCCCAGGCTTTATTTTAACTTCAATATATTTCGATAAATTTATCGATACTCAGTTATCGGTGAAAATGTTATTGCACAAAAACTTAAAATTGCCCTACAATATGGGTATCAAACGAAAGGGGATAGCTCCAGGTTTCATTTGGACTTCGATATATTTCGATAAATATGAAATCTTAAAGTATATTATTGATTTTGAAAGGCCCCCTAACTACTTACATCCCGAGCAACGCCGGGTACCCTGCTAGTTGTATTATATGTACATATGTACATATGTATACATAAGCATAGTTTTTGCTCCCATATGCAATCATATAAAATAATATGATATGTAGACATCGGAATTTTATGAAATTTTTATAGGCAGAAAGAATAAAAAAATGGATAAAACATAGGGAAATATGCAAAATATAGGCAAGAATATGCAGCGATTTTGATCATCTGTTTTGGTTAGTTTTTCAAGGGACTTAAGGGCGGCTTAGATTAACAATTGGACTAGGCTCTGGAGGTATTGAATAATATACGGACCTCAGGCAAGCCTCTAATGTAAGTTCATAATATGGGTATCAATTTACGTTACAATATCGTTGAAACCAGAACCCAAAATATGGTCAAGATATAGTTTTAGAATGTGGAATTGACATCAAAAAAATATAAAAATGACGTAACTTTATAATAAATTAATAATTAATTTCTACCGTTTTATCTGTATTTATGTACATATACATATATGGGATGTTGTCCTAAAAATTATATTAATAGATCCAGCTCTCGTCGATATATGAATTAGGTACAGGGGGACGATTGATTTTAATAGAAATACGAATGACGAATTTGGAGGGGAATGTCACAGGAAGACTATATTGCGTGGCAAGAAAAAGGTTAGTAGTTAGGGTAAGAGAAAGCGATGCTTGCGGAGAAACCCATTGAGAAGAAATTCGATACAGAGTATATTTAATTTTGATTTATTTATTTATTAAATCCATAAGCAATATGCTCGCAAACAGTAATATATAAATACGAGTACGTACAAAATGTGTTTACTTAAATAACCAAAAAAATTTAGGAAACTATTAGATATGACAAAAGTCTTAAAAGATTACTCTTAAAAGTAAGTTTAGAATAAGAAAAATCAATATCTAAGAATGAAGAGAAGGAATTAAATTGCGATAGGCTTCTTCTAAAAGGAGCATTCATCGCTTAGACAGTTCTAACAACACCAACAAAAAACATTTCGTTATTGGGTAAGAATTTCTGAAACGGATCACTTAAAACCAAATAAATGATTTTTTCATAAAAATTTATATTTCCGGATAGCTACTGACAATATAAACAAATGCCTACGCAAGGCAAATTAAACAAGGTAGAATTGACAACTGAAATATTTTGTTTTTGTAGGAGTTCTTACTTCAAAAGAGTACAAACCGAAGTATTTACCCTTACTGGCCCACGTATAATATTTGGGCCCCATACAATTTTTGTATTAAAAAGTTAAACCGCATTTGCAAAAGTCAAAAAGTTATTAATATATGTAGTTATTCATAAACTATGTAATAAGCTCACTTTTGCCACCAAGTGCTACTTTGGAGTCTACCTCTTTAAAGACCTTGATTTGGGTCACTTTTTACGACTATCATCAAGTTCTAAAAAATCTTGGAAGGAGTACCAAAATCACTTTTCGGTTCAACATTGTTGCCATTTTTGAAAAATATTTGCAAAAATCCGAAGAATTAGTCGGAGGCGTTGTCTATAGTTTTTGTGTGAATTACATTTTGAGTTGCCGTCTATTGTCCACGATTTAAAAAAATAGCGCGATACCGTCTTCTTGGTACACAAATTGTTTCATTCGTTTGCAAATATCTTGCCAACTACTAAAAAAAATTGATCTCGGAATCGGATTATTATTTATGGGTACTGGGCGCGTCTCTTGATACCTCTCCCGGCAATTTAAGGGCGTGTTTCAGCACTCGGTTGCAGTCGTAAACAGATACCATGATTTGTTATTTTTCCAATAAAAATAACAAACTGATAAAAATGAGAAATTTTAAAATCGAACGGGTTAATTTTTTTTTTCATTTGACGTTAAAACTCCTACAGAAAAGAGAGAACTGTCAAGTTCCCTACTACTTTGTTTAATATACTTTGTGCCTACGTATAATTTTTACGAAAAAAATGTGTTTCCTTATTTATACAATTCTGAAAAGTTGTGTCCTTTTGTTTTCATCACTATTGTTCAAGTCGATATATTTGCCCGAATTTGATTATACAAATATCAATGTTCTCGGTTTTAAAATCTCTTTGCAAAAATCATTAATCCAGAGCAAGAATATTATTCTCTGAGAAATTCCGTTGGATTTTAGATATGTATTTTAATTTGAATACCTCCCGCTCAAAATTTTTAAATTCATTTATTGACACATTATTTCAAACATATGTATGTATGTATATAGAAATATAAAAATGGCCGTCAGCTGCCTGTCAAGTTGTCAGTCAGAGCAAAAATGTATGAGCGCGCTCATGCAATTATACGACGACCGGAGTTTTCCATCGGCTGACAGACGGCTTTCCCCCCAATGGGCAAATAGCTGACGGATATTTTCATAATTATAATATTTAACAATTTCAAATGAGCTTTTAGATTTACCTGAGGTATACAGTCTCACCTGAGATATATGTATGTAATAACCTTAAAAACTTATTTTCCCACAAGTTCCGCGGCCTCCTCCGCGCCACCCACATCTACTAGACTGACTGACGGCCGTTTTCAAATTTTACAGTTTCACTACAACTTACGGTATTAAACTCAACTGAGATAGAATTCTTCGGAAAAAAAGCTACTGCCTCCCGGACTATACATATGTACAATGTGCCCTATTATTATCTTAAGAGTAATCTGGCTGCATTGTATGTAGTTTGGCTGCCCTAATCCCTAAATTGTATTATCTACTAAACATTTGTTGAAACTGTTTTTCCTTTTTACTTAGGTCTTAAAACTTTTGTTAGATCTAATAAAATGTATTACAATTTCCTCCTTCTTTCTTTGAACTACACTAAAAAATAGACTTAGCGATCCGGCAATTATTAGTATCATGCTTGCTAAAAGTGTTATATATTTAGGTATTTAGTGGTTCAGGTAACCGCATAACTTTTGAAGTATATTTAGTTAAAGGGTTTTAAAGAGTTTTTGTTATTTTTTTTTATAAATCCATCTAAAATGTAATATTTTTATTTTATGTGAAATGTACATATTTGAAATTAACCTGTGTCTGTGTTCGTTTTTGTAAAAAGTATTTAATTTTTAATTTTTGGTTATTTCTTTTTTTCGCTGTGGCAATATTGGTTGATAGGAGGTCATATGATAATTTTTAAAGACTTTGTGATATCAAATGGGACGACATGAAAATGTCATATAAAACGCGACTTTTTTTAATTGCGGAGGGATTTTTTTTGGATTTTCACAGCACAGATATACTTATTTTGATATATAGTTTCAAGTTTTTAAATTGGATTACTTTTGGTATTGCGTTTTCTGGTTACCTCTTTTGTTTGTGTTCGTCCCTGCAATATATCTCGCCTGCGTTGTTTAAAGAAACAGAAATGTTGGAACACTCCTAGAAGGAGTGTTTAGATGGCCATAAAATGCATAGTCTAAAGCATGCTAAAATTATTTCTTCCTAACAAAAAAATTTTTAAATTTAGGGCTGTTTATGGAAGTGGCCCTTAGACTTGTTTGGCTTGTGTGAGAGATATTTGCAAAATAATAAAATGTAAAAAAATAACTATGAATGTTAATAGCAAAACCATTCAAATTTATAATATGAGAAAGTGTGGCTTTAAAGAAAGCTCTGAAAGAAAGCGTCTTTTAGGGCAACGGTTAAAATAATATGATGTGATACCAAATCTTTGATCATACAAAATAGCACATGTTTAATTTTTTTTTCACTTCCAGGTAACATTGTGCTTGCCGATATAATCGATTCGGACTCTTGGCGTCTTTGGCCATCAGGCGACAAACGTCTCATGGTGGACAAGCAAGTCTATCGCAATCTCGCCACAGTCACCGATACCGATTTGGATACAGTGAAACGCAACTTTATCTGGGTTAGCGAACAACTGAAAAGCATTGTCCCAACTAAAGATCATTTGGTTGTAATTTTAATGGGCAGTGCCTCTGATGCCGCACATTGTGAAAAAATTGCTGTCTACTGTAAGCAATTGGGTGTTAACACAGAACTCCGAGTCACCTCGGCGCACAAGGCTCCCGAAGAAACATTGCGCATTATGCGCGAATATGAAAGTGTAATCAATAATTTGGTATTCATAGCTGTTGCAGGACGATCAAATGGTTTAGGACCAGTATTATCTGGGAGCACTACATATCCTGTTATAAATTGTCCACCCTTGAAAGCTGAGAATTTACAAGTTGACGTTTGGTCGAGCTTAAATGTGCCATCTGGGCTGGGTGTTCCAACGGTATTGTATCCAGAAGCAGCAGCTCTGCATGCAGCACAAATTTTGGGTTTGTCCAATTTTATGATCTGGTCAAAATTGCGTGTCAAGCAATTGAATCATTTTGTCACATTATCGAAGGCCGACAAATTAACGCGAGGAGTACGTAATGCTTAGATCCTGGATTCCTTTTGCTTTTTATTTTGATTTAATTTTTGTGATATCCTATACATACCATTATTGTTGTAAATAAATGATATCGACTGTAAAATGAACATACACATACTATGTATATTTGTCGGAAGTAGTAAGACTGTTGCATTTGTCAAACATCCAACTAAACATTATGAGATCTATAACTCAGCGATCATCACTATGTACATTGTACATATGTATATTGGCTATGAAACACATAGAGGATGAAGATTCGAGAGATGTCAAGTTTCAAAGCCCAGCAACAACAGAATGTAGAAGCCAGGTTCTTCGGAGACCGATCAAAGCTAACTTTCGCATCTAAAGAGAAAAAATGATAGAACCTTCATAGACCATCTTCTCTCCTCCTTCCTTGCGGAAGGTGGAGATTGGCAAAAAAAAGTAAGAGTCTTGCATATCAGTAGATCAACACTCAATTTTCACGTCATTTCAGTTTTTTATTTTAGTAGCCCCTTACCACAGGCATTCGTTGACGCCCGGATAAAAACTTTACTGAATATACATATTTAACTAAAAACAAGGCTATTCGACAAATCATTCAATTGTCATCTATAAAGACCGAACTACCATATTTACTAACGAGTGAAAACAATCCTTAAATAACTGCTAACTTCAAAATTCGTGAACTTAGCTAAATACTCAAAATCATCTGTTGTTTTTTTCATTTTTCATTTTTCTCAAAAAAAAAATTTTGTTTGTTGTTTTCATATCTCACTATCAGCTGTTTTCTAAATGCAAGTCTTACAGAGTGAAATTTCCACAGCAGAAATTTTCAACCGCCTCTCCCAATTAAATGTCGAAATGTGGTCTCTTCCTGCAAGTTTTTGTCCCGCCGAGCACTATTCAGTAAATACTTTATACAAGTTTTGACAATTCAATGCTTACCAAACAAAACTATGCTAGTGCTGACAAACATTACAATATGGCGGAGCATGCTCAAAAAAAAGTCTATCCTTTACGAGTAACGAATTATTTTCAGAAACAGGTGCCAGAGGCTGATACTATTTTTAATTTATTATTATTTGAAATTAAAATTTTCAAAAAGTTGGTCTTTGTCTACCGTAGTACCTATGAGATCAGTTAGCACCAAAAAATCTAAGTAACGCTAAAATAAAACCTAACGGACCACACATAAAAAATTGGGTACTAATTTCGGTTAGTGGCAACTCTGATGGTAGCTTATGCCACTACCCCGATTGGATTTTATTGCACATAAATCTCCACCAGTCGGCGCACGATGACGCATACCTACCACCGAATATTATTCTTCTGTCGTATTGTGTTCGCCAAACAATATAAATTGTGGCGTAGTTAAAAGGAATCTACAAATTTACCACATAGGCTAATAGAAATCATGCGCCGAACAAATGTTTGTTAAAACTAGCAAACGATTCGATCGCTACATAAACCGACATATGTATCTATATCAATGCGACTTGCAGTCCACATAATTCAACAAAGTTGAAAGTCGAGAAAGTCGGGTGCCAGTTTGTCGGAACCCGTGCAAGTGCTAAGTTGCTTAAAAGTGTTAGTATTTTGTTTACCTGATTTTGATTTTGTTTACTGTCTTGTGCACAGTAAAATGGATGGATTACATGATACAAATTTTAATGTACGCTTGGTGAAAACTATTAAAAAATATCCCATTTTATATAACACGGATCACAAAGATTATAGCAACAGAGAAGCTAGAGAAACAGCTTGGATAGAGGTTGGAGAAGAATTACGTTGTGACCGTAAGTAAGAGTTTTTGTAAGCACATTTTTTTTTGTTGTGACCAACATTCGTATACACAAATATGTGTATGGGTAACCCAAAAAAAATCTGTAAGCGATAATGAGAAAGAAAGAGAGAGCCGTTGTAGAAAATCTTTACCTGCCAAAACAGGGACTGAATTACTGATTCCGTGGTCGAAACGGCATAAAAAAAACTAGTGACAATATTAGTGACCATTGGTTTTATTCGGGTTCCAATAGTTGTAGATAACATTTGTTTAACTCGAACTCATAATATTACCGAAGGTATAACAGTTTCCATATATATACATATATTTCTCTTAAAAAAAACCAGTTTGCTTGTTTAAAAGCGACAAAACCACTCCCCAAGTTTCTGGGCACATTCTAAACCGCAGGGATAGAAAAAATTCGAACTATGTACACAAAGTCCATAACCTGCTAACGGTGCGCATGCTACACACACAATATTGTTGTTGCGTCCTCATGATGTTCGCCAAACACCACATGTTGTTCTGTCTCGCCAAACATGTACTCGATTATGCTATAGCAACCGATTGCCAACTCGTGGAACGTATCGCTTGCTAAGTACTACAATTCAACAAAGTAGTCTGCCGATTGAGTTGAGCGATTTTAGTTTCTCTGTATCTATCGAGCTGTTATGTCGCTTTAGTGGTTGTATTATTTTGTTTATTTTGATTTGATGTTGTGCATTGAAGAATGGATATACTACATGTTCACAGCTTTAATGTGCGTTTATGCAAAGCAGTAAAAAAACATCCAGCTATATATAATACCGAGCTTAAGGATTATATGAATAGAGAAACTAAAGAAAGAGCTTGGATTGAAGTTGGAGAAGAAATGAAATGTGACCGTAAGTACAACTTTTTTATCAAGCAAATGCACGTACATACATACATACATCCACAGACATTCGGATACATATGTATGTAAGCAGGTGTGTACGTTGGCGCAAATTGTATCAACCGATTTTCTTGGCAAATTCACGGCGAATTCATGTATGTGTCCACAGAACAGCTGTTTTCATTTAGAGGTAGTGTTCATTGTATATCAGTCATTGTTTATCTCGAATAGTTTGGCATCTTTTTTACGAATCGGACTGTAAGGCAGTGGATGATGGTACTCCGACAAAGTGGAATGAAAGAAATCGCGCTCAGAGTTGCTTCATAGGAAAAATTGCTGCTAGAAACTTTCATTTAAAATGAAATTTACACTTTATGGCAACTAATAAGTTGTTAAAACTGCTTTATATTTAATAATTTGCGAGTTGTTTGTCTTCACGTTCAATATTGCAGCATTAAAATCCGATTGGTTTATTATTGCATACAACGAACCCTGTGTGGTTTGTGTGTGTGTGCTGATTCGGAGTAAGTCAGCTGTTAGTTGCGCTACTAGTAGAGATATACTATGATATCAGTAGAAGTTTGATATCCCTACTAGACAGCTGCGGGTTATTTGACTAGTCATATAACCTCTCTGCGTGACGATAGTTTGCGTTAGCTTTCTCAGTTATTTTCTTAAGGCCAATATGAGAAATATAACCATGTGTTTGCTGTCCGTGTGTGGTTATGTGTAACGCAAACGTGTGTCAGATGTTATGGTTATCGCTAACGCTAAATGTTATGGTTATGGCTAACGCAAAAGCAGGCAAAATGTAATAGGTATGTGTAACTCAAAGGCACATAATTTGTGCAAGTCATGATTAACTGAAACACTTATCAGATATAGATTTATGTTGTAATGATTAATATAATACAAAGTTACAAAATTCTAACGTTTACAACAGTCATTAATATCTATAAATACATTTTTATATTACTAAAGATTCACAAAGTATAACTTTTCTCCGTTTGCCACAAATTGAAGGTTGCTTTGCTCGTCCATCTGAAAATATAAAATTTTAGGTGAATAAATATACAAACCTCGACTTGACTTGTGAAATAACAATAATTAGCACTATTTACCTTCCTTATCTGTGATTATAAGCTGGAATTGCACTGCCAAACTTCTTTTAAAACATTTTATACATTTTTTAAAGACGCACTTGCATTTTGTTCACAATTTTGAAGAAGAAGAAACACAAAGAAAAAGCAAAACTTGACAGAGAGTCTTGTGGATGTTAGTAATTTACAATTTTCGCTTGCATGTATTGGAGAGTGTGGTTAGGCCCGTTTAGTAGGAATGTTATCTGTCAAACGTTTGACAGGCACATCAAAATTAAGCTCATTGTTTACATCTCAGGCACTTTAATAGGGCCTATACACGATGCGTCTGAGTCAAGAGTCTTCTGTGTAAATGTTGACTCGCCGTCATTCTGGGCTCACTTGCGTCATTCATTTGTGAATAGTTTTCAACGCAGAAGGTTCATAATGAATATCTCAAACCTATATACTTCGATGAATTCCTTAATATCGAACTTATTGGCACACATTTGTGAAACTAAAATACATTTTTTCTTTTTGTTATTTAGTTTTTAAACAGTTCGGCAGTTAACTAAAAAAATGTGACGGGCGAGTCACAGCAAAATATCAAACTCATTTTGATGTTCTTGAGTCATGCCAGAGTCATGTCCGTGTAGCTACTACATACACATTTTTACAAATACACATAAATTGACTCTTGACAACAAATGATAGAAAGAGATGTGAGATGAAACCAATATAGAATATAAAAAAACAGGTGGTAAATTTTCTCACAATTTTGACGTCTATAGCCCTCGGTAAACGATCCGGCATACTCGTCATGCACTGTATATGTGTGCGTTTCGTGAGACACACGTACTTGTTGTCGGTTCTTGCATGATGAAAATCAAAAATTTTTGAGTTTTGCGCTTTGCTTGAACGTTTCGCAGTCTGCATGACATGCAATAGTGCCTCAGTTGAGTGCTGACATTCGAGATGAACAAGTGAGCGGAAGAAAATTACTTTGTACTAAGATTTAATAAATCGATTTTACACTAAAAAAAAAATCAACTTTTAACTATAAATATAAATTTAACTTAAATAAAAAATGGAATAAAATTAGTTAAAAGCTGGTTTAAAATCGAATAAAAATAGTTGAAATACCTAACCCCCCTCACAAAAAATCATCTTCCGACGACGACATATTACGTGCGCACGCTACGAACACTCAATTCAAATGGCGCATGACATTCATTTGCATGAACGTTTGCGGGTAAACGTCATGCACACGAAACGCACACATATACAGTGCATGACCTGCAATGCCGGATCGTTTACCGAGGGTTTATGCTATGATATCACACTTGGTATGATACACAATGGTAGTGTTGATCCGACATGCAGACAAACTTCTTTATCCATAAATCCATAGTCATAACCAGCATATGGTAACTTAATGACATATATTGTCATAACCATCAACAGCTGACAATTGCCGCCATTTGATAGTAAACTCCATCACCAACAACAAATTCCTTCCACTTTGCTGCACGATCAGCAATTAGCTGTTGTATATGTATATATGGCAGAAAAACCACAATTCAATTGGTTGGCTATGGCATGGTTGTGACGTTAGCGTTATGGTATGTCACCAAAATGTGTAAATATAATTTAAAAGGTGTGTTCGGTGAAAAATTTCAGTAAGAATTGTTCAGCTAAAAAAAAGAGAATAAAGCGTCTTACTCTCTCAAAGAGTGAAACTTGCCAAGTTTTTATCGAACCGGAATTAGTAAAAATTTTGCAAGAAAGCTGAAAAAACAGCTGTTCAGTCTCCTCAATGCAGACTGCTAGTTGTGCAGTCAATGATTCCACCGCGCCAGCACTAGTCACATTTTCTTACCCCATTTTCCATTAAATCACTCATTTCAGTGCCTTTGAAATTTTTAAATGTTGATTTAATTGTAGTTTTGTTGACAAAAAGTGCAAACAGCTGATTCCTGCTAACAGAATTTTGTGCTGCAAGAATTTGCAACTTCACCCAAATGACATGTCAAAATCGCGGTCTCTCGTTGCAAATTTTGCTGAGCTTTTTCCTCACCGAACAAAGCTACTTAATGTAAACTAGGTACAATATGCGATATGTAAACTTTTTCAAAATTGAAGTGCAAATGTTTACAAAAATTCAGGAAAAACTATTTGTTAGTTTATTTTGTTTAAACTTGAAATATTTTTAATACTTTTTAGAAAAAAATATTACATGAGAATGACGACGAAAAACCAAAAATGTATGGCTCCTCTTATCCACGTCTACAATCTGCTAATAATTATTATTGGTTTAAGTTGCAGCACTCAATGTACGATTACACCTAATTTAGTTATTTTATTGCAATAGCCAAATAATATACATATCTGTGCCGTTTTACCATAACAACTTAAGTCGACTGGAAATATTAGACCAATCAAAACTTTTTCTGTCGTTCAAATAACAAAAATGCTTCACAACTTAGCCGCGCCAGTTGGATTCAATCGTTTATAAACAAAATAATATAAAACCGATAAAAGTCTTGGAAACTTGCACGATTTTCTTATTCAAAATCGCTAGAAAATTTTTAGATTGGTCTAATTTCTTAAGTCGACTTAATTAGTTATGTTAAAACGACACAGATACATATGTACAAATATGGTTCTCCAAAACTCCTCCATTACTCGATTGTGATTTATAAAAATGTTATAACCAACACTCTATACATAATTGTTTTTTGGAAGATGAAAGTGAGTTTTTCTATTATTTGCCCTGCAATGTTTAAAGGTTGTATACCAAATACATATGTATATAGATATACACCAAACTATAGGGCGTAATTCCATACTCGCAAGGATATACTCTGGGAATAATAAAACGATGATCTTTGCTTCTACTAATAAGGTTATGCCATTCCATAAGCCGATTCAACTTTTAATTTCTTTGGTCATGGAAATATGTATACGAGTATGTACAAATGTAACGTGATTTGGACAAGTTCCGCTTAAACCAAGTCACAGTTAAATTTACGCCAAATGATTGTTTGCCTTGTAGCACTAAGGTTAAGATTCTATTTGATTCTATTATCGCAAGAACGTCACGTCCGCATTAATTTTTTGGAATTCTTTTATGGAGTTTCTTGGTCTACTGATAATAAATATTTAGAAGCTCATTCGAAAGATCCTAACGGAAATATCTCAAAGTGCTCCATTAGTTTCGTCTCTTTTTATGGGTACCATGGTATTAGTATGGATAATACTTGATCCAAGCTAAATTAACGGGACAAGTAACTTAAAAATTGGTTGCAAACTGTTTTTTTTTTTTTCTGTTATGAAAATTCTTCTCAGGAAAAAACCATCTGGCTTTGCATTAAAATGCCTGTAGCGTCGAAATTAATACTTTAAAGTGGCTGGACAAACATAAAGGCACACATAGATACTCCCAGCTTTTCCTTTAATTTGTAGGTTTAATGTCGAAATTCACTGAGAAATGATTGTACTGTCGAAATTCTAAAAAAGCAAAGTCGCAATCAGCTTGCCCACCTTATCATTTCGTCTTGATCTTCCGTTGATGTTGATATCTGTAAAATAAGACGCAGGTTAACATTAATCGGAGATGGTGGCTTTGAAAAAAGTTGTGGCGCATTGTGTATGGTTCTTAGGTTCAATCACATACTTATCTGATTCAAGGTTTTGAGAAGCGTTGTTGTACCGTGGCTGTACATACCCGAATCACGGCAAATTATTTAGTGAATGGTGAAATCGGCGTAACACAGACATTAGACGAAAGATCGTTAGAGTTTGTGATTAGCAAATAATGAGTTAAATTACATTTCATGTATACATGAAAATTGTATGTACATATGTAAGTTAATTCGCCTGTATCAAAATGACCTTTAAGGAAAAATAAATTGCATTATGTTGGCCTGAATCTAGATTCTTGAAGATTGTTGCTATGAAGTTGGTGTCGCTATTTTAAGTATCGAACATGTTTACTTAATAGGTCCCCAATGTTACGCGGATACTACAATACGAAAATGTGACTAACTCCCTCTAACCGTAAGACGGCTCAGAGAAATTGTTCCAAGAAAACTTCTATCTGAAACAAAAAGAATGAGACCAAAGTAAAAACAGACGACCTCCTTGATACTTTCTAAGAAGTATCAGACTACTCCAACAAGTTCATTTATTGATATGGAGAGAGAGGGAGGATTTGCAAGTACATATGGCTGATTCCTTGGAAACTGATATATTTCACATCGACTTTTTGTGAAATGTCAATGTTACGATAAATGACTTTTGAAAGTGTATACAGTGTAAATGGGGTATAAGAAATAGCCCCTGTTTCGCATTGCGCTACAACTTAACCCATTAACGCCCACTGTACCCATACTTATTCAAATATACAGTTTTGCTACAACCATTTCATAAACTGCTTTGAACGCAAGTGAATTATTCAGTTTCATATATAAACTATTAACCCCTTATGAGAACACATATATATTTGGTGGAAATTGAACCAAGAATTATTGTATTTTTTGTGTTTTTTAACGGTGGGCTATATATATATGTGAACAATATGCTCCAAAATCAGTTTGTTCATGTATTAACACTAAATAACAGTTATTCCTGTATCAAAACCAGTAGAAAAAAAAGTTGTGACATTTTAGGGTTGTGACATTTCATGTTTAATCTATTCTCATTTTAATATGGCTTAATATTTTTGGCCTTCCTTTAGAAATTAGATTAGATATATGTGTTTTAATTTTCAAGGAAAAATTACACCTAGTTTAGAAGAAAAGCTATGGTAAAGTTGTGACATGAGAAAGTGTGACACATATATTAAACGCAAAATCTTCCCAACCCGTCTTCAACATGGGAGCTGCTCTAGCACAGGTAAATGTTGACATTAGACTGAACATGTGTCAGAAAAAATTAATATTATATGTTAATTAATATTCGCACACGCCGACTGTGACCACCATTTTTTGATTTTTTACGAAACTGGAGAACAAAGTTTAGTCCTCTATAGGACCCTAGTCAAGCACATTATTTTTAAAAGAATTGTGGCATATTGTTACTCTCTTTGTCCTCTTTTAAAGCTTCTTCATGCAAATTTTGTTTTGATCACAATGCACAGCATATAATGCCAATAAAAGTACATGACCTCAGCAAAGGGACACTATAAATTGTGACTTTTTTTTTCTTTTTTGTGTGTTTTAAAGTAGTCCATGGTATTAAATGATTAAATTTTGCACTTGATTTATATTACTCGATGAGATTCATAAGACTGCATATCAGTTTATTTAAAAAAATGTCGGTTTGTTATAAATTTTTGCATTAAAGTCGGTGAACACAAATATATCAGTTTCCAAGGAATCAGCCATATGTATATCACGACGATATTCAGATTATCCAGATGCTTATACCTACAACATGAAATTTTTGAAAATACTTTCATGGAGGTGATCTATAAATTGCTCAAAAGCAAAGAAATGGAGTACTCCGATATAGAGTAGGTGTTCCTCTGCCAGGACATTTGGTGCATATTGAGCTATCATTTTTATATGAAAAAGGATTTCTTGAGAGTTCTCTGATGCTCCATCGCTTTTTGCAGGGCTAAGGCTGAATCTCATATTGATGTCTCTGCATAAGATATAACACTTGCTCTGGTACACCATGCGTATGGTCGATATCGTCAGCTTATAGTTTAAGCCTGCCAACTAACATTCAAAAAGGCAAAAAATATATTTGAAATTTCATTCAATATGAAAAAGCAAAAATTTCGCAACTGTGCTTCTTTTTGTGCACATTTTCGCTGCATATTCGTTAGTTATTTATACATGCTTTTTTTTACTTTTTGGACATTTTAGCAAAAATTCTGCAGAAAAAATTCCAAAATTTTCGTACAATTTTGGTGAGAAAACTAAGGCAAATACACAACCGCGAAAGCGTTAACAGGAACTACTACTTATATCCATACATTAAATATATTATACCATACTTGAAAAGTCCATATAATACCGTATCATTAATGAAGAAATCTTCAAAAACCGATACAAGCTCAGAAGATGAAGCTGATATTCCAATAAAATACGAACCATATTCAGATCATAGTATGGAAGAGGATACTGTTATTGACGATGCGGAAGCTTGTGAAAATCCAATATACTATGAAGAAGAAGATGATGATGCTGTGGATATAAGTGCACCCGAACAAAATAAGAGATCACACATATCAGATGAAGATGACACTATAATCGAGGATGATGAACAACAAAATGAAATAAGTCAAATTAGTGCGCTTAACCAAAAACGTCCCAAACTCAGCACAAGCTATGCGTCATCATCCACTGCAGTTCATTCCAAACTTAAACATCCAGAAATTGATGAGGAAGATGAAGAAACTTATAAAACATTTAAGCAACAACGTGAAAAGAGTGTGAATAGCACTTTAAGCAATGAACTTCCTAAAATAACATCTAGCCAAATTTTAACATTTGCGAATAATTCCAAACGAAAAACAACACATTTACAAGTTCCAGATACGAATGATCCTACAAAGCAGTTTCTACTAAGTTTACTGCCAGATCTTAGTGAAATGACAAACTCACAATTACGTCATTTTAAGAGTAAAGTCCTTTTGCTGGTCGAGGATATTTTAAAGGATAATACAACTTAATTTAGTATTAAAACAAAAAAAACAATTTAATTCTTTTTAAAGTCATGGTCTGAAGTATGCATCTTTATGTTTCGTTTTTAAAACTTATTTTAAATAAATGTAGTATGAGACTTTTAAAATGTTTGGATAGGAAAGCGAGTTTTTACTGGATTTCATAGGATGATCTTTTACTCAGTCGTAAATATATAGGTAGGTTAAAAGGCGTATTTTTCAGCAAAGAAAATAAGTTGGTAAACTAAGAACCTACTTTTCCGAGAATTTAACTCTTATCAAAATTTATTCCAATATTTTGGTATTTTCCTTACGTGTGGCAATGTCAATGTTAAATACCTAATTCGCAATATTACTTATCAAATAATGTTTAGATTGCTGAAATTAGCTCAAGCGAAAGTTAGTTGATAATCTAAAACTTTTTACTGCGTTTGTTTGGTTGTTGTGTTTTCCGACATTGTGGATACTGTATTTATATTGGAACGAATTTCCGTCGTCCCTTGTCAATTTTGGTTTTGTAGCAAACCGGTTTCGTCGATGCGACATCTCAATGCTTTATTTCGTTTGGAAATTCGTTCCAATATAAATCCAATCTAAAACTTTTTAAGTTAAACAGCCCTCGTAAACGATATCGGATATTGATTTAAAATAACTGAAGAATGTTCCCGAATATTGAATCCTGACAGACATCTTAAAAATGAATTGCCAAGAAAATGTACACAGGGTGCTCCATTTTGCGCCACATTTCATTTTTATCAAGTAATTGTATGTATATGTATTCGCTTTAATATTTTTCAACATTTTAGCAAAAGCATTGAAGAAGAAATGGAAAAATTTTCGTACAATATTTGCAAGAAAACTCAGGGAAAGGAAATATGGAATAAAGGCAGATTACAAGGCACATTACCTACAGCACCACTTAGTATTTTTAACACCATTCATGAAAAAATTGTCTGAATCAATAAATAACTCCACCGTATATGACAAAGATTCAAATGATGCAGCGGATTTTGAAAATGAAACTCATTCAAATCATGATACGGAAGAGGATAACGATTCGATAGATATCTATGACAACCCAGACCCAATTTATTGTGCTGAAGATGGTGATTCATTACCTCCAATAGATACGACTCCACCAAATAATAAGAGTTCATATAGCTCAGAAGAGGATGATGTACAACAAAATGTACCAAGTCCAAATTGCACTCAGGAGCATAAGCGTCCCAAACGTTTGGAAGTTGATAATAGGAGTAGCCCTAAAAAACACTTTCTACTAAGTCTATTGCCAGACCTCGAAGAAATGTCAAGCGCTCAAATGAGGCAATTCAAAGTCAAAGTTGTAATGCTTGTCGATGATATTTTAAAGGACACTGCGACGTAATTCCACATTTTAATTTATTCAGCCATATTCATAGTCAATATTAAGTATGTATGTACTAAAGTTAGTTGTGGCAATTTCCAACTGTCTATTCATCAAAAAAACTGTAGCTAACTTTAATTATTTACCTGACTTCGACTTTGACTTGACGTCCCATTCGCTTTAGTTTTAAACTATACCTGAAATATTTAAGTTTATGTTGCGCTTTTAAATTTTAGTTACAGTAAATAAGATCATTGCCAATGAGGTATGAAATAAAAATTGGATTTTCAGCAGATCCGGCAAATGTGTTCTTACGGAATATTTATATTAATATATACATATGTACATACCCTGCAGAAAATTGGATTAGCTCAGAACATTCCCGTTTGGGGACACCACTAGTCCTAGCTCAATCCCGAAGCAATGCTTTCAACTGTCTACTTTAACATGGAGTTGTCATTGGTGATGGCAATTCTCACCAGTGCATTACATGGCAACCCATCCTGAACCGGTTGCCATTCGGACAGTCTTAAGTTAGTTTGGCTTTGGCTAGTTTTCAACCGGTTCCATTTGGATAGTTTGGGCGTAGTTCTGCTTATGGATGAGTGATTATCGATATCCGATACTTCATAGAGCCTTTTAGCTAACACTTTGATAACAGGTACGGAACGCGTCATGAAGTGGATAGCTCAATACTGTCGCAATTTTACTGCAGGGTACGTATTCCATGTTTTTCTTTCCTTACTTAACCATCCGAACGCCTTCAATCATTACCTAACCTTATTAAGCTGTATCAATTGATCTAATTATTGCACAAAATATAGTTTCAAGTATTGGACTAAAATCCAAACTATACTCAACCCATATCTTACAAACACGATGATCCTTTTCCGCAGGCAACCTTAAACCCAAGTTATTGGGTCGTTAACAGCAACGATATAAAACAGCTGATTCAACGAACCTTATGAGAAATAGTGCAATCGATTACATAGTGCTACAAAAAAAAAAAGTAAATACACTCATCAAGCGACCTAGCTGAGATTGTTTATCTAGTCAAGTGTAACACGAAACGGTATTTGAAAAATCCGCTATGCCCTCAAATTTTTTGTTATTGTTAAAAAACCGTTTTCTCAGTTTCTACTTAAAAAAAATGTATTAAAAAACCAATTTTCAACCGATTTCAAAATTCTCAAAGATTTTGGGTAGCAATCTTCACTGTAGCACAGTGTTATATCATATTTCCCTATCCATAACGGAACCTTGCCGACCGATTGTATGTTCGTTTTTCTCTTACGTTAAGGATACGACTAGCCAGCGGAACCAATGGTTGAACCTTACCACTTCAGAACAAATTGTAGAGCTTATAACCATGTGAACCTCTCTAATCGGTAATGCAATCAATGTAACGTCGATTCTGG
This sequence comes from Sphenella marginata, assembly GCA_951509765.1. Taxonomy (NCBI): domain Eukaryota; kingdom Metazoa; phylum Arthropoda; class Insecta; order Diptera; family Tephritidae; genus Sphenella; species Sphenella marginata. Next base: position 66,314,421 of record OX608081.1, on the reverse strand, counting down.
TAACGCTGTCAAAAACGAGAAATGAACAACAGAGAATAAGAAGTCAGATGTGTCGTTAAGTAAACCAACGAAGTAAACAACCCACAATTTGTGGTTATTATCTGTTTTGTTAAATAAACAGAGTACAATTTGAAGTTTAAGTAAAAATTATAATATTATATTCATATTATTATTATTAAAAAAATGGTATTTGAGTATGTTTTATCGTTTATGGAATCGTTATAAATGAGTTAGTGAATGGCATATTCGATAGTGCAAGCGACGGAATCGTTTTATAAAACTTCGAAAAATCGTACCGAATCGCATCATTATAAGTTAGTGAATTCCACTACAGATCTAGCCTCCGCGTTTGAAGAGTTCGTATGCATATGAAATCTTGACACATGTTTGTTTAGAGACTGAACTGAACAGAACTGGGCTTTTTATCCATATATACCTCGCGTCAAATCCTTATTATTTTAGATATTTTCTCAGCAAGAAGAAGCTTCATCGTCTTGTGTGGTAAGTTAATAGTATAGCTCTCATACGCCTTGTACGCTAGAGGAGAGTTGGTGCATAAGACCAGAATGACCAGTTCGAAATAAGTTTAATTTTAACTGTAGTTTAAACTATAGCCCTGTAAAACTAACAAATAAGTTCAGCAGCGGAATTCCAGAAATGCTTAAACAGAGCTCTCACAAAAATGGAGGTTTCCCTACAAGTGTCGCCAAAATCAGCCTAATTGCATTTGAAGATATTACTTTCAGAACTCCGCTGCTGCACAATACGCTAATACATGTTTAATTAGTTTAATTTAACGCAAATCCATGTACATATAAGTATAATTCGTCCATCCCATCATTCTATAGCTCGTAATTCTTTCCTTACTTGCATGAAGTAATTTCGCTTTTTTTTTAAACATTTTAGCAAAAGTTCTGCAGAAGAAATGGCAAAACTTTCGTACAGTTTTCGTCAGAAAACTAAAGCACAAAGACAATGGGGACTACGAAAACAGCCAGTACTACCTAAATGATTATCTACAGTTTTTAGTACCACATTTAAAAAATCCACAATGGATTCAAATGAAGCAGGTATCTTCAATGAATAACATGAACGCGGACGATGAAAATGACGATACAGACCATTATGACATAAATTCGTATTATAATTTGAAAGAGGGAAATGATGATGTACAAGAAATCAATGATAACCAAGACTTCATTTACTATGATGAGGATATTAATGCAATGCCGTTGAATACGACACAACAATTTGAGCGTAAAAGCCCAAATGAGGATGATATCGTCAGCGAAGATGATGCAGATTTTGAGGAGGAACAAGGCGAAATGGGTGTACATAATATTTTTAGCAACAGACGTACTGAGCTCAACACAAGCTATGCTTCATCATCCACTACAAATTATACCCAGCTTGGAGTTGTTGAAGAGAGTGATCCTAAAAAACAGTTTTTACTAAGCCTATTACCAGATCTGAATGAAATGACAAAATCACAATTACGCCATTTCAAAAGTAATGTTCTTTTGATTCTAGAAGAGATTTTGGAGGATAATGATACATAGTTCAAACCGACAACTAGAAGTTTTCTTGGCAGTGACAGCCGAATTTGACACTGCCTTATTCGGATATTATGAAAGGTTGCTCAAGCGAAATAGAGAATAATAGGGAGATGTGGTCCTTTTTTGGTGGAAATGAGAGTATAAAAGTGCTTTAACTGGAATATTAGTATTAAGTGTGTATTTTAAACAAAGTTCGTGAAATCGAAATTAAATGGAATAATCGTTTATTTCAGTGCCTTTTCAAGATAATGAAACTGCAAATCGTGCCAAAATTTTCCTAAAACGAGTAAGATATCAATGTGATTTTTATTATTACGAAAAAAATGCTGTTTAGCAACTGTACACTTTTTACTTAGATAAGTTCTACTGCTAGTATTACTTAGTTTTTCTTTTATTTAAATTTTTTTTTACTTAAGGGTTGTATGCGGTTGATAAGAAAGAAATATTTTTATCTAAAATGATTGGTAAGTTATCCACTCTGGTTTTGGAAGAAATAACTGAAAAACTGGGAGTGAAAAGCAAACAAATTTTTAAAAGTAAAATAAAACATTTTCTGCAAAGATAGACCAATGGGGTTTCCAATTAAAAGCAAGAAATATACATGTTTAGCCCTTTTAGTTGAAAAAACGATTTGTATACATTTTAATGAAACGACCCTTTTTTACTAAGCATTTTAAAAACTACGCAACTTACATGCACAAAAAGCAATTTCCTTTTTACTCAGCCTTTCAAATGAGATTCAACTTGTTTACCGCTTCACTCAGTACGCAGTTCAAAATAATTCATAAGTTTTCTACTACTTATTGCAAAGTATTTTTTTAGGCAAAGGTAAGTTCCAGCAAGAAATAAATGTTAATATTTCATACTGAAGCAATAAATAATATTTCTTGAGATTTTTATTTCGAACCGCATACAGCACATTACTCTTTGATCCTTCTTTTGTGTACTCATCTTTTTTTAAGTATTTTTACTTTTATATAAAATTGACAGCATACAAATAAAAACAGCTGCACGGTTTGAGAATTAAATTAAGTGAGCTAGATAGTTGCAACTGTCACGAACTGTCATTGTGGAGAAAACCGCTACTAATTGAATCATGACGGCATAGTTTTAAATATATAATAATTAATTTCAATAATTTAGTTTTAACTTTTTATATGAAATATGTTTACGTGATACAAAAACTTTTTTCCAATAAATAAGACACATGCTTTTTGAAATGAAAGTGTTTTTTGTTGAAGTATAAGCTTTCCCTCGTACAAGGTAAGATGGCAAGGTTGGTTTTAATTTTTTAACTGCACTAAAGGTTGTTTTTATTAAAAAAGCAACATATCAACTATTTAAAATGTTTAGAACAAAAACGGGTATTGTACATACATATATATTAAAATGGCAACCCTCATAATTTTTAATATTCAAAGCGGATTCGTTGTTTGGTGATACGAGTATGCAGGTGATATGGCTGTGCTGTAGTCACGGTCTTTCTGCATTAAAATCTCAAATTAAGATAGATAATAAACCACTGAAAAATAATTATATGCAAAACATAAGAATTTGTTTTCCGTTTTATACAATAAATGAAAAACTCACCTTAATATGATAAAGTAATTCTTTATACTTTCTTATCTTTGAACGTTTTAGCTACAACTCTGCGGAAAAAGTGGTATAATTTTCGTACAATATTATTGAGAAAACTTAAGAAAAAAGAATTACGCGTAACTTCATATACACACTACCTTTATTCACAACTCAAATTTTTACTACCATACATGAAAATCACACAAGACATTGGATCAGTAAAGAGATCGGGTAAAATAAGTAGAAGAATAAGAAAACAGCTTAAAGGATATGCTGGAAACCAAGGTAAAGCAAGTAGGGTTCGTATTATGGATGCCGGCAATGTTATACATGAGAGTGACTCTCACCAAGATCGAAATTGTTACGCAGATTCGATGGATGCAGCAGTTGAAAGACCTCCTAGCCCAGAAGAAGGTGAAGTCGTCGCCGAAGATCATGAAAACTTTACGCAGGAACAAATAGAAAACCGTTCTTTTAGCAAGGATCTTCCTATAATAAATGCAAGCTATGATTTATCGCAACGTTATTTAGGAACTGCTGATTCTAGTAATCCTAGCAAACAGTTTTTATTAAGTTTATTGCCAGATGTCGATGACTTGACAATTTCACAAATGCGCCAATTTAAAATAAAGGTGCTTTTGCTTGTTGATGACATTGTTAATGATAGTGCCACATAATTAAAAAAAAATATATATATATTAAAATTACTTTTTGAAAACTACTTGATACTAGTCTTAGAAAATATTACGCTGTGCTCTTAAAATTTATGTGAAATCAAATATACGTCCGTGCCTATTTCGATAATGCTTTAAAAAAAAAATCGATTTTTATTATAACAAACGGGTTGGCGAAATGCTTCAAATTTTATTAAATGAAGGTAGTTGCGGAATTACAGATTTTATTTAGGTTATCTACATATACAGTGCAAGCCAATTGCGCGATAAAAATATATTTGTGCATATTCAGTATTTAAATATATTGGAACACGCTTACAGAAATCAGTAATATCTGCTGGTAAGGGGTTTAGAATTTGCCCGAGGTAGGTATACCGGTCGTAAGGGGCGAATAACATGTGCAAATGTAATTACGTGCAACTCGATGGTTGATCTACGGATATGATCATGACCCAACACTCCCTTACACCTTCGGGGAGTAGTTCTGTTATTACCACAACAACATAAGCATACCAAACAAAATTGGCGCAAGTAGGTATAGATCCCTGCTGCACGCCGAGTAAAGATCATTCATCCCAGAGCAACCACTTTTAACTTCTACCACCGATTACTAAGATAATTTTTCTATGCACTTGCAGAGATTCCAAAGTAGTGTTTTAATTTAAATAAATGTATGAAATGATCAACTGTGTCACAGGCTTGAAAAAAGTCCAAAAGTGTATCAGCAGTCAATCTTCAATAATCTTGAGTAAAGCTGTTGCAGAACTATGTCTGGTACTATAACCAGACTGCAAGTAGGTTACTCTTCCTTTTTCCAAATTTTAGAAAGAGAGACTAATATTCTTATCGCCTAAACGAATAAAGCGGATTTTAATATTTCGCATCATCGAGTTTGTAATTTAGAAACAGTTGACTTTGTAGTCTGCAGACCACCTGACGTTTATAATGTCAGTCTTTGCTTGAAAAAACAGTCTTTTTAACTTTAACTGTGAAGTTATAATGATTTCTGACATAAGAACAGATTGGTCTCTGCTTTACACATAACTTAACGACCCAGTCAGTTTTTGGAGTTAAAAGTTAAATCAAAGCTGCAACAATTTTCATTTTTTTTTTTATTAGAACTCTAATGGCCATTTTCTCGACTGCCTGCTAAAATTTATCTCTTCTTAAAACAAAATTTTGTTTTCAGTAGTGCCTGTTAAATTTATTCCGTCGACAAATTTAACAGGCAGTCAATCCAACCTTTAAAATTTGTCGGTCTGATAAACTTAAAACAGCTGATTGTCAGTTGAAATTATTTCGACTTTTAAAATTACTATAAAACAAATAAAATTAAAAATTGCTATGAAAAATCGGCGTGCGGTTTGTATTCATGCACTGGATTCACCCAGCCGCTGGGATTTGTCTTTTCACATCTGTTTTTGGCATGTCCTCTCTTTTCGTAGCAGTGCTACCATATTTTCAAAAGTTTCGTGAAAGTTTTCAACAGGAGGTTGAGAAAATTAAGTAGAATTTATCTTCCCGAAAAATTTATCCGCTGGTTGGCTGATCCTGCCTTTAACAGGAGGTCGAGGAAACCGCCCTAAATGATTAATAAAAAGTAAGTCTCTCCCGCCAAGTTACAACGGTTTTTAGCAGTTGACAGTGAATGTAAATAATTAACGAGCAAAAATACTAACAGGATAATTAAAAATTAGTAAGTGATTTTTTTTGGGGCTAAAATATTTGTTGGAGATTTTCTCTGGCAACACTGATTTGAGTTTGGAATTACGATCCACATCATCCACTGTTGCTTCACAATCGCCGTTGTCGCCTTACGACAGATTTGCGATTCTTACCAGCAACGCGGACATTTTACCATTTGAAAGACGACAAGTTGTATTATCGGGTTGTTCAGATGTTTCAATTTCGGGACAGTCGAGTTTAATTTATTGTGGTTTTCAATAATGGATTTACAGAAAAATATTAATATACGCCTTGTACAATGTGTTGAGAAATATCCATTTTTATATAATACCCAACTTAAAGCCTATCATAAACATGATGGCAAAGACGAAGCATGGGCAGAAATCGCAGCGGAGTTGAATAGCACACGTAAGTACATATCTATATACCTACAAAGTGTTTTGTTTTGTTGACGAGCACACATACCTAAATGGTTGTTGACACACTTCTGTCAAACGTCAGGGTTGCCAGTGTAATTTACATATCAAATTTTATTTATATCGCCGCCAATAAGTTGCCGACCAAATTCCAGGGTGGTTTTCCATGCCATTACGTTTTATTATGCAAACGCCCAAGAATTGTTGATAGAAAAGTATTCGGTAATTCTACTCGACCACACTTAACTGGTAAAACTCGTCCTAAAATGTCGGGAGAGGTATCAAAAGACGCGGGTTGACTTCGCTATCAACTACGCTACGAGGGCTGAAAGTAGATTATTTATGTTTGTCAGTTGACCTTGGATGAATATTATAGAAAGGTGTCCTGTGCATAAATACCAATGGGTTTACGATAGCCACCGGATGCAAAAACACATCTGTGTCACGCGTTAGGAGTCTCAGAAATCATAATCCGCATCTGGAGAACAATTATTTTTTGTAGTTTGAAGATACTTATGTTTAAGCAAAGTTGAAAATTGTCTGTCAATTATGCATGCTTGTTGCGGACACAGATATAGGGTGTGCCGAAAAGTGTAGAAGCGTGTTTTGAGCAGAAATACTAGGGATCGCTTAGCCGATGTTGGACCGGCTAAGGCTTATTTTTGAAATAAACCCAAAAACTAGTTCTGCACATAAAAACCATAGATCACGCACCAGATTAAAGATCGGCCTGTGGTGATGTTTTGGGATTATTAAAATCTCACTCTTGGGACCGAAAAGCGTCTTTTGATACCAAAATAGACATTTTTCAATGAATATTAGCACTCAGCGGCGGTCTTAGCCTATTACCATATGATGTATCACGCCCCTACTTGGCATCAGACCAGTAGTGGAATTCACTAACTTTTAGCGATTCGATTCGGTTCGATTTTTCGAGATTTTCAATAGCGATTCGGTTCGCTTGCACTATCGAATATGCGATTCACTAACTTATCTATAACGATGCGGGCAAAGGATTTCTCATCTCGCTATAAAACATACTCTATGTTCTCAGATGCCATTTTTTAATAATAATTACATATATGGATATAGTATTATTATTTCAATTTTTAATAAAAAAAATCAAATTATGTGCATTTTATTTAACGACATAGAAAACAACTGCAAATTGTGTGTCGTCTACTTTGCGAAACAGCTGATGGCGAACACTCGAAAATCGAGAAAAAAAAAGTTAGTGAATACCAATATCGTGATCGATATCGGTTAGGACGAAATGTCGATTGCGAATGTCGTAATCGAAGTTAGTGAATTCCACTACAGGGTTCTTTTTAAGTTTTTTGCCAATAACTTGGAAACAACTCGCCTTTTGATACTTATCAAATTTTTGGACGTGTTTTAGCAATTGACGTTGAATGTGAAGTTGACGAAAAACAACAACAACCCCTTTTACGCAAAAACTTTATAGGAGACAAAAACCAAGTTCTACGGGAGATAACTTTTTTGTTGATCTGTTGAAATGTCCGTCACAAATATTTATGTTTAGCATTAATATATCTGTGATCAGCTAAGGACACCAAAGAACTTTTTGCATTTTTCACCAGAGCGCTTTGAAAGTTAAAATTGCCTGGTTCATTGCTGATTTATGATGCCTCTCACCTCTTATTACCCATCTAATATGTCCTCACGGAAGGATGGGCCGAAATGACCTAGAAGAATCCACGGCTCATTCCAAATAGCTCCTGCAAAAGGCTGGCATAACGGCGAATATATATCCCGCAAAGGACTGGCACTTTCAACAGAGCTTTCCAAAACCTTCGGGGTTAAAAAACCACTATTTTCGGGACAACAATTAATAATTTTCGTTTGATAGATGGCATGAAGTTGGTAATGCCAAATTTTTGCAAAAAATACTTCAAGAAAGGTGGCGGGTTGATTTCGGATCCGCTTAGGGTTTTTAGGTAAAAGGAAATGTGTGTCTTGGACCCTGATTAAACTTCGTACGCAAAAAAATTTATTAAATTTCTTTTGTGTTATTTATTGCCCCTTTCTTTTTTTTACAGCGGAGGTGGTGAGGCAGAAATGGAAACGTCTGCGCTCTGTTTTCGTTGGAACACTCAAACAAATGCATATGGGGGAACTAATTAAACCGTATTATTTGCACGAACATCTGCAATTTGTAATTCCACATTTGCTGGTGCCTTGGGACCCTGAAAGGCGATCTAAGCAATTGTTAGAGGAAAGCGAACAATTGTGGTCGAAAAACAAACGCCCTACAAACAATGGTTCCGATGAAGATTTAGACATATCGGAGTATTTTAAACTAGTGGAAAATCCACAACAGTCCGATGAAGCAAATAGTCATCTGGATGATACAGCAAATACTGAACCAGCGCAGCATACACAGCGAGCACTAAGCTCAAATAAACGAAAACGATGGAATTCGACGGACTCTGAAAGGGACAACTATCCTCCAATTAAGGAATATAAAAGAGACAAATTAAAACCAAAACAAAAATATATATCTGCCGAACCTTGGTCGGAGTTATCTAGCGACGATACGGAAGATTATGATCCGAAAACACATTTTCTTTTAAGTATGCTGCCAGACGTCGAGGAAATGAACAATTCACAAATGCGCTTGTTTAAGGCAAAGGTGCTTTTGCTCATAACTGACATTTTGGATAACACAATAGATGATGAAATATAATTTTCCCTTAAACGATAATGTTTGATGTGTGTATTAATTTGACGATGTGTGTATTAATTTGATCAAAAACGGTACGGCTAAAATAATTAGTCAACTGACCCCGAACCATATGGAAAGTTTCCGTACTTCTACCTCCATGTTTTTAAGAGCAGCGGTAGACATTACACTTGAATACGTTTTGGAGTTCCAGTAATTCGATTTCTGTAGGTTATTGCTTAGAATAAAATGGCTAACTTTGCTGTGAGTAAAATTGTATCTCGAGGTTAAGTTAGTTATCCGCTTTGTTAATAATTTCAACCTGGTTTTTAGCCATTCATCGGTCTGAGGAGTTTGCTGAAATTGTTTGTGGTAAATGTCCAATCTTTCCATTACCTAATTCAACTTTCAGTTTCTTTCGGTTTATATTTGAAAACTATAAAACCCGTCCACGCTTCGCTGCGTCATGGGGCTTATAATCGACCAAGTCTGATTTTAATCATTACATTTCCGAAACCCATTGAGATATGGATTTAGGCATTTCTTCCCTTAAAGAAGTACCTATAAACAACACACATTCGGCCCGATTTGTATATAATCGGGATTGAGTATTCAGTTACCCTCTCATCCTTAGTTGAGAGCACAGAACCGGTCTTAGGTATATTTCTTCGTACCGGTGCGTTGACCGTTTTTAATATTTAGCACCTCAAACATAGCACAGTATGTGATTGTATGCATGTATATAGATATCCCATATGGTCGTATATACATACATATGTACATACATATGCAAATCTATAGAAGGTGCGAAAATTAAGTAAAAAAAAACACTGAGAATGAGAAAGGCCTAAACAGGTAACAAACACGTTGGAATCATTGGACAAAGTAAGAAATTCAATACGATTGAATGGGATAAAGCTGGTTTAGCCTAGAAGGAATTAACAGCTCAAATAACACGAATACACTTTTAATTTATGCAGCATTGTACACAAATATACGAGTATACATGCATACAATTACACTTTTGAATTGAAGGAATAATTGCTAGTGATGCACAGCACCGAGTAACCATACCCGATGACTCGCATCATAAAATGAGGATAAAGGTACCGAACCGCGGCCCCAAAAGAGGCGAGCAATTAGTAAAAAGTAATGGAAGCTTCATTTGGTAAGAAAAGTTCTAAGAGGCCATCAAGTTAGGTTGATACGGCTAGGCCGATGCATATATCAGGCCGACAGACACAAGAGAGCTGAGAAGCTCGATGCAGTTTAAATTCTCTTAATCTGCTAGGCTTGGTGGGTTGAATTAACTTCTTCTATTGGACTATGGCGTGAGAAGTGTTGGAAACTTTGTTAAGAAATCTAGTTCTCAATATATGTACGTGCACTGGAGGCGCCCCAACCTATTAGGAAAAGGAACTATAGGCATATCTAAAGGCTCATTTTCACGAAGGATGTGGGAAACTCATCTACTCCACATTTTCTTTAAAAGTTTGTCGGACACAGAGAAATATACGGATGCTACTGAAATGCTAAGGTGTTTCGTAAAAGCTGCAAAAGAGTTCGGACCTACATCGGGTAAGATAATTGTGCTGCTTTTCTTGCTGTCTAAAGTACGCTTTAATTGCAGTAGTTAAACCCTTATTAAATGGAAGTCTTCCTCTAATGCCTTATATGCATCGAAAAATCAAAATCGGCAACTGAATCTACTCTTTACTATACATCTTATCTGATAAGAATATTAGCGCTAGAAATATTCGAGTGCCTACAAATTTCTTCATATAAGCTCAAGCTTCTCAAAATGTAGTCGACTTTATTTCTTCCCTCACTTAGTCGAGGGATGGTAGATGCAGGAGAAGGTTGAATGCTTTCGTTCTAGTAGAGGCAAGAGCGCAACCTGCCGAGGGAGCCTAGAGTCATGCTAGCTCAACTTCGTACTGGGTATTGTAACAGGTTAAACTCTTACTTATCCAGACTGAACTCTACCATACCAAATACTTTCCCTGGATGTGGTATACCCTGCCCACGATACTAACACCAGTATCAATCTGGTCCAACCCTGTTGAAACTGTGTGTTTGCTTGGATTTCCCATTAGGCAGGGCGAATCACCGTATTAACAACAACAAATACAGCTTCACTGATAAGACGGCTTTCGTATGCTTTCCAGATGCGGTGAGATGGCATTACTTTCCTATAATAACCAAGTTTTGTGATGAAAAAAGGAAATGCAGTTAGCTCATGGCGAAACCCAAACGGAAACCCCAAAAACCGGTTCTTAAATTACCGGACACAATACATCACTAACATTTGCAGGCATTTATATTCAAAAGCCTTCACAGCAGTTAAAGGTCTTGACAGTGACAGCACCCGACCCCGTGCGCAACTGCAATTAGTGCGAATGCCAATTAATGGTAACAGAAGTTGTTTTATGTTATTGTTGCTACATTTTGTTACAAATGAAAACAAATTAGTACAAAAGTGAGAGAAACAACAAAATAAGGTAATACAATGAAGTGCAGATTTACAGATGTTTTACTCGAAAGGGCATCGAAGTTAATAAAAAAAAAACAAATGATTTAAAATTAAAAGAATAAAATAAGAAATAAAACACCGTCCTGAAATTACAATAAAATAAAATAAAGAGAGACTACCAGTCTGGACTATAGCTGGAGGATTTTTTAATTTTCGAAGTACCGCCTCTGTAGAATTCTAAAGAAAAATTGAAGGGTGCGGCCGAAAGAGGTAGGTTCAAAATAAGGTCTGATAGCAATAATGCCCCAAAAACCTATACAAAAAAAATTCTGTCGATGACGGATGGTTTGAAACAATATATATAATACTTATGTATATGTTTGAAACTCAATAATAATAAAGCAACGGGAAATAACCGACTATGTTCAAATCAGATTTTTCTTGATTTTTTCAAAAATGTTACACAGAGTAAAACTTGTGTTTTTTTGTTGGATTTTATTGTACAGGTAAGTAAAGTAATGTATGTGTGTACAGTTTAATGAAAATTACAAGAAAAGAAATATGAGTAAAACTGATTTCAGTGTCATAATTTGCCAATAATTGCCGCATAGAAATTGCATAACTAATATTCGGTAAAAGTAAAGAAACGCTGAAAAGGGAAATCAATCAAGTAAGCAAGTTCATGTGTGGTATCTAATTACGGAAACTTAGTTCCTGATGATGACAGTCTCGAAACATAATTTTTCCAACAGTTTGTAAATAACGACCTGGTGCACATAGTGGGTGAGAGGCTTAGAATATGACTGCTGCAGGATAAGTGAGCCATCGGAGGCGATTAAAATCCCCGATTCCATGACTGCACATTACCGTTATGCTTCGGAAACCTTCGCGGCGTGTTTTGGTAGTATAACAACAACATTTTAGTTGAGATGCATATGATAAAGTTTATCATAACCAGACATTGAGTGAACGGCCCTAAATGAATTAGTCTCAGTATAATCTCTTAAGAGTTTATTCTCACGAGTTTTTTCGGGGTTTTTATCTATGTATTTATGTGAAAACATAAATGAAGAAGGGATATGGATTGATGGGAACTCACCCATGTGGTGAATACCTGTCGAAATTATGTGCTCAAACTTTGAATAAAGTTGTTATAAAACTTAAAAATTACCGTCACGAACTTATATACTCCTATGTAGTTATGTAAATGAGTGCCATGCAATGAAAAAGATTTTTTAAGCAAAAAGTGAAGATATTTATAAAAACTTTTGCGTATGAAAAAATATATAAATATGGGTACATTCGACTAAACAACTATTTTTTGTTTTTGTTAAATGGGTGGTCCATAATCATAGTCGTTGCTTAACACGCGTTTTAACTAAAATCTTAACTGAACTTAAAAAAATTTAGAATGTTGGTCAATCATAGTCATATTAAACAAAGATTTTAGCTAAAATGAAATGTAACAGGGTCCTCTTATGAAAAAAAAAAATAAGTGGTGGTATCAAAGAGCATAGATTAATCTATCGCACAACTCCGTCTTAGACATAAAATATATTTTATTATCATGTTAAAGTAGATAAAACTCTATTTCAATTTAACCATTATTTTTTAGAATGCGGGAAAAACTGTAAACGTTTTAGACTTTAATATTAATTTTTAGAAATCTTGGTTGGTAGTCTAGATTTTTTGGAATGATTTATTTCATTTAATAAACGGTATTTACATACATATATTTTTTTCTTAGCTGATTTTTGCTACTTCAATAAATTTCCAAAGCACAAACCTTAAATCAGAAAACCATATCAATGTATAAACTTTAAAGCTTGATTACGGGATTGGCCTGCTGATGAATTTTTTTTTTTCCCCCACAAAAATGTATGCCGTTAAAGAAGTTTTGAAAAATCGCTTTTTTAATTCAAATGTTAGACAAGTTGAAAAAATTTTAATTGACAATGATAGACTTATGATACTTATGTACATACATGTCTTGTGATGCCATCATTTGCTTTAATGGTGTTACCAATCAGGCGGGTGCCGACATTTCTCATTAAGGGTCGTCCGTACGTTAAGAAGGTCCTACACCACTTCCTCTATGTTAAGGAGTGCAGATAAGGCATACAACAGAATTATGTAAGTTTGAAGGTTCGGATTAGGAAGAGAATGCAAATGTCGACGATATTGAACATGAGTAAGGAAATGAAATGAATAAGTGCATGAGAGTGTGGTTGGTGCCTTGCAGTCTGCAAAACATAAATGTTCAGGATATTTTTTCATTTTCTTAGCAAAAGATGTAAATAAGCTTATCTGAACAACCCTGTATATGCTACGAGATCTCTATCGCACAAAAATTTGTATAAATACATACATACTTCATTCATTTCCGGCTGTTACTGTAGGGTATAAGCGAAACGTTGAAACTCCATCTGTTTGGCCTTTTTGTTTCTACTAACCAATTTGTCTTCAGTTGAGGTATCGTCAATGTCAATGTCCGCTGCTATTTAGCGCTATTTGTTGTTGCTTTTTAATACAACAGTCAAGTAATTTGTTTGCGCTATCGAAAAGTTTTATTGTCATTGTTTTTGGTGTTGTTGTTTTGCATTGCAAATTAGTAGTGTAGTACATATTCTTATTACTGTTGTTGGCATTGTTATTGTCCCATCAGTCATTGCACAGCTGCTATTTTTACTACTTTTAGCCACCTCCGTTTTGTTTTTCTTTTCCATTTTTTGCTCCGCATGCGTGCACAGGGTTGATTCATAATGTTTTTTATTTTTTTATTCTGCTTCTGTTTTTTGCTTCATGCATTGAAGTAGGTACTTAGTAGATACAAGTGTAGATATATTTCATAATAGGGAAGTTTATATGTATTAGGTATTTCGTTGTATGTGATGCGTACCGGTGACACGGCCCACAAGGTCAAGTGCAGAGAGCGTGCCTCTGTTGCTACTGTTACTTCTTTGCTTGCGACAACACTATAAAAAAACGGTAGAAATGAGTAGGGATACATGTACATTGTACATACCTACCTAGATATGAATGAACCGTGCATGAAACTCAGTAACTAGTGGGAATATTTTCTGGTTTAGAACAAATAAAATAAAATAATAAGAACTAGTTCTATGGCAACTAAATGTACGTTAGTTAGAAACCAGCAGTTGAGTAACCCCACATCATTCTCTTTTTTTTTCTTTGCAATATATAAATATGTATGTATGTTTAAGGAGAAACCAATAAATACATTTTTTAAATTTCATGTTGGTACAAATGAAATTAAAATAAAATAATTCTCTTGAGATGGCATTTGTTGAACAAGAGTAAAGTAATTACCACTTTTAAACAAGAAACATTTGAAAAAAAGAAGATTTTTCACGATTATTAAAAGAAGTTAAGACAATAGAAAACAAGTAAGAAAAGGGCTGTGCCGAAGGCTCTATACCTTTGATGAATACAACATAACTTTTTTAAGTGTCCGATCCTCACTTACAATGGGTACAAACTCTTCAAAACTGTTAATTAAAAGATACATAGCCCAATCCACATTTTTCGGAGCAATCGATTTTATGGAAGCTATGTTCGTCCGATCTGAGTGATTTCCTCTACAGACATTACATAGATATATATGTAATATGTACTAAACCTGCAAATTTTTAAGCTCTCAGCTTTTAATTGCAAGAGTTATAGGCCAAAACCCGTTTATCGGAACAACCGATTGTATGGGAGCTATCCTTTATATTGGTCCGATCTTATTTAAAAATGATAATTATTTTTGGTAACTTGCTAAAACTATCCAAAAAGGAAGTCAGAACGCACTAGTTCCCATGTACATATATATATATGAAGTGATTCAGTAAAAACGGAGTGAAATCAGGGATCAAAAAATGAACAAGATTTTAACTGAAGAATATTGAACTATAAAAATATCCACTTGGCTGAATGCAAAAAGTTAGAGGACGAACTTATAATGGCTCCGAATGTACCATACTAGTTCAGATCTAGAGATTTTTCCCACAGCAGCATAAAAGCGGCACCAAGAATCAGTGCTATTTCTCTAAGTGCGTAAGAGGATTGTTCAAGAGGTTAGTAAATATTAGAACCCCTATCATTCATGATCGAGCAACTCCTACCCTCTACCAACAATTCAATAAATACATTAAGCCAGAGCAAGTTTATTCCATAGAGTGGTATTTTCCAAAAAACGCAATCCCTGTTTCAGCTGCAGTTTTCTGAGAAAGTAGTTAGGCTATTTTCACTACGACGTGGTCGTTTTGGTGATATTTTGTGCGGTGTGAGTGAATATCTGCCTTGGCTAATACCGTTCAAACACGAAAATTTCATAGGCAGAGTCATAAAAAATTATATAGAATCAAAGACCGTAGAACAACAAGAAGTTCCAACATAAAATGAAAAGCTGTATTTAATAAGCTGTTTGAAGCCTTGTCTCTTAAGTTATTAGTGCGTTTTCGGTAATCTTATAAAACAGCTGATTCGACCAACCTTATAAGAAACAATGTAATCGATTATTGGTGTTACTATCTGAAACGTAAGCTTACCAATAGCCGCAGTAAAACTTCGAACTATTCTCCAAAAGAGGCTGTATTTAGCTACATTGTGAATCGTTCTGTGTCGGTTACAAAAGTGATAGTTTAAAGACAGTTTGAAACATCGAATATCGATAGTCATTAACAACCAAAAGACCAGATTTGGTCCATTTTTGGCAAGTGGTCACGATTTTGGTACTTTTTCTTCTTCACTTGGCTAAAATTGCATAACACTGCTCCCAAAATTTGGTCGGTAAGTGGATGTTTCCGCTTTTTGGGAGAACGTTGGCTTGCATAGGAATGGTATGAATGAAAAAAGTTTTGCAGACTTAATCAATTTCGTATGCTACTTAATAGTTCGGCAGCCGCAGAGCGCAAATTTTTCGAACTTTCCCAAGTTAAAACAAAGCTTCGAAAAAAATTAGAATTTTGCTTCAATTAATAATATCATGCTGGCCAAAGAACTTTTCTCTCACTGACTATATTTGGTCTGTCAAAGATATAGGCTGGTTCTAGAAATTGAAGAGCTTTATGCAATTTATTATTTTTCTGTGTGTTTTTGTCATAAAATTTCTTAAATATAGATACATACATATATAATAGGCAACTTATTTGTAATTTTAATTTTTTTTACCTATACCACATCGAAGTATTGTGGCAGATGCCTACCAAAATAAGTATTTAGTATGGGAAACTTTGAAATCCTGAATATCTTAATATGCATAAATATGTGTATAAGACTGAAAAATTCACCTATATGTGATGAAATGTATTTCAAATTTGTTTAACGTGCAATGTGAATTAAAGCACTTCTTTTTTGCCCAAACACTAACTCCTAATTTCAGCTCCACATCCTTCTCTCCGTCCATTCCCTTCATATGCTTTTGTCTTTTCATATTGCTTGTTAATTGTCATCCATATACCTATCCCTTTCTCAATCCCAATCCCAAAAGGATTTAAAATGACTCCATTTTAAAAATCGCTTCAAGACCTTTTATTTTAGACCCATTTTTTCACAAAAACCTTCTATTTCAATTTTGGTCTACGTTTTGGTTAATATCTAAAAACCTTCGTTTTATATTGGAAAATAGCTAAAACATGTTAAATCATTTGTCAACACCTTTCATTTGATACGCATATCATACCAATACCATCGAGGGCCCCTCCTGGTTGACAGTTTGACCAATATCTTGAAAGAACACTTTATAAGGTTATCCTGGTCAACATTTTTCGGGACATCTCTAAAACCTTTCCAAATGCCTTTATTTTTTTAGCGTATAACCATCTCGAGCGGATACAAAATTTACCTTCCAAATTTAGTTATGTGTATTAGGTCCAGCCGTTCTCAAAATAGATGTTTCCATAAATGAAGCAAAGTCCAAATGAAACCTGCGGCCTTCCCCTTTCTTTTTATACCAATTTTGTGCGAATATTCCAAAGTTTACCCGAAACCACATTTTGACCTATAACTCTGTTATCGATAAATATATCGAATTGAACCAAAGTCCAAATGAAAACTGCGGTCTTCCGCTTTCGATTGATACCAATTTTGTGCGAATACTCCAAATTTTACGGAAAACAAAATTTTGGCCGATAACTCTATTATCGATAAATTTATCGAAATTTCATGATGCCTGTTACCTATTCTAGACTCCTAAGGACCTGTCTGCAAAATTTCGTAATTATCGGGCCATTTGTTTAGACGATAAAGAACCACAAACATCCGCAGTCACTCACAAACTTACGTTTTTATATATTAGTAAGATTTTTTAAAAATGACATTGTTTGTGTATTAATAAGAAAAAATAAATTTGGCCCTTTTTTTTTAGATTAGGTCCATTTTTGGTCCAAAAAAAAACATGCTGTGGCAACCGTGCTGATGATGTCGTTAAGCAGCTCAGGGATAGTTCTGAAAATATTAAAATTTTCTGCAGGGATATAGTAGGATTAAGTGGCAACAGTAAGTGCCAACTTAGACAAGAAATTTATCTGTTAAATGGGATGTATTTTTATTTCTCACTAAAATTTAAAAATAAAAATCGAAACCTTGTAAATAAGTTGTCAAATGATGGATGCTCTTTGCCAGCGCTACTCCGCTGAATTGAAAAGCTCTGTCGTTAGGCCATCAATTTCAGTGGCAGTAAGCAGGAATATCGCCATTCGTGGTAGTTCATTATAAAGTTATTATTCTTGCTATATTTTGTTTATATTGTACCCATTGTGTTTTTAGCTTGATAGTGCTGTTGGAGCCACTTTGACTATTTATGTACATTTAAATACATACAAAGCTGAGTGTAACAAGCTAGGGTAGTAATGCTGTTTGACTCCGTTTCCGTTAAATCGGAAGATCCGTTTGTATTACAACTGCCGTACCGGTTCTGATACCGATGGTTTAAAATCGGTGGTATAACGATTGTAAAAGTGCATCCAACACTAGCAAAAAATGCGTACCTACCTGATAACCTGGTTTTGGGTAATCTAACAAAGTCTTAGAAGAACGTCGTGGTACCAATCTGCTATGGTCGGCGATAATGAGATTTCTCTACTTATGGAATGTTTGGCTTAGCGTCGATGAGTTCCTCGAAGGATAGAATGACAACAGCAAATCAAAATATAGACCCCTCCATTAGGTCATGTTATGTGAATGGATAAACACACAGCGTCCCAAAAGAAACCCTCTTATGAAAGCAGAGTAAGACTCCCACTCTGATCTCTTACGGTTTCAAATAGAAAGAAACAACTGGTGTGCTTTGGTAGACGGCCAACTTTTTTTTAAAAGTCTGTAGAATTTGTATGATATAGACACTAGGTATATTGGACTACCAGTAGAAGATATTCTTTGATATAAAGTTCTCTGGGCATTGACTCTAACAGGCTTTTTGACTTTTGCTGAAGACAGTGTTGGGTTTACAGATAGGTTTACGTGAACTAGCCGCTAACTACTTTAAACATCGAAGCCACGAAGTCACGCGAACGCTTTCAAAAAACTTCGATCTCGAGTTCGGTTCCAGACAAGCAATCTCCTTACCAACTCCATTACAAACGCATGTCGTGTGTGAGAACATTGACAGAAATTTATTTCCATAACAAATTTGATTTTACCAGCTGCTGAGCAAAACAACAATAACAAACTCTAGTAAATAGGTAAACTAATAATGGCGCCACTGCATGGGGTCACAAGTACATATGTACATATGTATCATGTTGTTTACTACTTCGATGACAATGAAAACAAGCTCTTACGCATATGAAAATTAAATGTAAGTTTGTATCTATGCATGGTACAGTTGATTACTCATTTACATAATGGTTGGTAGGCTGAAGACAGAAGTGATGGGGTCGTCCAACTACTTACGTTTGTACTGTATATATGGAGAGATCGCTTCAAGACTATCGGCGTCTCGTCACCATTTTCCATTATAGGACCTTAATTAATCCATTCGTGTAGCTAAGCGTGACAAGAGGTTCGAGAAATTGAGGCTTGATGTGTGCGAGACTTGATTTGACATAGAACTCTATATACCCACATGGGAAGTACTCCACGAGTTAAAGCAGAAGCTCAGTAAAAACCATGTCATGGGAAAACCAACAACGTCGATCGGGTAGCTAATATACAAATATTGTTTAAACTCAACTAAAGGCCAATAAAAATATGGTACAGACTGTGGCGTATCCTTACCGTTTGGAGATTTTGTGGTGGTTACCTACCTCCGCCGCCTTTAAAGTAAGTTAGAATTAACTAATTTAACATAAATGCCCTGTTTATTAGGAGACGTTGGGGATCTTCTCTATCTACACTTAGCTTAACCCCGGCATAAATGGCCACTTCGTAAGGCGCGAAAGCATAACCCAAAACAAATTCCACTTCTCCCAGAGTTCATCCACCATTCACTACGGCATAGGAAATTTCCGGGAAAACCCTTTGTATAACTAAGTACTAGCACCTCCTCTACGGTAGAAATTGTCATTCCTGAGTCACCTAACCTAAAACTTGTCAGCAACAAGAATTATTTATAAATGTTCAGATATTCGCGACAATAGTTAATATGTATCAGCTAAAGACAAAACTTTGTAGCAATGCTTAACACACCTTCTTTTAGAGACCACAAGCGTTAAGGGTTAATAACCGTTCAAGGTGACACAGAATAATTATTGAGCCTCCAAAGCATGTATCATTTAACATTCTTGCGGTTTTGTACTCTTTTATTGAAATATTTTTTCAAAGAAAATACTTCAAAGGGGAGCTAGAGAACACTGAATACTGTAACTGATTCGAATATTGTTGTTGTAAAAATATTAAACAAAAACATTGGAGAAAATAGAAATATATTTTTGTATGAAAATAGGCGAGAACAAAGAATGTCTTTGATGTACATAATTTAGAGAACCACTTACCATGACGGAGTCTTTCCCTTTCTCAGTAACTAAAAGTCGCACCAACTACCGAGGAGTAGTCATCACATATAATGATTATCCAAAGTATTGTGAAAGACTAAATCCTATCGACAGCTAATAAACAGTGGTACTTTGGACCGAGAGTCACCGAGTATCGAGCTACATTTTAGAAATGAACGAAGAAGCGCTGAGATGATAAAAGCAGATGGAGGAAGAATCGGCCTCATTTGGGGTTTCGCTTTGGCGTGCGTGACTGTCGCCTTGATACGTAACAGCAAAACTGTTCTAGACGGGTCAGCGCCATGAAATGATGAGTCCAAATTTAAAAATTAAAAAAGCTAATACATTTTGGCCCAGATAAAGTTCATGTGAACCGTACGTGTGACATCACCACTCCTATGGAATCTGTCGAGTGTTTCCAATTGGTCCAAAATCGTTTAGTTTAAGCCTAATTTGAAGAATAACCGGACGTGAATTTTAAGATTTTAAAAGTCATACTTCCGTTTAGATTAGGTGGAGCAGTTAACTCTAAACAACGTTTTGAGAACTGTCAAAAGGATTTCTTGTATGATAAATCAAAACTGTGATAGAAAGAGGAAGGTGTCTTTCCACAGTGCCACCGAGGCAGTGAAGGTTGGCGAGCGAAAAATAAAAGAACCCGGGAGTCTCCTGAATAAAAAATGGGCGGTTTACAAAGCTAAATCGTTATCTCTAGACTCTAGAGAAAGGTGTGCTTGGGATTACTTGAACTTTTTGTGGCTTCACACAACAGCTCTTCATTGCTAAAACAAAAATAAACTCGGAAGGGTTGCCGAGGGGCCTTGAAATGCATTTTCATATTTCATGACGATTGCTCTGAGACTTGAACCCTGTACGTTAGGTATGATATGGCGACATTGTATGCATTAATCTTCCTGTATGTAGACATGTTTTTACCCACATTTTCAGCAAAAAAAATGCAAGCCCGTACTAACCAACAAAAACATAGCAAAAAAAAAAAAACAAAGCGCAAAATCCAGCGTCAGGAAAAGTAGCAAAATATTGAAAGCAGCAAAAACAAGACAATTTGAAATCCAAACCACAAAATCAACAAAAGTCGTAAAGTATTCAGCGTATAAAAATAGAATGAATATGAAACCGGCATATAGTGGGAGTCATTGTGTATGTTGGTCGCTCCATTTCGCCACCACAAACCGTGGTAGTGCTCAGCGTCAACATTCGTCGTCCATTCCCAACAACAAAAGCGGAAAACAAATGATGGTGGTGCGCAAGAAAATAAAACAAAAATTTTACACAAGCAAAGTTCAAAACTCGGCCGTTGTTACTGTTCGTTGGCGACGTCAAACTGACGTTCCAACTAACAGACTAGCACACAACGTGGTGTCAGACGATGCGTCAGTTGTATTAATTTTGTTGCTAGAGCATGCTTTTGTTGTTTATACTGACAACATTTTTGTTGTTTGTTTATTTACTTTTTTTTGTAATAGAGTCCATGGTTGCCATTCTGTACTATATTGCGTAAAAAACTTAACCTTTTTTGTTTGGACGTGGTGTTCCATCTACATACATCCGCTGAAAGAGTTTGAAAAACTTCAACAGCTGGCAAAAGCACGATGGGTCGATTTTATAGGAAAAATTATGTGTGTGTTGCACTTTGATTATTACATTGGAAACACGACCTAAAGTTCCTCACTGCTATTTCCTATGCTCAGTTTCTCCTAAAACCAATTTTACTTTTGACCAAGCCTATTGAAACTAGCTTTTCCTAGGAATTACGTTAAAAAAATTGATGACAATCGTAGTTAAGGGGTATGCTGGTAACCGCTAACCGGAGTTAAATTGACGTATTTTGTACAGTTAGCTGTCAAATTAACAGCAAAACACCTATCCTGAGAATAAAAATTTTTTTTACTGACATTAAGTGATTGGAAAACCCCAAAATAGTTGTTAAGTGTGTTTTTAAGATGATCACATGGCGCGTTCCGGATAACTGAGAGTTTTTGTTTTCAAGTTTAGTTTCTTTCTCGATTTACTTTTTTCATTTAGAAGAAGTAGTCCCTACAGTTGGCGGACCAACGTACTGAAAGTACTCGGGCTTAATAGATATTTGTTATTTCAGTATAATTAACTCTCATGATTTAACTAGTCAATAAAGCTTCCCTAAGTCATATGTATGTTGTGGATACCCACAGATTGATAAATAGCTTCACAAATTAAGAGAGACTTGCTGTTGTTGTTGTTGTTGTTGTTAGCAGTGCTTCGCCCTGCCCAAAGGGCCAGTTCACTCTTAATTTTCATCAAGCTCTTCTAACCCTCTGCAGCTGACGTCGTAGTCTGACAGACACCGCAAATAACATCTCAGAGCATATCTTAGAAAATATTTTAGATTTGCTCTCTATACTCTCTGCACCTTTTCTCTTGTTATTTCTACGTCGTTCAGTACCAGGTTAAAACATATGTATTGCTTAAGAAAATATAACCAAGAAAGCTCCAATCAGAATCTTCAGCACATAAAATCATTTTAAAAATTAGGTCTGATGGACCTCACGTCAGGTATATCGCTACAATTTTGTCACGTCAGCTGCAGAGGGCTAAGAGGAGTCCAAGGAAACGCGCAGTTTCGACAGGGTTGGGCCAGAGTGATAAAGGTGTTAGAAGAGTGTATTCAGTAGAACATGTGTTCGGTATGGTGGGTTTCAGTATGGATAAATAGGAGTTCAGCCTATTGCAATAACCAGACCGGAGTTTTGCCAGCATGACTCTAGTTTCCCTCGGAAGGACACGTTCTTCCTCAGCAATAACAGGTGCTTGGATTCAATAACGGAGTTCACAGGCCGGGAGAGACTTGCTGCCCGAGGTTGCCAAGACCTTGGTTCTATTTAATACTTTGAGCCTTTTCAATTAGAATATTGGTACCGGAAAAAACGTTGTGTGGCAAGCATATATTGAACATTATAATTTGTTGTCAATATATGGACTGCGCTGTCGGTGTGGGCGCTGCGCTGCTGACTGCGCTTCACGCACGTGTCTCTTTCCTAAAGTATATACATACATACACAGAGCTTCTCGTAAGTGTTTCAGTTATCTACCGACACCTTTCCTTTTCCAGGTGGAGCGACACTGTAGTAGTTTTTTTGTTACCACTGGGAGTTGGTAACATAATTTTTTCTTGTTTTCAAAGCATGCATGTACATACATACATACATACATATGTAGAAACAAACGCATACCTAGCAACGTGCACAAAAATAAATTGGTCAATTACGGTGGCTGTTAGGGGTCTAACGCCCCATTATCAGGTATAATCTGCACATGGTTCAGTAGCGTTTCCGATTCCATTCAAGTCATGTTGTTGGAAATATATCTTGTTATGTTAGCAATATGTATACATACTTATAGCTTGCGTAACTTCTGACGTCTAGGCCTGAAAAAGTTGCAGTGATTTCGTAATTGGAGCAATAAATTCAGATCAGATTTAGTATCTTTAACACAACCATGATGGTGCCTCTCAAGGTCTCAGTATCCCCTCATAAAATGTATTCTTTCGCCAGTGTCCGTATCTACATACATACATGAATTCTGTGGTCATAAGTAATAACAGTTTAAGTGGACTTAAGAAAAAGTAGCTGTTTTAACCTATTATTCCGAGAGTATTTATGAGCCAACAGAATTTGTAAGTTCATCTTAAGATAACCATTTGCCAAAAGGTAGCTACAGAGAAGAGACGTTGATTTAACTCTATCCGCGTCTAGCAAATATGCCATCGCATGCGTTTGTGACATGTCGACTTAAGCTTTTATTGCTTATGAGCACAGAATTTACGTTTCTAAGCTCTTCCAGCAACTCAGCTGTTATGGTTCATAGCGGAAAAGATTGGGTGGGTTAGTTTGTGTTCAGCAGTCGGGTCACATATGGTCGTAAGCATATGTACATACATATACATATATTTATGTACTTTATTATGCGCATATGTACATAGCTAATAGCAAACAACGTTGCGTAAATAAAACGTAAGCACGTAAGTTTACCCTTTTTCATATGTACATACGAGGAGAGCTCAAGAAGTGCAAAAAAATGTATCATGAACTTGATAATTTTCCATTGTATGAGCTCACAGCTTTATCGAAAGAATTTCAGAATACGAACTGGGGCACCAACATACATACATATGTATCTCGTTTGAAAAATATCTTCAATTCTCTTTACGCTGCTTTTATCACCTCAGAATTTGCTGTTCTGATTAGACCCTTTAAATATTTAATCTTTTATGCGCTTTTTAATTCTAAATTACTTTATGGAATCAGCGGTTGGCATGGCGCCACCCTTAACAAAATCCAGCCTTTAGATACTAATATTGCACAAATGTGCCGTTCGAAAAATATCGAATGCTAATTGTATGCGTCCATCAAGAGAGTTATTTAGAAGACTAGAGATTCTTCCAGTCAGGGACCTGCATTATTTTTAAGTTATACATTTTTTTTTTATTAGGTTTAGGCATTTGACACAAAAAATCGAAGTTTTGCTCCGCCCAACTACATAAACCAAACTACCTGTCATCACCAACCTAAAATATATTATACGCCTAAGATGGAGTTTTGATTTTAAAATGACGAAAATATCATTCTAACATTTTGAAATGACGGTTTGTGTTGTCACAGAATGATCTTGCAAAACATAAACAATTTCTTCATATCACCAACCAACTTGGAGCACCCAAGATCGTTTAATAAAGCTATGATTATGGGCTAATACCTATATTTAGATTTCAAAACTTTAATCATTTAATATTTTTATAAATGGGTACGTATTCTAAAATCTATGCACATCTGTAAAATCTAAATTTTGAGAGTGCTATAGCTATGAAATCGACTGTAGCACCTGACCAAGCATTATCTTTAATTAAATATAGTCTACGGCTTAAGAGATTAGATGGGCTTTAAAGACAAAATTATTGAGACATACTGACCGCACCTTGTAGACTCGTCCATACAGCCCCTACATATACATACATACATATGTATGTATGTATGTATGCGGCTCTACAATCCTATGTACAAAGTTATAACATCTAAATCCATAACAACAAAATAAAGCTAAAAGGAGTAATACTCATAAGAACACAAGAGCGCTCGTTAAACACCAAACAACGAGTTACGATACAAAAACAAAACACTTTTTTTTTGTTATTTTCTGTATTGTGTGCGCGTCATTCTTTTCCATTTTTAATAATTTTATTTCTACTTTTCATTCTTGTTTGTTTTCCATTTCAGGTTCGCCTCCAACCATTTCTTGTGCTTCAGGTTTAATGTTTTTTTGCCCATTTTAATTACTTGTACAGAGTTTCGGGTGTAGCAATGGGTAGATAAAGCGGCAAGGCAATGCAGGTAGTAGAATTGGATGAGCTGAGTACATATTGGAGATGGGCCCGTTATATCGGGTCTAGTTGAAACAACGGGACAGAATCACGGCATACATGATAGTAACCCATTTTTAAGTCGAAATAAATATGAAGCTGTCCAACTTCTTAAACAAATGAAAACGCATTTGTGAATCGTACGAGTACCATAGTGATTTGAAAAATCCACTTAACCGTAAGATGTCTGCCTAGAACATAGTACATGTAGAGTTTCGTAGGACCTATATACTTCTAGCAACTTCCTCCTTCTGGTCGGTCGATGGGACTTGCCTATTATTTTAGCCAAGATCAGATGCCTCGGATCACTCGGACTGCAGTCTTTACAAGGTACGATAGGGCATTACTTACGTGGCTCCCTGTACACCAAAAAATTTAACATTTCCCATAATTAATCAGATATCATTTCTCCACTACTTCTCAACCACCAAACTTTGAAATATATGTACCTATTCCGTAGTTCACTGAGTTATAAATTTTAAATTCTGAAAATAATGTGTGGTGAGCCATCCAACGCAGAATCACTCTTTCCAATTTAGGCTGTGTAGGCGATTGATAAGTGCATTCCAATCTAGAGGAACAAGGAAGACGATGTATGGAATCCGTAAAAACGGATGGAAAACTGTGGAACTAGTGATTAAAGTTTTCAGGAACATTTACGGTCTTAATGATGACCTTTATGATCACTAAGCAGATATGAACATGGAACGGCGGATAAAACCCGAGAGGCATGTTAGGCAAATAAACGAAAACGCTCGAGCTGAAAAAGTGTCTCTATCGGTACCTATTTCCTACGGAAGAAGAGTTGACTGGTGCCAAGAAGAGGTCACTGATTGCATTGAAGGTTAAGCACAGATTAATTAATGAACCTTGGACGACCGTCGATAAAATTTCCAAAAATGGTTGGCTTTGCTTGCGTGGCAAATTGAAATCTCGGTATCGAACTGACAGGTACGGGACTTGAAAGTTTAATGTCGGGATTAATTACTTAGTCACGCAACCATGCCTGGAACGTACATATGTATGTACATATGTACTTATATTTATACATACATATAAGACGTGTATCTACCTAAATGCCAAATAGAGACGGTCGTCGGCCTCCACTTTTCACTTGATCCAATGCATTATTTATGGCCACTGGACGCCTAAGACAACATTTTTTATTTTTCTAGTTTTATTCTTTATTCCAGGCACACAAAAGCTCTGCTGTGATTGTATAATTTATGCGATCGCCCCCCATTTTGGAAACGAATCTCAGATGCACTCACTTGGCAAAAACAAAAATGCAAAAAAAAATAAAAGTTCGTTATAAATAAATAAAGAGACAATGAGCGGAAACACAAAAAATAAACAGCAGAAATATTTACACAAAAATATGATTTGAGAGCGAGCGAAAGTGGGTGCAAGAGGGCAAAAACCAGCTGGAGCACAATTTCTATGTATTTAGATATCTCATAACTATTCCCGCTTTATTTTGTATCTTTATAGGACTTTACAATCTTAGTTATGCTTGTCTGCCCGAGGTTACAAAGGAAGGAAAAAGGCCAAGACGTTAAAGAGCAATAAGAAAAAGCGGCAGCTGAAACTTGAAATATTTGCGGAATGCAGGAAGAAATTAAAGTGAAGCAGTCACACGAAAGGAAATACATATCTTGGATTGCTAAGTGTTTAAACCGCTAGGATCCTCGGTCTTCCGTTAGAAGATGTCGATGACAATGATAGGTAAGGAGAGTGACAGCTAGGCAGAGCGAAGCATTGTTATAAAAACAACAACAATAATAGCAGAGAAAGCCTGCGAAAGGAGTAAGGGTGGTATCATTCGGATTGTCCGGAAATTTGGCGCTGAGTTTCTTAAGCGCGTTAACGGAGTGCTGACATTTGAAAAAAGCTACTTGGATTCTTTGACTACATCACCTGCACCAGTCCATGCTAGGAATATGTCATCCAATCGGAAAAATCCATTAAACATGCCCATTTATAAGAAAAATGTCTATTCTATGTAACTATTAGTAAAAATATATTATGAATAACTAATTCGTGTAAAAATAATTTAAGAAATTTTATTAATTAAAATCCATTTCAGTTCTCTGTAAGTTAAGTTTATTACTTGGGGTTTAAGAGATAAGCCTGAAATAAAATATTTTTATATAAAACAAAAAAATTATAATAATAAATAAATAATTACCCATTTTTTCATATGGCCAAGTCCCAAAAACTCTCGATTTGGATCACATGAATAATGAAGTAATCCAATCACCCCTATTCTGCATTTCGATTACGTTCCCGCTCTACGCTCCGCTGGGATCGAATGTAGGTATTCTGAGTTATGCTTGAATTGGAAGAAGAAGAGGAAGAGATATACGTTTTTCGAAATCCGCTGCTTTCCTAGGAATGTGTGAAACTGAAACATAAAGCAAACCTACACAAACTAGGCAATTACATACATACATATGTTTGAGCATTATTAAATAAATTGAGTGAAATTTTATAGATCAATTGATTGATTGTAGCAGACAACGAAGTACCAACAAAAATCAAGAGGACACTGTTGGTGGATGTTACCACATCGTCAGTAGATAGCTGGTATTTTCAATAGAGTTTCTACTAGAAGAGTCTGCTTCGTCGACCAGGTACAGAGATGGTTGTCGTCGCGTCGTGGGGCCACACCATATGCCGAGCAAACATTCGACATGTCAGGGTTAAGTCTGACCGCAGGTGGTACTTTTCGTTGGAGGAAGACGTTGGCCGCCCCGGAACTGACAAAGAAGTTTACCGAGTATGTTTGGGCGCTGTGGAGTGGCCGCCGGTGCACGTTTGGATATAATGGCAAATTAATGTAATATTGTTAGATTGGTGTTTTGAAAGCTAGTCCAATTTTCGGTAATGGTTTACAACCGGTGCCGAGTGCTAATGCGCGTCCAAAAATATTGAAAATATTGCATCTCCGAAGGCGGATTCACATTCCTGGCATCGAAACGCGTTTTTTGATACCCCTCCCTACATTTTTGGACAAATATTAGCACTCGGCACCGGTCGCAAACAAGGCAGAATTGTAAGTTTCGAAGTTGAACTGAACGGAATACCAAAGCTGCCAAACGGAGAAAATTTCGATCCAAGTCGAAATGCAGAATAGGGGTGAATGTCTGCAAAGCTAAAGTTAAAACGAACCATTCCATGTTTTTAGTTTTTTAAGTTTGGACAAGCCAAAGCTCCATCTTTGACCGTGGATTGCATTAGCCAATTATTATCTTGCAAAAAATTGTGCGACAAATCTGTAACGAGAGTGCTGCGTGATTAATTCCCAGCTCAATACATAAATAAGCAAATTTTTCGGGTATAAATGAATGCAGTTGGTCTCTCTATAGGACATGCCAAAACAAATCTGAATAGCTCAGAACATACAAAATGATCAGAACTGGAATGAGTCGAATCTTCCTTTGCGACTCATTGTGAATGCATCCTAGAAACTAATGTAATTTTTGCATTAGTGCGTTAGTGTGTGTCTTAAATTGTTTTCATTGTTGCTGTTATAATTTTTATTACAGTTAATTTGCAATGGTCTTTTACTCGCCAGCACACTTTTATTTCGCAACAGACCAAATGGACACTTTCTACTATCTCCAGCCCCTCCATGGAGCATTTACATATTCGCTGGCAGTGAAGATGCTTTAATGTTGCTCGTTTATTTCATTTTTAATACGAAATTTTTTTATTGGTTTGATATTGTTGTTGTTGTTGTTATTCTCGCTCACACCTTGCCATATAAATTGTTAATAGCTTTTTCTGCAGTCTTTAAATCATTAAATTGTTGATGTTCTTCATTTGTGTTTTTATTGCCTTTAACAACAAAGCAATTTATGAATTTGTACATATGTTGTTCTTATTGTTCAGACTAACATACGCCATATTCTTACTAAAAACGTTAGAAAATCCAAATTAAGCTGAAGCTCTTAAATTCAAGAAATAGAAGTTCAGGTTAAACCTTTTCAAAATCTCTGAAATGTTTCTTCTTCTTCAAATTTCGCTTCAGCGTCTAAAAGGTTTTAGTCCTTTAGCATACCTCATCGGTCCCCTAGTCCTTCCATTGGAATGGTGGCCTCTCTTTTCCCCTGGTTCATTAGTTCAACATGGCCTAGCCAACAAAGACACTGGATTTTAATTCGTTGAATTATGTCGGTCTCTGCATACAGCTCGTCTTCTTCTTCATTGCCTCTATAACATTCGTGTATCTATTCAGGAGGTATTTCGATTAACAAGCAGAGGTGACACCTGTGGAAAAGCTCTGCCTTCATATCAACAAGTGGATAATGAATGAGTTTCAAATGTTCTATGCTATTTGCTTAATTTCTCTCACCGTTTATTTAACTGAATCATAATCTTTGAGACCATTTAGGTCCCAAAAAAAAAGAGTAGGTTGGTTTTGACTCTATGGGTTGACCCTACAGAAAGATGATTGCAAGTAGGTAACTGTTCTATTCCACTTGACTTAGATTTAGGTAAAATCGCAATCCCGGTGTAAGCACGAGACAATACATTGGCATACTTGGCATTACTTAATTTGAAATTCCGAAGTAGAATCTGCTTGTTAAAAGAAGGGGTGCAGAGGCCAAGAGCAAGTATCATATATTAACACAAATTTATTTCACTACCACACTAGACATCTACAACAGCGGGCAGCGATATAGATTCACAACAACTTAATGGCAATGAAATTTTGCCTATTCTGCATTTCTTGTGTGGTAACAACAATTTTGTTACTGTCAATATTAACCAAAACAATGTGGGCAAATTGGAAATTCTTTGATAGGTATAATACGGTTGAATAGTTAGAAAACTTGTATACCGTCCTACCAATCTTCATGCTGTCATCGTTTAGATGTAGACCAGAACCCTGGTTACATGAAATTCATTACCGATAGATACGTTTTTGCAATGAATAATCTTTCAGGTACAATATTACCGGTTACAATCCAACATGAGTGATTCACCCGCCCGGGCCCAATTTGTTGTCAACCTCTGTGTATGCTACATACAGACATAATTATAGAAATGTGCTGATTTACGCACCTACTTACACACATACACCAATATCTATGTATGTGTATATAATTCTTGATTACACATCCAATCGTACAAAGTAACGTCTCAAATTCAGCAAACCCATTACGGCAGCGAGGTTAAAAGAAACTTTCATACACTCTATATCTGCATACGTACGTTGCTGAGTGTTGTGTGTTTTTGTTGTTGTTGTGCTGTGTGGAAAGCTGTCGCCAGAGCGCAGAGTATTTTCCTCGGTGCTACCAGATTTTTTCAAACAAAGCTTGATTTTGAACTAACGAAAGGAAAAATTAGAAAAACAATGAAAATAAACTCGGAATATGACATCAGGCATTTCTTCCTTCTATAACTATGACTGCCGAAAATCGGACAATCTAAGCAACGCCAAACCATTATCCACAAACACGGTCCCCCTTCTTCCGCTGCTAAATTCGGGTGTAGAGAGGAACATTTTGAGGATGGTATCGTATTTGGCCATTCGCATAACCTGATCAATCCAGACAAGTCGTTGGTCTCTAAATAGCTGCACTATGCTCATATAAGCGACTGTATGTTGGCTCACTATGCTGAAAGGTTCAAGCACCAGGACAGGTAACATCAAAGCGTGGGACCGTCGGCACTGCCGGTCTAATCTCAAAAAAGAGTCACTAATTTGTGTGCTAGTTTTGGGTAGACCACAAGCAAAAAAGTATTGAGTTAAAAATTAAACAAAAAAAAAATAAATAAAAATGTTCAAGTTTGGAACCATTTACATATATAAATTTGAAAAAAAAAATATTTAATTAACAAAAATAAAATAAAATAAAAAATAATGCACTGTTGCACTCGAGACCCTTTAGTAATTTTTCAATACGAATTTGGAGTGGCAACTCTGGTTTACACAATCTTACTTCGATACGTTGCCGTTGATAATGGCCACGTCGACGTTCGCAGCGTCTTTGGCACGCTGCCGTTGCTGGCTCACAGAAACAAGAACGATGGAAGAATAGCAACACTATGAGCCAGCAAAAACTGCACATTATAGTGAAAATAAAAACAAAACAAGCAAAATAAGAATAAAACCCAAGGACCACAGAGAAAAGGGTAAGAATGATGCAGCACATGAAACGATATTGTGGAAAATAAGAAAAATTATATATATGTATGCCAACAACAAGAGCTTTGAGTTTGTATATAGATATTGATATACATATGTATATATGTAGGTATGTACAAGCATACATGTCTGGGCTTAGTTAAAACTAAAAGAAAGGGGGCAGCAGGTGGACAGTTTGAATATACCAATTCCTGGCTACAACAAGTTACCCGGAAAAAAACGTTTGAGTATCGGAGTACTCCAACACTTATCCTCATTCATATAAAAATGTGGTCCAATTTAAAAGGTGGTCCAAAGTAGAAAGGTCGAAAAAATCACCTAAAACGAAACCGAGGAGGTTATGTGTGTGAAAAATATAATGATGTTATGTGTAAAAATACCAATGGAGCTAATGAAACTCACAAATTAAAAGGGAATTACTGTCAATTGATTGAAATTTAACACCATGCCAGACCTGTGAAATAATGATTATTAATCTGATTAATTTTTGTTATTTTTGTAATAATTGATTAATCATGATAATCTCACATTTTAAGAATAATTAATAGATTAGGATTAAATTTTGTGTTCGATTAATGAGGATTTACATATATCGTTTTTAAATTTAATTCTAGGAATAATTAAAATTTCAATTTTGATAATCGAACATTTTTAGAATAATTACTCGATTAGGAGTAAATTGAGTTCGATTAATGAGAATTAATGGGGATTTATTTCGTTTTCAAATTTAATTATAGGAATAATGAAATTAATCAAAATTTTAATTTGATTAAAATTTTGTATTAAGTGTGATTACCGAGGATTAATAACAATTGGAGCCCAATAAGTGCCGTTTAAGAGAAAAAAAAGGTGTCCCATATGACTCTTTTTCAAGCTGATATGATAGGTATATGGAATTAGGCTCATATCGGACGACCATCGCAAGAAGGGAAATACCCACAAATGAAAATGAAATAAAAACTATTTTAAATTTTTTTTTTAAGCTTACACAGTAAACGATAATATCTAGAAAAGAAAGAAATATTGTGGTTTTATATACAAACTTATGTATGTTCGGGGTCGGCCCTCGTCAGTGATTTGGCAAACTCTCCGAGTGTATTTCTGCCATGGAAGGCTTCTCAGCAAAAGTTCATGTGCTTCGTAGATGCCGTTTCGAGTTGGCGCCTTATACATATATATTTTTATATCTATCTTCTGTATTCAGATGCACTCGCTAGCCCGCTGACAGCCCCCACTAAACGGCGCTCATGAATTTGTGATTGTATGTAGCAGCGATATGCTTTGTTGATAAGTTTATTTTTTGCCTTTATTGCACGCTTCCTCTCCTCGCATTGCAATATTTTTCGTAGAATTCTTTTACTTGCTTTAATTTCATTTTTACCGACGTCGGGCTGTTGGGCTGCTCGTCATTTTGAACGTCAACCACATTGCCACTTTTAATGGGTGTACTGGTGGGCGCCCAAAGGGGTCCCCAAAACGCCTGGACTTATTTACGATATCAAGAGGAGCTTTAATAAGTGCATTGTTTTACGGCAACAACGTACTCCTGATCGAAAGACATACAACCGATGGGGACCAGGTGCCCCACTTGCTTAGCAAGCCCTGAAGGATTAACGCTTCACTACCCTCATAACAAACTCAAATGGTACCTAAGATATCTAATCTTACCGCCATAAGCAACATTAAAAAATTTTAACGAAGCCTCGCTACGCCCCTGCTTGCATGTGGGTTTGAAAAGCCTCACCAGCAACCAAACCTCTTACACAACCCCACATACATACATATGTATGTATCTATATAATACATATATATATATGTATATGCATTTAGCTAAGTACGCTTGTGTGTGGGTCGTTTTGCCGGTGGAACAAGTCAGCGTCGTCGTCGTCGTCATTGCCGGTTGTTGAGTTGTTGCGACGGGTGGGCGGGACTTTGGTTGGCTGGTGTTGGCGTCGTCATCACCATCCGCTGCGCTGTGTACGTAAATATGTACATATGTATGTACACGAGTATACATGAATGTGTGCGCTTACGTCGGGTTTTATTTTTATTTGATATAAATTGCAGATGAGGAGAATAAAATAAATTGCGCTGTGTTGCCAAGTTTCATTTACGTCGACTTTGGTTTCGCCGTCGCGGTTGTTGTTACTATTGCTGTTTAGTTTAGCGCCCCTCCCCTCAACATACAATCATACTTGTACTTGTACTTGCCTGCTTTGTAGTGATGTGCAAAAGCGAGGAACCGGATCGACAGAATAGACTGTTATTGTAGGTCGACGGTTATGGGTCCTATAGGAAACGCTCAATGGTCTAAAGAAAGCTTTCCAGTTAAGTTCAAAAAAGTCTGAGGCAGCACTTTTTTATGTTAATAATATTTTTATAAATTCGGCTGACGTTATGCTAATATGAAGCAATAGTCAATGGTCCTATTAAATTAATACAGAATTTGAGCTGAATGACATCTGCCAAGGCAGCTGAAAATACCTCCGGAGGGGTTGGACATCACTTCAGAGAAGCGACCCCGTTTTGAAAATACTTTTATGGAACCATTTGATGCTACCTGTTCCGGAACTTGACCAAGGGACTTTTCCTAAGAAGGTATTTATCTAAGAAATATACCTAAATTTGTACCAACACATCTCATGTTGGATCTAAATCAAACTTGCGAATCTTGCAGTTTTACACTACTAGATCGACGTTTGTTTATTTATGACTTAATGACTTAAAACCCTTTACCCTTTGTATTCTTCACCATCACCCATCCAAATGTACCTTTCTATTACATACCAGGTACATATATACAAAGGCACCAATGCTCGTAGGTAGTGTCAGATACACCAATCAAGAAATGAACCCAAAAATCTGGGTAGACTTTTCAGTTAATAAAACTCCCTTCATTTAAATCAATAGGCGGTAAGGCGACAAAATTAATTGCTAACGTCGAACGTACCAGGTACTCTTCAAGCCGACTGCGTCAGAACCGGTTCTACTAATGCCCACAATATTGCATCACTTCTGCCGACTGAGTATGTACATATGTAGCTGTGGCCCACTCGGCTAGTTGGAGCACATGGCTGGTTGGGGAAGTAAGCAAAACTTAAAACAAAGATGAAGAAAAAATCCAAAACTCGTGGAGCGAGCGGAAAACAGTCGTTACAATTTAGCTCATAGTTGGCAAACTTTCCTCTTTTTAACTTCTACGATTTTTTGCGTTTTTTTGCTGCTGTTACTGTTTTGAGTAGCCGAAATTCATTTTGTACTTGAATCGAATTAAATTTTTTGTTTGAAAATTGCATACAATTCTCCACTTGGCAGTGAATTTCGCTGGTTTTGTACGGAATGTGCGCTCATGTCAAGAGATGACTTTCTTCCAGTGATACAAGCAGAAGTTCGCCAAATTTACTAGCGGTCCTTTGAAATATGACACTAAGTTCTAGTTGTCAGTGGCCAATGGGCGAGGCTTTAAATTGGATGTTTATTTTTAGATGCAAATAAATTGAATTAAAATTATGTATGTATGTATGTATGTACATACATATATTATGATTTACGGTATATCAGAAATACCGGTTTACGTTGAAGATACAAGAATACTACTTTGGAAGCTCAACTTAGAAACCAGAACGCCTTAATAGGACATATGGAGTTCTCAACATCGAAATAGGAACCTTTTAGACGTATAGACATTCTGAGACAGTTAGAAAGGTGAAAAATGCAGGTGTAGGTCGAAAATGAAGAAAATGTGAATTGGGCCTCGCCGGCTTGTGTAATGAATATAAAATGTGCACAAAGGTGAAAGGGATAATCAGCCCTTTCCAGTGAATCGCAGTTGTAAAGAGACCGATTTTGCAAGTGACTAAAAGTTGGTTCAAAACGAACCTAACCCGATTCAATTAGTAGGCGTAGGTACATAATATCACTGCTGCAAACACTTCCCGAACGTGCGACGAAAGTCTGCCAAATCTTTGTAGAGCATGCACTCATGGGCAATAACAACAGAAGACGAGATGGGTCTTACAGTATTCTGGACAAAAACACTTCTAGAGAATGTGGAAATTCAGTCTAGAGGATTTTCTTGTACGCAGTCACGGTCGGTAACGAATACTTTAGAAAAATCGCTAGCAATATTTGGTTTTGGCGGTCATGAACGGCGTGAGTTATAGCAAAGAACAAACATCTAATAAGCAGCTCTCGAAACAACGTCCTATTTTCAGCTCAACGTAGCCGCTAGATCACTTAATTCCAAGCACTGAAGATCTGACAGACCAAAAGGTATTATTATCAATACCTATCAGTAGGAAAAGAGAAATGGGTGGCCTATCTGCTGTTGAAAAGGTAAAGTTGGGAATGATATAAAAATGCTCAGTGATTCTAGAGCGAAGAACTGGCTGGTGCACTTCTTTCAGCGATAATACCTGTTATGACACACAAAGACCTTTTCTTCCTTCAAACATGTTTTCTGTCCTACCCTGGGTATATCCCACGTCCGTATCCGGTGAGCTTGCCTGAGTGACTGTTGCGCACAGCGAAGTCGAAATGTCTTTAATTTAAAAGTCTTGAAAAATTCTGTAGCGAGTAGTTATCTAAAACTTAAATTTCATTTTCATACTATGTTTTCATTGTAAGAAACTTGGCAACGCCGCATACGCAACGCACTAAGCTCACTAGGGCGCTCAGTGGGGTGGTGGTGGTCGTGAGAGGCCAACGAATGCGAAGGGAAAAATAAGAAAATAAGTTGCAAAAGCAGCATTAGCGAAATTTATTTCACATCCATTAAAAAGGCCAAAATAAATGAAATAAAAACATCCAGTAAAGTCAAAATAAAACAAAAGGAAAATAACACTTAGTCAAACAAACATAACTACACAAAATATTTCATATAGGGTGTTTCGATCAAGTGGAAGTTTGTATAATTTTTAATACCAAATTACTAGGCTGCACCGCTATACATCGGATTCGATTCCAGAGAGACACGCTCATAGAACTGCTGAAGATCAGTCAGTATTTCGCTGACTTGAAGTGATTAGAGCCGCCATCCACCCCTTAGTCTACTACCATTGAGTTGCGCGTCATAACCTCCCCGAAAATTTTGGGGAGTGTTGTTGAAATGACAGTACGGGCACTGCCTGACTGTCTAGCGATTTGGTATGACCAGTGGAACCTTCCGAAAGGAAAGAGAAGATGGGTAATGAGAGGCATCATATCCGTAGATCATCGAATTGCACATCATTACCTTTGTGCATATTAGTCGCCTCTTTCAACATTCAAATTTATTCCGTACTCACCATCTGGAAGGTACTTAAATATAACAATGCTTTGCCCCATTCGCAAGGGTCATTTGAGTCTTGAGTATTATGCCTTTTTGTTCAGTCCTAGAGAGCGGGTTTGCTAAGACCACTTTTCTAATGGACTCTGAAGGTTTGACTGTCGCAAGAAGGGAGATTCGATGTCCTCGTCAGACAGGGTTTCATGTGTCCTCACAAAGAATTATTCAACATATCGCACCCTAAATCAAAAACAGTCACAACTCAAAATTTTTTTAGGTCGCTTTCTTGGCATAGATTGCCTAATAAAAAGTGGAGCAGCCAATACATACAATATTTTTCTTTTTGACTAGTATCGTTACTCTTTAAAGAGCACAGTGATGTCAAGTTTTTAAAAATCAAATCACTTTTGTGCGATCCAGAAGCAATTAACTGAAAGTTACTCGGATTTTGAGTTGTGACTCTTTTTGATTTAGTGTGCGATATGTCTTCAAAGTTTTGATGAACTAGCCTTCAGCGCGAAGACAATGGCCTTACTTCCGGAACTTGTTTTGAGCTATCGAAGAGAGAGTTCACAGGTCTCCATGCACCGATATTGAATTTAGTCAACCTTCGAAGTTAAGCACAGCAAGGAGTTTCGCACCCGGGTGGCTCATCAGTTCGTCTTTTTATATAATGAATGTGGACTTCTCTACTAGTATTTTATTTAAATTCGCCTTGAGTTCACAGTTTGTCCCAAAGACTACCACGGCTAAATTGTCAATGGTACCTAGGTTTATGCTTAGCCCTGCCTAGTGGTCACTTTCCTTACCGACAAGAATTTATAGCCCGAAGATGTTAGCAAACTGTGCAATGAGTTTTCCTACTCGACCTACCCCAAGACTTTCGCACCGAAACCAAATGCTTGGCTGCCAAGTATGTACAAGCAAACTTAAACCCGAATGAAACCTTTAAATATTAAGCGTAATTTTTAAAGCTATCTCTTGCAGCTCCGGTGGTTAGTTCTGTACCATCAGTTCTATAAAAATAGAAAATCAAGAAAAGAGCCTCAGGTCTATCGTCAGTGTTAATAATACAACAAAAGACCCATTGTGAAAAAAAATAAAATGGGTGGAGGGGTAAGGAGATCCAATGGCGAAGACGCAGAGCAAAGAAAATGAAATTTTAACGTGCGCAGACATTGGCAGCGGCAGCAAAAAATTACCAACAGTTACAATAATGAGAGCAGAAGCGCTCTGAATGAGGGATCTGCGCGGTGGTGTTGCTGCAAAATTTTGTGCAAACAGACATACATACATTCGTACACAAGCTGGTGTATGTACATATGTACGTAGATAAGACTGTATGTGGCAACTCCGCATTCGGATTTCAGTAACTCTGTTGCAGAGCGACACATAAGAAAATCAAACAATGCTACCGTGACCTGTCAAAACGAATTCAATTCAAATAATACTACTGTGACCTGTAAAAGCAAAAGCAGAAGGAAGCAAATTTTCATTCCAAGAACTGATTTTTAGCGACACGTCTAGTATCTTTTCATTTGCTGTAAAATTAATAAGAGTTTAACTTTTTTGCATTAAATATATTATTAAAAATACAAGCGTCAATCTCTTTATTTACAAGGAATCAATTGAATACTTTACAATTGGTGACCCCGACGTGATTCCTTGGGATTTTACTGAAGAGAATTTCATACCATACTTTCATAGCAATCAAGTTGCAATTATGCCACTTGATCGTTCACCAGTTCGTGGTGATCAAGAACATCTCGACGTATCGAAGCTCCTTGAGCAACAAACACAGCAACCGCAGGCAAATTTAGTGCCACCTGCTGATGCACTAAACGCACCGCCACAATCAGCTAGCAATATGATGACCGGCAACTATCATAGTTTTTCACCGGGATTTCCATACATTAACTCGCAACTAAACAATGATGCACACATCATGGCAGTAACGCAGCTTAGGCTAC
Organism: Sphenella marginata; assembly: GCA_951509765.1. Classification (NCBI taxonomy): domain Eukaryota; kingdom Metazoa; phylum Arthropoda; class Insecta; order Diptera; family Tephritidae; genus Sphenella; species Sphenella marginata. The sequence goes on along the minus strand of OX608081.1, from coordinate 66,275,613 downwards.
CCGAATTTTGGACCAACGATCCCGAAATATGGTTTATTCACATAGAAGCACAGTTTGCCACACGCAATATCAAGAATGACAATACCATGTATCAGGCCGTCGTGGGTGCTCTGAAGCCTGAAGTTTTGAAGGAAGTTTCCGACATCCTCAGGGCACCGCCCATCCAAGATAAGTATAGCCATTTAAAGGCAAATCTCATAAAACGTTTTACCGACTCAGTTGATCGCCAGTTGTATAAATTATTAACAGAACTCGAGCTTGGAAATCGGAAGCCCAGTCAGCTACTCCGAGAGATGCGTACACTTGCAAGCAACAGAGCATCAGAGGAACTTCTTCGCAGCAGATGGTTGGCCCTACTGCCAGATATCGTGTCCAAGATTCTTAAAGCCGTTCAGAATAGTAGCACACTCGACGAACTAGCCGAAGCAGCAGACAGTGCTATGGAGAATCATACAAGTTCGTGCGTCATGTCAACAAGTTTCAAGGGTCAAGCCGCAGAGGTCCAGGCCATGGCAGTTAGCGGGCATCCTAAGCCTTACTCCCATGTAGACTCCAAGAGCTCCATAGAACGCAGGATCAGTAATCTGGAAAGAGCTATTGAAACCATGTCACTTTCATTAGCTGAACTTTCTGGCAAGCTGAACAAAAGCGGTGATAGACGATCGCGTTCTAGAACCCGAACACCAGGTCCGTCAGGCCACTGTTTTTATCATAGCCGGTTTGGTGACAAAGCAAATCGGTGTTTGCAGCCCTGCAATTACAAGCCTGCAAACAGTCAGGGAAACTAAAAGAGCTGTCGTCAACAGTTCAAAAGGTTGGCGACAGCAAGAACAGTCATATACCACCTATTAAAGAATTTCGCCTACATGTTTATGACAAATCGTCTCATCTAAAGTACCTCATTGATTCCGGGTCTGCAGTTTCAGTGCTACCACAAACCCTTTTTAAGGAAAAGCTGCACTCGACGGGATTCACACTATATGCAGCAAACTCCACAGCCATTAACACATTTGGACATCAACCACTCACGGTTAATCTTGGTCTCCGGCGAGCATTTACATGGCCCTTCATTATAGCCGACGTCAAGACAGCAATAATAGGTGCTGATTTTATTGCACATTTTGGTCTTCTGATAGATCTCAAAAAGCATCGATTAATCGACCCGCACACATCACTTTCGACGACTGGAGAACTTGTTGAAGCCATAGAGTATAATATATCAACAATGGATCAGCAAGGTCTTTCCAACACGTACACTGACCATAGGTACATTGAGCTTCTCCGAAAATTCAGCGACATCACCAAGCCCAGTGTCACTGCAGCAAGGTATAGAGACATTGGGGTGGCACATCACATTGTTACAACGGGACCACCTGTGGTTGAGAGAGTACGTCGAATAGCCGGTGAAAAACTAAAGGCAGCTAAAGACGATGTCAACCTGCTACTTGAGCTTGGAGTCATACGGCCTTCTAGTAGCAAATGGGCCAGTCCAATACACATGGTTCCTAAAAAACTGGGAGGTTGGCGTACCACCGGTGACTTCCGACGGCTTAATTCGCAGACTGTTCCGGATCGGTACCCTGTTCCTGTCCCTGATGACATATTTCAACGCCTACATGGCAAGAAGATTTTTTCCACCATTGACCTGGTTCGCGCGTATCACCAGATTCCGATGGCTCCGGAAGATATTGAGAAGACAGCTGTTACAACTCCATTTGGCCTTTTCGAGTTTCTGGGGATGCCTCCTGGACTCCGTAACGCCACACAAACGTTTCAGCGCCACATGGACAACATCTTGAGAGGTTTTGATTTTGTTGGATGTTTCATTGATGACCTCATAGTAGCCTCTGAGACTCATGAGGAGCATGTCAACCACTTGCACCAAGTTTTTGAGATTCTGCGAGAAAATAATCTTACCTTAAACCCGAGCAAGTGCAAGTTTGCCAAAGAAGAGGTGATATATCTAGGTTATACAATCAACCGGAGCGGATATCAACCTCCAGCAGAGCGTGTTGAAGCAATTCTTGCGTATTCCAAACCAGACACCATCATGGATCTTCGCCGCTTCTTGGGAATAATCAACTATTATCGCAAATGCGTTCCGAATGCCGCAGAGTTGCAAGCACCGCTAAATGAATTCTTAAAAAAGGCAAAGAAGAAGGACAAAAGTAAAGTGCCTTGGACGAAGCGGTCAGAAGAAGCCTTCGAAGCTTGCAAGCAGAGCGTAGCAGCAGCGACTCGTACAGCATTCCTTTCATCAAGTGCACCACTCTCTCTAACAACTGACGCATCTGACTTCGCTATAGGCGCATCACTGGAACAGTTTGAGAACGATATTTGGAAACCAGTGGGTTTTTTTTCAAGAAAGCTAAGTCCCACTGAAGCCAAATACAGCACATATGATAGGGAACTGTTGGCAATCTTTGCAGCAGTCAAGTTTTTTCGTCATATTTTGGAGGGTCGTGAGTTCATAGTCAAAACCGACCACAAGCCTCTCGTCTACGCTTTTGCCCAAAAAGCCAGCAAAGCTTCTCCGCGACAACTCAATCAACTTGACTTCATATCTCAATTTACCACAGAGATTGTATACCTCAGGGGCGAAGAGAACGTAGTAGCCGACGCCCTGTCGAGAATTAATACTATCCACATGCCCACGGTTTTGAGTGCTGAAAGGATCCAGCAAGAGCAGCAAGACGATGAGGAGCTCCAACAGCTTATCAACAACAACAACACTTCGTTAAAGCTTCAGCGTTTATCAATCGATGGAAAATTCACCATATACTGTGACATATCATCGGGTATGGTGAGACCGTTCATTCCGAAAAACTTGCGCCGCATAGCTTTTGATACTATCCATGGGTTGTCTCATCCAAGCGGTCGAACCACAGCACGTACACTCAAGCAGAAATTCATATGGCCTGGCATCAAGAAGGACGCACTGAGTTGGTCCCGCAACTGTATACCGTGCCAGCGGTCTAAAATACAGCGTCACAATCGTATAGCGCCCAAACACATTGACGTTCCAGACACACGATTCAGCCATGTGCATCTCGATCTTATTGAACTTCCAGTGGTTAACCAATTCAGGTATTGTCTCACTATAATTGACAGATTTTCTAGGTGGCCAGTCGCAATTCCATTAAAGGACATGACAGCTGTTTCTGTGTGTACTGCATTTTACTCAGGCTGGATAGCTCAGTTTGGTACACCACTCACTATTACCACGGACCAGGGAGCGCAGTTCGAATCAGCCCTTTTCACAGCAATGTTGAAGATGGTGGGAGCCAATCGAATACGGACAACACCCTATCACCCGCAATCTAATGGCCTTGTTGAGAGATGGCATAGGACTCTCAAAGCAGCGCTGATGTGTAATTCTCATGCTCCGTGGCCGGAAGTTCTTCCAACAGTTCTCCTCGGCCTTCGCACATGTTTCAAAGAAGATTTGAATGCCTCACCTGCGGATCTGGTATATGGTACAGCGTTGCGCCTTCCTGGGGAATTTTTCGTCTCGGAGGATAGGCCAGTCGATCCCTCTAGCTTTCTGCAAAAGTTGCGAGGACACATTCGAACCCTAAGGCCTACCCCAACAGCTCACCACACAAAATCAAAGATGTTTGTTCTAAAAAATTTGGATACCTGTTCGCATGTATTTCTCCGAATTGACGCAATTAAGCGACCTTTGGAGCATCCCTACTCGGGGCCGTACGAAATTATAGAGCGTTTAAATGACTGCGTTTTTAAAATCAACGTTGACGGTGTTGAAAAAGTGGTTTCCATAAGTAGACTCAAACCAGCTTATATCGCCAAGCAAGATCAACAAGTGGAAGCGAATGTAAGTCAGGCAACTCGTGAGATAACAAACATGCCACAAGAGCAGCAACAAGCTCAAAGAGCGTGCGAGCCAGATTCGTCGGAATTCCAGTCCCCAGCTCCTACAGAGAAGCCGTCAGCTGTACCCACCAAATTAGACAAAAGAGTTTCGTTCCCTTCGCGACCCGCGAAGATCACTAGGGAGGGAGTGGATGTGGCAACTCCGCATTCGGATTTCAGTAACTCTGTTGCAGAGCGACACATAAGAAAATCAAACAATGCTACCGTGACCTGTCAAAACGAATTCAATTCAAATAATACTACTGTGACCTGTAAAAGCAAAAGCAGAAGGAAGCAAATTTTCATTCCAAGAACTGATTTTTAGCGACACGTCTAGTATCTTTTCATTTGCTGTAAAATTAATAAGAGTTTAACTTTTTTGCATTAAATATATTATTAAAAATACAAGCGTCAATCTCTTTATTTACAAGGAATCAATTGAATACTTTACATGTATATCTTGAATAAGGCGGGTCGTACGAAAAAGCCAACAACGATGATAAACCCTTGCTTGTGAACAATAAATTAAGGCAAAAAAAAATCGAAGAAGAAGGTATGAGAGAAAGCAAAATGATAGGAAAACTGCTTCTGCAAACGTTCATGAATGGCAACACTACCTCCACTACAAATACAATGTTGTGCATAAATACACCACTCGCTGTGGTGAACTATCTTAAATGGATTTGAGTATTGTTTGTGCAAAGGGTATGCAGAAACACAAACAATTTGGCAAACAATAAAAAATCCTGCAAAACAAACAGAGGTGGGAATGAAACATCGCGATGTAAAAGGGCAGAAACTATCGATATAACGGATTGATTTTCATAAAGGTCGGTAACCGCTAACCGGAGTTTTATTGACGTATTTTGTATGGTTATCTGTCAAATTAAACGCCGGTTAGGCCTAACCGGCCTTTATATAGCAGGGTTCTGGTAGGGAAGGAACAACCTCATACTCGTATCAGGTCTGTGATGGACTATTATCGATAAAATACACGTCAGTCTTTAAGTTTTTATGAAAACGAGCACGGGCAACTCTAGGTTTGACAAGACGTAAATGATAATCCATTAATTTCTTTAAGAAAAGTAGTTCAAAGAGAACTGCTATGATAAAAAGAGATGCAGGATGAGGCCAACATGTAATACGGAAAACAAGTGACCAAGTTTCTTCTGAATTTTGACGTCTATGCCTTAGATATCACACACCATCTACTTAGACTTTACTTTTGAACAGCATAGAAGGCTACACGCAGTTGAAGCACAAAATCGTACTAAATTAGTAAACAGCAAAGTGGTGAAATCCATATTTTTTTAAAACGGAGTAAATCAAGTACTATTGTAGTGAGCTACAACCCTGACTTTTGGGAGAAAAAAAATGTTGCAAAGACATTTGGCCCGATTCGCATATTTGACATGAATTTCTGTTGTTGTTTTTGATAGTTTGAAGCAAGCATGTATGCGCCAACAAGTATGATCATATGAATTAGCAAGAACATGTAGATTTGTTGGTTTTTAAGCGCCATGTTAAAACGAATACAAAGAAAAACTTTATGCAAATACAAATATGTTTAAATTTTACAACTTTGCCAGCATTTGGAAACAAAGCGGGAAAGGTGAAAATAAAACGAGTGGTGAAACAGAGCCATCATTTTGTTGTTGTTGTGAACTACGGTTCGATACGACGCGTTCGTTGGCAGCTTGTATGAACGAGGAGTACGACATTATTGCAGAAGAAGAAGAAGCAACGTAGAAGATGTGGAACAAAATTTTTTAGCAAGTTTCTTCGTCGGCGGTGCGTTTTGTGATCCGGGTGAAGAAATTGCGAAAATTTCGTAAAATTCGTAGAATTTATTATAAAAAGGTAAAAATACAAAAATCTAAAGTGAAAGTAAACAAATGAGTGGCGGTTGCATTTGGGTGGCTCGTGTATAAAACGATTTATTGCATTTATACTGAAAAAATCAACCTACTACGTCGTCTTCGTCATCGTCATTGTTGTCTATGGCACGCCCCCCCCACACTGAAATCTGTAGATTTTTATTTATCGAATGCAAAAAAGCTTTAATTTTAAATTTAAAGCACTTTAAAGTAATTTGCAAAGGTTTTCTGTAATGCATAAATATCTATCTATAAAATTTTTAAAATATGTATGTATACGCAGTGTGTGGGGCCTTGCCCAATCGGTAGTGGAAAAAAAAATCGAATGATGTGCAAAAATTTGAAACAAAATAAAATTGAGTTGGCAGATATTTTGTAATTTTTTTAAGGGAAAATCCCGAAGAAAAATGCTTTTACTGATGTGCCTAGTGGTAGTTGTGAGTTTAACAAAGTGAAATGATTTAAATGAAATTAAATGTCGAATACAAGGGCAGCCAATTCATTGAATTTGTGTCGAAGGCAAAATTTAATGAAATCTATAAATATGCAAAATCAACATCTATTTCGTTTCCAGCATTATGATTTTCTCAAAAGAAAATTTAATGCTACAAATTTGACTTCTTTTGGTTCTACTAAAGTTGTACTTTGTACGTCAATGACGTAATTGCCAGCTATTGGTAGAATTTATAAATATGAAACGACTCGTAGATAAGGAGCATTGAATTGATAGCTTTTTCTAATAAAATTTTATTAGAGTAATATTTTTGCGTGTTTTGTGTGGCTTTTAGTAAAGCTATTTAAATAAGTTACACAGTTTTCCTTTTGTCAGAACAATGTGCCACCACACAAAACTTTTTAACTAAAAAATAGTTTTTCTATGTGAAATTATCAGTGTAAAGTTATAAAATGAAACGCGATTAGGAACTTTTAAACATCGTACTGCCTAAAAACTTTGAAAGGTGAGTTAAAAGCTTCATTCTTTCGAATAGCAAATAAGTTTTTTTTGTTGAATAATATCGGGGTGTTGAAAATATTAGCCATGACTAATGGATAAAATAACCTTACCGTTATAGGGGTTTCAATGCAGGAATTAGAAAATTATGGAAATCGACATACATATATTTTAAACACGAGTTCATATTGGGATATGTATCAGGAGACGCGCTTTGGTCCCAGGAGCATCAATATAACTCCGCTGGGTATTTGTTTCCTTTGGCACTCAACTACTAATAAATTAGCTAAAAATATGATAGGGGTGTCAAAAGAGGCGTTTTGACTTCGGTATCAATGATCCGAAGTCAAAATTTAAGGTTAAATCCTGATAAAGGGCTCCGATCCATGTTTTTTATGTGGAGAACACCTTTCCACAAAAACAGAAAAATGAAATTTCGAGTTCCCAGAATTGATACCAAGGTCAAAACGCGTCTTTTGATACCCCTATCATATTTTTAGGTAATTTATAAAGAGTTGAGTGCCAAAGGAAACAAATACATACCCCCCGCTGAACCAATAACCGTATTTGCAATCATAGTTCGCAGTTTTCAAATATTCATATACACTCATAAACATTAAAATATGTGCGTGTAATATTTTATCACAGAGACAAAACAATTTTTTACCGTAACAGTTCTCTAGTTTGCAAACAAAAAAAAATGGCTTGATTAACACAGGTTTATATTTTAATTAACAAAACATAAAAAAGTGAATGTTAAACTAGTATCCTGTGTATCCATCATTATTTCTAATTACTTTTGCCATTCTTCTAGGCATGGAACTGACTAGTTTTTGACATGTTCCGGGATGTCGTACCAAGCCTTTGGACATTTTCCCACATTTGCGCTTTGTTGTTGCATTCTTGCATTGCTAATCGTGTATTGAGTTCATTCCAAAGATTCTCAATTGTTTTGAGATCAGGAGATTTACTAGGCCACCCACTAACATGTACTTTTTTTTTCTTGGAACCAGTCTTTCACCACTTTTGAACTATGTTTGGAGTCGTTATCTAGTTGATAACACCACACCAGGGGCATATTCTCTCTGGCATAGGGTAACATTACATCCTCAAGTATATTTGTCTACACAAATCTATCCATAGTGTTTTCAAACTCTTACCATGATGTTTCCTCCAGCATGCTACACTGTTTTCTTGGTAAACTTTATTTTGAATTCTTTACCAGGCAGTCTTCGCACGATTCTGTTGCTATCATGTTTAAATAAATTTATTTTCGTCTCGTCGCCTCTTTTGTTCCACTTCTATGCCATGCCATGACTCATGATCGACCGCAAATAGTTTACAGTAGAAAATTGAGATATCTGTAGGAGAGCACACCTATTTTAATGCCCATGAGTGTACATATGTATGTATCCCAGAACTTGGTGTCATATTTAAGGCATCCAGAATTTTTCAACGCCACTCTAATGTTCTTTAACTGATTGCTGTAGTGGAATTCACTAACTTATAGCGATTCGATTAGGTTCGATTTTTCGAGATTTTCAATAGCGATTCGGTCGCTTGCACTATCGAATATGCGATTCACTAACTTATCTATAACGATGCGGGCAAAGGATTTCTCAAATGTCATTTTTTAATGATAATAACATGGATATAGTATTATTATTCCAATTTATAATAAACAATTAAAATTATGTGCATTTTGTTTAACGACATAGAAAACAACTGCAAATGATGTGTCGTTTAGTTTACGAAACAGCTGATTGCGAATAAGCGAAAGTCGAGGAAAAATAGTTAGTGAATACCAAATATCGTAATAAATATCGATATGACAAAATGTCGTAGTCGAAGTTAGTGAATTCCACTACTGATATAACTTGGGTTGCATACATACCAGAGTGATGAGCATCAAGGTAACGAAGCACTCCAAACGAATAGAGCCGGGATCTGTTGCATTATTTGCCGTAAATTAGTCAGGAAAGAATTAATTTTGCCGTTAAATTATTTTATTTTTAATTTTTTTTGTATAAGTAACTTTGTGTCAACTTAACGAAGTTCTCTATTTAAACCACAAAGACAGTTGAAAATAGAGCTGTACAACAAAGTGAAATGGAAGGTTTCTTACTCGTTCAAATTATGAGCAAGAAATAGTTTGATCCGGTAATGTTGTTGTTTAAGCAACAAAATCACTCCCCGAAGGTTTTGTAAAGTGTTTTTAAAATGACAGTCCTCCGGTACTCCCTTGCGGTACTGCCCGATTGCCATGGTAACGATTTGGTATGACCAGTGTAACCTTCTAGGTCATAATCTAGTTTAGCTGACACCATCGAACAGTGAACGAAAACCCGTCGATAGGCTATCCGAAGCCGGAGTAATTATTCAAACTTCTTTTGTTAATAAATTGTACTTTAACTTTAATTTTTTCAACTGGGATTGTGATTGCTGCAAGTTAGCTAAGCACCCACAATTCAAAGAAAAAATTCGTAGCGAAATTAATTATTTAATCATAGTTGGCATAAAGCAGTTTTTTCCCTAGAAAGCAAAAATTGCTTTTGAATTCGTGTACCTTTTGTTGTTTTTAGTGACAAAAACAGACCCCCCAAAATATTGGTAATTGTGGTGACAGTGATTTGCCGGATATGAACTCAGACTCAATGACCAATGGTACCATGCCACCTCACCCCCTTATACCGTAACCATCTCGCCTCTTGGCATTGCTTATAAACTGTTTTTAATTTTTTTTTTAAGGCTATATCTAACTGCATACTAAAAATAGATCTTCAGTCCGTTAACTATTGGTAAAATTTAAAATTATTTTGAAAGATCTTTTCCCTGAATTGGGCTAGTTAGTTAGAAAATGTGTAGAATCAAAAACTGTTTGTAAATGATGAAATTAACATACATTTCATGCTCTTTATGTTGTTCTTTTTGTATAATTTCATTTAACTTTTTTTACTTATACCAAAATTAGCATAACTAAAAATTAACTCGCTTCATCATAAACCCCTTCAACTGTGAATAATTTAAAACTGGTATAACTATGATAAGTTATTTTGGTAACATTTAATAAAAATAAATATGTAAATTAAATAATTATTGAAACTTAAAAGATTTTGATTAAAAAGCCAGTAAAGCGAACCAATCAAAATCTAAAATAAGGATGTACCTACCAGTAGATAAAAAAATAGATTCTTGGGTGATTTTTATTATGCTACTGAAGCGGTGGGCACTTACTACATCATATACCTACAATTAGACACTTATTCGTAAAACAAGAACTCATGGAACCCTAAACTTAAATTCCACGGTGGCGAGTGTGACATAGTTTACGTAAATAGAAAATTCTTGAAAAAGTACGATTTTATGTTATTGACGTTGAAGCAAAAAGTGAAACCTAAAAATCATCAAATAAATTTCCAATTACATATCGTTATACCATTATAACTAATATTAAAATTAGTGCCTTTTTTCAGGGCCTAACTTCGTCTGCTGTAACCTATTTGGTGGATTATTTAAAAACAAATTTTAATCAAATCACACAAAAGTTTTTTGTTTTAATATTCACTTAATACAAATTTTCACTTTTTAAAAGCTTTATTTTTTTATGCTAACTTTTTAATTGTATTTTTTAATATTTAGTCAGCTTTGAAATTGATTTATGTATTTTTTTTTGACGTAAATTCATTTCTTAGTACTAAATAGACGTGGCTATCAAACATCCACTCAATTTGTTATCAATTACTGTGGAAGGCATTTTAAATACATATATGTATGTTTGATAAAAAGGTCTTTTTGCTAAAAATAGAAAAATATAACAAAACAAAATAAAGAGCAAAAAATAAAAAAGATAAAGGTTTTTAAAAAAAATTACCAACACATCCCTAGAATTGCTAATTGGTATTTATTATAATGTGCATTCTATAACAAAAGTTACTTTAACCTTTTTTTGTTTTTTTTTTTTTTACGTCAAATAAAAAGCATAATCAGTTTAATTAATTTGTATCCCATAAATACATAAAATAAAAAATATTGTTGATTAAAAATAAAGTTATACGACTCGTGTTAGGTAGCAGTTCTAGAATATTAATATTCTTAAAATGGAATAAGTGCAGTAACCTAAAATTTCTAGTAATAACTACTTGTTAGATAGTTGATAGGTGGGGCACTTGGGAACAGATAATTGGTGTCTTTCATACATTAACAATTCCAAAAATTACGCAAAAGAAAGTATTACGTGATATTGACTTCTATAAGAGAACTCACTTCTTTTGGTCAGTACCTTGGATTCGTTTTGAGTTTGTATAGTTACTTGCAAAAAAGATGAATCCAGTTTAAACAAATTAAAAAAGAGAGCACCCTCTTCAGTGACCTAAACAATAAAACAATTTGTCGGGGCGCAGAATGAACTAGTAATCGATAGATGATGGTGTGTTTACTTACTTAACCTTGAAATCTGTGCAGCATATAGCTTGTGAATTTACAGTTCAATTTAAGGTAATGAAAAGTAATGTTTTTTATTCCAGCCAACGTGCCTATTTTCTTTCCTGTAGCACAATAAACTTGTGACTCATCGCTTATTCAATGCAAATTTATAATACAAGGCAAATGCACTATAAATATTCAAGACAGGTTTAACACATTTCAAACTTTTTTGCATATCATTTTCTATTCTCACCTCTGATCTCCATATTCCATTGTCTACATTGTATTTTTCCGAGTTATTCCCATTTGTAGGTATTACGCTGTTTGACGCCACTATGGCAAGCAATTTTATTGTATTAATTGCCGCAGCGTAATGATGGATTTTTTTCCATTTAAAATACTAATTTTAATTTTGCATACGAAAAATTGTTTGACCAACTATCTGACAGTTTGAATAGTGAATGTCTCTCTGATCAACACTAATAGATTATTACTTTTTGCGCGTTTATGTTACGTTGCTTTCCGTTTTGGCAATTTTTTATCGCTTTTCAAATGCACATTTTCTTTCCATTTCCATTTCAATTTCTATTTTTATATATCCATTTATTCATTTCGACGCCGCCATTAAGAGTCAATTATAATTAATATCTTATAGATGACAAGGAGTGCAAGGCAATGACGGCGGCGGCGATGGCACAGGCACAACAATTGTCATGCATCATCATTAGCCGTTGCTTTTGATTTGCTTTTATCCGGCTTGAAACTTTAGTTCAAAAGTCCAAACGTCTGTCTGACAATTACAGTCGGTGATACAAACTGTTAATCGCTGTTCTTCCAGTGAAAATGTTAGCCGCAAAAGGCGAATCTATATTTTTATTTCTTTTTAGCTTGACGATTTTGTAATATATGAAGACTTTCCCGTTTTAGCAACGGTACTGGCAAACATAAAAAAGCCATTAAAATTGAAAAGCAGAATGTTGCTAACGGCGACCGCCCACCTTTTTTATAAATATGCACATATCGTACATTGTTTTTGGCTCAGGACAGCCTTTTCCATTTAGCGTTTCTGTTTTGCCGAAAAATGTCATTAATTTTTAATGAGGTGTCGAATGAACAACAAAAGTTGAAATACATTTTGCATTCCATTACAATATTTATAATGAGTATATGTATAGATCGTAGTTAATTAGTAGGCATCACTTTTTACCGAATTCTGTCGAATTTTCAAAAGTTAGATACAATTTTAACAAGATGTGAGTTATTTGTTACTGATCAGTTGGGGGATAGAGGTTGGGCTTAGATTGGAGATATCCTTGAATTATTCAGTATTCAGTTCAATTCAGAAAGAAAGAAAGAAAGGCTAATGAAAGCACTGGATTTAAGAAAAATATGCCGACTAGAAAACTTAAAATTAGTGCTAAGTAGTCGAACAACTTTGAGAATTATAGTAAAGAGTGAGGACAAGCAAATTAACTTTCTATGAAAATGTCTGCGTGAATTTCGGAAAAGGTGTTGGGCGTGAAAACATGAGCTGAAACTATTCGGCATTTGATAATTAAAAAGTACTGGAATAATGATGACAAAAAATTCCCAGAAAAATAACTAACAATGAAGACTACATAGAAAGCTTAGAACTAGCAATGCAAAATTTATTCTAAATTTAGAAGAAATCGTTAAAACTGGCGGGTCTAGATTTAAGGAAAAATGGTAAGAATGGAGACTAGAAAATTTATCTACTTGCTTTAGCAATTCGATAGAAAATGATGATTAACTACTAAAAAAGGAAAGTTAAGTTACGAAGTTACGAAAAGGAATCCCAATTTTAGAAAAACGATCGGTAAGAATGAAGACGAGAAAACAAAAGAATTCTGAGGAAAGGGCGTATCAGACAAACTGGTGGGACGAACATGGAAAAATATCGGTTAGGATGGTGACAAGCAAAAAATTATAAAAAGTTGATAGTCGTTCACGAAGAAGCAGTTCTTTACGTCACAGTAGATATAACAACAAAAGCTTGTAGGTACTAGATGCTTTGATAAATAACTTACATGTCTTGAGTCGTACATATTTTGACTTCACTCCCCTCCACTAGATAGTACTTTTCACTCTTCATTAGTCGTATGTTCTATCCCAAAATAATTTTGTCTGCAACCTGAGCAAAAGTGTCCACCATTTCACTTGTCATTTAACATTTTGTCCTTCAACATTTTCTATTTTCGCCTTTATTAATAATTTTTTTCTATTGCTTAATATGCCACGTCATTCACTCTGTCTGTTTATTTGTCGGTCATTTTTTGCCGATTTTCATGATATCAATTTGCCTCTGCCATTTTGCTCAATGTTCATTTTTGTTGTTAGATATTTATTTATGTGTGAAATTTTGTTTTAATCAATATGGCTCTGAACGTACATAAATGATAAAATTGCATATGTTTGTATGAAAGGAAAATGTACGACTTCACATACTATTGTACATATGTAAAAATAAAGCTAATAAATATAAGCTGCCCTTAATATCGGCCTTCGGAAAGTTTTCGTTACTAAAAAGTTGGTTGGTGTAACGCCGTTCGCTGCTCCGTTATTAGTGGCGTGTTTAGGTTTATCTAACACGCGTTTTGGCTGACGTTCGGTGGTTTAGGTGTGCATAACCGTGGTTGGATGGTTTTTTTTTTCTATATTTTCTATAACAAATTAGATGTTCGAAACCGAAACCATCTCAGATCATCTAATTTTCCGAGAAATTTAGGAAGCCAAAAAATCCTACAATTTTAAATTTTAGACTGTATCTACATTCCCGAATTACTTGCTGAATATTTATGTTACCATTTTAGTACATCATATCTCTGGATAGGCCGTAGACGTTTAACCCTCATATCATATCGTTATGAATTGAGGAGTTCCAAAATAACGCAACCAGCACAATCCTGCCAATTGGTCGATTTTGGTTTAGACCGACATTTATCTGAGTGGTAATGGCGGTTAAAACGGATCCCTAAAATCTGACTGTTAGTAAAGAACTTTTGTGAATATTTTCCTACTCAACTATTTGTCTATTTCCTGTTGTTGTTGTTGTTTTAACAACTAAAACACTCCTCGAAGGTTTAGGGGAGTGCAGTCAAATTTACAGTCCCTGGCCGGTTCAGTGGAACCTTCTAGATCATGTCATCCCTCCTTCCGTAAAAAAGGAGAATATGGGTTATGAGAGGTGAGAGACATCATATCCCGAGGTCACCCATCAAGTTGCATTAGTCGCCTCTTACCTCGGGCATATTCTAAGACCCTTACCCGCAGTGGTATTGTCTATTTCCTAATAACCAAATTTAGTTCGCTTTCAATGAGCTCTTGCCTTCACTATAAAAGCTCAAGATTTAATCTCTTTCATTACTGTATGGAAAATATTTCGCTTGGAATAACAGTATAATGAATAACAAATAAGTCTGCAGTGTTATTAGTTCTTGAGAAATATTTTTTTTTTACCATTTACTCATCTACTTGCATACATAGCAAACATCTGTACATTTGCTACACATTCATTGCGCTTTGTTGTTCATGTCCTTTCGCTTGTGGGAGGCCTTTTTTCTGAAGCTTTAAAAAATCCATCAGAGCCCGCATTTGTATATCCTATATGTATTGAAATTGGCCTGGCTCGTATACATATGTACATTTTTTTTCTTTCGCTAGTTGTGTGGCTATGGTTTGTTGAGCGCCTCCTTTCTCGGACATTGAGGTCGCGTCTGTCAGAAAGTGCATATTCAAGTAATCTACATACAAACTTACGTATAACAGTCGCTTCCCCATTACCTTCGACTGAGTGCGCTATTGCAGCATAGCTCCATACATTTGCTTTTCTACCATCTGTGTGTTGGTTTGATTGCCTGTCAGTTACATAGAGCCTGTTTGTTATTTTTCATGCATTTCACATTTATTTGTTTAAGTTTTACCCCTTTCGAGTCTTTTCTAATTTTTTTTTTATTTGTATTGTACTTGTTTTAGAGTCATTCGTTGTTATTGTTTTTGTAGTTGTTTCCATTGCATCCACACATCCTCTGAGCGCTAGCTGTTCCGTGGGATTATACAAGCAGTACGGCATCTCTATACATGCACTTGCTGCACATTGCCGCCTGCTGTTTTTGCTGTTGTTATTGCTTATTGTCTGTCTTTCCCCGTATTCCCAGTCAGTAATTCCTGTTTTGTATGCCTGTCGTTCGTTGCATTTCTGCCATCCGTCTATCCAGTGTCCGTGGCAACGTTGCCACATTTCACTTTATGCTCCATTGTCCGTCCGTTGGCATTCATCGTTACAATTGTATTTGATGTTGTTGCTATTACTTTCGTCGTTGTCGGTATCGTCACTGTGGTGTGCTAACGTGCGGGGCTGCTTTCCCCTTTCCTTGCTTCCTCTTTTTGACACTTTGTCTGCTGCTTGTTGCCTATGTACCTAGTTGCTTTTTACCTTAAAAACTCGTTGACTTCATCTTCTTCGTCTTTCGTTCCCGTTCAAAAACTCACTCAGCAAGTTTATGGTGTTTTTATGTAGATACATATGTACATCTGTACATACCTCTATCGCATGTCGTACCGGCCCGTTCCATCTCCGTCCCCGCGTACGTCCTTCGGTCTTTTATCGTCATCGCAACATATCATTATTTAAACATGTGGCCCGGCAACATTTTTAGTCTTTTTCCTTTTCTGTTTTTATTTCTTTCTATTTGTTCTTTTGGATTGTGTATTTGCTTGTTTTATGTACTACATTTTGTTGTTGGTGCCGCCGATGCTGCTGCGCTGCTCCGGTCGTTTGATTTGTTTGTACATCGTTTTATGTTGCTGTGCTATCATTAAATTGTATGTTTTGCCGCTGTCATATGTATAATCGTACTTGTATGTATATACAGCTGTGGGCAAAATGATAGCAGTTGCAAAGAGAAATAATTCAAAAGAGCAAATATGAAAACGACAGCATCAAATATGTTTCTAATTTCAACATCATAGGCCCAAGTCTTGGAGAAAATATAGCCGAATAAGCCTTTTTTCGGTGCTGGGACCCGCTTTCAACAGTAACAACACCTTGTCTATAACCGTCATCGCCGGTTTTTGGAAGTCTTTCTGAGATTGGGCGCCTTTGAATCAGATTCTGAATTAAAGTGTTTTTGATAAATATTGAAAAGACAAACACGCTTTTATTTTATTCCTCACTACTGTACGCAAACAGCCATACGACTGTTGTATGGATTAATTTATGTGTTGTGACGTATATATGTATATTTATGAATGCTCGTATATAAGCACATCGTAGCAAGTATCTGCAACTTACCTACAATCATAGCTACATACACATATACATACATATCTATTAAGTCTGTCCATTTGAATGTATGTATGTATGTCAGTTCTTAAGCACATTTAGCACACAAGTATACTCGTTGTTCGGAAAGTTTTATGCTGCGCCTACTTCACAGTGGCTGTGCTGATTTGTGTGAGGTTGATTGTGTGCTGCCTGTTGTTCGTAGTCATGGTGTGAAATCTGGCAACGTAGCCATTTGCGTGTCTGCCTGCTAGCGTGTCAGCATGGGTCGATTTACGCTTTAAACTTATATACAACCATATATACATACGTATAAACGTATAGATCAGGCCCAGGCACTTAGTGGGACAATTGTCCGCATTATTGAGAAACAAATTCACACAGATTATTACGCTCTTTGCTTGCTTCGCTTGTGTGAGCGCACTGATAAACGAAATGCTGTCGTTTGTTTGTGTTCAGTGCCTTACTAGCAAGCAATGAAGCAACAGGTTATGCGGAAGTATTTCACTAATGCGCAACAATTAATTTATTGTAATTATTTGTAGCATAATATGCATTGCATTTGTTCAAACGCATTTTTTATCATGAAATAATTAGTATATTCATGCATTTTGAATAAATTAATTGTTGCACATTAGTGAAATACTTCCGCATAAGCTGTTGCTTCATTGCTTGCTAGTAAGACACTGAACACAAACAAACGACAGCATTTCAGTGGTGCGCTCTCACTAACACTACCTCAATTGCAAAATTGCCTGGGCCTGGTATAGATTGATGTGCATGCTGGTTTGTACGATTGTGCGACTCTCGTTTTACGTTCATTCGTTCCTCGACCTCTTCTACACGCCTTGCCATTATTATCATTTCAACTAGCGCGCTATTTTTATGTGCGTTTGTGTATGTTTACTTGGGCGCTGAGAAGAAAATTGGCAACACAGCATTTGATATTTTGATTTCTCATGGTTTTACCATGCTTGTCTTTTTGGGTTTGTTTTTGTTTCTTTTGTGATCTTTTATTTTTGTTAAAATTAAATTTTTGTTGGCATTTTTTAATCTGTATTTAGATTATGCCTTTTTTATTTACATAGTTTTTGTTTTTCGGCTTGGTTTGCTTCATTTCAATTTTAGTCGGTAGGTCGACACATATTTTTGTTATTGTTGTTGCCACAAACATTGCTGTTTTTTTCGTCTGCTCAAAGCAATTGTTGTCCCGCATAAAATCAGCTGCAGCATTTGTTGCAACATACGTTTTGTTTTGATTTTTTCATCGTTTAGTTAGTCGATTTTTTACTACGTCTGAATTTGAGTTGGGTTTTTATTTTGGTTTTATTTCTTGCTTTCAGCTTCTTGAACAATTTAATCGACTGGCACATTGCACGTGTGCTTTAATCGCGTTTTAATTGAATTTTATTAATTTGTTTTGGAGTTAACCTTTAAATATTTTTACGAAAAAAAATGTATTTCTTTCTTGTTTTGTGGTTCGTTGAGGTATGTTCATCCTCACAGGCTGGTCATCGTTTGTTTCTTAAGCGACAAAGAATGTATAACCAAGCGAATCTACTAGCTTAACACCGACCGAGGAAATTTTCGCGGTTTGAAATTTTTTCAATTACGTATTCAAATCTAAATTTTTCATAAAACTATGAGAATAGGCATTCGCTCTAAGTTGTCAAACAACACTTATTCTTAACACGAATAGTTGAAATCTCACATAGGTAGGTAGTCCAGGTTGCCTTGTTTGTGTAGCAACAGCTTTCAAAAGCTTTTTGTAAAAAATATTTCTTTCGATATTTGGACTATACTGTCGTGAAAGCCTTTGATTGCTGGTAAAATGGTACGCTCAATGGTCACCTCAACAACTGACAGTACCAATTTTTACGATTGATACTAATTCGATAAAATACTACATTCTGATCCAATCGTTCAGTACCGCTCATATATTTATTGTAGGTACTTTTGGATACATAGTGGGTGTGGAATAACTATATTTTTCATTTGACTGCTTGACCAACGTTGAGCCGATCCCGGAGGTAATATTCCTTAGGTACAAAAGTAACGACTTTTTGATTTGATTATGAAAAATACAAATAAAACCGAAAAAAGAGAAACCCCAAATGCATTACCAATTGAGCTTTCTGTGCCCAGTGCCCCAAAACTAGGGCGTCACAGAAAATGGCTCACGAAACTTTTTCTTTTAGTTTTCCATGGACGTATCCATAAACTATAACAAGAAAACCACACATTTTGATGAAGTAACTACCTATACACCAGAATAAGTTAAGGTTATGTTGAGGACAAAGTACGTGGTGACGTTGCCAACCATTAGGAAAATATGGAACCAAAGCATTGAGTTTAAATAAATGATATTTTTTTTAAGAGCTCGTAAAGACTAGGCGCTAGAGCTCTTGAAAATCGACTAATCGATTAGTCGGCTAATCGATTAGCAAAAGTCGTTTACCAAAATAATCGATTACCACTAATCGACTAATCGTTTCTTTATGACTAATCGGTTTTTCGTCCATAATCGATTATTCGTCCATAATCGATTAGCTGTTTGCATTCGACTACTTGACAGAATCGAATATTTGATTAGTTATTTTTTCACGATCAATGGAATTTGTGTAACACAACAGTTTTTGGTCACAGAAACTCACCTCTCATTACCTACTTTCTATTTCGTGACCGAAGAGGGGGTTAAAAGACCTCAAAGGTTCCAACGGTAATAACAAATCGTTCTCACCCATTCAAATACTAACAAAAATACTAAAAAATTTTATTAAAAAAGACTATCAGTGATCGATTAATGACAGCTAACCGATTGCGCTGTATGATGAAGTCGATTACTTGTTATTCGATTTTCAACCAAAACAAAAGTTGCTTTCGACTATTCGAATAGTCGATTAGCCAGATAATCGATTCTGAACAAGAGCCCTACTAGGCGCACTAAAAATAAGTTCCATTTAAAAAGATTTTCGACAAGAAGGGGTCCATGAAATAATTTAATTGCGACTTATATCTCAGTACTTATATGGGTCAATTTCAAAAAAAACGTACACAACGAGTTTTTTTTGCTTATTTTTAAAGTTTTTTTTTTTTAGAAATTGATGAAGAATCCGGTGGGACCTTTAGGCTCTCAAAAAAATCAATATTTTTGGTTTTTTTTTTAGGTTTTCTATGATTTCTATCTTGAGCGTCACACACCAAATATGTATAAAAAATCGCTGAAAATGCAAAAATATTTGAGATTCAAGTTTACTATGTTGTTCTTTTGTTTTTCAAGATTCACTTCTGCCAAAATCACCTTTTCGATTATAAACACAAAATCACGATTCACCTTGATTTATTTTTTTTTTTTTTAAGTGACTAGTTATTTACAAATTTTAAGATGAAAATATGTAAATTATTGTTAAAAAGAGACTTGAACTAAGGGGTTTCTTGCAAACTAATAGGCTTGTAACAATGTATTTTAAAAAAACTGCATTTATAAGCGTTTTAAGGAAAAAAACTGAGTGTGACGCTCAAGATATTTTGTGACGATCAAGAGATTTTGTTGCACGTAAACAAGAAATAATGCCAAATTTAAAGTGTAACGAAAAAAAGTTTATTTTTTACAAAAAGTAAATAAAAGAAAACAAAAATTCTTCAAAAAACAAAAATTTTCATACGAAACTAAACATGTACATATTCTTTGATGTCTTTAACAAAATTTTAAAAAAGGAAGTAATTCTTGAAGAAACTTATACACATACGCGCTTTATCGACCTTTATTTTCTCGTGATATTTCCGTGCTCTTTCAGCCGCCGTTAATTTTGTTGTTTTACTCTTGAAAATTAAAAAATAAAATCAAAATTAAGCATTTTAAGCTATGAAGCAATATGTATGAAAAGTGATGCTCATGAAATGTTTGCCTATTTTGGTTTTTTCCGTAGGCAATTTATTTCCCAAATTCACAAATTATAAAAAAATGAGTTGAGACCATGTAAACAATGATTGTCAACTTTAATTTTTTACATTTAATATATTCACTTTTAAAAAAATTAGCGTGACGCTCAAGAATTTTTATCGCGCCCTTACCATGGTGTTCACATAAACTACGCAAATCCACACTTTTTTTAATAGTTTTTGTTTTCGCTTTTTCACTATTGTAATAATTAAAGTTTGTACTTTTCTTACGTTATTTACTTTATTTAAATGAAAATTGAAAACTGCTAATATTTCTTGATTTATAAAAAAAGTGACGCTCAATGCAAATTGTGGGGACAACTGTTCTTTGCAACGCCAAATTCGCACTAATTAATTTTTGACAACTATATCAAATCAAAACAAAAGAAAGATATCCAATAATTCGAAAACTGTTATTAAATGTTGCCCAGTAACTTTTTTCTTGATTTTATTTTATTTTGTTTACTAAAAATTCTAACGGGGGACACATGCTTTTGTATGAAAGGAGTCAGAGGGAGAAACAAAACACCATACTGAATAAACAAAAAAACAAATATACAAATTTGAGAATTATGTTTTTTTGTTACATATTCCTCGGTGATCACTGTCCCATTTTTTTTTTTTTTTAAATTTGTTTTTTACCTAAAATAGTAGTGTAAAGTGCGGGGACACAAAAATTGCGTTTTTTTTTTAAATTGACCCATATAACTATGGCATTTTTTGTTATAGAAGTTATAAACATCCTTGGCTGGAATGCTTTAACTCACCAGTTCAGTTACTTAGTTTAGAGCTTAATTCGGGTTAGAGTTAGCAAGTGGGAATTTTCAATGATTTTTCACTTTGAACATCTTTTTTTTCCTCAACATTTATTTGTCATTTGAAGTTCACAAGTTCAATTTGCACCGGAAAGTGACTTGAAAAAGAGATAAAAAAAGCTCTTACTTGCATTTGACGTTGGCTAATTAGAGACGCTATGGAAAAACTTAAAACAAAGTGGAAAACAGCTGAGAGAAAATACGTATATATTTGCAAAAAAACAAAAAAAAAATTTAAATTGAAAAACAAAAAACAGCGAACTTTGCCAATTAAATTAATTTGCTTCAACGTTTCTCAATGTTTTTTAATTTGTTTCTTCTAATTTCTCTTGCTTTTGTTGCCCAAGCGAAAATTGTCAACGTTGCTGTGTTGTGCGCGCGTTACATTTCGTCTACAATTACAGTTTCAGTTTCGCTTCAATTCAATCCAATTTAGTAATTTCACATTCAATTCAGTGCACGGGCTCGGGCGGTTAGAGCTTGGTCTCCGTTGACTTTGAGTTAAGTTTTAATTCAATGCACGATTGGCGCTTAACATACTGCACATATTGAATTGAATATGATTGTTACAGTTGCTGTTGTTGTAATTGCAAAATTGTTGTCAAGTGGTGGGTAAAGCATCCTCAAACAGCAATGGTGACGACAACCACACGCCGCCCACCCCACCACTCAATCACCACTTTTGTCAAAGAGGTTTACAAATAAAAATATGTATTGTTGTAATTACGTTTACATATGTACCTACACATACATATTTACTTGTAAATATATACATATGTAGCTACGTAATATGCTTTGTCACCCATTCCTGGTCCTCAACCAAAGACATTCTCGTCTCTAATCTGTTCAGACTGCTCTCATTTGGTTTGGTTTTCGCAATGTAATGCGAGTAGCTAACACCATCAGCGTTTAGCAGCGTTGGCGTAGTGACAACAGAAAGCACTTAGTTACAACAACATTAGCCTGGCATAGTCATAATTGGTTGCGAACCAACCCTACTACCTAGGCATATCCTCCGAAACCCGTTTTTTAAATTGCTTTATCAGCACCTTTTTTATTTTATTTAGTGAAGCAATAAAGTGGAAGCAAATGACAAAGGCAAAATGATCACGTTTCAGACCATATTTTCTTGCAAAGTTATTTTCTTATTTATTATTATTATTTTGTATATCAGGTTCTTGTTCTGGTTTTTTTATTTTATTGCCGCAAACACGAATCTATAGCTTGTTTCATAACATATTTTATTAAAAACAAAAATAGTCTATGACGTTCGATGCATTTTTTGTTTTACTCCTATCTACGCTTTGCCCTTTCCTTCCTCGACTCAATTAACGTCTTTACTAGATTTTTTTTGCGTTGACCAGACATATAAGAGGTTCCGTTGTTAGGTTCCCATCCTCAACATTGGCATGCCCTCCATAGCTAATTCCTTCTACGAATTAAAAGCTTTATACTTTAACTTTTTATTTGGTTTCTTCCATTACCACACTTGGCATTATATTTCTGCCTTACAATTATTTGCTTAATTTATTGGTAATTTACTCCGAAAATGTCGTGTCTTGTCATCTAATAAACCGAAATTATGGCTAAATCGTGTTCGTTGGTTATTAACGTCATCGTAAAAAATAAAAAAAAAAAACGCTCGCAAAAATAAATGAAAAAAATACAAGAATTGAAACTAAACTCAGATAAAAGTATGTATGTATGTACGAAATGTCTGGAAGGGTGCTAAATTTATGAAGAAATATTTGCTCACAATTTGCATATATTTTCCTTTTTTTAACGAAAAACTTTATTTAAGAAATGTAACTATGCGAATGTGATAAAATACACTTTGGGTGCGATTGTGATTCCAAAAACACGCATGCCAGAAGTCAAGCATTGGATGATACCTTGTTGTTGTTTCAGAGTCACTTATGGTGGATGAATATCTAAGCTGAAGCCAAAACAGATAATCTGGCTTGTCTTATCACAGCCCCATCCCATGCATAAGTTCGTAAGAACGCGCTAACTACTTTGACTATGTAATGAAAATGGGTTATTTGCTAACTGTGGCTTGTGGGATCTTCTTCAAAAGACGTCGAAAGCTGAATGGGCAAATTCTACTCACACTTAAAAGAGTCACAATTCAGCTGTTTTCCGAAGGCAACTTCACTGGATAAAACCTATAGTTATGTATACCAAACTTTTGTTGAAGTTCCAATCTGAGGCTTCTGCGAGGATCTACTATACCTTTATGATCAGATTTATATGAGGTGTGGAAAAATGGTAAACTTAATAGCTTGGGACATCGGCATGTCAAACCTCCTGGAACGATTACAGTATCCTACGTAGAGAGGCCCTTAAGCTCACCTGAAGAATTAAGAGGAACGAGCTATACTACACTCGCATTGGTGAGGGGTCGATATTGATTTCAGACGGCGTTGCTAGGTGTTCAACTTCTGGGATTGCTGTGAAGATGATGTAGAACGACAGAACATGCCCTTCCTGTTCCTGCTCACTATTTTCCTAATTTGCACGAAGCAGATGAGATTGACAACACATAATCACTGAGGTGAAATTGCGAGCTGAGAGAAGCAAATTCGTCAGATACATTTTCCACTCTGGTCCAATGCACTGAAGCTGCAAGTTTCCTAGTAGTTCCGTTCGTTGATCTTGACTTTCGACATTCAAAAGCACAACATTAACCGCATACATACGTCTTATTTTACTGAAAGATATTTGAGGTTAAAGTGCGTCATTCGATAACGTTTTTAGTTTCTTTTTCAGAATTGTTGCACGCTCCGTATTGATGTTTCTGTAACGGACATGCTGTGTTCCTTCTTTAGTGGGATTGCATAATATTTCAACGAATATTTTCGTCAAAGTTTTTTGTTGCTGCTTTTTCACCGCAAACTAACCTTGTCGCTTTTGCAAATGATGCCAAACATCCCGTTAACTTTTTGTACTGTTGTGACGAAGCAACAAATTAGAAACAATCGAAGTGTGAGTGCGCATATCTGTTATACAGTTTTGTTGTTGTTGCCTTCTGGTGATGCCCTCGGGATGCAAATATGATGTTCAATCGTTCGATTGTCGTCGAGTGTCTTTGAGTACCGCGTAACACATTAGTAAGATACGTCAATTGCACAAGAAGTTTTTGCTGAGAATATTATTTTCTGTTTTTGTGTTTTTATACCCAGCGTACTAGTACTAGTACAAGGGTATATTAATTTTGTCCACATAACGGTACTATGTAACGGAGCAAAATAATCGAGTTAGATATGGGGTTCCATATATGAAAGTTCTTAGGTTGAAAAGAGGAATTGATTAAGCCATGTCCGTCCGTCCGTCTGTCCGTCTGTCCGTCCGTGTACACGATAACTTGAGTAAAAATTGAGATATTTGCATGAAATTTTGCATACAGGTTACTTTCTGGCCAAGGTAGGTTGCTATTGAAAATGGGCGAAATCGGATGATAACCACGCCCCCTTTTTCGATATCGAAAATTTCGAAAAACGTATAAAACGGTTTAATTCCATATCAGAAGCAGCTACAATGATAAAATTTGCAATATGTATTGATTTATATGTTCTAAGGCGGATTTTATGAAATTTTTTTAAAAAGGGCGTGGCACCGCCCACATATATTTGAAGAAATTTTAAAATTTTGACTCTTAATAACTTGAGAACAGTTTATGCTAGTATAACGAAATTTTGTAGAGGGCATACTATTGTTGTGTTAAATTCAGATATAGAAAATAAACGAAATCGATTGGCGACCACGCCTACTTTTTTATAAAAGTTATATTGAAAGGAGGTGGAAATATTGAAAAGTCCATATCTAATTAACTGATGCCGCTATAATAATATAATTTGGTACATACATCAATTTTCACATTCTTTACATTATTTTTGCAAAATTTTAGAAAGTGGGCGTGGCACCGCCCACTTATGAGTCAGGCAATTTTCAAATTCGACTGCTAATAACTTCAGAACGGTGTGAGATAGGTTTACGAAACTAGGTACCAGGCATGTTATGTTTATGTAGAGTACTACCACAGAAAATAAGAAAAATCGGTGAACGACCACGCCCCTTTTTGGACTAAAGTTCTCTAAACGAGAGTTAGGAAACCGCAATATGCAATATCTGTTTAACTGATAAAGATATAATGCTAAAATTTAGTACACTCATTCACCTGATGATGTTATTAGTGATGTTTAAAGGTTTTTTGGTAATATTTTGGAAAATGGGCGTGGCACCGCCCACAAGTGAAAAAACAAAATATCAACATTTCACTATTAACAAGCCACTGTGAAAGTATCATAACTATCTGCAATGAAAACTGATCTTCAAATAGGGACAAACAACATAATAAAATCCGTGGGCGTGCCACCACCCACTTTTTTAAAATTAGGTAAATATTGATTAATGGACACATATATCCGTATATCAAAAAATTTCACAAAATACGTTAAAAGTTATGGGCATGGCACGCCTTCTTTTCCAAAGTTATATATAGGACATGGTATAACCCTTGTAAAGATCGATTCAGTACTTTTGGCTCATGTAAGCGGTTAAAGCTTTATAAGCAAGGAGCGTGGCCGCGCCCACCAAATTCGCTATTGTTTAGGCTCGGAATAGATTGGTTCTTAAAATGGGCTAAATCGGATGAAAACTACGCCCCCTTTTTCTGAAAACTAACGCTGGGTATTTAATGTTCGGTTCACCCGAACTTAGACTTCCTTACTTGTTTATTGTTTCATTTGATTTGGTTGTTGTTGTTGTTGTTGTTTTAACACTACTTTGCCCTGCCTAGGTAGTCAGTGTCAACCTTACCCAATATTGTCATCGAGCTCTTCTAACGGAAGTCCTAAAAACCTAGCGGCTTCAATGGGGGAGGACCAGAGGGATATGGGTGTTAGAAGAGTAGGCTCAGATGAGCAGACAAAAAGATGGTTAGTGGTATGGGGGGACAAGCCGCATGCCGGACAGACATTAGGCAAGTCGGGGTTCAGTCTGGATAGGTAAGAGTTTAACCTATTACAGTATCCAGACCGGAGTTGGGCCAGCATCACCCTAGTCTCCCTAGGCAGCTCGCGCTCCTCTTCGGCAACGGGTGGTGTTGCTGCCTGAAGAACGGCGTTCACCGGGAGAGAGCCAACATAGGAATTTACCGAATTTGTGTGGATGAGGGTGAGGGCCTGCCGGTGCACCTTAGGATCAAACGGCGTGGAAATCAGGTGCCGGATCTCATCGTAGTGTTTGCGTAGATGGCTCCTTATGCTCCTGGGGGGCGGATCCTCGTTGATCAGGCGTCCGTTCGGATGCTGCGGTTTGCAACAGTTGAACAGGAATTGCCTGGTCAACATCTCGCTATGCTCTTTAACGGCGAGCATTTTCGCTTCATTATGTAAGTGATGCTCAGGAGACATAAGAAGACAACCAGTGGCGGTACGAAGGGCGGTGTTTTGGCAGACCTGTAGCCTCGTCCAGTGTGTGTCAGCTAGCCCCGGCGACCATATAGGCGTCGCGTAGCTCAGTACCGGCTGGCCAATTGCTTTATATGTAGCTAGTAACGTTTCTTTGTCTTTACCCCAAGTGCTGCCAGCTAGGGACTTGAGGATTTTGTTACGGCTTTGGACTTTATTGGCAATTGCGGTTACGTGAGCGCCGTATTTGAACATGTTATCAAACGTCACCCCTAAGATTTTGGGGTGTGAGACAGTTGGTAACTTGACATTATCAACGTAGACGTCTAATTCCATGTTCACTTGCGTTGTCCACGTCGTAAATAGGGTGGCCGAGGACTTATTCGGTGACAATGCCAGGTTTCTCCCGGCGAAGAATTCGGACACGGCTGGGAGGTATGAGTTAATACGAGAGCAGAGTTCTTCTACGGAGGGGCCTGTTGCCAGAATCGTACAGTCGTCGGCGTAAGAGACGATCGAGACACCCTCTGGTGGGGGGGGAAGTTTCGATATATAATAGTTGAACAGGAACGGGGATAGGACACCACCCTGCGGCACCCCCTGTTTAACTATTCTGGGTTTTGATCTTGCGCCTCTGAACTCAACCGACGATTGACGACCACTCATGTAGTTTGCAGTCCAACGTTTAAGACAGGGAGGAAGGGACGAATCTTCAAGGTCTTTCATTAGTTGCGCATGGTTGACCGTATCAAAAGCTTTGGCCAAGTCAAGCGCAACTAGCACTGTCCTGTGGTTTGGACGCTTTTGGTTTAGCCCGTCCCCTATCTGAGTGGTTATGGCGTTCAGCGCGGTGGTGGTGCTGTGATTTTTGCGAAATCCATGCTGATGTTCGGCGAGCCGCAGGTTTGCGGTGAAGTACGGCAACAAGGTGGCTTCCAACACTTTCACTACTGGCGAGAGGAGAGATATCGGGCGATATGACTCCCCTACGGCAGCTGGCTTGCCAGGCTTTAGTAGTGGGACCACCTTTGCTTGTTTCCATCTTTCAGGAATAACAAAGGTGGAAAGGGAAAGGTTGAAAATTTGTGTGAGGTATCTTATGCCTTCGTCGCCAAGGTGTTTCAGCATCAGCATGGAAATGCCATCGGGGCCGATATATTTGGTGTTCTTGGATCTCCGAATAGCCTCATGAACTTCTGTTGTGGAGATGGCAACGGGCGCATCGCTGTTTTTGTGTTTGTGCGCTTCCCTGGTGGCTCGGCGAATATCTTTGTTCAACGTAGGATGCATTACAAATTGTCGGCAGAAGGCGCTCGCGCATCTTTTTGGCTTCGACTGAACCTTATCACCGAAGGCGATGGATATTTTGTCGTTAGGTTTAGTCGGGTTGGACAAAGATTTCACCGTCGACCATAATTTGCCAACTCCAGCCGAGAGGTTGCAAGACCTTAGGTGCTCCTCCCACTTAGCGCGTTTATGTTGATCTACTAAGCGTCTGATTTCCGCGTTAAGATCCCGTATTTGGGGATCCGTAGGGTCCAGGTGTCTAATATGGTCACGTTCATTTGCCAGGGCCGCTGCCTCTGCGGGGAAGAATGGACGCACTTCCTTTATTCTACCTGACGGAATGTGTTGGTGGGAGGCTGAAATTAGGGCCATACGAAACGCCTTTTCCCCTTCTCGTACGTCAGACGGGGTAGGAAGAGCAGCGAAGGCGCTCTCTGTGGTGTTGAGAAAACCCTCCCAGTCGGCTTTATTGAAGTTAGTGTATGTGCGTTTCTCAGCGGTGACAAAGTCGGTGGGGCGATCGATTGAGAGCACTATGGGTAGGTGATCTGAAGCAAGCGTCAGCATCGGTCGCCAGTCAACGCAGTTTATTAGTCCAGCGCTGACTATGGTGATGTCTGGCGAGCTAGAGCAGTTTACCGCCACTCTAGTGGGGGCATCCCCATTTACCGTGCAAAACGTCGAATCATCTATTTGGTCAGCCAGCTCCTGTCCCCTACCATCGGCCTGCAGGCTGGAGTGCCACAGGTCGTGGTGTGCGTTGAAGTCACCAAGGATGACGCGATTCTCGCCCCTGAGTAACGCACGAATGTCAGGGTGGTAGTCCCTGGGACAACAGGTGACAGGAGGTACGTAAATGTTTATGATTTCAAGGTCGACATCGCCTGACCGGACAACCATACCTTGACGTTCTAAGGTGGTGTCCCTCGGGTCGATGTCAGGCTCAAATAGACGATACTGCACAGATTGATGCGTGATGAATGCCAGACCACCCCCAAGCCCTCTCGCACGGTCACAACGGTGTACATTGTACCCGTTGCAGGTCAAAAGAGACGACCTTCCACCTAACTTTGTCTCCTGGATAGCCGCGATCTTGATGTTCAGTCGCTTCATTAAATTTGTCACTTCAACAATTTTGCCAGTTAGGCCGTTGCAATTAAATTGCAGGATACCGAAGTGTGTAGGGGGAGCAGAGTTGATGCTGGGGGTCAAGGACTGGTGCGTATGCCTAGGTGGTAATAGGCTGGGTCGCGCACTACGGCGCAATCTTGAAGTCGAAGGAATCGCGTTACCAGAAGGTAGTGGCGAGTCGGACGACGTTGAAGGTTGCGTAGCTCGGCAGCATGGCGCAACGTACGTATCAGTCCATAGGTTCCTGTTCGCGAGTCCAGAGCATATGAGCAGGTGACACAGGCCAGAGCAGTTATTGCACTTGACTGATGCCAACGGCGTATATAATCTTAACCGACAAACAGTGCACGTAGTATAAGGGACCAGGAGCTGATGATTGAGGCTTATACTCGTGCTAATGCTGGAAGAAGAGGGGCTGACCGGGGGGGTAGGAGAGAGCGGACGCTCAGCATTGCTCAAATCCACTTGGGAAGTGCTACGTAGGGAGTAGTTGTGAGCTGCTGTGTGAGATGTTGACGCCTGTGGGCGTGAGCGGCCGCTCGAAAGGTCTACTTGCTGATGTGCATTGTTAGTGCTAGTCGTGGAGACTGATGTGACAGAGTCAGACATATGTGGCGGAGCGATACTTGATCGACGACGGCCACTGGACGTCATAGGACGTGAACAGCAAGGGGCCACAAAAGTTTTATAAAAACTAGCGGGTCTATGAGTAGAGGGATTTAGTCCGGAGCAACTAGTTAGATGCAACCATCTGCTACAGTTAGAGCATTGTACCGAATGTGAACGTTTCACATAAATTTTCTTCCAGCATACACAGCAGATCCATTCTCTAGGTCCGGGGTTGGATTCAATACCAGCCCGGAGCAGGAGAGTCTTGAGCAGTCCCGCTGCAAGGAGCTGCTCGGAGGATGACATTATTGGGGGGAGGATTACTGACGGTTTAGGCAGGGGGGTAGTGAAATAACAGCCCTTGGTCGGGGAAACCCCGAGTCATTCCGGTACGTAGAACCGGCTGTCGTGGGAATGATTTGATTTGGTTCACAAGCGGATATTGAAAATTTTGCAAGGAAATTGCATTTGAATTGCAGACTCGGCTTGCTTTTTTTTTAGATTTTAAATTGATTAAAGATCTCTTGTGCACACGTTTCGCGCATACATATGTAAGTAGGTTGGCTTTGACAGTTCAGCGGGGTTGGTTTGAATTATCAAATTAAAAGATCCCAATATGGACCAACATACATACATATCTATTGATGTTAGTGTTGTTCTTTTTTTTTAGTTTCCAGAAGGAGTCCTAGCTCCAGACCAGTTGTAGAAATATTGCTCAGTAGTAACTTAGGACTTTCAGAGCTTACCGAATTGGGCAGCCTATTTCGTAACTGTAACTGGCCCCAGCTGCAAACCTAGCTACTGCTGCTACTCAAAAGGGGGTAGCTGATAGTGAGAAAAGAAGCGGGGCCCCCTACTCCTAAGAGTTACATATATGTATTTGCTTAGGAAAAAAGTTGTGCTAACTTAGATATTTATATGGATATACACATTTAAGAATTTTTTAATTTTTTTTATTGCTATAAATGTTCGTACTATTACTGTTATTGTTGTATACAAACATAGCTAATAATTATTTTTTCTTCTTTTCAGACACTTCATTGTTTTCGACTAATGGTAAAATGTTAAACATTAAATTTAAACAACTATAAAAATAAATGGTGCTCTATAGCGAGCCGAACGAGTGTTTGCAAAAATTACCCAAACAAACAAAAAATAAAAACAAGAATATTGTAAAAAGTTTAATTCGAAAAAACAAAAAACATTTATGTATTTCGCGTAACTGACTCGCTGACGCAATTATTTATGTGATTTTCGATGTGCCATTCAATACACGCAACCGCCACCAAATATATGGAAATTGACGCACTTGTCCACATTTTTTGTTCGTTCACTACCCAATTTCCGTTTCCGTTGAAATACAAAATGCGCATGGAAATACCGCATTATGTACATATATTGTATATTGCTTTAATACTAATTACTTTAATGATAATTATGAATATAATTTAAATTAAAATTTTGTTTTTCTTTTTCTTCTTTTTTTCCAAAACAGGGTGTGACGAAATGAAATAAAATGTATTTCTCCGCATGAAAAAATGTATTTAATAAATATAACAAATATTTCTGGAGAAAACTTGTGTTCTAACAAATAAAAATAAAACTACATTAAAAAATAATTATTCCGTTATAAGTAAAAATAAGCTGTAAAGAGTAATGTATTCAAGGCATAAATAATGAAAAAGTAGATCAAAATAATAATTTTAAAAATTCCAAGTGTTTTTATGTAAAAAAAAAATAAAATAAAAAATGAATGTAAATATTCATAAATAAAGAAATAATAAAAATTTAGTGGCTAAGCTTAAAGCTTTTCAAAGCGCATAGAAATTATTGCAAAAAAAAAAAGAAATATATTACATAAAATTGTCTACAGCAGCAGAAGCATCCGTTTGAAAGAAAAAGTGCAAATTAAAATTAAATTGCAAATTAGAAAAAAAAAAAGTAAAAAGTGTGAAAATTGTATCGCTCACAATATGGCATTGATAATGTACGATCACTAATTTCTAATAATTTCCAAAAAGAAAAAAAAAAAATAACATCGCGCTCCCCAATTGTGAAAATCGCAAAGCTGCAAAATCGCACAGAAGCGAGGAAGAATTCGTTTCCTCCTCCGCTCTTTGCGGCTGCGGCTTGGTCGCAAGACCTGCAGCTAAGGCTAACGCTGTGTCAAGTGAGTGTAAGTGTATATGTGTTGG
This sequence comes from Sphenella marginata, assembly GCA_951509765.1. Lineage (NCBI taxonomy): Eukaryota > Metazoa > Arthropoda > Insecta > Diptera > Tephritidae > Sphenella > Sphenella marginata. Next base: position 66,243,797 of record OX608081.1, on the reverse strand, counting down.
AGAGCGTGTGTAAGCAGTGCTCTATACGCGTTTTTTTTTGTTTTTTTTTTTTTGATTTGTTTGTCTGGCTCGTATCAAGTCCACGCCAGCTGGTGTTGTGAAGTTGAAAGCACGCAGAGAGAGAAGAGTCTTCACCCGCTCTCGTAATTTTGTTTATTAATGAAAGAGTCGCGTTTTCGTGGCCTTGTGTTTGTTGCATCATACATAAAAATTAAAATTATTAAAAATTCAATTCAATACCCACGCAAATCGAATCATCAGCTGTTGTTGTAAACAACTGCCATTAAGTTCTTTAATTTTCCGCTGTCGCCGTAATGTGGTGTGTCTTCGGTTGCGGCAGTATAAGCAGCAGCACCGGCACCGCCAGCAGCAGCACCACGAGCAGCGCGAGCAATAGTTCGGCATGAAATGGAAGCGGCTATACGCTCATCAGTGCAGGTCGGTGGTCCACCACCCACATCGGGTGGTCAACAGCAGCAGCAGCTACAACAGCAGCAGCAGCAGCAGCAACACCACCACCACCAACAACAACAACAGCAGCAGCAGCACCAACAGCAACAGCAACGTGTTGGCAATCAACAGACACAGTCACATTTGCACGATAATGGACCAACTTCCCAGCAGCAACAGCAGCATCATCAACAACAACAACAGCATCATCAACAGCAGCAACAACAGCATCATCAGCAGCAACAGCATCATCAGCAACAACAACAACAGTATCATCAACAGCTTAGTAATCTACCCACGCACCTTCATCCACATCACCAACCTCCACCGCAACAAACACAGCAACAATCGGCTGCTCAGCAACAGCAAAATAGCGGCGCGAATAGTAGCGCGCAGCAACAGCATCAGCAACAACAACAACAACAGCAGCAGCAACAACAGGCTAATATGTCGGCCTATCAGCAGCGCATGGCAAGTGGACCATCACAGATTCACAGGTGAGTGGGTGACTCAGGTTTCCATTCCTTACCGCCAAAAGAAGATTATGCATTTAAAGATCCATACATACCTACATTGAAAAAAATTTTCTAATACCAATAGCTAAGATCTTTCTAGAACTATACAAAATTTCCTAGATCTAATCGTCCCCTCAATATAACAATAGCGTATGTGCTCATACGCCATTATTTTTTTATTGCATATTTAGAATCTCCATCAATGATTCTATGTCTGGTCAAAATTTCGTCAAATTCTACTTCCACAAAGTGGGTCAAAATGTCATTGGAAAAAATGGTGTATAATTTCTTGTTCGAAAATTTTAATAGACATCTGATTTGACAAAAACTTTAAACTCGATTTTCTCAAAACCTAAAAAAAATTATACGCTATTGTTATATTGAGGGGACGTAATAGTTATTCAACAGAAGATACCTAGAAAATGAATAAATTATCTAAAAGCTGAACTAAATGTAGGTAACGAGCAATTCAACTCGTGACGATTACTGCAGCTTCTCTCAGATAAAAAAATGTTGCTGCTGAGTAAGCAGCGGTACGGCTGCTTTGGATTAAAAGCTGGGTAGGGTAATGGCTGACTAGGGTGTATGAATTAGCCCCCACCGGGCAAAATGACTTAAGCCCCACCAATTTTACCACGAAATTAAAAATGGCGGAAAGTGGTGCTAAAGTCATATTCGTGGGGATTAATTCATTTTTTTTTTTAGTGGGGATTCTGTCATGTAAGAACCCCCACGTTTGGTGGGGCTTAATTCATTTCGATTGGTGGGGATAAAATCATTTTCGTGTGGTTTAATTCATTTTTTTTTAGTGGGGATTCTGTCATTTTTGGTCGGGAAAGATTCACTGAGACATTGGTGGGGCTTAAGTCATTTTTCCCGGTGGGGGTTAATTCAGTGGGGGATAATTCATACACCCGGTTTATTATAGTGGCTGCCTGGATTAAAGAAATCAAACTTGTGCGGCAATGCGTTTTTTGACCGGTGTTGCCATATGAACTGTAGACAATAGAAAACTATATCCAATTGTAACGAAGGGGTTTAAGGCCAATTAAAATTACTCTTGTAAACAAAAACATTTGGGAGATGTAATTGTTGTTATTGTTTTTATGGTTATACACAAATCTGTGGGCCATTTGATGTCTATGCCTAGGGATGGCAAACGAGTTTTTATCTTCACAGTCCGTTAGACCGCACTAAAGGCTCTGGATTTATTCGTCAACTACGCTAAGTCGCTCACTGATGAGATGGCTCAGCACTTCAGTTTCAGGCTCATATGGGTACCTGGCTGGACATAGGGATATTGAAGGGCCACATTGTGACATAAGTGTCGGGCGGACACCTCTTTAACGGTTCAGCTTACCCCTTGCAACCTAACCTACGCGTTGTACTGTAAATAACTTTATATTCGTATTTGCAGTTGCTCTTACTGTAGGAGAAAAACTATCTGTAAGAATAAGCCATCCGTAATTTTATTTGAATATTTTATTATTATTTTATTTTCTTAAAATTATGAATTTATATGTATTTAGTTTTTTGTCTACACCGATTTAAGTTTAATTTTTCATAATATTTTTATTTATTTTCTCCATCGCCATTTTTAATAATATTACTTATAAATACCTCACAAAATCCATCCACACTTGCTTTCTTGTTTTTTTTTTTTTTTTTTTTTTTACAGAAAACTTACCATTTTCCACGCTTTTCGGTTTGTTGCAGGAAATTCAAGTAATACATTGCCGTTTGAATTACACACATAAAAACAAGAAACTTTATTACGCAAAGTAAACAACAAACCAACAAGATATTTATTAATATTATTTTTTGTTGTTGTTTTGCGCTTTGTTGCAGGTGTCGATAACATTTTTGAGCTCTCATTTTCCTCGTTGTTTTCGTGGTTTTGTACGATTGTTACATTTAAATTTTTGCTTTCTATTTTCTTGCTGCCGTTTATTGTTGCCATACGCGTTTTCCAGTTTAATTTATTGTTTTGTTTATAGTCTGTTTACAGCATTTTGTTGCCTTTATAAAAATAAATAAATTTAAAACAATTCTGTTGCTATTCGGCGTTGGCTGCAGCTTTTTAATTGCGTTGCATATTTTTTGAGCTCTTAATGCTCTCATTGGCATTGGGTTCGTATTGCTGATTGTGAAATTCGAATATTATTTAAATATTGAAATCTTATAGCTTTGCATTTGCCTTTGTAAAGCTTTGGGCTTTTAACTCTCGGTTTATTTCCATTTTCGCAATTAAATTCGCATACAAAAAACTGAAATTTAATATCTTCGATTTAAATGAAAGAAAGGTGTGGGAAATTTACTTGAACGCAGAGTTTGTTTGATCGTCAAACGTGTTGTTGTTACTGTTGTTGTTATCAGTCCTTTCCCAGGTGGACTACATGTACATATATGTTTTTGTTTATTGCGCTCTTTTCACCGCGAAATGTTTGCAGATTTGTACCTGACTGAGAGATCTTAGCAGGCTATGAAACGGTGTCTTTTTAAATACCGTCATTTGAATCATCAAACAGAAACAGTTCTTAGAAATGTGCTGCTGTTAAAGGCATACGTTAGTAGGTCAAGAAAGCAAATAGAGACACGTTTAAATCATGCAATACCGCTGCCCCGAGCACTGGCTAATATCTTTAATTTGCAAATCTCTCGGTTTTCTCTACGTCATTATTTCGCAAGTTTCTTATAATAAATAAAAATCGATAACTCATCCTCTGCACTCTTAAAATGCCTAAACAACCCCAGGTTTCTTTGAATATTATTAAAAAATGCTACTGAGCTTCCCACTTCCTTTCTTTGCCAATGTCAACCAACTTAAAACATCTCTCTTCCTTTCTAAATGACTACGGCTTCTTTTGAAGCACGCATAATTTTGAAAATTTAAAACTAAATCTATTCTTGCAATTTAATCTCATCTCACTGATTACTTTTCATCATACTCTTTTCTATAACACCAAGCAAGCTAATAATAAAAGTAAGAAGCTCCCTGCGATCGATTTACGCAGTCAGGCAACAAACTTCATTTCATTTACTTCATAGCTAATCAGTTCAATCTTCCCTCCCCAATTGGGTTCAACCAGGTTTTTCCCTTTTTGTTTTTGGTTTATCTTGTTTTCGACTTCCATTTGATGATGCTTTGCGTGTCTTCGCTACTGTCTCGTTTTCTACACAAATATTTTAAAGCTTTTATCTCTGCGCACTTTGGCTTATTGCGTATTTTGCGTTCCATTAAGTTCCACTCGGAAAAAAGGTTTAGAATTAAATCAAAATAGATTTGCCAGCAATGAAATTTGGTCCTCGCATGTCGGGACTTTATTTACGTAAGTAAAAAATATGGCATCTGTATGTGTGTGTTCAAGTCTATACAGTTGCGGTGAAAAGAGTGGCAATGTTTTGTTGCTGGAAATTGATTTCACAGAATATTGACAGTATTTCCAATATTAGGCAAATACACTGGCATGACCGATTTCAATGTTTCCTGATTACAGTCCAAAGAAAAGTTTGGTCGTTTGCTCTTGGTGGTTCTTGCGAGTGCACGAATGCAACTTGATTTGGCAGCATTTTAGTGCTGGTTTGAACTAGATTCCACTGGTGTAATCCCTTTGTGAAGCTAATCCGGTATAATTGAATGACTGACCTCTGCAAAAGCCCATACATATATGTATGTACATACATCGGTATCGTCTCTTCGAACAGTTAGCAAATCAGCGGAGAAAATATCCATTTTAAAAGGGTTTGTGATTCTGAAATACCAATTTTAGATAAAAATTCTCTTTTAATAATATCCTGTAATTAAATATTGTTTTTTATTCCAAAAGCATAAGAAAGAAGATAGATATAGCTAGAGAGAAAAATTTGAAGAGAGAAACAAGAAAAACATAGAGGGAAAATTACGAGAGATATAAATAACAGGGACGTAGTGAAAGAAAGAATAGAAGAGAAAAGAAGATGTCAGATAAATAGACAGGGTTAAAATATAAAAAAAAGGGTTAGACAAAGAGACAGATAGGAAGAGAAAGAAGGAGTGGAAATTGAATAAATAAGGGAGGATAGGTAACGAAAACAAGATAAATAGTTCACTGAAGAGAAATTGAGATCTAAAATTGGATTGACGAGGAAGAAGATGCAAAGAAAGGGAGAGAATGTGAAAGTCAGAAAAGAAGTCTAAGAGAAGATAAAGATCCCCAAAGGAAGTAACCAAGACAAAAAGTGAAAATATTGGGGAGAAAGAACAATGACGAAAAAATAGACGACTATGTAGCTAGACAAAATACAAAGCTGGAGAAATGCGTATGGAAAGAGGGTAAGAGTTAGCTAAAGATGAAGTGAAATGTAAATCGGTAGTCACAAAAAAGCGAGATATAAAATGAAAGAAAGAAGTTGGAAGTAGAAAAGAGAATGAAGAAGTCAGAGATAAAATATGATAGGAGAACACAGGTAGATAAATAGACAGAGAAAGTGTAATATATGTATGAATATAATGCGGAAGGAGGACAAAGAAAAAAGAGTAAAGGAGTAAATGAAAGAAGAATAAAGTAGATAAGAAAGAGATTGAGAGGAAAAGAGAGAAGGGATGGTGGATATAGAGGGTAAGGTCGAGGAAGTGAAATTAGTAAAAATCGAAAATGGAAGTAAAATGATGGATAGTGCCGCGAGGTAAGAGAGAAAGTAAGGGTATTAGTGGCCGAGATATACATATGTACATATATAGCAATAGAGTGAGATAGCGGGTGTGCTAATTTTTCAATCGCCACTATTTTTACTTACACACCAACTTTTGGCATTGACGTCGAGCATCAAAATAACACCGTCTAACGAAATGAACCACTAATAAGAATAAAAAAGAAAAAATCAAAATAATAGCAAATTAAGCTGGAGGCTATAATACAAAAGCCTAAGATTTTATTATTGCCCTCATCCGCCATTAAAGTCGTAGAATACGCAAAACAACTAAATATTGAGAGTAGTTGGAATCTACACACAGAGATACATATGTATGTATACAAAAGCCACTGTGATAAAATCATAACAATTTCGAGATTTTCAATTCTAGCACAAATTTGCCTGCATTCTGCTTCTTCCTGCGGGCTATTGAATAAAGTTTATAAAAGATAATCCGTGACGATGCTGCCTCTTGCTCCTCTAGTAAGAACTAAATAAGATTAGATATTATTTTAAAAGTGTGTGAGTGCGGATTTATTATATACATACTTTACAAGTATATAGAATGTCAGCAAATTCATACACATACATATATAGAAGATTTTTATTTATTTATATGCCATTTATTATTATTCAACATCTACAAAGCTAGCCAGGGAGACAGCTGAGGCGACAGCAAAGGCAACGTTGAGATAAGCTCGCAAACTATGTAGTTATGTATGTATGTATGCATATAAAGTGAAACCCGAGAAATTATGTAAATGGATCATGATGGCAAAGTTGGAAATTGCTTGTCATGGCGCAGCAATGGCAACTACTCATATATAGTACATGTGCGTGGGGATTCAAAAAAATTCGGTTTAGGTTTCTAAAATAAATAAATTCTGGTACGATACAACAAACTAACAAATTTCTTCGCTTCTACCAAGATAATTACGTCCGATTCTTTACAGAAAGTTATCCTGTGTAGAGCCTTTGACACCACTTGGAAGCAGTGTTTTCATCGGTGCCCCCCATAAATTCAGACAGAAAAAATCCAGAAATACAATTTTTCAGAAACCAAAAGTCAGAAGGAAAAATTCAGAAAACTTGTTTCAGAAACCAAAAATTCAATAAACACATTTGCGGTCATGCATTAACCCACTCGTTGTTTTACTTTTTTAACGATATTATGAGCGATTTTTTGGTTAGATTTGAATGGTAAATATTTAGAATTATAAGCCATGAGTGGCCATACGTCAACCCATTGACGGCCTCAATTTTCTTTTAACTCTTAAATCAAATTTTTCACATCAAAATAGTTTTACATAGGCTTTAGTAGTTGATTTTAAGCGTTTTAACCCTTTAAACGCCATGCCTTAACCCATTTATGACCTAAATTTTTATTTTTATAATTTCTAAATAAATTTTTTTGCCGGTATGTTTAGCGTTATAACACAAGTAATTATGTATTAACCCTTTGTTGACCAATTTTTTTTCTTTAGAATTCAAAATCCAATTCTTTAAATAGGTGCTGCTATAAATATTTGTAAGGTTCTTTGGCAAAGTAGCCCATCTAAACATTCAGAAAGTGAAATTCACATCTAAAAATTCAGAATGTAATGAATTTTGCTCAAAATTTGATTTTTTTCTTCCGTCTCATTACTTTCTGAATTTTTAGATCTGAATTTCACTTTCTGAATATTTAGGTGCAGTGAAATAACTCCCAAATGAAATAACTCCCAACAAAAAAATGAAATAACTCCCAAATATTTTCCATGCAAGTTGGGACTTATTTCATCATGAAATAGCTCCCAATTCATTGGGACTTATTTCATAATTTTAACTGGGAATTATTTCATAATGAAATAACTCCCAAATGAAATAATCCCCAATAAAATATCTTTGGGAGTTATTTCATAATTTTTGGAAATTGGGAGTTATTTCATTTTTTTGGGACTTACTTCATTGTTTGTAATCCAGGCATTGGGAGTTATTTCATTTTTAATGGGAGTTATTTAATTTTTGTTGGGCATATTTTTAGCGAACTAAAGTCAGTACATTTTTTTTTATATTCCAAATTTTCATTTTTCATTATCACCTTCGACTTATGATCATGAATCTGAGATTGGCTTAGGTCAGATCCCCGATTCGGGGCGTGATCAATGGTATTTATGTGCAGAACTCCTTTCGGCATAGGCGGCCTTCGGCCGCGCTCAAAAAATAACCCTGGGCTACGCCATTCCAACTCCGGGTGGTTGCCCTGAACGGTGGCAACATGCCACCGTTCAGGGCAACCACCCGGAGTTGGAATGGCGTAGCCCAGGGTTATTTTTTGAAGCGCGGCCAAAGGCCGCCAATGCGAAAAGGAATTCTGCACATAAATACCATGGATCACGCCCCGAATTGGGGATCTGACCTAAGTCAAATTTTCGCCTGCGGCACTACTTCGTCGAATCTGAAACCCAAATGTCTCAATGACATTAATTCGCATGTCCAAAGCTGTCCTGTATTTTTCAAATTTCATTGTAACTGATTATATTGTAAAAATATACCATTTCAAATTTTGATTTGGGATTTATTTCATTTTTTTGGGACTTATTTCATTTGGGAGTTATTTCATTTTTTTGGGGACTTGTGGTTTCATTGTGAAATAACTGCCAAATATTGGGAGTTATTTCATTTCCTTCTTTGGGAGTTATTTCATTTATTATAGTTGGGAATTATTTCATTTTTATTGGGACTTATTTCATGGGAGTTATTTCATTTGGGAGTTATTTCACTGCACCGAATATTTACTCACTGAATTGTTACTATTTGAATTTTTACGTCTGAATTTTGACTTCTGAATTTTTAATTTCTAAATTTTTACTTCTGAATTTTGGCTTCTGAAAAAAATGTGTTTCTGAATTTTTGTTTTCTGAATTTATGGAGGGAACCGTTTTCATCGTGCATTGCCACATGATTACTAAATAAATATTATACAGACATTTAATCTCGTCTTGTAGAAAATCTTGGTTTTCACTAAATCTACAACAATCCCAAATGTAGAAAATTGTCCCGTCTTAAACCTTTAGAACTTTCAAGCAGGTTTGACGAACGGGTAGAGTTTTATATACGTCATCTCTTTTGTATTCGCGTCCCCAGTTTCAAACTACTTTTTAACAAACGTCTGATGAAAGAAATACAAAGAATTTGGATGCTCAACTAAACGAACTTTAGTTAGTCCCCTCGTATGTAAATCCGAGTGTAGATATTCATCATGTGTTGGGTGTCGTCATATAACGAATGCTTTCTGATTAGGCGGCTGCTGCTGTGGATAAAGTAAATATATGTATATTAGAGCGGGTCAAATTGTATGGATGGATTTTTTTGCTTTAGGAGTATAGCAAAAACGTAATCTACAGATGATTCTAAGAAAATTTGCCCAAGAAACCATAGCTCTAAAACCGATTTTGACCTCCCGACTTTTGAAAAATAGATATTTTGCCATATGAATGTAGGGTTTGGCCAAAAAATGTTCATAACTTCTGATAGAATTATAGGCAAAACATCACATTGGGCTTATTTTAAAGGTATTTTACGTACGTTTCAGAATATGTACTAATATATATAGTGTTTTTGAATTTCAATAGATAAATCAGCCTTAAATTATGAAAAATTAGCCTAAAATGAACTTTTAACTACTATATTATAATTTTTAACAAATTTCTCACGGAAAACTTTTTTTTCTTACAGCTTAAATAAGTTCAGAACATTTCCAAGAACTTTCAGTCAGACAGTTTTTCTTTTTTCGAATTCGTTTTAGTAGAAAAAAATAAAAAAAAATTTTTTAATTTCAACTAATATGCAAAAAACACAATTTTTATAATTTTAATGTAATTTGTTTAAAAAATAATTTTTTTACTTAGAATTGACCATTTTAAAATATTTAAAAAAAAAAAAAAAAAAAGCACAAGCTGTTTTATTTTTAATAAATCACAATGTTTATTTCATAAAACTATAGTTTAAACAAACTTTTATTAACTTTAATATTAATATAAATTTCGCGGCACAATAGATTTACAATTTCGAATTGTTAATTGCAATAGATAAAAACAAATGTAAGCACAAAGAGAAATGACAAACACCTGTTACTTCGCTGGTGTTGCCATCGCATAGATAATTGGTACCGGGTACAGCGGGTACGGGTACCCAATCAATTCTTTGGTTCATAATGATAATAATACTCTAAAATGGTCAATTCTAAGTAAAAAAATTATTTTTTAAACAAATTACATTAAAATTATAAAAATTGTGTTTTTTGCATATTAGTTGAAATTAAAAAAATTTTTTTTAATTTTTTTCTACTAAAACGAATTCGAAAAAAGAAAAACTGTCTGACTGAAAGTTCTTGGAAATGTTCTGAACTTATTTAAGCTGTAAGAAAAAAAAAGTTTTCCGTGAGAAATTTGTTAAAAATTATAATATAGTAGTTAAAAGTTCATTTTAGGCTAATTTTTCATTCAATTCAAAAACACTATATATATTAGTACATATTCTGAAACGTACGTACAATACCTTTAAAATAAGCCCAATGTGATGTTTTTCCTATAATTCTATCAGAAGTTATGAACATTTTTTGGCCAAACCCTACATTCATATGGCAAAATATCTATTTTGCAAAAGTCGGGAGGTCAAAATCGGTTTTAGAGCTATGGTTTCTTGGGCAAATTTTCTTAGAATCATCTGTAGATTACGTTTTTGCTATACTCCTGATAGCAAAAAAATTTGACCCGCTCTAATGTATATACATATATAGTATATCATATACAGTCGGGATGCTGACTGAAGCTTATGGCAATTTCCCATTTTTCTGTTTTTTTTGTATTTACACTCGGTAACGACATAATTTTACTGATATAACGGCAGTGAAGATGATTACAAACAAGTACACAATGTATCGCCTTCAGTGTATGAATGAAAAGAGAAAGAAACAAAAGAAGCTATGACGCTATGGAAACTTGAATATACAATTTTAATAGGTGCCAGCTTAATCCGCCTGAAACTGGTAGCTGAGCTGCGCTAGTTTTTGTTGCAATTCATCTTTTTGCGACTGACTTATAAACAAATTTAAAGTAATGTCAACGAAAAAAAAAAAGAATAAGAAAAACTTGTTCTATAGCGAGATTATATGTAGCTTAAGGATTGGGTGGGGCTAAGTTGAGTGGAGCATTACTTTTACACCTGAGACACTTTTAGTTTTGTAACTCATACATATTTAGTTGGGAGAAATTAAAAGTTTTTAGCGTACATGCATATTTGAGGAGAAGCATCCTAAGGGCAGAAGCAAAGTTGAGAAATGTGCACGGATGCACTGGAAATGCAGGAAATTAAGTCAAAAGTTTTTGTAATTCTCAAAAACTATGTAAATGTTTTGCTGTCAAAGATTGAAAACGCACGCCAAAAAAAAACTTGAAAAATTTGGTGGAATTTCATAAAAATTAACAACAAATATACATACGTACATATAAAATTAAAAGTTAAAAAATTGCAAAACCAAAAACAAGTTGAAACCTTGAAAAAAGAATAGGTGAAAGCTAAATGTGTACAAATACCTATGAGGTTTGTTTCTATCCCTTTTTTTCATTTGTAATATAACAATAGAATAAAGTTGTAAAAATAAAATTCTGACCAAAATAGGAGAACAGGCTTTGAAATTTAACAATAAAGTAAATAAAAATAAAGCGGAGCCTAAAACAAATGTTTTGAAGTACTAGTAAATTAAAATTTTGAATTTAACAATTTTTTGTGTAATGTTGTTTAAAAAAAAAAAAAAAAAAAAAACAAGCAAATGCTTTAATACCCTCGTGCGTGATCATGATCCAACCAAATCAGGTCGTAGCAGCTCGACAAACATACAAACACACAAAAATTTTCCATGTATTTTGTTTTTGTAATTTGTGGGTTTATAGTCAAAATCGTACTGAAAAATATTTTGATTGTCAAAATTCGAGAAAAAAATAAAAATCAGCTGGCCTATCGACACGACCTGTATTATTGGATCATGTGCGTGATGAAATTAAAAAATATTCAGTAAAAAGGAGGAAAAATTAAAAAATAGAGAAAGCAAGTACATGAAAAAAAAATGAAATGATTAAAGGTTTCAAAATAATAGAATGCAATAAATACAATTAAAAAACGAAACTAAGAAATATTAACAGAATCGTATCGCAATAAAAATTAAAGTGCAGTAAAAAAGCCATACATGAAGACTAAATATAAAGGAAAGCAAAACAAATATAACTTTACCACAAATAACAAAATCACTACCACGCTAAATAAGTTAAAATTAGCCATGTTTAAACACATTGTTATTAAAATATTAAAGAAGAAAAAACAATTATTAAAAATATGTAGCAAATTAAAAATCTGACATAACACGAGCATGAAAAAAAATCTTAAGTTAAATCAAATAAGGAAATAAACAGAAAATATAAAAAAGACAAAGAGATGAGATAGTAAACAATAAAAAAACTAAGAAATGAAAAAGTGAAAAAAATTACCCAAAACTAAAAATACAATAAAGTAAATTTTTATGAATTTGGGTAAAAATTAATGAAGAAAGCCAAAACATAAAAAAAATAAGAAAGCACAAAAAGAACACAAAGAAATTAACTAAGAGTTTAATATTTTTAAACAAAATGAAATAAACAAAAAAAAGCAAAAACATGAAAAAACTAAAATTATTAAAAAAAAACAATCCAACAATAAGAAATAAAAATTTTAAATTTTTTTTAATTAAAAGTGATGCAGGAAATAAAAAATCTCACATAAATAGAGTATGAAAATAAATTATAATTTAAATCAAATAGAGGAATAAAATAGAAGTTTGATATTTTTAAACGAAATGAAGTAAACAAAAAAAAAGGAAAAACATGAAAAAATATAAAAACAACTAAAATTATTAAAAAAAAGTAAAAAATACAATCAAACAAAAAAATAAAATAAATAATACCCTTGTACTAGTACTAGTACGCTGGGTATAAAAATCTGGCATAACTACACCTTTTCCAAGTGTACTTCAGAATGCGTAAAATGATTTTCAGAAACCGTAAAATGTACTTCAGAATAATCAATTGTACTTCAGAAATGGTAAAATGAAGTTCAGAATAGTCAATTGTATTTCAGAAACTGTAAAATTAATTTCAGAATAGTCAATTGTACTTCAGAAATGGTAAAATGTACTTCAGAATTGTCAATTGTACTTCAGAAGCCGTAAATTGTACTTTTGAATTGGTAAAATGTACTTCAGAGATCGAAAATTGTACTATGGTTGATCAACCAATATGAGGCCTCTCACCCCTCAATACCTATCTTACCTTCCTTAAGATCCTAGAATGTTTCACTGCTCATTAAGCCAGTCGGGAAGTACCGGGTTCATATCCAGCTAAGAACGGTCCCTGAAGTACAATTGCCTATTTTAAAGAACATTTTACAGCTCCTGAAGTACAATTTACCATTTCTGAAGTACAATTTACAGCTTCTGAAATACATTTCACAATTTCTGAAGTACAATTGACTATTCTGAAATTCATTTTACAATTTCTGAAGTACAATTGACTATTCTGAAATACATTTTACAATTTCTGAAGTCCAATTGACTATTCTGAAATTCATTTTACCATTTCTGAAGTACAATTGACTATTCTGAAGTACATTTTACTGTTTCTGAAGTACTCTTGGAAAAGGTGTAGAGTATGAAAATAGATTATAATTTAAATCAAATAGAGGAATAAAATAGAAGTTTGATATTTTTAAACGAAATGAAGGAAATTAAAAAACAAAGATGTGAAAAAAATTAAAAAATTATAATTATTAAAAAAAGGAAAAATATCTATCCGTTAGGATAAATTAAATTAAAAGCGAGACCAAAAAAAATAATAATGAGAAAATTAAAAATAGAAAATTAAGGCCCGCTTGCAGAAAGGCAGATTATTGTTTTAACTCAGAGTTAACGTCAAATGAGGGGTTAAACTAATAGGTTTTCGACTAATTTTCCAATTAACTCTGTTTTAAAAGATAACGTGTTGCCGTGCAAAAGACCGTTAGTTGAAGAGGACAATTTTTTTCGAATGAAGTCAATTTGAAATAAGCTGATAGCAATAAATATTATTCAACCGGGAAATTTTAATTGTTTATAATATTTTTCCAAATCAAACAAAACGTTGATTTCAATTTAGTTTCATTTTATATTTTGAAACTAAATTCATAATTAGAATAAAAATTTCGGAAATAACGGCCTATGTGCTTCCAAACTTAGAATGTTGTCTGAAAAACTATCTCAACACATTAAAAATATTTTATGCAAAATTTGGTTAACGCGGTCTACTCACATGCCAACATCGCTGATGTCTCCAAGTAATCAGTACCTACATATCGATTTCGCCCCTTAAACTTCAAAATTTTGCTTTATTTTTGAGGTTTTTTTTTGCCTTTTTATATTTGAGCATATTTATTGCGCGCATCCACCACTTTTCTTTATTACAATAAAAACAAATTGTGCTGCTGTAGCTAATTAAAAAATTGTCTGCAGTTTTCTAGATAGGATGGTTGCTCACTCCTAGCGCACATGAAACCAATATCGCCAATCCCTTGTGCAGGCACTCAGCTTGAAGTGCTGGAATTTCTTCATTTATATTTTATACATATTTAATTTCTATCCAGCAGCTTTTCTGTGCACCTTCCACGAATCATGGTGATCCTTTATTATTACTTTTATTATTGGTGCTATTGTGTGCTATGTGCTATGTGCTGTGTGTGTATTTCATGTCTGCTGTCGGCTGAAGTTCTTGTATCATTTTTGTATGAATTCTGTTTCCTTCCGCCATTACAGCGGCAACTTTGTAAAATGTAGACAAAAAAAAGGCGATTATCTGGAACAAGTTGCCGACTAGCCGTGCCATGCCTCTCCCTACCACCCACTCACTATCACTGCTTTGCGCTCATGCCTACGTTTTAGTCGCCGCCAAAGGCGTTTTCCCTATTATATTTTTGAAATGAATTGCAAAAGTTGCTTTGTCACTTAGTTCTTACTTTTGTAGGAAGCAAGACGAAGAGGAGTATGTAAAATATTAATATAAAAACTTGCTAAATGGGAACATAAAAAGTATGTAAGTAGTAGAAAAAATATGAAGGCGAAAACAGGAAACGGAAACTCACAGACGGAGTCCAAGAAGAAACAAAAGATGTGTCGCCAAGCTGGCTGAGTAGATATCCAAGTTGACTTGCAGTATTTTGCTTAGTTTTGGAATTTAAAAAAGAATTTTGAATGTCAAAAATAAAATGTAAAATACCTAACACGGAAGAGTTATCTTCAATTTGCACATTTTATCGAGTTGTTTCATTTCACCCAAGCCAGGTATCTCAAAAAAAAAAGAGTAGTATATTTGCAGTTCTAGAAGCTATTTGGAACTTATGTCCTAACAAGAGTAACTATGGCCCTTCGAAAAAGAATCCATTTCACATGAATTGTCTTCAATCTCAAGCATTAAATAGCCATAGAACAAATATATAAGTAAAGAGGAGTGATTATTTGGACCTGAAACAAATTGGACCGTCATTGCTTATTGCAAAACAAGTGAAAATTCGGTGACAAGAAATATCTCCTATTCTCTACCTTAAGAGATAAGTATGTTAGTTACCTCATTACCTTTTTAGCGTGATTCACCAATTGCTCGAAAGAACTCAGTATACCAACATTATAGTTAGAATCCAAGCGGATTCTACATAAATGAGAATCCTTTTAAATAACAGTACCTGGGTGACCCTTACTTGCTCGGTATTTTTCGATACTTACCAAGAGCATCAATTTCAAAAATAGATTTCCAAAATTTCGAACACTAACCACAAAAAGTCACTTAACATACATTGGCGACACCTGTTGTGTATTAAATATTCTGGTTGGTATACGCCCTAAAATACCTTTCATTTGATACCCATATTGCCATATATTTAATAAAAATCGGAAAGGTGGCAACCCTCTAATTTTCCATTAGTGGCAACATCCAAGTAGAAAATCTAAGAACGAAGCATACTATCCATCTACCAAATTTTATCGAAATCGGTTTAGCCTTTCCCGAGATAGTGGTCTATATCTGAAGGAATAAATAAAATGTGTTCAGGTGGCAACCCTATGTGGCAATCCTACTCGAAAATATTTTGGTTGGTATACGGCCCCTATTGCCATATATTTCTTAATATTTAAAAAAAAATTATATAGGTGGCAACCCTAAGGACCACCCCAAGTGCCAACACCAAATTAGAAAATCTTAAAACAAAGCATAGTACCTGTGTACCAAATTTCATTAAAATCGGTGAAGTCGTTCGGGAGATAGTAGTGGATATACAAATATACAAATATACAAACATACAAACATACAAATATACAAGAATAAGCCGTTTAAAGTTATAATAATAAGATAAATAGATCTCAATTTTAAAAATTACGTATTCAAGAATCGCGGGTTTTCTGGCACAACATACCTCTAATTGTGCAGGGTCGGTCCACTTGCAATTAGAAAAAGTACCACGCGGTCCGCCAGAATAAATACGCTGCTATTATCGAGCCCCTTTGTCTAAAAGCATCGCACCGTTGATCAAAGTCGTTTGTTTTGTGTTCATAAGAAATAAAATGCAACTCACTCTACTTCATGGTCTATGAACATGGAGCCTTTGCCATCAAAGCCGAACCAAGGAAAAGTTTTATTTTGATACAACAACAACGATCATATGTATTTAACCGAATATTCTGATAAGTAATGAATTCAGAACTATTAAGTACTTCCTTGTGCCGCTTGATAAGCAGATTCAATAAAAATAAATAATTTATCACATTTTTTTTTTTATATTTCTTTTTGATTTACCATATTTAAGTTCATCAACATGAGCTCACAGTTTTGTTTGCACAGTTTATTGGCCTGTTATTACATTTATTTTATCGATCGCTTGTTCGTTATGGGGTAGCAGCAGCAGCAGCACCAGCTGACGCACCCATCGTCGTCTCGCAAAAAGCCATCATACCATGTAACGGAAATTGCTTTACGTCAAACGGCATGGTTGTGGATTCATTCAGGTATACTTACATACAAATGTATGCATGTTTGTATATTTTTGCAGGTAAAGTCGACACAAAAGTCACACCACAGTAGTCATGGATAAATATAGAAATACATTTATCAAGCTGCCACCATTCACACAAAGGCCGGAGTATTGCCTTGTTGCTCTTTAAGGCCTCGTGCGTGTAGTTTGTGGCTGGTACTTTGTTTTTGTTTTTCCCCCGTTTTGTTTTTGCTCTTTACAATCTATAATGGCATCGTTTCATTGCATTTATTTGTTTTCTTTTAATCTATTTTATATGCATTGCTCTGTCTATACAACTACAGTTTTAAGCAAATCGCGCTTTTTTCTTCCTTTCCGCTCATCTGTCTACTCCCCTTTTTTTCGTTTTATGCATGCGCGCACATTTTGCTTTATAAACACTTGAGAGTTTAAAATCGGAAATACACCTGGAATTTGTCATTCAATAAATAGTATTGCTATCAGTCTCACCTTCGCAGCTGTCGTCTACTTTGTTAGTTAGCTTTATTTTTCTTTCCATTTCACCTTTGTGTATTTATTGTTGGCGAAGGCCTCGTCCGGGTTTGCTTCGTTATTGTTTTGTTAGTTTGCTTTCGCATTTATTGAGGTTCCACTTTTTTTTTTTCTCAATATTTATTGTGTGACCTGGTCTGGTGTATTGTTATCCCAACTTCCATACATATATCCTTGCTCATCTTCCTGTTGAGCGCCCACTGCTACCTGCTATTACTTTTGTTATGTTTTCTGGTTTTTTTCTAAATTTAATTGTTATACATTTTGTTGGGTTATTCTCATTTATACTTGTCGTATGTTTCCTTGGCGCTGGTATTCTATGCATAGTTTTCAATTTCTTAGAATTTCTTTATTGCTTTCTAAAATTAGCACAAATTTGTTGAAATCTTGTCACATTTTTAGTAAATTTTTTTTTTAAATCAAGCTAAATGACGCGATTTCTTGGCAATGTTTCTGTGAGACTTTCTATATGAGTTATTTATAAAATTTCACATTAGCATACAAAGATTAGTTTTTGGCTGCTGTAACAAGACACATATCTACGAGTAAACCAAAAGCATTACACATTTCTGGTAGGAATCTTTATTCTTCATGTAAAATTTCGTTGACCCCATTTTAGGTATTTTTAAATATTTTTTTACATTAATACGATTTTTTCGACGATCTTTAAGTTTTCTAAACGATTAATAAATGTTCTCCCGAAATTCCAAATGAAGTCACAGCAAGATTTAATGATCTGATGTACATATGTACATACATACATATATCCTTTCTCCCTATTGTGATGTAATTTTTATACCTTTCTGGCATAACTTTGTTCCAATGTTTAAAAGTTTGAGAAGAAGAACGTCGCCCTATGCTGTGCCGATTTAGCCATATCCATGTCCCTCAGTTTTAGAGACATATACCTACATATCTCGCTTATGGATTACATGGGATGTTATGAAAACAGCTGGGATTTTACCGCATGTGTTAAGAATGTGCCTATCTTATAAATATCACACTAATTTCTTTGTTTACCTTAACCTAGGGCCTCATTTTCACCCATATATTTTGGGGAAATTTAAAAAAAAAACTATAATTCGTCTGGCATCTTTTTGTCCAAGTTATAACATGGACCATAACTCAAAGACAGTGTGGGCTGAAGAGCATCTGCTGTTTTGTTAGTACCATTATTAATTCAAAATAAAGTGCATACTTCTGAGCCCATAGAACTTACACTTACCGACTCCTGCATACTTAATATTTTTTTTTGTACAACAATTGGTTATTTGCTGTTGTTCTATTGTGCCTAAACTTTCATCTTAAATTTCAATTGGCGGCCAAAATAACCTCGATTCGTTGCCATGGCCAAATCTATTATGCTATTTCTTTCCTGATGTTCATAAGTGTTTTGTATTTTTTTTTATTTTGTGTTTTTGTATGATTCGCTTTTAATAATAATTTTTTTTCGCTTTGTGTTCGCACACATTTATAATTTAAATCATGGCAGAAGTATTTGAAGGTAGTTCCACTTCTTCTTCTTCCCCGTTTGATTAGCCATCTGACAGAAATCGTGTTCCGTACTTTTCGTACTACCAGTTCTTTAAAAAAAAAAAATCCACCATTTTTCCTATAGTTAAATGAAAAGCAATCGAAGCATTTTCTTCGGTATTTGTTTCCCTTAGGAGACAACTGCTAAAACACGACCAGGAATTCCAGGTATCAAAAGACGCAGTTTGACCTCAGTATCTATAATCCGTAAGCAGATTTTTGAATGTTTGCTTTTGTGAAAAGATATTTGCACTTAAAGTTCGCAAATTTCTGTCATTTTCATGTGGACCTTACAATTACGAAAAATAATTGGGATCGCGTAGCTGGTGTTGGACCGGCTGAGGGTTACTTTTTTAGCGCGCGGAGGCCGAAGGAAAGGTGTTCGGTACATAAAAAACATGGATCGGGCCCCCAAATCAGGATTTGACCTGGTTCATTTTTTGGCTTTTTGTTAATAACTTTTCACTGACACAAAAAATTAAAATTTCGATTTCGGATCATTGATACCGAGGTGAAACCGCGTATTTTGACACCTTTCTGGATAATTTTGGACGTGTTTTAGCAGTTGTCTCGTAAATGAAACAAATATCAAATGCCAATTTTTTTTAAATATACATTTTTACATGCTAAACCGCTGCTCATAATTACCTCAGAAAATTTTGCAATTCAATTACATATGTTATATATTTCATTTTGCGAATAACTACACATTTTTATATCCAAAAAAAAAACCCAATAAAATTTTGCAAAATTTCCAAATTTAATAACAACTAATAATTCAAATGTGGCAACATCACGCCCTCTTGGCGAACACGGTTAGTGTCAAAAAATTTTGAGTGAAACTACCTTCAAATATTTTTATCATGATTTAAATATTCATAATCACTTCAAATGTACAAATGTAGAATGTGGAAAATAGTTCATTGCCTTTTGGCCGCTTTGCATTTTTTATAAAATAAATAAATAAGCTATTGATGATTGTGTTCGCTCTATGCTGCTTTTAAATATGGCATAAAGCAGAAACAACAAATTCGTACTAGCCATTTTTGTTGTTTGTTTGAGTGTTGTTATTTTAACTGAGCTGTTCGTACATATGTATGTAGTATATAAGACTCATGCCCTACACTCATGCACTATAAAATAGGTACATACATAAGTGTGAAGCTGAAAATGGTATAATGTGTTTCTAAATTATTTTCAGACATAATTGGATGGCCGACTTTATTTGGATAAAAGCGTTTTCGCATAATTTTAAGTCAGAATTTTGGGTCAGATTAAGTGCTAGAATCAACCAACTTCTAAAATAGGATGGTTTTCAAAAAAGCTCTCATACACAGATTTCTTTAGAATTATTTTGTGTTGTTCTGAATACGAGAAAACTCGGTGCACGAAACCAAGTTTAGGGAATGTTCCAATCCAAGTTCCAAGCATCTAACTCACCGGCTATGTTCCCATTTTATGTCTCTAAGCTCGACGGAAAGCTGCCTAGAAATTCTTTGGCAGATTTTATAATTTTATTCACGAGTGTAGTTAACTACGCTGCCTACGCATTTGAAATTAAATTGTGCCATTTGTTGTTGTTTTAAATACTTTATAAGGAAATAAATGAAATGCGCAAAATTTAAAATTTTTTTTTGCCTCTTAAGTTTACCCATCAAATATTTATTAGTAGAAATAGCTAGCTGTTAGACGACTATTAAAATTTCACAAAAAATCCATTCTATTACCGGCCACGTCAGTGCTTTGAATGAACAGAGACCCATTACGAATACAAATACAAAAACAACAAAAACTCATTAAGCGAATTTGAATATTAAATCACATTTCACAAATTCTAATGGAGAATGGACGTTGTCGTTTGTGAGGCTGTTGTTGTTGTTGGTAGTGGTCTTGGTTTTGTACAAGTTTGTAATGCGCACAATTATGACTGAGAACTTTTTGTTATTGTATATAGGACATAAAAGCACAAAGCAAAGAACTATTAATAAATAGTAGAAAACATGGCTACAACTTTGCGTTGGCCGTGATGTGGCGCTGCTGGGTTGATAGCGATTAGAATGCTGTCGTCGACCTGACAAACCGCCCTAGAGATATGCAGAAAAATCGATTCGTCGTTAGCTTAAAGTAAAGAGCAATAGTAGCGAAATAAGAAAACATATGTATAGTGTCGGGCTAAGCTTTTTCATACATACCTCTAATGAATATTAATGAAAGGTTTATATATACATACATACATACATATCACGCTATCTTTCTAGCTGAACAAATATTTTATGAGCACTGAATGGTTTGGTTATAAGATGTCGACAATTTTTACTGATGATCATTTAGAATATAGCTTTCTAAACAAATATTAACTATTAGATAATATAAGCTTGGCCTACACCAGCCTTGGGTTTTTGAGCAGCTAAGCACGTCTTGTTCCAAATTCCAGCTGAAGAGCAGATCGCTGTGATCACTCAGAGAACTTCATGCATTTTACTCGATAGATTACAGAACCTGTCAAGTCGGACAGCGACATCGTAAACAAATTTTGTATTTTTTGGCATACTCACTGGGCACGGATTAACCCCTGTTATACTAAAATAGTAATAGCACCTGAGCAGGTAAAACCTAAACCTGTACCGACACTTGGGTACTTTTACTTGCTTACGTGGAACTTTTGTTAATATAGAATTTTATATTTGTTAAGGGTATAAAAAATATAAAACTATGTATATATAGAATAAAATATTACATATATGTACATATGTTGTATGTATGTATGTATATAGTACAAGCACGTTAACTATAGGCAAGAGTTGACACATAAAAAAAGTGTTTTATGAATAAATGATAAGGAAGTAATTGAAGGGGAAAGAAGTGCAAGGGTTGCCAACTGCGCAACAGAGGAAATATAATTAGAGCACTACGACAACGTAATTGCGCCTGTTATTTAAGCACTTGAAAAGTGCTTGCACTATTTGTTTTTCCTATGTGCTTATATGTATACTTACATACATACATATATACATGTATGCATGCATGAGTATGAGTAGTAGTGTGTATATGACATCTAAATACCCTGCAACATGATTTAAGTTGAGTACAAAGTGCTTAATATGAAAGAGCTTAGGGAGCACACCAACCAATTATAGTTTATTGACAGTTGATAGGTGCAAAAGTATATGAGTGCATACATACATATGTATCTATGTGTATATTTATAAACATACATACATATGTTCATACAGTCACTCACATAAATAAGTATACACCCCTTTTTGGCAGCTCTCACAATTTTTGACTTGAACAAATTTATTTTAACTAATTTATTTTAAAATAGTTTCTCATGATCTAACACATAAACTTTAAATTATATTTTAAAAATTTGTGAAAAATTCGCAAAATTTCGACGAACTTTTATGGAATTTTTCAAATTTTTTCTCAGAATTTTTTTGGAGTATGCAGATTTGTAGCCCCTTCCATTTCAGTATCATAAGGTGTAAGTCTTAAGTCAGTAAGAAATTTATGAACATAGTATTTTTTGTATGGAAGAAAACATAAAAGCTCTTCAGAAATAAAATCGCCAAAAATCAGGAAAATGTCTTACAGACTTGAAACAAACACTTTATCAGACTAAAATTAAATGCGCTACAAATCTGCATTTTCAAAAAAAAATTCTAAAAGTTCTGAGAAAAAAGTTGAAAATTTTGATGAAAATTTGTTGAATTTTTGCGAATTTCCCATACATATTTAAAATTTAATTTATAGTTTTTGTATTAGATCTTGATAAGTTCTCTTACAGGGAAATAGTTAAAATTAATTTTCTGAAGCCGAAGTTGGTGAAAACATACAAAAAAGGGGGGTATGCATAGTTTTGTCGGCCACTGTATATGGAGGAAAATCGTAAAGTCCCGAGGAAAAAAAAATTGCCAAAAATCAGACAAATTTCTTACGGAATTAAGAATTACTCCTTATAATACTCAAATTGCTCCCATCTAGATGTATGGCACTAACCATACATTTACGCCAACCTTTAACATTTATTGTGGAATTTAATAAATCTGTCTGGGTGGCTTTCAGACCTCCCATTTTATTAATTATAGTTTGTTAAAAAATGTTCTTTTTGGTTTAGTTGGCCACTAAATGAGGACTCCATAGTGTCTATTAGCTCCACAATCGCTGTGAATACCCAATTAAAAAGCGAGTGAGAATCCTGACGGTCGTTGAGGCCCTTTTCACCCTCTTTATGTATTTGGTTCCCATGATTGCTTGCTTTTTTCTTTTGTTACTCCTGCAGAGTAATCCCTACTAGTCCAATTCTGGACATCCTGAAGTTCCCGGATTGTCACACAGCTAATTGTTTGAAAAAATCTACTAATCATGACAGATGAAAATGTCAAATTTAACTGTCCGGACACTAGAACAAATCGAACTTTTTAAAAATTTGAATTTAATAATGTTAAGAACATTATAAATTTAAATTATACAAACGTCATATTATTGAGAAATGTTTATATTTTTATAAACAATTTAACTTTTCGCTGTAGCGCATATAGTGACAAATTGAGTGTAAGTCAAAGTTGAGAAAAACGCTTAGTGGCAGTTACCGTAAATGAAAAAATAATTTTTGGCCCTGTCTAATGCCCACGTACTATGCATGTATGCAAACGCCTTACTGAATTTAACAGCAAAGTTAGTGAAAACTTTCTTGACACACATTGCAGCTGTCTAATACCATTCCGGTTTGTACTTAGTAAAATGTAAAATTTTCAACGGAAATTCCAACTACATAAATGATGTGATTCTGTTGCATCTTTGTTAATTAAACTTTTGTACGAGTACTTTGTAAATGTTAAGTTTTGCATCTTTCGCACTTTTCACAAAGTGTATTTATTCAATTAGCATTTTGCTGAGAGAATTACGCACATTTGTTGTTTGTAAGTATATTTGCATAGCCTCAATATCTCATCCGACGGAAATTGTTCTGGAGCGTTCTTGCATTTGTACCAATGAATTTTGGCTGCAGTTCCCCGGATGGCGATGAGTTTACCTTGTACCCGATAGGTAGATCCAGTTATGAAAGCGCAATAGAGGGAGAGGAATGTGAAGAAGAATAGCAGACTGAGTTATAGATTATGTTGAAGCGTTATTTTTATGGCTAGAGTTAAGTGATGGTAATGATAACAGCGCGTATTAGCGTGAAGGTTAAAACAGAGGCAAAACATGACATTCTTTGAATAGCTCGGGAAACTGCCTAAAACTTCCATATCCGTGCAGAAAAATATAAAACTGTGAACAAATGGTAGTACATATAAGATCAATCCAATCGGTGTTCTCGACAATGACTGTGATTTTCTGCGTGGCGGATTGGATCATATTCATTGTGAGAAGACCCCGATTTGGGACTTCAAAGCTCTAAGCTGGCTACGAATTACAAATGAAAAGAAGGAAAGAACTAATCAAAGCTTTTGTCGCTTAAAGACCTGAGATCTACAAGCTCTTCGGCTCTATTTTTATGTATACTGAGAGTTCATCATTGATTAGTATGTTTAATACTTCGCAGGTTTTTTTTAATATATAATCTAGATGTAATATGATTCTGTGACCGCAATTTTCTCAGTTCAGCAATCACTTTTTTAAAAGTACGAGAATATTTCTATTCTGGAATACAGTTTGGTATGTATGACTCATTATTACTGCAAACTGTATGATCAACAAAACTTCAATACGCAAAAAAAAAATAAGAAAATTATACCCAAAAAACTTGATAAATGGCTTTACTTTCAACAATAAATGCAAATTCACGAAATGAAAATATAAATTTCTTACCTAAAGGGAAAACAAGCAGAACCATGACAGATCAAAAACTAATTCGACTATGGAAACATAAATTAAGAGAGAGAGGGAGAGAGAGAGAGAGCGAAAGAGGAAGGGAAGGGAAGAAAGTAAAGTATGACGTGGCAAACAGTCTGACTTCGGCTCCATAAAGTGCTGATTTCCGCAGCTGTGTGCGCTGTGTAAAGCTATCGAGCCGTAAAAACAGCATGCCAAGCAAATGTTGAGTCGTCAAAGTTGTTTTCCGTTTGCATGGGGGCTTTGTTTTTTTGTGTTTTTTTTATTAACTTATTTTTGTTTTCGAATTTCTTTTCCGAAACCGCATTAGTTATGATTTGCTCCATGCACAAAAGGATGGTTCTAAGTAGATATGTGTTGTTGGTGTGTGGTGCCCTCTATTTCATCAGCAATATTTTCTACTTGACTGCATCCATTACTTAACGGATAGTGAGTTGTGAGTTGTGAGTAGAGAGTCTTAAAGTTTTGCAAATGCAAGTCAGAGGAAACAAAAGGAGTACACTACTCACCATGAACTTACTTGCGAAAGAAAGATGCTGCTTCTTTGTAAGTTGGATTTTATGTGCATATGAAGTTTCGAGTATACATACATATATGTAGGCGCAGAGGCGCAGGCAGTCAGGCTTCCAAAAATAAATAAATGGTGCCACTTTTAAAATGTAATCCTTGTAAAAGTTCCAGTGCTAGATATCCAAGCTGAAGTGCCGCAGCCTCGTTCTAGAAGAATGCGTTCCGTTCGTCAGGAAGTGATTTAACTATTCGATCTCGCAAGGTTTTCTGTTCTAAGGATCTTGTTTAATTCTACACACTTATTGAGACCTTCGAAATTCGAATTTGGATCTGAAAAAAGGTTGCCTTATAGTATTTATATGTTACATACGTTGGGGTCTAATCTGAATTCGAAAATGTTAAACCAATTTAAGTATATTTTTGCGAGTATTGTGCTATTTCTCTCTAATAGTGATGATTACCGTACATCGGCGCTACCCCTCCTGCATACGGCCATTTGCATGTATGTATGTTTGTTAATTTGTAAAATACTTTTGGCTCATTGCCAGCCATCTTTTACTTTGCGGTGATGCACACAAAGTACGTTCGGTAATGTTCAAAAAAGCATTTTTGGCAGCTGAAACATGAAAATTTATACACGGCTTCACTTTGTACTGTGGCTCTTACTTGGAAGAATCCAAATTCGTTTATTTTTTATTTTTGAGCGCATGTTTCGCGTTCATGCACTCTGCAACTACAAGGAGACGCACAAAGAAATTCACATTTACATGAAAATAATATTTTGTGACCTCATCGTTCGTTGTGCAAAAATAGTTGTATGCTGTCTGCCGTTTGCTTTTTGTTCGTTTTTCATACAAACAAATGGGCCTCCCTTGCTCATAGAGTTCAGTTTGTATGCCGCCTTTCATGCTTTTTTGTCATTATTTTTAGTTGTTTGTTATGTTGTTGTATTTTCTTTTCTTTTTTTTTTTTTTGGCTTACTTTGTTGTTTTTTGTTTTTGTCTTTCTTGCTGTTGGTGCATAATTCATATTTTTTGTGCATTGTCAAATTCTTCTTCTGTTTTAAGCTAGCGTGTTGATATTCATATGCATATCTCTTGTTTTTGAAGTTTCATATTATATTTCCTTCTTCCCTTTTGCGTAAACAAAATTTTTTGGCAGAAATATGGTCCAAATTTTATGCCGTTCGCGTGTTTTAGTTGTTTTTCTTTTTGGTAAATATCACTACGTAAATCATTTATTACTTTAACTGCGTGTTACGAGTAGCTTGTGTTCCAACTAAATATCCTAAAGATTCTTAAATTTATTTTTACAAATGACCTATTTTTTTTTTGTAGTAATTTTTAGTTTTTCTTTTTCTTGTTTAACTGTTATTTACTACTGCCTTTCAATTATTTTTTAAACTTGATTTGTTTTTTGGTTTCATAGTAATTACTATTTCTTCCTTCGTAATATTTTGTATTTTTTTTTTTGTGTCATTAGTTTTATTACGTTTTCTATATTTCTTTTACAATTAGTTTTTGTTGTTGGTTTTGTTTTTTTTTTTACTCTGTTGTTTCTTTGATCTTCAGATCAAATTTTTTCATTATTTATCTTATTTTTTCGTTTACGTTCCATACACGATTCCAAAAACCGAGATGCATAATTCCTATTACCGGCAGTTAAGCAAAAGAACTAAGCCATCCAACCACGTTACCGGTTCGGTGAGACCCCCATTCCAACTCAAATCAAATAAACTTTAAGTGACATCTGAGTAAAGAACTAAATTTTAGATTACCAAAATGCAGTAATATCTCAAGCTGGTTAGAGATACATATATTCGAACTAAAGAACATTCATGCATGTGGATGTTTGTTCCAAATTCGGCTGCGGCGTATCCTTATGAAATACATACATATGTATACATATATGTATGTCCGAACTACATATATAGGATTTTTTACACTATTATCAGTTCTTGCTTACCGTTCCTAATTATGCCGACGAATCCCTACGGAAACTTTTGTAATGTGTTCATTGTCTTATTAGTCTCTTAATTGGCTTTTTTCTTCTAATATTAATGCTCGTTAATTATATTTTAATTAGAATTATACCGAGCGCCTGCAGCTTCCTAACTAAATTTAGCATTCATTCATTTGAATTGCTCTTTGCGTCTTTACTTTTGTGTGTTGCTTCTAAAAATATCTTTTGAATTATTTAACATCGCTTTCAAAATATTCTCTTTGAATTGCCTAAAATCTTATTGAATTGTTCGCCACTTTGTGCGGCATGTCAACATTTCTTAAAATTAATTATTCTTTGTATGGTTTCTTTGAGGCGTTGCCATTGTCATTAGTCCATAATTCCTATTTTACATAATCCCATAATGATTAGAATGAGTAAGATTTTTTTGGTAAAATTTTGTTTCGAAAAGTTGGACATTTGGTTTGAATATTTGGAAGAATTTCATCACGATCCACTAAAAGTGTTCAAAACTGTTCTATTCTAATCTATAACTTGAAGTTGCTCATGATCTTCGCGCTATTTGGTCTGGATTACGGTAGTTTATTTTAAAATATTAACCTGTTGGTTTCTTAGAATAGTCACTAAACTTCAGCATTCAATTTCAGGCCCCTGTTATCGTTTTTCTTGAAAAAGCTTATTTAGTGGACAGCTGTTTGATTTTGAGTTAGGCAAGAATGTTAGGTACCTTTTGTTTAAATCTCCCATTCAATTTACACCAAGGATGCATTGAAACTATACAAATGTTTTATCGTTTACGCAATTATCAAAAAAATAATATTTCGTCGTAAAAGAAACATGGCTGATAACGCTAAAACTCTAGACTTTCTGCTGGCAATGCCGTCACTTGCTTATATGTAAAATGTAATATCAGTAGTCGTTTTTCAATGCTCAAAAATCAGGATTATATTCGCACGAATTGATTTGATTTAATTGAGAGCTATGTATGTGCTTGTGAAAGTATTCCCAGCACAACTTAATTGAGATATTTTCGTTGATTTATTTCGTTGCAACTTTATCGGTTACATTTTGAAAATCATATATATTATTTCTGTAAGGTCTTTTTGTGTTTGCTCCTAATTTTGTGCTCTCATTTCTAACCAATATTAATAAGTAAGGTATCGTTTTAAAGGTGTGGTTTACCTCTACATGCGAAATCATTTATTAATTACAGCTGTGCTTTTGTTTATTTTATAAAAATTAATTTGTTTAAATAAACCATTGTGAATGCACAAAAAAATCAATTTGTACTGCAAAGCCATTGTGAATCAGAGACTTTATCTACTGGGTTGTAGATGTCGCTGATGGTAGTGGTGAGTATACTAATTTAAGGTGGTCGATTTTCGACCACGGGATATACTAGTTTTATTTAGTTAGTGAATGAACGAAACGAAATTATTTCGTTAAGTTGTTTTTGTGAAGTAGCAAAACGAAAGAGAATCGTTTTGTTATTTGAGCAGCCCTGACTTACACCTTTGTGAAATAGTTAGAGCCAATATTTGTCCATGCGCTTTACAAATTGCATAATTACACAAACATTTCTTAGAAAAGATTTGCGTATAAAACGCAAATAAAACAAAATAATAAGAAAGAAATCGTGGAAATGTCGGCTCATTCTAAATAGCAAAAGTAAATTCTACATACAAAACAAATAGCGCAATGATAGTGAGCTCAAAAATAAATGAGCAAGCTAAAATGAACGAAAAGTCCAATTACAAACATTTTACCCCACGAACTAAACCTCTTTAATGGCTTACTCGGTTTAGCTGCGTCATACCTTCGACCACGAGCCGGATAATGAAGGTCGTAAAAGAATTAAGCAAACGCTGTTGTAGGTTTTTTTTTCGATTCATCAGCAAAGTAAAGCAGGCAGTAAAGTATACAAAGATCGCATTTTGTTTGACTTGCAAATATTTTAATTTATACAGACACACAAGGCATTTAAAAGTAAACAGCAACATGGGGAATTATCAACAAAAAGGGAGCAAACTATGTAAATACACTCGTATATATTTATTCATGCATAATATATAAGGGTATTACATACCACGAGGCAGAGTATACTTTTATACCCAACGCACTAAAAGCTGAAAATAAGTTGTATTTTGCAAAAACTGCTATCGCCAACGTTTTCTCGACCAAAACAATATGTTTTTGTGTTTTGCTTTGCATTTGAAATTTGTGAAACAGTTATGCCTACTATTATGAAATATCTCCTAAAGCAAATTCGAACGAACTACGGAGTACCTATGTTTATTACGATTGTTTTTTACTTTCGAGTAGAACAGCCTTTTGAAAAAAACTGGAGTAAGGTCCTGATTCTCAAAGCAAGTTCGAATTCTGACACTGCAGTACAACGAACGTGTAATGAGGAAAAGTCCATTAAAGTTTGATTTCATTTGGTTTGTTTTGTACTGCGAATGCCGAAAAGCGGAAACCAAAATTTTTTTTTTAAACCTACCCACTTTCCTCTCTTTCAACCAATCTTGCTAAATGAGTAGACTGCTTTAAAAAAATAGAGAACTTCAACATTTTTTCAATTACAGAATTATATCACTTCTCCTGGAATGCGATGTTTTATTAAATTTTCTCGAACATCTAACTCAGTTTATAGATCACAGAACGCGGTAAATTATGTTATCTTTCTGTAATCCATACTCATCTACAATGTATTCGTACTACACCAGCCAAGGCATTAAATGGCCTATTCTAGGTATCTATAGATTAGTTTACTTTTTAAGATATTCCTTCATTAATGCAAGTATCTAGTTTTACATACATGCCTCTGCACCTAGAAACAAAGTACTTTGGAGATTGCGTCCAGGGCACACTATCTAATAGCAAATGTGCATACACTTGAAGTGAGCTGCAGTTGATTCGATCGTCTTTGCTGACTAGTGTTGCCAATAGACAACATTTTCAAGTGACACATGGCAGTTCACGTCTATTTGCTGATTTCTATGTATGTATGTTTGAGTTTTGCAAATATTTATACAAACTATGCATACAAATATGACTGATTAACTGGTTGTGATAGCGACTCTAAAGGTTGACTGTGATTAAGAATGCTGTAATAATTTTGCACACCGCAAAAAAAAAATAGCTGTCGTAATGGGCGAGAATGAAATTCAATCTGGACTCAGTCTGTAACTGGCACTGGTTTTTACCGCCATAAATTCGTGTCGCTTGAATGCCACAAAATTTTTTTATATTTTTTTGAATTTTTATTTTGGTTATATAAGCGAAGTTGTTGAATTCGTATGTGTGTGAAAATATTCTGTTTTGTGTTGTTGTTGTTGCTTATATTGTATGTATGGTAAGCTACTCATTTTATAAATCGCATTTGTAAATAAATTTTGTGCAAATAAATGATGAGATATTCTCGTTTTTCACAAGATTTGCGGTTAAATATATACCGCAATTTCCTGTTTGTAAAACCGCGTGATTTCGATCACTTAAACACTGATAAAAAGTACCTGAAGGTGGGATGATGAGCATAGAGAAATGTTGTACAAAGCAAACTGACTAAAGTTTGAGTAAATAGACAATGATATAAATTAGCTTATAGGACTTTCACGTTGGATCGCAGGCAAACCAAGCAATGAGAGTGGCTTGTTGTTGTTGTTTTTAGGGAAGTTGCTGGAACTCGACTGTCGCGGGCGCGATTTCGTGAACCCTTCTCGGTCATCTGATCCCTTTCTGCTGTAGGGAAGGAGAAGATGGGCAACGGGAGGTGAGAAATTGGTGTCACATCGTATCCAGAATCTATAAGTTACCATTATCGGTTCAAATTCGTAGTCTTTTCGTGGATCTGGTTAGCTTCCCCTTACTTTAGACTCGCACTGGCTAAGTCACAGATCGTACTTTTTTCGTACTTTCGCAAATATTTCCTTTTCTTGGTTTTTTTTTTCCAACTCCTCTTCTCTTATGCATTCCATGTAGAACTAAACCACTTTTAGATTTTTCCAACGGTCAAGGTTGCCATTTTGTGACTATTGCCAGCCAAGCACTGCTTTAAAATGTACTTGTAATTGGTTTTATAAATATTTTATGTATTTGATTTGCACTTTGCAATTGACTGACTGATTATTCACACGATTATATGGCTAACATAAAAATGTATTCGATCAATGTGCAGAGACGGACGACTGGTTGGCGCTCATTAGCTGAATGTCGGCGTCGAAGGCTATCTGGCATCGGTAAATAATTTTGTGTACAAGTTCATGCGTTTGTATGTAGTTTTATGATGGAAAACGAGCAAAACATTAGTTATTTTTCTTACAGCAAAAAGGAATTAAAAACCTCGCACAAAACAAATGCTTGGACTGGGTTAAAAAGTGGGCAATACATTTTCAGGCTTAAAGTTAAATTAACGATAGTTGGCTAAAATCAGTTTTCCGTTTGCAATTATATACAAATTTGGTTCTCACAAAGCTTTTAATTAGTTGAAAGTAATTATTTGGCAGGCTTCTCACTTTGGTGGAAGAATTTTTTGAAATAACATTTGTTTTAGAATTTTGATTTTGTAAAAAAAAATTTTTACTTTCTTCAGCAACTTTTATGTCTTTTCGTAATAATTCGTCCTTTTCTTCGATAAAAAACTAAAAAAAAAAAGTCTGTATGGGGCAAATTTCTCTTGATCAGTTAGTTAGTTTGGGTTTTTCAGCTTTGCTTGGGTCTAGTCACTTTAAAAATTTAAAAATAATTTCCTGCACAACAAATGATTAATTTTTGTTTTTCTTCTGTCTTTGCAGGTAAATTTCATTCACCATATTGCACATTTCCCACTGATCAGAGCGTGAGTATATACAGAGATTTTTATATTCCATTTGTGAAAACCTTGCTGTTTGCCCAGTTCTCAGTGCATTTCCGGGCAAAGAGAGATTCATGGAACTCCTTTCATGAAGAAGACTCCCGGAGAAGAAATCTCTTTGAAGAAGATGTCAAAGGCATCATCATAAATAACTGGTTTCCTTGAAAAAGTGTGAGTCGAACGGAAAAATATTAGACTTAGTTCTTAGATTGTTTCAGTCATTTTGATTTGAAGAAGACGCCCGACGCGTTCTGTCAAATACTGCTAACTATAGCACTTCAAAGCTTTGACACCCCATGTTTTAATTAAACTTAATATCAAAACCCGTAAAAATTAAAAAACAATAAAACTGGAAACTTTAAATAAAAAACTGAAGTGAAGAATGGAAAAAGAAGTTAAAGGAAAGAACAAAGACTGGCAAAAGTTAAGAAACTAAAAGAAGCAGACAGTCTGAAAATATTTAATCCCAAAAGATGACAACAGAGTAGGAGAAACCATTTAGGTAGAGTACGAAATGAGCAGAGGGAATACGGCCACGAGATCAAAATTAATCACAAGAAAGGGCAAAAAATGATAGAAAGGCCTGAAATGGAAGATATGCTAAAAGTATTTAATCAGAGGAAAAGAAATACAATAACTAATAGAAATATCTTTTAACTTTAAACGACTTATTCTTGTATATTTGTATGTTTGTATATTTGTATAACTATTTGTATATCCACTACTATCTCCCGAACGACTTCACCGATTTTAATGAAATTTGGTACACAGGTACTATGCTTTGTTTTAAGATTTTCTACTTTGGTGTTGCCACTTGGGGTGGTCCTTAGGGTTGCCACCTATATCAATTTTTTTTTTTAAATATTAAGCAATATATGGCAATATGGGTATTAAATGAAAGGTATTTTAGGCCGTATACCAACCAAAATATTTTCGAGTAGGATTGCGACCTATCTCGGGAAAGGCAACCGATTTCGATGAAATTTGGTAGATGGATAGTATGCTTCCTTCTTAGATTTTCTACTTTGGTGTTGCTACTTGGGGTGGTCCTTAGGGTTGCCACCTATACCAATTTTTTTTAAATATTAAGCAATATACATATGGCAATATGGGTATCAAATGAAAGGTATTTTAGGGCGTATACCAACCAGAATATTTAATACACAACAGGTGTCGCCAATGTATGTTAAGTGACTTTTTGTGGTTAGTGTTCGATATTTTGGAAATTTATGCTCTTGGTAAGTAAGATTATGCGAAAAATACCGAGCAAGTCTCGGTCACCCAGGTACTTAAAATTTATTCTGGATCTATAGAGTTGAATATTTAGTCTCGTGCCTATCTTTTGTTCACATACAATGTTTTCTTCATTGATTTTTATTGTTTTTTGTTGTTTTGTTGTTAAAAGTTTCGTAATTTCGATTTAGCGCCTGACCTCTTGTATTTTAATAGCGAACTTGCATGCGAATTATGCAAAACTAGTCTTTATTTTATTGCTAAACTATGCAATTTTCCACCTGCCACATACAATGTAAAATTGCAATCACCTAGACCGTCTCCGCACGCCTGCCCACTCCAAAACATAAACCTAATCCAATGCAAGTTTTTTTTTCATATCCTTCACGTCTCCTGGCTTCGCTTCTGTTATGTTACTGCCTGCCATTCTAAGAATGCGCAGTTATTGCATCCGCATATTACAGTTCTTACAAGCCATTGCAGCTGATTGCCAGAGAAGGGCAAAAATTGCCAACTTGCACGCAATAGCCACATCAATTCGCAATTTCATTCGTTTATTGTAAGCGTTCCGTTCGTTAGTTCGTAGTGGCTCGTTGCCCGTTGCTTTCTTTGGGCGTGTTTTTGTGGAAAATGTGCAAGAGCGAATCTTTCATACCTTTTAAGTGGCTACAAATGAGAAGAGACCAACTTTTCAAATATTACAGAAATTATTTTCTTTTTTTTCTGAGCAAATGAAGATGTCTTCATTGCTGTGGTTTTAACAGAAAAAAAATTCCGGAAACAGCATGTTTGTGCTTGTACGAACGTGCTGACTGGTAATCTTGCCAAACATCCATACTCGTACATACATACATACTATGTAGGTGCTTGCTCTCAAACTAACACAATTCAACTTTTTTATGTCATGCAATAAAATTAAAAAAAAAAAAAAAACTATACATAATTAAGCTATTTTTAAAAATGCCGCTGCTTAAAGTCTCACGAACTCGCCGATGCAACAAAAACAAAATTAGTTTGTATTTTTTATTTTTGTTTATTAGCGAAACCATGCCGTCGGGGAAGACTGAGTGCATAATAAGGGTGCAAGCAGGCGAAGTGTGGGGGGCGTTGGTGTGGCATTCATTATAAAATCACCTTCAACTATTGCGATTGCACTATGTACAACGACCTGATTGCGGCGCAATCTCTGTTCGCGTCGTAGTCGGTGCTGCTGTTGCTGTTTGGCGCGACGTGAACTTTGTTGTTGTTTTTAGTGGTATCTTTGGCTGTATGTCATTAAAATGAAACGTCAAGTCATCACAATAAAGAAATGACACAAATCGCATATGATAAGTTCGCCGTATTAAGAGAGTGCTGTTTTGGCAAGATTCGGCCCCCTTTTGAGTTTGAAAAATGCGCCAAAACGTCTGTTGAACTTTAAAACTTTCGCTGTTGAACTCCTCTCATGCCACCGTGGGCAACAGTCTAAAAGCTGTTGAGACAATCTTGAAAGGCCATAACTACTACAAATTTATTAATAAGAGCTAAGAACTTTCCTCAAACGGTTACAATAATTTTTTTACTTCACTGCTCTTTGAGTCATAATTGGCACTGGCGAGGTCCACTATAAGTTCGAGAAGACCTCAGTAATATGATTCAGGTATGTAGACGAAATTCTCAGCAGCCTAGATAAATCTATAACTCTTGGAATCTTTGTAAACTTTTAAAATTGGACTATGAGAAGTGGCTATCAATACAGCTGATTCTACGTGACTCGTGCTTTAACGGATCAAGCACGAGCTCTTCTCCGAAGCTTAGAGGGACTTCGGTATAACCCTGGGTTAGTAACTCAATTCCTGCCTCTGCAAGCAAGTACAAATGAACTTTATATGGAAATATGGAAATAGTTCAGCGAGTTAAAATCAAGCGCCAACGCTGCCTATGGTATGCGAGTGGGTAAAGACGCTGGGATCCAGTTTATATTCTTATCAAAACCCGCTCATGGCATCAGAGTAACAGAAAACTGGAAGGACACTGGATACAGATTTCAGATTCCTACCCAGTTGGCAAGAAGGAACGCTTCGACCTGTGCGGAAAAGCAAGTAACAGTATGAACAAGATCAATAACAACAATATTTCATAGCTACCACTTCGACCTGACCTTACTCAAACTAACATATTTGTTTGCTGATGAGAACGTAACATGTGTTTCGAGGTTCTTTTTGTTCTATTTTTTTTAGAGACGACTTAAGTAGGCGTGCTGACTCACCTTGTAGTGCAATGTAATTTGCATTGAGTGGGATTATAAAGAACGGGTCTGGTCTGGTCTGGTCTGTCTATTATTGCGTTTTCATCAAGTACATAATTACAAGAGTTGTTGTTGTTGTTGTTGTTATTCTGTTTTCTACTTTTACATTATTGCTGTCATGAGAGCTTTGACGGCGCACTATTCTATTGTTTTCTTGCTGTGCCAAGCTTATTTTCTATTTTTAATTTATATATTTTCCATTGTTCTTGAAAAGGTTGTTTGTTTTGTTTTTTTTTTTCATCTGCTTCTTTTTATTGTACAAAATTACAAAGCGCACTTGTTGTTGTTATTTAATGAATTTATACAGTTCTAGGCTTTTTGTTTCTGTTTTACTTTTTCAACTTGGTGCTTACTTCCTTTTTGTGTTTGGCAGTGCTTCTGGTATTGTTGCTGGAGCTTGCTGATTGCATTTTTGTTGTTGTCTTTTCATTTAATTTTCTTTATTTTTTCCTTTTTTTTCTCATTCTACACGCTAACGTTGCATTTTAATTTTTTTACCCATTCTTTATTGCTGCTGTAATTTTGCACTTTCATTCTTTACGCGCCCATCCGCCTCGGTTTCATTTCCTACCCTCGCGTATACCTTAAATTCACAGTTTTGTTAGTTTCCACATCCGTTGCAATTCGCTTTGCATTTGCATACTGAAATTCAATTCTATTATATTGGTTTTCCCTGTTGTGTGCCTCCTTCTTGCCATCCTCCCGCCAATGCCTTCTGTCTTTTGTTTCGCTATGCTCGTGCCCATGACGGTTATTGAATGAGAGAATCCAAATCATTTGTGATAGGAATCGAGTGAAGCGTACTTGTGTAAGTAATTACCCATTACCGTTGTGTTGCAAGCCATACAGTGCGCCCTCCATGTGTTCGCTGCCTTGCACTTATTTCCATTCTTCTTCTCACGAACGCCCATACACCTGTCTCAGCTGACTTTTGCATATTTGACAGTGCATCGAAGGCAGTGTAGAGGCTTTTATTGTTTTCTTACACTTCCTTATCTTTTTGGTTCGCTCATATTGCATCACCCGTTCTATAGCGTTGTACCGATGACTGGTTTTTGTCTACCTTTTAGTCTGGCTGTGTGTCAGGTTTGGATGAATGTATGCATTTTGTCTATTATTACTATTTTGTGACACTCCAAAAGCACTCACTCGTTCGTCCAGTCACTCGCCCGTTGGCCCATTCACTCGTCGCTTGTTTGACGTGCTCATTTTCATAGCAAAGCTTTACCAACCGTTACTGATTTCATCATCATTGGACAAACAAGCTCACAAGTTTCATACTTCTACTTTTATTCTATGCCCGGCAAAAGTGCTAACTTGCTACAGGTTTTTGACCTCTCCCTTTTGCGGCAAAGGTGTTAGTTATTTTTTAATTATGATTGCTTTCCTTCGACCAATGGCCTTTGACTCATTTCCAAGAGACAAGTCTTACACTAGCAACTTAGATTTGTAAATGGTCAAGTGTATGAGGTAGTTTTAGTAATAGGCTGAGGTTGCTGGGCCTCTATTTCCTAATAATAATAATCAACTGCTCGTAGTTGTTCTACACCTCTCGCCGTAAGCCGATACTGCTCGGCTGTTACCGACAAAGCTTAGCTAATGTTTCCATATCGCTGGCCTGCTCTTAGTGTCGGTATGCCCTCTCCATTGCTATGATCGTCTGTTGTAATATATGCTTCTGTACCCTATTTTCGAGACTCTAAAGTATTTTAGAACAATTCTACATTAGCCTATTTTTTAAAGAAACTATTTCCCTATGCCCAGTTCTTTTCTCTATATATTTAACTAATTGACAGAACATGTGAGACGTGCATTTTCATAGAAAATGTTGCGATGACGTGCGAAAAAGTAAGAAAAATGAGAACACGCAATCAACAATTCGCAATTTTCAATTGAAATTTGATGTGTATAATTTAGAATGTAAATATAAATAAAATATGTAGTGTGATTGTAGCATTTGCTTTGTTAATTTAACAACAACAACAACAATAAACGCTACGACTACAGGCAACCCACAATCGAGCAAATGCACGCTTTTAAGCAATGAGTATACTGAGCAATTGTATGTAAAATTCGATGCGCTGTATTTAAATTGAAAATTTGCGAATATATACATATATGTATATAGAAAAATAAATAAAAGTTGAAACAAGTAAGGAAAGATCTGTCTTCGGTTGTGCCGATCTTATTAGGGTGTAAACAATTGCATATGTATCGATAGGTCTGCTCAAGCTGCATTGGAATCCTTTAAAATTTTCAAATTATTATAATAACGGCAAATTAGTATAAACCCAACAAACATCGATCAACTATTTCTCAAACCTTTGAAAAATTTTATAATTTTTAAGATAATATCCAATATCATTCTCTATCTATTCTCTAATCCTATTTGAGTAGAAGTTTTTCCCTATTTGAGAAGAAGAACTAACCTTTTCTCAACTTGAGAAACAGCCTTTTTTGCCATATAAAAAATGCCCTTTTTGTTGAGTTATAGTAAAGCGAATAAAAGTGAAACTTTGCAACAGAAAACCATCATAAAAAATAAATAAATATGACAATAGAAACTGTATTAAATAAAATTTTGTGTTCGAATCTCCGCCACTAGAAGATCCTTAGTATATTACAAAATGGCGGCCGTATGCCAAATTTTTGCCAGATAACTGTACTCATACTTACAAATGTCGGATCAAAGTTAGTTATTATAGCGTTTGATGTTCTTGTAAGGCATAAAAAGTTGTTGTTGCTAACAAAAACAAGCACACAAATAAAAGTAAATTGCTAGAATTGAGAATAAAATAAAAATAATAATATCATTAAAAAAAGTGAATTTGAAATATATATATGTAGATGCAATAACAACTTAGCATATGTAACAGTCGTGCAAAATTGCTGACAATTGCAACAATAACTAAACACAACAACAACAGTCCTCATTCAATTGTGATGCAATTTTTTAGCTGTTTGCACTTTGTGTGTTGGGCCACATAATACAGACACTTGGCAACAAAGTCGCCCCCATAACAACAACGACATTTTTGCAAAATATATGTCCATAAATTGGTATTTGGCTTGTTTTGCTTTCACGAACTCATTTTTAATTTATTGTATTCTATTATTGTGCATTTTTATTGCATAATTTAATATACATTTGCAATTGGTGTATTAAAATTAAAAGACAGCCGATAAACGCTTGACAGCTATGAAATAGCTTGTATTGACTACATTGTTATGCCAAATAGTGTTGACAAATAAATGAATGAAAAATAAAGGAAATATTAGGTTTTAGCATTTCGGACTGAAAACTATTGCTAAAAGTCAAACCGATAGCGGTAGACTGATGCCGGCAAAGCAAAAGTGATCCGTTAACCTTTATTAGGGATGTTATGGAGCTTCGTTTGAAGTACCGAAAAGTAGGATTTTACGGTTGATTAAAACAAGTTATACAACTCTTCAACTGTCAAAATAGTCCTTGTAAGCACATTTGCTATATATTGTCACAGGAGACAGATCCTTTAATTTTTTATAATTATGTATATATTAGCCAGCGGAAGCGAAGTTTCGTCGAGATTGGACCGTAGTAGGGTACTTAAGTTCCATAGGATTTGAGTTTAAAGCAATGATTCTATTCAATTGTTCTGTGCTTTCTAATTCGATTTACATTTTAAGAAAGTAAATAGTCTTACTATATCTAATATCAGCAAATTCATGAAAAATTAAAATGCTTCATTCAGTTCTTACAATTAAAAATTGCTCTAAAGCAATTTAAAAAAGTTGCATTAAAATTAAAAAAGTTTATAATACTTTGTAAAATTATATTGCCATTCAAATTTTCCGTTTTAATTTTTTTATGAATTTGAGTAATAGATAGTATGTATGTGTGTATATAAAAAAAATTGTTTTACTAGTATTTTATGTATATATTTATTTATATTTTATCTTTCTAGGTAAATATCGCTCACATCCTTTCAGCATTTATTCACTGATATAAGCGTAAGTTAAAAATTGTCTTTATTCGTCAAATTGAGAAAACAGACTGTGTCCGTTATGTTTAAAAATGGCTTTGGCATGAGTAAAAAAACGTTTAAAGAAAAAAAACGGATGCTCGGTAGACTTGTTCTTTTATACTACGTAATTCTCATATCCCTCCCTATCTCGGCTCTTACACATGCTCTCTCTGTCTTTCGCCTTGTCTCACGCACTATATCTCTGTCACACACACTATCTCCTTGAATCGCCACATATCCCAAGCACTCGGACCAACATATACCCTCTCTCTTACTCATTATAACGC
The DNA here is from genome assembly GCA_951509765.1 of Sphenella marginata. NCBI lineage: Eukaryota > Metazoa > Arthropoda > Insecta > Diptera > Tephritidae > Sphenella > Sphenella marginata. The sequence continues at coordinate 66,204,045 of OX608081.1, read as the reverse complement.
TCGCTATTTTAGATCCCTTCTCTACCAACTCTTTATATATCCCCTCCTCGCTTTAACTATAAAGCTTTCTGTCTGTTCTCCGTTCCTGTCTATCGAACTTTCAATTACTACTCACTCTTTCTTCTCGAACCCTGTCTCTCTTTCATCCTCCTAAATTTGACCTCAGCACCAGATCCATTCAATGTGACTGGGTTACATAAGTGCAATATTGACGCAGTGACAGGCAGCAAAATCACTGGGAATAGTGAAGAAAATCACATGATATCTTTTCCAAATATTCAATTAATTATATGATGTGATTTTTAACATTATTTAATAAAGCGCCGCGCCGAAAATTTGGAATCTATTTAATAATATAATTTTTATTTCATAAAAATCGCGCGATTTTTTATTCGAAACTTTCGCATGGTGGTAAACAACCACGCCATCAAAATGTGATAATTAAATACTGACAGTTGACTATATTTCCATTTCGAAAAAAAGTGTCAATTTACGTTATTTCCATTCCAACGTTATTTCACATCACGTCATTTGACGTTATTTCCATAGACCTTGTTGCCATTCACCATTGGCGCATGGGACCAAATTAAGGGATAATACATTTGCTTAAGTAAATACTTACTTTAATAGTAGAAATATAAATTTTATTCTGCAAGTACGACTGCTGGCAAAGTCATTATTTAAAACTTGCTGCAGTCATGGAGAATGCCGAGTAAAGTCTAGTTACGTGCAAAATGAGTCAAAGGAAAGGGAATGTAGTACACTGTCACTGCGTTAATATATAAATACAGATACATACATACGTACAAATGTAGTAGGTATACCTATGTACATATGTTTGAATAATTGCGCATTTCAGCACGAGTATTTGATAACGAAATACTTGAAGCGCAGTTTCATTTTTCATATTTTTGTTTGATTTTTTTTTTACTGCACAAATTCTGCCATTTGCAGTACAGTCGAACTCCCACAACTCGAACTTCTGTAACTCGAATTTTCTATAACTCGAACGAAAATGGTTGGCAGTAGCGTTAAAAAAGAATTTACATACAAATTTTCTTCCGTAACTCGAACTTCCATAACTCAAAGTTATCCATTACTCGAAAGAAAATCCATACACATCCATATAAAGTATTTCTCTAACTCGAAGTAACGCATATGACAGGACAACTTTTGAAAGAATGGGTTCCTAAATTGGAAAAGCATTTTCTAAGTGCTGGCCGAAAAACTTTACTGTTTATCGATAATTGTCCAGCCCATCCTAAGGAAGTTCAAAATAAACTAAAAGCTATTAAATTAGCATTTTTCCCACGAAATATGACCGCTAAGTTGCAGCCACTTGATCAAGGAGTATTTCAAAATTTGAAAACCTTCTATCGGAGCAGATTGGTTAAAGAAGCACTTAAGCGCATAGAGGCAAATAAGAAACAGGATATTACACTCATGGATGGCATCAGTTATGTAAAAAAAAGCTTGGAATATTGACGTCAGTAAAGAAACAATAGCAAACTGGTTCAAAAAAGCTGGATTTGGCCAATGTTCCGAATGGGAGGAAGAAGACGATATACCCCTAATATTTTTGGGTGAGGCTGGCGAAAATCCAAATCTTTTCAAGGATGATTACGAATCGTGGCTAAAAGCAAACGAAATAACAAGCAATGCAACTCTTTAAGATTATTTTGAAGTAGATAGCGAGTTTTGTACAAGTGGCTTCCCTACAGATGATGACATTGTAGAGCAATACTGCCCTGAACTGAAGAATGCAAATGTAGCAGGAATGGAGAGTGATGAAAACAACCAAAAAAGTAAACTTTCAGTCATTAATTTCAGAATATTTCACTGCATTGTAACTTTCTTTAATAGTTTTTTGTAAAACAATGTTTTAAAATAAAAATTGACATTCAAATGTAGTTTTAAAAATACAAACATGTATGAAATAGACTTTTTTTTACCAAAAATTAAAAAATTCTATAACTCGAAGACTCCGTAACTAGAACTTTTTTTTGGGGATTTAGGCGATTCGAGTTATGGAAGTTCGACTGTATTTGCTTGTCGCACTGGCAAACACATTTTTCTTAACATCAGCTGAGTAAATAACTTTCAGGTCACAATGCCTGAGAGTGTGTATGGTGGTGTCTGACTTCTTTTTTTTTTTCAATATTGCTCACAAAACTAATGACACAGCAGTGAAATTGCAGCAATGCGAATAATGGAAGAAATTGAAAGCAAAGTGCATATTTGTGCCCTTATAGGAAACTAAACGGAAAGAAAAAAGCAAGTGTCAAGCGCAGTGGTGCACGCGCATGTTTTCGGGAGCTTCAAATGTGACGATACTTTTCGTTTGTTCTTCCAGCAGTAACCAGCTCCATCTCCATGCACAACTATTTTTGTGTTCAATTCGTGCGAGTGAATTGGACGCTTTTGCCAACATTGTGCATCATTGTTTAAGAGAGCATAAAGACCAAACCCGAAACTGCAACAACAATGCATTAAGCTTTTGTAACAGCCATTACAACGCTGCACAATTTTTCGATTTGTTAAACTGCAAGTGGCACTTGCGATATCCATTTCCGATTTCAAAAATCCAAAGAGAAAACTTGACATCAATACATAAGTTGAATTGCTGGTACTGCGTCAATGGTTTACTGTAACTGACATGCACACGAAATAATGTTGAAGTATGAGAGCGTGAGAGCGATAGCTGGATAGAGTGCGAGTGAGAGTGGGCGCGCACAGAATAGCAAACAATAAATCAATGGCACTGCTTCTGATGCTGCCACAATTATGTAACGGCAAAATTTTTAAAAGAAAAATTCATGGAATTCAAACTGATTCTTACTTAGAAACGAGTGAATGTGCATGCATGTGGTTGTGCCTCGTCTTTCGCGCACATCGCACTCCCCAAGAGTGTTAAATCACAATCACGTGCAATCGTAACAATCACTGCACGTTCTCTGCGGCTAAATGATGCAAACATTTTCATAGTTTCAAAAATGTATTAAAAAAAAAAAATAGCAAAGAGATTGACTTTATTGTACTTAATTGACAGTTGGAATGGACGTGATTGAGAGTGAAATCCGTAGGCTACAAAAACAATGAATTTACCGCAGCTGAATCAAAAGTATTGCAGATAAAAAAAGAGACATAACTAAACACTAAAGAAGGCAATTCGTTAAGAATGTTAGAATTTAATGAAAGTCGAACAAAAAGGACGATAAGACTTTGGTCAAGTCCGAACAATAAGGAGATAGGCGTTTTAAACAGGCTTACACGTTGATCTGTATCACATTCACTTATGAAGCAATCTTGAAATGAGATATCTGACAATCTTGGACCTGAAATTAGTAGTAGTAGTGACCCAGTATTATACAACTGTCAGAACCACATTTAGAAGCTTGGCAAATGCTCCATTTCATGATGTTTTGACTACATTATGTACTTAGCTGTTTTTTTTTGAGATCTTTTCAATAACAGTTGAAAATATCTATAGGCCCAACAGTTCCCGTTCCGCTTAAAAATTCCGTATCGATGAAGGCTCCGTTTTAAGTTCTGGTTCTGGCTTTTAGTGCAACTTTTTGGATTTGTACAATCGCAAAAGTTTTTGTGTTGAATATAATTTGAAATGGGTATTGATTTATGATTAATCACGCTTATGGAACCGAGATAATCAAAAGTGATCATGCCCATTTTTGGAAAGTTACAAAAAAAAATTAATTGGATACCTTACTTTAAACCAGGCATCGGCAGCCCATAGCTCACTGAGCTGGGCAAGAGCGTAAGTGTTTCACACGTACATGCGAGCGCAGTAGCGAGAGCTAGCAACACAAATCCAAAAATATGATCAGTTCCTATCCAACTTTCATGCAAGCAAGAACGTTGTCGTCTATGCGCATCGATTTTTCTTGCTTACGTGGGTGCCTACATATTTTTGATATATCCCTGTATGTTTACGAACGCAATTATGGCAAAATTTAATTTAGAGTGGGAAATGCGATTTTTCTTTGCAGAAAATTTAGACGGGGAAGCTGTCTGCTTAGTATTTAAAAAAAAACTAAAAAAAACCCCAAAAAAAAATTTAAAAAAACACAAAAATTAAAAAAAAATTTTGTTTTTAGTTGCACAGTTGTTGGAGATGTGCGCTACATTTGTCAGAATATATTGAAATTGTCATGCAAAACCTTAGTAATCAATTGAGCAGCCATTATTAGATAGTCACCCACGTAAATATATATATATGCGTAAAGCCGAACTATGAGAAAATTTGTGTAATTGTGCTCGCCTATATGTGTGACACACACATTCACGAAATGAATTGTTTGCATGTATGAGAATGCCGATGCCTGCTTTAAACGATAACACAAACATTTGGCTCTAATGGTTGAACTGAATTGGAATGCTTATTTCCTGGCATTTTTGTGCTATAATTTTACCATCACGGAACTTCGGTGCTAGTACCGTTAGTTGGGTATTCCCTATTGTACAACATTTTAGTTTGAAAAAGGCGAGGAAAAGAAAGATTAATTATTTAATACGAATTTGTAGCAATATATCATAATAAAACGGGATCCGTTGATTGGTATACCTGTATTTACATATTTCTACGACTGAGGCACATATCATAAAAAAATTATCATTATTCCGTTATCTTTTTATACCTTTGATATGTATTTCATTTATCGCTCAGTATTTGCGTGACCCATTAATACGCTTGAATATTACTATTTTCAATTAATTGCTGCATTTCTTAGCTTAGATTTTGTTTTTATTTTGAAAAAGAGAAATATTATTTTAGTACAAACATACATAGATTGCATATAATCAACAGTGAATAAATTTAGCTCAAAAAACTTCCATTGGCCTACAATGAAACAGTAACTAGCAACAAAATCTGCAGCACCAGCGTTGTATTTGTAGCGCATGAGTAGGCAATAGTGGGTGTATTTGTTTATCTTTCTGTGAATAATTAAAAGTAAAAAAAAAAAAAACCGTTTGTTATGTATGTGTAAGTGATAAAAATATATGTTTTCATTAATTTTTAACAGCTGCTGATAAGAGCTATGGGTAGTTCCATGTTGAATTGAGAAATGGTGCCTATTTACCTGAACGATGTTCACTTTTTTTTTAGCAACAAAAGTAACAAAAGCCAAGCGGAATTTTAGTAACAAAAGCCAAGCGGAGTTTTAAACTGAATACCTTAAATATCAAAGTTTTTTAAATTTGTCACAGAAACATTTAAAAAAAATTAAAATTTTAAATCAAGTAATGTACATGGGCTATATCATAATACTAGTACACAGTTAAATTTTTTTTATTGTTGAAATCTTTTTTTTTATTGAACTTTTTAGATTTCATGACTCAAAGAAAAGTTCAAAAATTACTTCAAGTTTTACTAGGGCAAAACGAAGAAACTGGGCACGCCAAAATCCAAAGTTGACGCAGAATCTTTCGAATATACAACCACTTTCCTGCCAGTCGTGAAGTGTATAAAATAAAGCGAATCAAGTGCGAAGTTGTTGATTTTTCAAAAGAGAAACTTTTGAGATAAAAAAAATTGCCACTTAAAATTTGTTTCTAAAAAAGTTCAAACTTTATTTATTGGTTCTCAGAATTGATAAATGAAGTGCTCAGAACCAAAAGGATCTAAGTGACTCCGAAATTGATTTAAGATATTCAAGTTTAAATTTTACTGCCTTTTGAAAATTCTTTGTAAAATCTGGGTAGGGCGTTTATTGTATGGGAAATAGATTATTTTATTTTATTTATTTATTTATTACGACTCTTAGAGCCTAGTTCATTACTTAAAAATAATATTGCATTAGTTAACAGATATACAATATTTTATGTGGTAGAGAGTAAAAATAAGATACATTGAAATATTTTAAATTGAAATATATTAATTATGCTATGTTAAATTGCGTTGAAATATGTACCACACGTTTACTCAAATCCCAATATCAATCTCATACATTCATAGATCTTATGTAATCATATAACCTTGTTTTAAATAAATTATTATCACAATTTTTGATGTATTCTGGTAACTCATTGAAGCATTTTAATCCTTTATAAAAAAGGCTATTTTTTTCAGCTTCGGTTTTGTAATTAGGTAATTTGAAATTGTTTCTTTGCCTTGTATTCGTATCATGGACCTCATAGTTGAATTTAATACCTGCTCTTAGATAATCCGGCAAGTTTCCGTTTTTTATGTTGTAAATAAATTTCATTGTATAAAAATAAATTTGTTGCTTTACACTCATCCAATTTAAACTAAGTAGCATGTCCTTTATGGGAGTATCATAACGTTTGCACAAAATAAAACGCATGGCTTTATTCTGCATTTTTTGCAGTTTTTCAATTTGAGAATCTTTCATTATAAAGAGGATTGTAGCACAATAGATAAAGTAGGGCTCAATTATAGACCTGTATACTTTCACTTTATAATAATTACTTAAGTTCTTACAAGTTCTTTGAATAAACCATATTTTTGTTGCTATTTTACTTACTACGTAATCACTATGAGCATCAAACTTTAATTTGCTATCTATTAATATACCCAAATACTTAATTGTATGAACTTTTTCAATTTCCGCGTTATTTATTTTGATAGCCTCAAGATCAGCAACGTTCTTTCTTGTTATTACCATATATTTCGTTTTTCCAATGTTAATTTTAAGTTTGTTAGCACACAACCATAAATACAGGGCATTTAAATCACTTTGTAATTTTTCTCTTATATCATGTTCATTCTTTCCACTTATCGATATTAGCGCATCATCAGCAAAGAGTTTAATGGAACTAAATTTTAAGATTAAGTTAATATCATTAATATAAATGTTGAATAAAATGGGGGCAAGAACAGAACCCTGGGGTAGGCCAATCTTAACGTCCACTTTATCTGATACCGACGAACCAATGATAGTTCTTTGTTCACGATTTGTAACAAAATTTCGAAACCATTCTAATTCTACATCTCTGATACCAATGCATGCTAATTTTTCAAGTAATATGTTTTGATCGATAGTTTCAAAAGCTCTTTTGAGATCAACGAAAACTGCTATTATTGACTTTTTATTATTGAGATCTTCTTTCCATTCGGCTAATACCATATTCAATGCTGTTTCGCATGAATGCTTTTGCCTAAATCCTGATTGTTGCGGTATAAGTATCTTGTTAGTCTCTAAATATTTAACTAACTGATTTTTTACAACAACTTCTAAAATTTTTTCATCACTGGCCAATGTGTTTATTGGTCGTAACTCTTCTGCTTTAATCGTATTCTTGACCTTCTCTATAGGGACAACAGTTGAAGTTTTCCACATGGCAGGGACTAAGCCACTGCTCAAGCTTTCATTTACTATTTGAGCATAGAAAAAGCCTAGGTACGGTATCGCATCTTTGATTACTCCATCGGACAATAATTTTTTTCCACCCCTCTTTGCTTTAAACTTACTGACAAGTTCTTCAATGTCAACCGTGCTAACTTGGAGAAATTTAAAAAAGCAATTTGGCTGATTACTAATATTCATGTCTCTATCAACTACTTCAATCTTACTGCAAATATCTTTTATGCTATCTACAAAATAACTGTTTAGTTTGTTTGCAATATCCGATTCATTATGGTATAACTGATCGTTAATTACGATCTTTTTGATTGATGGCACTACAATGTCCGAAATGACTCGGATCTCTTTGCCAACAAATAAAACCATATTTCACTATACAAATATGAGTATAACTCAATTTCGAAAAAAATGTCAATTAGATCCTTTCGGTTCTGAGCCCTTCAAATATTCATTTTTTTCAAATAATACCATTATACCAAAAAGGGAGCCTGATTTTTAGTTCGATAGGCAACATAAAAAGTTTGGTTTGAAAGAACCCAAATGTATAAATATAAGTATGCAAAATTAAAATTAAAATCACAACACATGCATATACATACATACATACATAAATGAAAGAAAACTTGAAAAAAAAATGTCCGGCGATAAAAGTATACGTATAAATCATTATTTTTATTTTTATAAGATGATAGCGCAAACAAATTATAAAAACAGCTGTTGCGCTGATTAATTGAAAATACTTAGTTGCACGAAAAAAAAGATATTATACACAGAGGTACCTGCATACATATGTATGTATGTATGTATACGCATACATATTTACACACCCACATAACTGTCAAGACATAAATTAAAATATACTATGCAATTGTGACAACGAAAAATTAAAAAAAAAAAATTATTTATAACAAAAATAAAACATGTTAGCAAAAATCAAAACAAATGCGACAAAATAAACACTTGTATGCATAATTAAATGTTGAACGGACGAGAATAATAATAATAATAAAAAAAAAAAATAACAACAACAGCAAAAAAGTATGCTTTGAAAACCAGTACAACGGCAAGACAATTAAACAATTTAAATAAATTTAAATAAAATCAACAGCTACACATACATGTGTACATATATGTATATACATATGTATGTACATACATACATTAAAAAAATACAAAGCAATTAAATATATCAGCAGCAGCAGCAGTCATGGCAGTGCCGCTGTAAAATCAAATTGAAAAAAAATTTAAAAAAAAAACCGTAATAATAAATACAAATGCTGAAAAATAGCAGACGCGAACCGCAACGTCAATGGGTGACCTTGTCGCCAACAACAAAAACTCGAACACTTGTGTACATGTCTACATGTATACATACAGTTGCGTTTAAAATATTAGCATTTGCGCATACGTATGTATGTAGAGGAGAAATTTTGATTGAAAACCACTATTTCCAACAAGTGCTACTTCGGTCATATGAGGCAATTCAGAAGTAATATGATTTCTCGGCAAACCAAGACCATTTGTAGTGAGTGTCTTATTATACCTGTCGTGATGTACACTCCGGAATCTAATAAGGTTTTCCTATCAACATCCGTTTCGGGCAGCAAAGTCTCTTTATGTAGATGAAATCTTACTTGGCCTCTCTTGGCGTTTTCAACTGGCAAATGGTTAAAATTAACTATGTATATTGCTGAGCCGCCTAGAGATGGAAAACTATCGCTTTATCGACCTTTCTAACGACGTTTGTAATTATCGATAGTGCGGGTCCAAGAAATTTATGATTGAAACTCTTCAACTATCGTCAATGTCCCAATAAACATATTCAAAACGATCTATAGTTTTCCATCTCTATAATTGAAAGACTATAATGAAACGTATGCCCAAGTAAAGAGTGTCTAAACTATATTGTAGCAGAAACTTCCATGCTTTCGGCATTCATACATGATCATTTTTCGATCGTTCACAATACTAACATCCGCCACTGTATAAAAACAATTGAAAAGAAATATGTATGTATAAACAATACAGTTATTTGCACATACAAACACACATTCATACATATGTACATATGTATATAAACTCAAACAAATCAAAAATAAACGCTAGAATAAGAAAAACACATTTCAGAGACCAAAAATAAGACGTCCATATTGAAATCAGTCAAACTGTGTGAATTCGAAAATTAAAATTAAGAAATAAAAAATAAAGTAAATAATTATGTTAGCTTCAATAAGAGATTTGAGAAATTTTTAACACCTTTTGAAAATAAAAGATATTTGCTCAAGCCAATACATGAAGAAATATTCGAGGACGCTTACTTTAATATTAAACACAATAATGATCCTGTGGTTTATGGTCTCTGACAATTTTTTTTACTTTAAATTTTTTATTTCTCGAAATTTTTTTTTTCTTTTTCGTTGTTTAAATTGGAATCTTAATTATTTCTGTCAATTTACTCCAGATGAAATATTTCTTTTGTAATATAAAGCATAAGGGAACGGTACGTTTTCTGACGACATCGTTTAGCAAGCGTATTCTCTATTATTTTCGTTCGCCTAGGATTTTTTGACAACTAATTTAATTTATTTGGTTAGAAAATTTTTTTCGGTTACTTTGCTCGTTTAAAATATTGCAACCAGTCGAACGATTCGCCTCTGAGGCGAAACGAGTGTTCTCTTCGTAATTGAGAATGAAGTCTTAAAATAATTTTTTCATTTCAAAAATGACAAAGTGCGCTGTTCATAACAAGTTTGAGTAACTCCGTGCCTATTGTGTTATTGCGCTGGTACTAATTGCTACCCATTTCCGCAACACAATGTTAGAGAAAATCTTAAACGTTCTTTTTTTAAATGTCAAAAATTTTGAATTATATTTCCCATTTTCCTAATTCAGAAGCAAAAATTTGTCATCCACTGCGTGCCTTCAATACTCGTTCACTTTAATTATAACCTATCTCCGGATCTGTTTTCGAACATTTCCTCTTATTCTATTTGAAAATTTTCTATTAACCCACTTACAAACTGTGGCTTTTTCGCTCGTTTTTGCTATAAATTCTTTCAACTTTGTTCCACTTTTAATTAGAAACGCTCGTTAATTCAACAACTATTGACAACGCTCTTTTTCATTTTTAGTTTGTGCAATTCCTTTTTTTTTTGTTTTTTTTTTTTTTTTTTTTTTTTTTTTTTTTTTTTAATATTTCTACCCCCATCAAACCACCTGGCGCCATACAAATGCAAGCCTTTTTCGGTTTTTTTTATTATTTATTTTTAATTAAAAAGCGCAAACTCATTCAAACTCAAGCACATTTACATACATACACACATGAGACGTATAAAATGGTACCGCACCGCACCGCACCACACCACACCGGCTGCTCTGCACTGGTTTGGCTTATCTGGACTGAGTTTGGATAGCGACCCGCGCTCTACATGGCACGGGCGGTTGCTTTGAGACCGCAAGGCAACCGCTGCAATACCTCAACTAACAGCACCAGCAGTCGCTGTCAGCATTGCCTCTCGAGTTCAATTCTAGTGTTTGCCACGAAACTGGAGCAGTTGTGAGTGGGCTGTGGTTTTTTTTTTTTTGTTTGTTTTACATTCAAATGCAGCTTCGCCCCCACACGCATGTATGCGCCTGTCGCCATACATGTCCTACATGTGGAATATGTTATGTACGTACTTGAGTGCATGTAGTATGCATGTCAAAAACAGCATTGACGACAGCAGCCGCATTACAACATGAATGGCTTTTGTGTATGTTCCGCAAGCTCCACACGCTCCCCCTGCTTTGTGGCGTACATATTTGAGGCGTTACAGAGCCTACATTGGCAGGCCTTGTATGTAGCTACGCGGTATTCTAACTGTTTTGAAAGTATTTTAGCTTTATCATCTCTTCGGTTCCGTACGTCGCTTGTTGTTGTGCTCGTATCTAGCAGCATTCCTTCTGGCTTTGTTTGTTGTCGCTTCATTTGTTTGATCCTTTTTTTTCCTAAAAGTTGTTCTACTTTTTTGTTTTTCTTGCATTTTAGCTCAGTTTCCATTAAAGTTTGAGGTATTTTGGTCGATTTTGTGGTTGCGGTCTTAAGTTTTGGTCGAGGGCGTCTCCACCCGTTCAACAGCCTACTAAGTGAAATGGCCCCATTTTGTGCTGGCTTTAAGTTCATAGCTTCGAAAATTTTAAAAATGTTAATCTAAATAATTATGCGCGTAGAATCCGGAGGAGATGGTAGGAAATCTGAAGTACTTCACACTGCCAAATCAGTCGGCATCTAACCGCAATCATCTGCACAGCTTCAATAGTGTTGTACCAAGATAAGATTGTTGTTGGAAGCGTATTATCTCTTCCTAAATCTGTAAGACCTTATACATTTTGGCAAAGACTTCTCGTGATTCCCATTTTACTACTTTGTTGTTATTAGATCTTGCCAAAATCTGGCCTACTTCGATAATCGAAGATGTGCTGGAAGACCTTTACTCCGCCCCTGCTCAGACATCCAATGGCATTTTATGATTCTACTTTACTTGATACCCTCTCCAGACCATCTGTTTCACTTCTTTCGAATTTACACAAAGAAATATGTAAATCCTAATCGTTGCAGCCGTTTATATGCATGCATATTGACCCAAATAATATTTTTTCTTTTGGAATGAAATTTTCTGTTCTAACCTATTTATTGTTGGGCATGATTTTTACGAACATTTTTTAAAAATTCTCCTATGAAAATTTTTTCCGCCTATTAACGAGTTGTGAAATTGACATTTAATGTTTACTTCTTTGTTGTGCTAGAAAAAATAAGTGCGGGAAATTGTTGTGGGGGCGATCTTTTTCATACGATTTTTTGTTTATTTTTTTAATCCACGAAAATTTGGTTTGTTTGTTACATTAGCTAATTGCTTGCTAAAATATCCATTAGCAAGACAACGAAGAAAATTGAATGCCAGGTTTTCTGACATTAATGCAATTCTAAATTACTAAGTTAGTCCAGTCCAGCTGTATAATGTTTAAATTTTTTTTTTTTTTTTAATTTTACCTTTCATGAACATGAAATGATTTGCTAATTTAACGTTTAGGCAGCTTTCAGTATTTATTTTCGATGCTGCGACAGCTGCTTTCAAGTCATTGAAAATTTTTTATTTGCATAGCTTTCTCATTGTCTGTGGGATTCACGTTTTTTTATTTGTTTTTTTTTTTTAATTTTGTTCATTAATTTTATTTTTAAATTTCAATTATTCCATTTTTTTTATTCTTTATTTGTTTTTGCTTTTGTTTATTCTTTAATTTTATCACAACAAAGTGTGAACATGCCAGCATTTAATGAAATTTGGCAACGTCGCTTTTCATACGACAGCGCTAACGGAAGTCTGACGTGCATGTCGTAATTTGGCACTAGTGCCATGCAGTAGTTTTCTTCGCGCTTTTCATGGCAAAAAAAGAAACATTGTTAACAAATTTTTTTTTTATAAAAAAATTTAATAAGTCAATGACTGACTGCAGGCAGACCTACATACATATCCATACATACAATGCAAGTTCATATGATAGACAGCAGCTGTCAATTTGCGCATTCAACCAGCTATCCGGCTAGACAAATGTGCATTTAATTGAAAACCACTAACAAAAAAAAGCCTATGCATAGTAAATAGTAGCAGTGGAATTAGTAATGAGCGAGCAAAAAGCCCCCGAAAAAACACTACTGCATTGCGACAAAATCTCCGCTGTTGCTTAAATGGCACACCATTCGTTCTAGAATTTATTTGTATTGATAGATGTTGGGTGTAAACGGATGGCCAGACAGACATGTTGGTGCTACGGACATGATCGTGTCGTAAAGCCAAGAGCACAGCGTCTTGAAGACGAAGTAACTGAGAACTGCTTTTCATACTTCGTTGATCTCTTTTTGTTAGCGGCTCCAAAGTCGTATGGCTATCGATAAGTTCCATTTATTAAAATGTGATTGAGCCACTATTTCCAAAACGGTCTTTAAACGCAGTTGGCATTTGTTAGTATCGTCGAACCCAGCAGAAACAAATTCCATTACACGTGACATTTTTCGCTGATATATCAAATAGCTCGAAGCTAGTACGTTGCCAAAAAAATTGCGAATAATATCGTTGAAATAAAACCACTTTAGTAAATGAATAAAAGCTAAGAAAAAAGCAGATAAAGCCAGGAAAAAATTGCGATGGCGCGCATTAATTAAATTACGATGACGCAGTGATTGGTTGGCATGAAATCAGCTAACAAAAGCATTTTCCCTTTTTAAGTTTTTATTTTTGCTTCTATATTTAATTAAACACATTTTACTGCAAGTGTCAGCGGATTTCGGGCTTAGATACATGTGTACTAGGATGGAGGTGAGAAAAAGTTATTTAGGAAATAACTGTTTTTCTTTAGAATAACCTAAAAGTTTTTATTTGATTTTTTGTTGATACTTTAAAACTGCATACACGTCTGTTTGATAAATTTTTTAAAACGTATTTTATCTTTTTTTAAGTTTCTGTAATGTACAATTTTTTTGTTGTTGTATTATGTAAACAAATTTAAAATTATTTTTAATTGAGCTTTTTTTTCCAAAATTGTATAATTTTTTTTTTTTTTTAATTTTAGTGTTTAAACTTGTTTCTTCAAGCCTGTTTTTTCTAATTTTCTTGCATCAATATTCTGTGTTTCAAATTAATGTTCTGTGTGTTGCACCCTAATACCTATACATATTTACATCTGCCATTTGTTTTTATATGCGCCCTGTTTTGTTTTTGTTTCTTTTCTTTTTTGTTGTTGCTGTAAGTCTCCAACTGTGTCAGCAGCAGACATTCGAAAAGTGCTATTAAATGTGTTTACTTTGCACAAAAATTGCAATTTACTTAGCTTCGCGTTCCACTGCGTTCACTGGGTTGGTGTTTTTTCTTTTTTCGTTTTGACTTCTTTTTATTGTTTGCCTTAAGCTTAGTATACTTCTTGCAGTAAACTCACGTGTATAGTCTTTTTTCTTTAGCTTCACTGTCAATATTGTTGCTTTTTTATTGCATCTCTTAAATGTTTCAATTGTTGTTGTTTGTTGTAATGCCATTTGCTTTGATTATCACCACACGACTGTTTTGAAAAGTTGAGTTCATGGCTAAAAGCAAAACGTTGCTGTTTTTGAATATTTCCAAAGCTAACGCCACTGTCGTCGTCCGTCTGCCGCCATTGCGGCTCTACGTCAAGCTTAGCTGAAAAATGTGGACTTTGTTGTTAGTCATTGAAGTGTGTTTTTTTATTTTTGGTTATGTTTCTTGGTTTTATTTTGTTTGTTGTTTTTTTTTCTTAGGTAATTCTTTATAATGTGCACAACCTTCTGAGAAATTTAGGTTACTTTACTACCCAAAGTTGTTTTCTTTTCAATCTTCTATTCATTTATACTGCCCTTGTATGGATTTCCCGCGTTCAGAATATTCACGATCCGATCACGCCTATTACATACATATGTTGATGGCAAGTTGCGTTGGTTGGAACTTGAAAAATAAGCTTTTAAGTGGTTTTTGAGCGTATTTTTTTGCTAGTTGTATTTAGTTGTTGTAGAAAGGTTAAACACTTTTTAAGTGTCAGAGAGCAAGCAAATATAAAACACTTTAACATAAACCAAATGTATGGACATGCAAATTTGAGTAAACTTTGAAATAAACCACAAATGAATAATACAAAAAAAAATCAATTTCAATTGCTGCTTGTTGAGTATTTCCATTAAATGAAAATAACAATCATTAAAAAGTAGTCTAAGGCTCGCGAAACTTACAATAAGGAAGAAAAAAAGTTAAAAAAAATAAAAATTATTGTAAAGTACATATGTATAAGTATTTATTTTAAAAATTAAATTTCAAATTTTTCAGCTAAAGAAACACATGTTTAATCTGCACAAAATTTATATAAAACAAAATTTTAAAACTAGCCTTGAAAAATCAAATTTTTTATTTTGAAAAAAAAAAAAAAAAAAAATAAAAAATTTAATTGGAAACCCCTTACAAGCTTGAAATCTTTAATTCGCATAAGTAAAAAAAAAGTTTTAGCCTCATAATATTTGAAATAAATTTATTTTAACAAATATGAAAAATTGTAAATATTGACCGCGGTTGTATCTGGCTTTGTGACGCACCCGAAAAAAAATCGCTGTATATAGCAGCAACGGAAAAAATGTATCCCATGTCCCAAAATAAGCCTTAAACAATATATCGGAGAAGCGATTTTTAAATTCCATGCAGTAGTTATATACGGATGCGCACACAAACATACATATATAGTAGATGCACACATACTGCAGAGAATTTTAGAAAAAAAGCTTTCTTATGTTCCGTAATTTTAGGTACAGGCTAAGAGTGATCTAGTGTTCTCTACTACATCATGGCATTATAAGGTGGCATGTCATTATAGTTGATTTCCAGTTGTATATCCTATAACTGAAATATGACTCGGATTCCTCATTCCTGCATTGTATTGAAAAGTTCTCCCTCTTATAAAAAATGGCAATAACTGAATTGCGCTATGTCGTCAAGCCCTTCAATATTTTTTCTCATTTCCCCACTAATTTATAAATGTATACCAAGTATGTCATCCTGAAATCAAAAAGAATGTTGCCTACAACCATCATGCAAATCCACAAAGTGTTCTCAGCCTGTGGACTTTATACCAAACAATTTTCACTACTGCTGCAAAAGTTCGCACAAAACTGTTCAACTTGTTAAGTGTAATATTTTCCAGAAGCAATGAAGGTTTAATAACGTTAACGAAGCTGAACGAGTCGTTTAAAAATTTTATAACTTATTTTGTTTGTTGTGTTTTTGTTTTGTTTCCTTTAAAAAAAAAGTATTTGCTTTATTTGCAATTAATTATTTAGTTACTCGCTCACTCACTCGTTTCATTTAATAGTTATGATGCCAACAGCTGCATTACATCATGAAATATTTATGAATTTCAGAGTGAAGCAGGAGCTTAGGCTGCGCTGGCCTCATTCGCTTTGCGCGCATTAAAAATATTTAAAATTGTTTAAAAGAGTAGAGTAAATGTACACAGTTTCCCCTAGTAGTTTGAGCGTTGAGCAGGGCACTGCAATGTGGGGCAGTATGTCACTTTTATTTGTTTTTTTTTTTATGCATATTTACATATTATTTCAAAAAAGAGTTCGAAAGATAACATCATACGAACTATTTACACACATATATATGTACTACACCTACTGATTTAACTTAAAGAAATTAGCTAAACTGATAATTTTGTTGCCATGGGCACCTTAGCTTATCCCGATTCTTATCGTAATACGCCGATAGTCTCTGGTTTGAAAAGTAACTTTTAATCTTTATAAATATAAATTTAAATTTATTAATCAAACTGATAACCAACTGCTTTGTCGTGTTATTTAAGTTGGTTTTAACTCAAACTAATTTCTTAATTTTTTAAATTTTGACCGAAGTTTTATTCGTTGCAAACCAGAATGATTATAAATAATTAATCACTACATTATATAAAAATAACATGTAATTGAAATACGTAAAAAAGCCTCTGCAAGCCAAATACTATTAAAACTTTTTTTTTTATATTGCCAATTATTTTTGAAAATGTGAAATTGTAATTTATTTCTATTAAAAAAATATTTATTTCGTACATTATATTACAATCTCATTTTGTTTTTTTACTTTGAGTATTTTTTGTTTGAATTGTTTAGTAAAACATTTGGGCTTTGGCACCCAAAAGGTGCTTATTTTCTTAGCCTAGCTGGAACTACTGTAAACTACTTCAAAACCTGCCGAAAATTCCATAAGTATTTTAGAACAAAACTTTTTTATTGGCTAAAACAGCAACTTGTTATCTAACAAAATTTCGAGGGGTTACTCTGTATCGCAATGCGCAAGGAAAATATATGCTGCCAACAACTGCAACTTTAATTTAATTTAAGTTTCGGCTACAAAATTTACTTCAAATTTTCACCGTTAATATTGTTTGGCACAAGCAACAAAATCAATTTTTTTATTTTGGTTTTTTAAATTTTATTTCGATTTTTTTTTCTTTTTATTTTTTTCATCGCTCTTTATAATGAAGTAACTTAGTCCAAAAAATTTAAATATTTTATCAGGATTGGTTTTAACAATTTTTTTCTTAAAAAAAAAAAAAAAAAATTCGTTTATGCAAATTTTACCGCTTTTTTCTAACAGTGCACATTTATAATATTATTATACACAGACGCGAACCGGTTCTTACACCATATCTTTTTTTATAACTTTCTTTTATTATATCTACTTCATAAAGCTGAACGACGCGTTGTGTGCTTCAACTTTGCCTTATACTTGTTTTTACTTATTTGTTAAAATTTTTTTTTATTAATTTTTTTTATTTTAATATTTGCTTAACTGTCAAACAAAGATAACATGCGCATTTTGTATTTCCACAAATTGCTTTTCAACAATTTGATGCCGTTGCTGCGCTGAATGACAAGAACAAAATTGCTACAAAGTATTAAAATTAATTGTTCTACTGGTTTGTAAGTTTTTCAGATATTTTTTTTTTTGTTGTGACTTGACAGGTAAATAGATTGTATTATGCGGATTAATAAACCAGTTCTGAGGTATAAATACAATATGAATAGATGATCAGTTGGATACAAACAGTTAATAAGTTTCATTGTTATAAACTCTTGAGAAACCCCTAGACCTTTGGATAATGTATGAAATGGTGATCACTCTACAAAACACGTTTGGTACTTTTTCTACCCATTTTGGGACTACAGGTTGGTTTATACCTCTTTGCCTGGTTAGAATAAACCCAACCTCTTCGTCGTTTTACAAATTTAATATTTAAAAAATGTTTATTTTTTAATCAGAAATGGTCACTGATTTATGTTATAGAAGATTTTCGAGAAATTAACTTTAAAAAATTACATATTTTTTACTTAGTTTTTACTATCATATCTCCAAACCCAAAAATTCCGCGATCACTTCCGTAAATCTCGGGATATAGGACAATTATATCAAAAACACTCTAAATTAAAAGCCCAGTTACTCTACATCCACTCTTTCAATATATTTCGTAACTTCTAGTTACATATATGCCCACTAAATCGAAACATTTGATCTTAACTTTTAACTGGTTTTCATAATGACATTGTTAAATTCACAACTTTTCATGTTTTCAAATTGCTTAAAAAAACATTAATTTTAAACACGAGTTTTTAACGCAAAAGAAATGATGGATAAAAAAGCTGTCAAGAAAAAAAGTAAACGTGCCAAACAATACAACGAACGATCAATCGACAACTTCAAGAACACACAAACAAATTACAATCAGTCATCTATCAAGTACAATAATGGCCCAATCGAGCCAAGAACTTGGCAATCAAGCTTGTCTTGTGTTTGTTGAAATAAAGTAAGTCAGAAATATGCCACACCTTCTTTGGTCATGCGCAAGAATTTTGTATTCTTTCTTTGTGCTGTTTATTTTAAATTTTTTTTTTTATTGTTTGTCGAAATGGTTAAATACGCCTGCCAAAAGCGAGGAAACCAACTAATAACAAGCTTTGATTCCAATAAATAATTTATGTACGGCATGTGCATGCATAAATTGAAGAAGGAAACGAGTCATGTTCTTCTATGAAAGTAATTTATACATGCAAATTTTCTGCAAACCCGAACTGCTACATGCGGTGCTGAGGTTCTCAAGTAGTTTGAGTTGAGAAATTTTTAGAGCATCTAAGAAATCAATTTTTGGCTAAATCGTTTAGTTTTTATAAGTTCCTTATTTTATTGTTAAATTAGTAAACACTATTGAATTTTTGAACATATTTGATTGCAAATTCAAAGGTGTTTACTAATTTAACAATGACATTTTTGTAATTTATATCTTATTGACAACTCTACAAATTACCAATAACAAACAAACCAAACAAATAAAAAATGTCTCCGAAAGTTGAAAAATTAAGTTCAATTTTAAAACTTTTTTCTTTTATAAATTAAATAAAAATTATTACATAATTCCTTGCAATTTCTAGAGTCACATTTTTCACACATATAAGTAATCCAAATGCAAGTATATTATCGTTAAAATTTTAGTTATTATTTTTTTTTTCGAAAACTAAACTTTTTAATAATGTGTTTTAAGTGAGAGCAATCGCTTTTCAAACTTTTTAGTTTTTTTTCATTATTTTGAAATTTCTATTACGAGTACTAGCATATTTTGTTATTACGTTGTTGATTAAGTCTAAAAAATTTGTGTGAAAAAAAAACAACAACAACAATAAAAAAGAAAAATTGAAGTAGGGACAAATGCATGTGACGCCACAGGGCATCATATATCAATATTCTAACAGCAGCTTTGGGGCAGCCACGGGTACCACCCCACTGTCCGAAAACTGGTCTGATGATAAGTAGGGTCACTTTGAAACAAATTTGTCTTTAGTTATCAATTTTTCCTTAAACAAATTGAAAATAAATGTTTACTAAGAATTATTATCAACTGGTCTTGAGCTCATATAACTTACAAAAAAAAATTTTGTTATTACTTTACAAACTAATTATGTATAACCAAATGATAAGCAATAAACAAACAAAAATTTTAATAATAAGTGTTAACTTTTTGTTTTATTAAGTTTTTCTATTTATCTCAGAAAAGGTAAACTAACAACTATTCGATGGCTTCGTGAGCAAATGTGCTAAGTCCATTTTTTTTGAAAAATGAGATTTTAATGCAGAACGATAGTACAGTTATAAATACATCGTTTACCATCGAAAAAATTACCAAAAAGTCGATTTTAGGTATTGTTATGTAGTGGTATGCAAATGTTCTAAGTCCACCAAAAAAAAAAGAAAAACGTACGTCGTAAGTCCAGTTGAAAATAAGTTTTTATTTGTTTCATTCAATTTTATTCCTGAAATCATATCCAACTATTACGTATGATGTATTTTAAGCCTGACTTTAACCGAATTGATGGCAAGGTCTCCGCTTGCTGTGCAAACTCGTTTGAAGTTCTTAAAAATTTTCTATAGTTTTACTTGTGGCTACTAAAATTGTAGATAAGTACCAAGAAGGCCATGCTTTCTCTTTCTTTGAAAAATTAAATTTTTTGGTTTTAGCTCCGCTGTACGGACATACGTTGTATTAAATACACTGAAAATGTTTAAATCTACTTTAAACTTCAATTTACTGATGCATGGGAGCCTTTACCGCAAAAATTAAACAAAAATGTAGCTGCTATGGAGTTTACTAGTTTGCAACAACTTTACCTTGAACGAAGAAAAATACCTTCTAGAAAATATGAAGATTTGCAATTTATAAAACTAACTTTACCCAAGGACCATCACAAATCTTATGATGATTTACCTCACCACTGATATATCTTAAAAAGTATAATATGTAGTAGTTTTTGTTAGCAGCCATGAAAAAAGACTGTAATTATTTATTATTTGGTTTAACAAAATAAAATATATAGCATGAAACACGCAACATACAAAACATTTTTTTAACTGAAAATGTTCTAGTACATGAAAATAATACCCTGTAAAACCCTGTATAATCTTAGAATGATTCATTCTATTTATATATCAAATGTTATCCAATTCGGTTAAGCAGTTCCCGCGATATAAGGAAAAATAAATAAAATGCGGTTAGGTGGCAACCCCCGGTAACAACCCTGCTTGAACTTGTCATATTTAAAATTACGCCGAAAACACTTTTCATTTGATACCCGTATTGTCATATCTTGCTCAATATTTATAAAAACGAGATAGGTGGCAACCCTGTAAACCGTCCCAAGTGGCAACACATACATATGTAGGTATATATTCTTAGAATTAATCATACTGTCTATATGCAAAATTTCATCGAAATCTGAAACAAAACAAACACAATTTAATTGTAAGAAAATGTTCTAAGTCCATGTAAATATAACAAAATCATAGAAAGAAAATGTTTTAAGTCACAAAAGTGCTCATAACTTTGCATTTACTTTATTTAGAAATTTTCTGACAACTGATATCTAAGCAAGCTGAACTGAAGGAAAAAACTGCATTTTTAGATTCTAAAAATATTGACAACAAAAAAAGTTAGGCGGTTTTTTTCCTCTCCTGAACAATTACAAAAAATGGACTTAGGACATTTGCTCACGAAGCCAGCGTATTATTTTCCACAACTTCCTCGATTGCGAAAAAGATCGAGATCGAGAAAACTGAATTTTTTTTACCAAATGATTTTTCAGCTGTTGTAGAGCATACATACATAGCTGCAGAAGTAACAAAACAGAGCGTAAAACTTCATTTTGGGCCACTGATTTTTCATTCATTTTCCACCTCAACAACCTTTGGCATGTGCTCTGAAGAGCTTTCGTAGCAAAATTTATTTCCCGATAAGAGTTTAGAACTGTTTTTTTTTTTTAAGTCTTAAATAAGCTAAGCTTCTAAGACAAACGAAAAAATTTTAACTCCTAATGAAGCACCCTAGTGCACGTTTTGCTATCATGCCACGCATTTATGTATTTGCTCCTCGCCAACTCGTTGTCTTCTTTTTTTTTTGATTTAATTGTTGATTGCACATATTTTATTGAAGTTGTCGCTGCTACCGTGTTTGCTGGGTGTTGCTAATATTGCTATCAGCAACTTTGTTGCTTTTGTTGTTGCGGTTTTGTGTTTAGCCGGTAGTCATTACTTTGCATTAATTATCTAATGTAATGTGCAATGGTACTGTAATTAGAGACACGGAAAGTGGCGTTTCTACCGCATTACCGATATATGTACGTATGTGTGTATGTATGTCAAAATATGTCTACAAACATGCATCGACGAGCACATGCATACATACAAAAATGCATACCTACATATGTACATGGCAAATTGCATGCCGTTAAATGCTCTAAAAAATTGCAGGTTTGATTGTTGGTGCTGTTATTACAAAATCCATGAATGAGTCATTGTACTCAATAGTCAGTCAGCAACTCATTCCACTACTACACAAACAGCCATATATGTATGTATGTACTATGTATTCGCTATTATTATGTACGTAAACTGCATTTATTTGCACACTCCCATTGATGTGCCAAGTGAAAAACCGCCGTTACAAACAGAGCTGCCAATTTCGCATTTCACTTTAGCGCATTGGCTCTCTTTTTTATTTCATTTTTTTTTATTTTTTTTTTTCTAAACCAACACAGGCATGCATCTTATAAATAAAAATGAATGTGTGTCTGTGTGTCTGTGTGTCCTTTATAGGCGTCCAAAGTACTCAACCGATTTTTATGAAATTTTCACAGTATATTCTTGGGATCACGAGTTAAAGCATAGGCTATATATATTTTTGGAAAAGTGGGCGGTGCCACGCCCTCAGGCTATATAAAAATTCAAATTGTCATAGCTATGAATTTCAAATCGTCATAACTATGAACATATTTGGTCTTAATTAATGATTTTTGGATATGTGTGTCCTTTGGTCAAGATTTATACAATTTTCGAAAAGTGGGCGGTGCCACGCCCCCATTTTTTGTGTTTTGTTTGTAATTCAATAATATCCAAAGTTTATGGCCGATCTCTTTTAAACTCTCCACTTTGATTTAGAAGATTATTGTGTAGGATTAAGGTTGTATAAATTTTTGGAAAAGTGGGCGGTGCCACGCCCACAGGCTATATAAAATTTCAAATCGTCCTAACTATGAACATATTTGGTCTAAATTAATGATTTTTAGATATGTGTGTCCTTTGGTCAAGATTTATACATTTTTCGAAAAGTGGGCGGTGCCACGCCCCCATTTTTTGTGTTTTGTTTGTAATTCAATAGTATCCAAAGTTTATGGTCGATCTCTTTTAAACTCTCCACTTTGATTTAGAAGATTGTTGTGTAGGATTTAGGTTGTATACATTTTTGGAAAAGTGGGCGGCGCCACGCCCACAGCCTATATAAAATTTCAAATCGTCCTAACTATGAACATATTTGGTCTAAATTAATGATTTTTAGATATGTGTGTCCTTTGGTCAAGATTTATACATTTTTCGAAAAGTGGGAGGTGCCACGCCCCCATTTTTTGTGTTTTGTTTGTAATTCAATAATATCCAAAGTTTATGGCCGATCTCTTTTAAACTCTCCACTTTGATTTAGAAGATTATTGTGTAGGATTTAGGTTGTATAAATTTTTGGAAGAGTGGGCGGTGCCACGCCCACAGGCTATATACGATTTCAAATCGTCCTAACTATGAACATATTTGGTCTAAATTAATGATTTTTAGATATGTGTGTCCTTTGGTCAAGATTTATACATTTTTCGAAAAGTGGGCGGTGCCACGCCCCCATTTTTTGTGTTTTGTTTGTAATTCAATAATATCCAAAGTTTATGGTCGATCTCTTTTAAACTCTCCACTTTGATTTAGAAGATTGTTGTGTAGGATTTAGGTTGTATACATTTTTGGAAAAGTGGGCGGTGCCACGCCCACAGCCTATATAAAATTTCAAATCGTCCTAACTATGAACATATTTGGTCTAAATTAATGATTTTTAGATATGTGTGTCCTTTGGTCAAGATTTATACATTTTTCGAAAAGTGGGCGGTGCCACGCCCCCATTTTTTGTGTTTTGTTTGTACTTCAATAATGTCCAAAATTTATGGTCGATCTCTTTTAAACTTTCAAGATTGGTTAAGAAAATTGTTGTGTAAGATTCATTCTATATCAATTTTTGGAAAAGTGGCCAGTGCCACGCCCCCAGGCTATATAAAATATAAATTCTTCATAACTCTGAACATATTGGGTCTAAATTAAAGATTTTTGGATATGTGTGTCCTTTAGTCAAGATGTATATAATTTTGGGAAAGTGGGCGGTGCCACGCCCACATTTTTTGTGTTTTGTTTGTACTTCAATAATGTCCAAAGTTTATGGTCGATCTCTCTTAAACTTCCAAGATTGGTTAAGAAAGTTGTTGTGTACGATTGGCTATATCAATTTTTGGAAAAGTAGGCGGTGCCACGCCCCCAGGCTATATAAAATTTAAATTCTTCATAGCTCTGAACATATTTGGTCTAAATTAATGATTTCTGGATATGTGTGTACTTTGGTCAATATTTATGTAATTTTGGAAAAGTGGGCGGAGCCACGCCCACATTTTTTGTGGTTTGTTTGTACTTCAATAAGTTCAAAGTTTATGGTCGATCTTCTCTAAATTTCCAGATTGGTTCAGAAGATTGTTGTACCACGCCCCCAGGCTATATAAAATTTAAATCATCACAACTTTGAATATTTTTGGTCTAAACTAATGATTTTTGGATATGTGTGTCCCTTGGTCGAGAATTATATAATTTGGGAAATGTGGGCGGTCCCACGCCCACATTTTTTGTATTCAGTGCTTTGTTTGTACTTCAATAATGTCCAAAGTTTATGGTTGATCTGTTTTAAACTTTTCCAATACGTTAAAATCTTCGTTGGGTACGACATACATAGGCTACATTTGTAAATTCTTTGGAAAAGTGGGCAGTTCCCAGACCACAAGCTAAGTGATATTTCAATTCGTTATATCCCTGAATGTATTTGCTTTAGTGACATTTTAACGTTCTTAAATCTTAATCAAAGCACTTAATTTTTTTTGTTTGTTATTGCCGTTCATACATATCCAGAGTATTATAGGTAGATATAGGATATAATTAAATAAGTACTAACTATACATCTGCTCAGCAGCGCATAATGGTTTTTGTCATACCCATTGAGTTCAAAAGATCCGTTTTTTGAGTTGGATATCTAAAAAATTTATTTGTTTATAACAAAGACTTTAAAGCCAGAAACATTGTATATCCTAAAGCACTGCAATAAATGGAATGTTAAAAGTTATTTGAAAATGTATTTCTAGGGAAGTCACTGGTCAGGCAGAACAACGTCTGCCGGGTCTGCTAGTATTAAATATTTCTTTAGGTTATATTATTACATACATACATATATTATTTCATCTTTGGCTTGTCTAATGCTAGTAGCTCAATGCAGTTGCATGACTAATCAAAAGTAAGCGACTATTCTCTAACAAAATAAAAGTTTAAAATTAAAACAATAATTAAGGAATAGTGTTCTTGGAACTTGTTTCCATTTACTTGAAAACCTATTGCTTTGTGGTTGATAGTTATTTTAAAATATATTAAAAGGATAATACATTTGAAAAGAATTGGGTAGATATGTACTTCTTTACATTCAAGGTCAAATGCTCACAGAAAATGCTCAACTTTAATTGCAAATATCTCTTGACAGGAAAAAATATCGAATCCCCTCTCCGGATTAATGTTACCAAAGACAAAACGCGTTTTCAGACACCTCTCCTGGCGTGATTTAGCAGTTGTCGTTGGATGTAAAGTATTGTCAAAAATTTTATGAAACCTTGCTTTCACTTTTATCTCCTCCCATGGCTTCTCTACTTGTCTATCTGATTCAAACACCGGTTCACTTTGCTCATGCCAGGATTTTTTCCATTTTCTTTACCAATGCCTCGAACTGTGCGATTGCTGTAGTATCGATTATTTTATGATGACGATCCCAATTTGCTTGTCGCATATAAAATTAGTAAATTCAAGGGTAATAACAACTTTCGTGAGTATGAAATATGTAAAATGATAAACATTAGCAATTACCGGCTAACCTGTTAAGTTTCCCAAGGAAATATTAAGAAAATTAATGAATTGTTCATGAAGGATGTGCACTGTAGAACCGAAAGAAAACCCTACAGCCGTTTAAAAAAAAAACAAAAAATTTTTTAACTCTTCTTCGAGCTTATATTTTTTTTTTTAGTTTAATTATTTTACTTTAACTTTTAAAAAATTTTCGTTTTTAAATGAACATTAATAAAATGTTTCTTTTAAATTCTTGTTCCAAGCTCATCGCTATTTCTTATCAATAAACGCAGAGTTTTTAAAACCATTTTTTAGCACTCATTTGAAACTTTTCCAAAAAGTTCCTAATTTGTCAAGCTTGTTTAAAAAAATATTCATTGATATATTTTTATCAAACCTATTATTTTTCTATTTTCATTATTAAATAATAAAAGTTTACATTTTTTAATGGAAATTCGAAAAAAAAAAAAAAACAACATATTTTTTAAGAGATATTTATTTTTGATGCAAATTATTTTTCTTCGATTTATGTAATTTTTTGTTAGTGAAATATAAAAGAAAAATATAAAAAAAATAAAAATTTTAAATGAACATTTTTAAAAATAGTTTTTCTTCAATTTATGTTAACAATAGTACAATTGCTATCATTATATGAATTGTTTAAATAAACGTATTGAATATTTTTTTGTGAAGTTTCGAATTAAAAAACTTTGTTCAGCTTTTTCCCCAATTTTTGTTGTTTCGAACAATTTATTTTTATCAATTAATATTGAATTTTTTTCTTAAAAAAATGCTTAGTAAAATCGTTTTATTTTTTCAATCGAAACTATGTATATTTTCTTATTGACTGTGGATAGGAACATGGGACTTGTATATGTGTGTACATATGTACATATATACATTAATGCTTAATCATATGAAACCATTACTATTATGTCATTAGTGGTTACAAAAAAGCCTTGGTATCTAATTACATTTTCTTCTTCTTTTCATTTCAGGTAAGCACCTTCTAACAAGCCACAACATTCTATTGGTTCGTCAACAACCGAATGGTTATTTGGTCACATCACCATTAGGCAGGTGATAGATCACTGCGAAGTAATTGACGGAAGTGAGTAAAACAATTTCTAAAGCTAAGTAAATTCTCCGCAAAGAGCAAGGAACCCGCCCAATTTTTCTTGGTACTGCGTATAAGCATAAGTATAAATTATAAAGTACACTTGTTTGTACTGTTAAAGAAAGTTCGATATACATACCTTAGGGTTGATGGAAAATTGTATGAGGTTAGTAAGTATTTATAAAGTTGTCAAACTATTAAATACCTACTCAGTTTGGCTTACTATACGCCCTTTTGGGAGGCAGTATCCATATTTCCTTTACCACTTGTCATACATGGTTCATTTACATTTACTACGATACTACAAATAATTTTTCATAAACAATAAAAGTATCCTAAGTAAATTTGTTTTCATTTATAGTATACTCAGCGTCTCCGTCGTTTAAAGGCAGTTCGATTATACCAAATTGACCCCTCCACTGTAATGGTGTTCTTTCAGCGATGTAAAGAGTCAGTTTACAAAGTTACTGTCAGCGTTTATAGAATTTGTTCATTTCTTTGAGCTCTCGCACGGAAAAAATCTTAGAGACTTCTTATCAAGATTTTCGAAGAGCTTTTTTAAAAACGTTTCGCTCCAAAATTTAAAAACATTCTTCCAAAAACTCAGAAATCATAAATAAAAAAGTGCTTCTAAAATCTGAAAACACAATCATATAAAGCTTTAACTTATGATCTCTTTAATTTTCTCAGAAATATCAAAAAGAAAATATTACATAATTCTTCTTTCAAATGAAAAATGGACTAAGCGGATTATTTTACGATCTCTATTAATATACGTTTTTAGTTCATATAATTATACTCAAATGATGTATGTACATATCTACATATAAGTAAAATTTATTACAAATCCAATGACCCGTCCACTAAATAATCACCGTGTGGCCATGGCTTCTACCTACTTTGGGTCATTATCCGTTAGCCAGTCGGTTAGCAGCTCACGGTACCCCCTGCCAACTTACCAGCAACTTTTTTTTTTGTTTTCATACACATATGTACTTATTGTTACTTACTAGGGTGTTCGATTGTTATGTTTTTTTTTTTAAACCGGGTTTCGATTAATTCGAAAAATGGGGGAGTACTTCAGCAGCTTGTTCGGGGAACTCAGAAACTGTCTCTTATGATCTTATGTAAAAACTTGATTAGATGGAAACAAAAAACAGACATGGTTTTACATCCGCGTTTCTTCACAAGCTTCAATTAATAATGTTGCAGGTTACTATAAGTTTCGATTATTTTTGAACTGTTAAATCTGTGCAACCTTCGTAAAACCGAGGTAACCGAAAATAAATCATCGAGTTTTCGAAAACTGAAGACTTTCAGAAAAACTTCGATCGGATAAATCAGTTTTAAAATAAAATTAAAGAAAAAAAACTTTTTTAAAAATAAGCTTTTATTATTGTTTAATAAAATTAACTAAAAAGTAAAAAATAAATTCACTGTAAAGAAGTATAACACTTTATAAGTTCATTGTAGCCTTTAACGATAGTTAGGCTTCTTCGTCTGCGATAAAATAATTCCATATTGTACGTGATTATATATTTTTAACATTAAAACTTTACACTTAAATTATTAAGTCTTCCAGTCTACATCAAAGTCCCAATATTATTATTAATAAAAGCGTGTTAAATTTTATTTGGTATAATTAGAAACATTTAGGACCTTCTTGTCTATTTGATGGTATAATGAAGGACGTTTAAGACATTTCTTATTATCACAATGTAACACGCTTTTATTAATAATAATATTGGGACTTTGATGTAGACTGGAAGACTTAATAATTTAAGTGTAAAGTTTTAATGTTAAAAATATATAATCACGTACAATATTGAATTATTTTATCGCAGACGAAGAAGCCTAACTATCGTTAAAGGTTACAATGAACTTATAAAGTGTTATACTTCTTTACAGTGAATTTATTTTTTACTTTTTAGTTAATTTTATTAAACAATAATAAAAGCTTATTTTTAAAAAAGTTTTTTTTCTTTAATTTTATTTTTTACTTTTTAGTTCTGTTTATCAACAAGTAATATACCCATAAGCTTGTTCTTAGAAAAGCTTTTTTCCTAAATTAATTTACTTTTTAGTTAATTTTATTAAACAATAATAAAAACTTATTTTTAAAAAAGTTTTTTCTTTAAGTTTATTTTATAATGCAATGTCCGCGAAACCTGAACGATGGTGAAAATTTGAAAACCCCAGCTCAACGGGAAGTTGGTACAATATCGAAAACAAAATTTCTGGAAATGAAATTTTTCAAATATCGCTACCCGTGCGCCACTTATCGGAATTATTTTTTTTTATATTGCGTTGCGGTAAAAAACTAAACGTGGATGAAAATTTTAAGATACTACCTTAACGGGAAGTTTGTTGAAAAATGAATTAAACGACACCGAAAACGGACCTTCGTATTTCTTAAATAGAGCGACTCCCGCGCCACCTAGCGGTTCCAATTTTTTTCAAATATATGGAAATTAATTAAGTACCACACACGTAAAATATCAGCCAAATCGGTCCATAATTCCGGTTTTTGGTATTTATAACCGCGATCTCAGCTCCACCTAGCGGAATTTTTTTTTAAGGGAAATATTTCTTTTCATGGTAGTAATACATGTTCCGAATTTCAGCCAAATCGGACCATAAATGCGATTTTTGAAAATATAGCGACCTACGCGCCACCTATTGGATTTTTTTTCATAATATTGCATTGTCATCGGGGCTGTACATCGGTGCAGACTTTCAGCTCAATCGGACACCGGGAAGTGTATCAAATTTAACTTGCAAGATTCCATTACAGACATCCGTCAACTGAAACTAAATAAAAGCTTATAATAAAAACGAATCAATCAGCCTAGTACATATGTAAATATGAATGTGCATTTAATGTAAATGGGTTCAAAATCCATTTTCAAGGCATTTCTCATAACGTTCTTAATGCTTTGAGCCGAGTTTTTTTTACTTGTCGTTAATTTGTTTTTTTTTTTTTTTTTTATTACATACTTACAATAATGGAAAAGCTGTTATTTTTTTCTTGGTCTTTGTATTTTGTTGTTTTTTTTGTGTGCTAAGTACAATAGTACGAAGAGCATAAATGATTAAATATCTTTTGTTATTTTGTTCTCTTCTCTTGTTGTTGTGTTATTATTAATGAGTTTTTGTACAGTCATATATACATACATATGTTGATATGCATAGTTATGTATGTATGTATGTAATCATATGCAGCAATTACTTAGTTGTTTTTTTTGTAATTTTTTTTATATTGTTTTCTGCTTTTTGCCTTTGAACCGGTTGTTGGATATTTTATAAACTCGAGTCAATTGCTGCTGCCTTGTTAGCGTCGGTGGCGTATTTTAACCTTGAAATTTAAATAACATACTTTTCAAAATTAAATTATACTTGACTCGTCTGTAATTTAACAACTAACATGCAGTTATTGTTGTCTTTATGTCATTTTTAACCACTTTTTCTTGCTCGCTTGCTTTGTTTTGTTTGAATTTTTTTATAATTTGTTCGTTGAACGCCTCCACTACCGCATACTGCGCTACTGTCAAAAATGGGGAAGAGAAAATAAAGTACTACGAATTAATGATGGACCGTGTAGCTAGTAAAATTTATGTATGTTAATATTTCATAGTTGTTTGCTAATACGAGATTTGCCACTTAGAGTTTGTCATACTTCAAAAGAGTTTAATTTTGTATGCGATAGCTAGTAATAAGATTAGATAGACTTTCAAGTGTCGGGAAGTTTCATGTAGATACCCCTGTGCAGCTACTTATACGAACTTGGGCACGAAAGTGACATGAATTGCGTACCGCGCAAATTACCCAGACAACAACCACTTGAAGTTGTTTTGCATTATTTTTATACCTTTCATGAACATGAAATGGTATTATAACTTTGGTCCGATGTTTGTAAGTATGAGAAGAAGAAGAGATAGACCCACTATTAAGTAGACCGAAATGATCAGGGCGATGAGGCGAGTTGATTTAGCCATGTCCGTCTGTCCGTCCGTCCGTCCGTCTGTTTGAACGCAAACTAGTCCCTCAGTTTTTGAGATATCTCGATGAAATTTTGCAAGCAGGCGCCATTTTGCATGGGATTAATCATTTGTCGGAACCAGCAAGATCGGACCGATAGAAGGCATAGCTCCCATACAATCGATTGTTCCGATAAATGGGTTTTGGCCTATAACTCTTGCAATTCAAAAGCTAGGAACGTAAAATTTTGCAAGTTTAGTACAAATTGTATTTGCAACGTGTGTAGTGAAAATGACTCAGATCGGACCAACATGACATATAGCTCCCATATATCGATAGTTTCGATAAATGGGTTTTGGGCTATAATTTTTGCAGTTAAAAAGCTAGGAACGTTAAACTTTGCACGTTTGCTACATATTATACATGTAACATATGTAGGCAAAATCAGCCAGATCGGACCAACATAACGTATAGCTCCCATACAATCGATTGTTCCGATAAGTGTGGTTTAGCATTCATGAAAGGTATAAAGCCTTCGGCACAGCCGAAGACAGCCCTTTCCTTACTTGTTTGATACTAATTTTACTTTTTGCGCTATTTTCTAAGATTATTATTATCAAATTTGTTGAAAATCGTGAAATTTCCTGTCTCAACATGTCCACTGGCTTTAGCTTATCATAATAGTAAGCAGCTTAGAATCTTAAGATGCTTCAGAAAAGCATAAAGCGCTTTAGAAAGCCATTAGTGATGCCACAAAATGATATTATTCAGCTGAAAACTAAAAATTTTAAATTGCACAATATTCTTAAAAATTGAATGTTACCCAGTGTAAGTGATGTCAAGTTCTCCCGACGTAATAGCAGATAGCAATTTCCCGACGAGGTCGCCTTCAGAATTAATGACATACACTTACAAAAAAAAAGAAACTTGGCAGCACTTAAAATTACCCAATTAACTTAATGTTTGCTCTTGCTTCCATTTTTATAAACGAAGAGTACATTGGTATCTGATTTCCATATTTGAAAGCCCACAAAGCAATCCACTCACTCCGGTGTTGCCTGTCGCTTGTCACCATCGTTGGCCATCAATCAATCAACAGTACTGCCAATAGCAATTTCCTTTTAATAATATAAATTAATGATTGTTTATAAGTATAGTGTTTTCTCGCCCGCTTTTGTCATTTTAGTAATTACGGCTTGCCTTTATAACTTGTTTTGTTGGCTTTAAGCGTATTTTTATGTTTTTTTTTTTTCATTGCTTAAATGCAATTAACACTTAATTTTGAGATTATGAGCAGTAATTGTCAAACTTCAATGTGATTGTCCTTATTATTTGTTAATAAAAAATAAAATAGAAAACAGCAGTGAAGTTATACAATTTCATAGCATTTGTAAATCTTTTTCATTTATTCAAAGAAATGTGTATGGGTTTTCCAAGATTGAGTGCTTGATTTAAAAATTAAAAATCACACTGCATATTATTAGATATCTCAACTGATTTTTTTTTTTTTCATTAAAACGTGTATGTTATCAATATATATTGATAAATATATTTATAAAAATTTATACTCTCTTCAAATAACACTAGTCATTTGAGTGGGCTAATAGGGCTAGCATCAGATTGTAAACTATAAGCTTATCAATTTGTGTCGTTTGACTTTGAACACGTAATACCCCACAACTACTTATACTGTTCAAAATCTTATACTAAATAAAACTAGTATTATGTGAGCACATACATATTAACATTATTATTGCAACGCAATAAAATAATAATAAAAAAAAAAAACAAAGATTAGCACTTAAAAAGTCATAAAACTAGCCATATATATGAAAGTGTTGAATTATTATTTATAGCCAATAGTGTTTTAAAAGTTGTCAGCAAAATCAGATATAAATTTTGTGTCTCAGAATGTTATGTTTTTTTAATGAAAAACTGAGAAGAAACTCCGTTTGACAAATCCTATCTTGATTCTCTTTTCAATAACGTTTAATTTGTCTGTGTTCTAATCAATTTATTCAATTTGCTGCATTGGAACATTAGAACTTACATATATAATGGGCCAGATCCAACCAAAAGGGAATGGAAACTTACTGCTAAGTTTGTATATATTTGAAAATTCAGTATGGTGATATCGTTTACTCAGGTGTCAGGATCTGGCAGCTGTGAAAAAACTTCTCTATGAAGGCTTTTGTTCCACTCTGGAACTTGTAATGTCAACTTGGTTGTTTTTGAGACCACCCTCTAATTTTGTTTTCTGGACAAAACTAAAATGTTAAGAAAAAAATTGAAGAGGTACAAAAAAATAGACTAAGTTAAAACCAAAAGCTACAAAAATAAGAAACATCAGGCCATAGAAGAAAAAAACGATTATCCTAATAAAAGCAAATACCTACTGAGTTTTTATTAAGAAATACTTGTTTACGGAAAAACCTGCGACGTTAGATAATCTTATCTAAACACACTCTAAAATTCGGGGAATGTTTTCTAATCACAAAAGCAAGAAAGCTTCGCAGAAATTTCCGGTTAACTGGCTCATGTTCCTTTGCTTTTGCTCTCTAACTTGAAAGCAAACAATTTGTAAATACCTTCGTCTAGATATAACTCCTTAATGTAAGAGTAAGTGACTCTTAGTTTAAAATTCAGGATCCGTGGTAGGCAGCAATAAAATGCGTCTGATTTTTTTTTTTTTTTTTTTGGAATCGTGCACTTTTTTTTACCTTGTGTAAATTTTCTTGAGCTATCAGTGAACCTGGTATACCTTTGCCAATTTATTTATAACAATTACGCTTGTTGTTTGCAAAAACACTTAAGATAATGATACCTAAGCTCTTCCCTTTCCTGTGTTATAAAAAACAACTTAAAACACATGTATCTCCTTATATACAATACACAGACACTTTAATCATTGGCGTTCAATTTATTATAAGACGCAAAAGGAAAAGAGAGCTGATTAACTTTCAAATCCCGGGATACTTTTTTTACATACCTTTTATGTGTTGCACATCGATTAATTGTATCGAAGTGCTGATAAATTGCGACAAAAGTAATTCCCATAAGCTATTTAATATGGCGCTTACATTATTATGCCATGGTCTGCAAAGTGTCGCTTCACTAATTAAGTACCATTCGGGTACGTTAAACTATTTATGCGCTGCCTCAATTAAAATAAATATTTTTTATTTTGCTCATTTTTTGCAATTTATTTTTTATCATACAGTTTGTGGCACTCAGCACACTCATAACCTACTTTTTTATTTCTTATTTTAAATAGTGCGTGTACACTTTAACCCCAACACCGCTCAACGCAATTACTTTATTTTATTGAGGTTAATTGCGTGATTAGTTATCGGTTTCTTCTTAACTTGTTGGTTATTTGCAATGTAATTGTATTTTTATTTATTTTTAGTAGTTGGAAATGCAGCGATTTATTATCATCTTATTTTAATGGGCACTACTAATTAGTTTTATTTATTTGGAATGATATTGAGATATAGCTACGTAATAAGAGTATCAAATATTCGACTATTACTTTCTTTATGGGCACTACTTTTCTTCAAATCGGACATTGGTATTATATGTATGTAGCTAAATTTCCAGTTTCGATATTGTAAACACTTTACCAATCATTTCTTTGTAAACATTATTTTTTCTAATTTATGGGCCACTTACTTTTACTTTTTATGATTTACATACATCAATATTTTTAGAAGATTAAAGTGTTTTAACGAATTATATCTTGTTTTTATGGGCGCTACTTCTCTTCAGTTCGATTAGAAACACTAATATTTCACAATTTACAAGTTTATGGGCACTACTTTTTTATTAAAAAGAAATTTTCTCATACATACATATGTAGAATTTCAGGTTAGATTGAAAAGCTTTACACGCAATTTTACTGTGCGAAACTTTTTTTCCAATTTATGGGCACTACTTTCACCCATTTAGACATAAATACATCAATTTTAGAGGATAAGGGTATTTCAAAATGCCATTATACATACATATCTATCTTGTTTTTATGGGCATGGACACCACTTTTCTTCAGTTAGATTAGAAACACATTGATATCTCATAGGTCACATGTTTATTGGCACTACTTTTTTTTAGCTTAGATATGGAAAACCCTTTACAATCAATTTCACTATTTTTTTTAATTTCTGGGCACAAGTTATTAAAAAAATGTATTGTATCTGGTTTAAATGGGTTTCACTTTATTCAACATAATCGGATTTTTTTTTGCCAATTTATGGCCATCATATTTTCCTTACCTTAAAATTTTAAAGATGCAAAAGAATTTAATATACATACGTAGTAACTTTTGAAACGTAGAAATTCGCAAAGTGTGTTTTAGGAAATTTCTTTTTTTTTACAGTACTGTGTTATTAATTGGCACTACTTTTTTCCAGTTTGACATAGATATGTAGATGTTTTTACAACATATTTAAAAATTTTGTCATGGCCTTCAATGGGCACTACTGTTTAAGTTTATGTAGACATTTTCCAACATAACAACAAAGAAAAACGAATTTCTTAGTTGGTGTCAAGCTCTACTTTTGATTTAATTTACTAACTTTGTTTTCTAATATTCTTACTTTCCGTTTCGTGAGTATAATATAAAATGCAAATAGTAATTATGCAAGCGCAAGAGAAATTAAAAAATCGGTTTGCAGGAAAAGCAAAAATTTGCATTTTAAAATTGTTGCATATGAAATTTTCATGATTTCCTTTGGCGTATGAAATATACAGTGACCAACAATAGTTGCTTTTTTTAGCTTCTGAAGATCCATTTAAACACTTTGATTTCGTCCAAAAGGAAAAAAAACTGTTTCCTTTCAATTTTCATAAAAGTCCGAGTGTCTATAACGTCCATGACTTGCGAGCTTCGATGGTTCTTATTGAAGCAAACCAGCATTATTTACAGACTTATTCAACCTCCGATTTCACTTTTAAATTTAAATTAACTCAGTTTTGTTGAAAGTGTTGTTTTAAATGCAAACGAAGCCTGCATTTGGTTACTAAGGGCCTCATTTTTACTGGTCTTATTCTAACAAAGCTGGAACATTTTTCCGAATCTGTCATGCGCTCATGAATCGATACAGTGGGCATAGTTAAGTTAATATCTGCTTCTGTTTTTCAAGCTTCAGAGATCCGTTACCAGTGTGAAAAATTGTCTGGAAAGATATTAAACTATTTGTTATGTTTTCACTTGAAAGAAATTAAAGTTTTATGAGCCCCGCGGCAGTTCTCAAAACTCTTGGATAGTGTTGTGAAACTTCAGAAACTTTGTCCTGAACAGTTTTGTATGACACTTTATGGTACGAATGCTTATTAATTCAATACAGGCATAGTACTCGATTTAAAACAACAAGCAATTTATTATTTCTAGTGAAAACTTCCGCTTGTTTTTATTCAAAACAACATAGCTTGTAAAAACTCTGCCCTCACTCGTTCTAACATCAAAATTCCTGTGTTTTCTTTTGCTTTTACTTCTTTTGCTCCATCATACCTTGCACGATTTTCTTGTAAATATTTTATATTTTTTTTGTTTGTAACAAATTCCGCCTATGTATATTCCATCATATCCTTGGCAAGCTTGTTACCGACAGCATTACTGCTACTACTGATTATATTAAATTTTTGTTGTTGTAATATTTAACTTGTGCTACATGCGAATACTCTGACCATTGACATCGCTCATGCCAACATTTTTCGTGTTATGTCAAAAGTGGCATTGCATGGCATTTTGGTTTTTGTTGTAATTCATTATTTTCTTCTTCCGTGTGCTTGATTGGGATATTTTTTTCTCTTTATACATATCTAATTTTCTTACTTGTCCCTGCTCTCTAAATATGTGTTATGCATATTTTAGGAAGCCATTATCGTGAGTTTTGCCAACTCAAGGCGTCGTTATCCATTTCAATGGAGGTCGTCAGTCAATGTCGATTTTTGTTTTTAATGGCGAAATTTTGCAAAATGCGGCACAAAATTTAAATATTCAGATTTAAGGCACAAAGTTGTCAATTGTTTTTGTTATAATTGACATATGACGTGCATGACGTTTACAGTGACATTGTTGGTTTGTGGGTAGCAAACATATGGGTAGCGGAGAGGTACGTGGAATAGCTAGCATATCGACAGTTGAGGGCGTGCTCACTTTATTTCAAAATACGACCCATCTTCGAACGAGTCTAAAAAAAGCGCTGGTTCAAAGACTATCGCCAATCACTACCCAGTGTGTTTAGCGGCGCAGTATGGTTCCCTGATACTAAGTACCTACTCTTTGACCCAACTAGCTTAGACCGCAATTAGGTTGGAACTACAAGGGTTGTTCCGCAATCAGGTTGCAACTACAATGGTGGTTCCGTTGAACAGTTTAATGTCATAAAGCTTCGATCGGCAAGTCTTAACTTCAGCCAGTGTGACTCCATTGCTCTTCTTGAGCTAAAGATGTTGCCTTAGTTCTGTTTAAGGCGTTTATCAGGCTACTCTGTGTGGATGTCCTTCAAAAGTCGAGATCAAACGAATTGCGAAAGTCGGCATGGTAGAGGCAAGGTGTTCGAGAGCGTACCGTTTTTTCCGGCAAGACATTCACCCCTATTCTGCATTTCGGCTTGGATCGAAAATTTCTCCGCTTGGCAACTTTGGTATTCTGCGTTTCAATTCCGCTACGTTCAACTTCGAAACTTCCAATTCTGCTAATTCTGCACTTCGATCGTAGCTCCGTTTTTCTACGTTGGAGTTTTGTTGGCGGATAACTACTTGTTTTCTATTTTGCAAACAATTTACGATTAATTTCCGCGATTTTTTGTTGAAATTCTTAAAATTTAAGTAAAACGCGTATGTAAAAGTTGTAAAACGCTCGCTATATTTTGTTTTTGTGCTCTAATGATGTTTTTTGATATGTTTGCAGGGTAACTGTTTTCGACCGGTGCCGAGTGCTAATATTTGTCCAAAAATGTAAGGAGGGAAATCAAAAGACGCGTTTCGATGCCAGGAATGTGAATCCGCCTACGGAGATCTAATATTTTTGGACGCGCATTAGCATCGGCACCGGTTGTAAACAATTACAAATTGGACTAGCATTCAAAACACCAAACAATATTACTAACGAAATTAAAACTAAGGTAATGGCTTTGACTTTGCCATTATATCCAAACGTGCACCGGCGGCCACTTCACAGCACCCACTCATACTCTGTAAAGTTCTTTGTCAGTTCCGGGTCGGCCAATGTCTTCCTACAGCGAAAAGTATCACCTGCGGTCAGACTTAACCCTGACATGTCTTATGTTTGCTCGGCGTATGGTGTTGCCCCACGACGGGACACCAACCATCTGTGTACCTGGTCGACAAAGCGCACTCTTCTAGCGCTAGCTCTATGGAAAATACCAGCTACCTACTGACGATGTGGTAACATCCACCAACAGTGTCCCCTTGCTTTTTGTTGTTCCTTCGTTGTCGGCTACAATCAGTCAATTGATCTACAAAATTTCACTCAATTTATTCAATAATGCTCAAACATATAAAATTAGGTTTATAAATCATAATAAAGCTTTATTTTTATATCAAAAGTAATAATTTGTGTAATTTAAATTGCTTTGTTATGTTTCAATTTCACACATTCCAAGGCAAACAGCTGACTTCGAAAAACTTATAGCTCTTCCTCTTTTTCTTTCGATCCAAGCGTAACTCAGAATGCATGTTTACGATCCAAGCGGAGCGTAGAGCGGGAACGTAATTGTAATGCAGAATAGGGGTGATTGTTCACATGGTCAAAAATCCTATAAACAATTTGGATACTGTTTTCTGTTTGCAAACAATATCAAGCCGTAGCGATTGTGTTTATTAAGGTGCCTTTTTAGCTTTGTGAAACCCCGTAAATCTAAGTTCTAAGAGAAGACTATGGTTGCCTTTTAGCATTTGATGTTCTACACCCCTGCACATTGCTCCACTTCCAACATTCTAGGTAGTCTCAATATGCGTATTTTTGTCACCACCTTCGTCAGAAGTTCTTCTGAAAAGGCCAGAGACGCCAGCGCGTGTACTATCCGGCGTTTCCCATCCGTTCGTCTATCATAAAAGTGTATGTGTTTTTTGATAGCCTCGACTTCAATCTCATCTCTTTTTACTTTTGTCTCCTTGCTCTATGCCTAACCCTTCCTGAACTTTTACTTTGGGCGACTCTGTATTCCAATAGTATTCTTCAGCACTTTTGAAAACCACATGTCTCACATGTTCAAGCGCACGAAATGTGTTACAATGCATAACTATCGGTTGCTTTCGTGCAACTCGATTTCCATGTTTTTACTTACACACGACAAACATGTTGTAACTGCAATTGAAGCTACTGATTAACGGTACAATGACAGTGTAATGCACTGATCCAATTTCCAATTTTTTTCTACATGTGTAAGTTGGTCGTGTCTTACAACTATTTCTTTGCAAGTTTTAGCAATTTATATTCCCTTTTCATTTTCTTTGCTGCAGCTCGCTTGCTATCATTCATCGTTTACTTTTATTGTTTTCTTGTTTGCCTCGTTAAAGTAAAGAAATGTCTGTCGAAAAGATCGTCCGCCGTCAACAGTCGACTTGCGCAAATACCCACTGCACATGTGATAAGCAAAAAAGAAAAAAAAAAAACGAATCTTCCAAGTTGAGAATCATGTGATTAAGTTTAATTGCAAAGGGGCTTACGTGAAAGACACAAAACCGACAAGATATCAACATCAACAACGAAGATGGTCTAGAAAAAAAGCAGATATTAGATTGTCGCAGTACGCTGCAGGCACATTTGTAATACCCGAATGAACATACGTACGCGCAAGACTCCGACCGAACCTTCGCCGATTTTTCATTCTCTAAGTGAGCTTATTTTGTATTGGGGTGAGATCGAGGGTATTTATACGACCTACGAGTACAAAAACAAGTTCAGAAAGTAATACAAATTTATAAAGAGCATAAAATATTTTGCGGAAAATAGAGAGTTTCGATGTTAAGTGCTGAAGATAGAGAACATTTTTTCGACAATTAGCAAAGAATCTTACACATTTCAAAACAGAACTCAAAGTGATCTAGATAGGAAATAGATGGAGGATTTCCTAAACAAGCGCAGGATCAGCCATCTAGGGATTACTTTCCTGACATGTATGTCGCTCTTTATATGTATTGTGGGCTTTCTGATTGCCTGAGATGGTTCTTTTGCATACTACGAAGGCCCAAATTAGACTTTAACCTTAAAAAAATATGTTTCGATATCAAAAAAAAAAAACCGAACATTCGTCTAAAAAAACTAACTTTGGTTGATATCTGAAAAGTGCTTAGTGCATATAAATATATATATTTACTAAGTACCTACTCGTTTTTGTTGCAATTGTTTTGCTGATAAAATACTACTTTTATGGCTACATAACATACGACAAGTACGAGTTTGTGTACAAATTTAATGACGGACAGTTTGGTTGACCCAAACTTGGTTGTCTCACATTACTTATTGGCTTTTCTCTCAATATTGTTGTGGCATTATGCCTCAATGCTTCGTCTTATTTTTCTTCTACTTGTTTTTCTTTTTCTTTTTATTTTTTTAGTTTCTTAATCAGCGACCATCTTTGCTTCGTACTGCGGTTGCAAGCTTTTCGTGTTTGAGCTAAGCTGATTAGTTAAATATTGAAGGAAAATCGTTAATAAAAAGTAAATATATCTAGCATTTTACGAGAGCTGTACAGTGTTGCAGTCCGAAAAAACTTGACTCGACTAAAACTTGACAGTTTTTGCCATTCATTAAAAATGTGCAGCTACATAAAAGATCAAAGGTTATCAACTAAAGTATTGTTATCAGCTCGGTTATCAGTTTGGTTGAAATTGTTTTCGTCTGAAAGCGAACGAAATTGCTTTTGTAGCTTCCGTAAATAGATGATTTCATGGGCTGGTACAGCAAGGCTGTATGCCCTTTCTTCGATATTTAAAGTGGAGAAACCCCAGAACTAAGTTATTGCCAAAGGTAGTCTGAGATTTATCCACGCACAAGGAAACTGCGAATGAAATCGTTCGTTGGAATCTATACTTCTGTGTTTTTTTTTTTAGATTTTGATAATTATGTATGCTTTATAAAACTATCAAGTTATATCTGTATACAGAAAATAAGGGAAAAGAGAAAGAAAGTAAAATTACTATTGCCCAGATGGTCTAGTGAAATAGAAATTTTAATATAGGAACATATTAATTACAAATGATTCCATGGGTATTTAATGTGTTCTACTAGTATGTTCTACAATTCGAAAAGTTGTTCGGTTAGAATCAGCCGAGCCTAGGCGCACAATGAAATAGAGCGGAAAAACTGAAAGGCGAGCGAGGAATATATAAGCAGATTATGCCTGACAGATATGAAAAAGGTAGAGTTGGGAAAAAAATTAATTAGAACTTGGGTCACTAAAACACTTCACAGGCTATCATTGTTTCTCAACAACACATCAACTTCAAAATCGGAAACGTTATCAAAAAAGAGACTTTTTTGTTGGTTAAAAGTTAGCTCTCAATTTGGGATTTCAAAACAAATATGTGCTTGGAATACTGGATATTAACAAAAAATAGAAATAGAAAATTCAAAATGACATTGCGAAATTGATATACATGCATGCATTTCATTCTTGTTTCTTTAAATTTAAATCGATAACTTGAATATTTTGTTTGCTGTCTCAAAGGTGGGAAAATGTTTTTGAATACCGCCTAGAGAATTGAAAGCTCCTCT
Source organism: Sphenella marginata (assembly GCA_951509765.1). Taxonomy (NCBI): domain Eukaryota; kingdom Metazoa; phylum Arthropoda; class Insecta; order Diptera; family Tephritidae; genus Sphenella; species Sphenella marginata. The sequence goes on along the minus strand of OX608081.1, from coordinate 66,162,285 downwards.
AAGGATTAAGAAATGATTTTGGATGTTTGTTGGGCATTGGCGATGTCAGTCACCGGAAAATATTTTTTTTTTTTTCAACATCATATCAATCTAACATCCAATGTATAAGTAAGATAGAAACTAAAGCGAACTGTAAAAGGATATGGAAATATAAAAGGAGAGCTCGATAAAGATTTGCGGATCTGCCCCAAGTTATACCATAAATAATAGCCTGAGAGGATCTAGAGATGCAGCTTCGTAAGCTATTGTAGAAGTACATACAAATACCGCACGATCTATAGAGATAAGGTTGGTCATCTAAAGCACTAGAAAAAAGTAGATAATCATTGAACTCATTGTAAACTCTGCAATTTCTTGAGTAATTATATTCAACTATCGAATAAGACGCTTCGCCGGGTCTCAGAATTATTCAAACAGTGGTTTTTAATAATTTAATGTAGTTAATTATGTTTCTTTTTTTTTAATTACTTAACGCTCCTGGTTAATCAGCGTAGTGTAATGTAGTTTTCTAATAACACCGCTCACCTCCTCAATCTTCACTTGCCCAGTCAACGTCGACTTCATCTCAGCGCCACACACACACCTCAAGTCCATACGCAGCATGATAAGCGCGTTTATGGAGCGATTTTTTTGTTGTCAAATGTATTTTCGCATGAGCCAGACGGCAACGATGGTTGGTGGCGAGAAACTTAAATATCTTGTTGTTGTTTTTGTGTTGCTGCAAGTGTCTTCATGTGATCAACATTTCATATTATTACCATAAATTCAAAGAGCTTGTATTTGTTTTACCCTTTCTAGTTTAATATATTGTTTATGTCGCTGTTGTAGTCGTCTGTAGTTGACGCGTTGTTGTCGTATGCATGAACGCCTGTTTGTTTCGTGGTATGCGAGCTTGCAAATGTTGGAACGTAGGTAGAACTTGACATCATATCCAATGCACATATACATTAAGAGCTGCCTACATAATTGCTGGCCACAACTCCATGAAGGCGAACCATACAAACGTCTGATTCATGCCATCTTTCGACTGCTTGAATTGCATGTCTGTCGATCTGTCTCTTGGTCTGTATGTTTGAATTTTGTTGCCTGTCTGTCAGTGCCGTTTATCTTGCCATTACTTGCAACATACCACATGTGTTAAAGCCACGCAAAATATTTGCTGTTGTTGCCGTCGACGCTGCTTTATGCGCTGTTCCATGGCTATCGTTGTTTGTTTGTTTAAGCTCAGTCGTCTAACTGGTTCTTGCCACCATTACACCAAGTGCATTTAAGCTGCATTTACTTCTTTACCTCGCGTTCGATGCTTTCAAAGGAAATCGTGCCTAAATAAACGCGTTGCTGCGTAACGCTACTTCACTTTGGTCTCGTGAGTTTTTTTTTTTTATTTCTCATACCTTTTGCAGAACTCGTCCTCCATAGAAGTATATGAGGCCCTCTTAAGTATAGTGCTAGCGAATTCCAAGTGTCGAAAAAACGCTCAAGTGTCGTGCAAACATCAAGCCAACTCAACCAAACATCAACTCAGTTTCCAGCGAAGTAGGAATTCACGCATTTATTTAGTCACATTCAGCATCTTAGTGTGCTATTTGCCCTCTCTTCGTTTCATTCTCGTCTTCCATTATCTGCCTCACAGCATGCACTTATCATATGATTTTTCAAGTGGTTTTCTTTTTTCAGCATACTTTTCTTCTTCTTCTGTTTTTACGTGTGTGACAAGTGGTCATGTCATAAGGATCTTCCATTATTTTTGTTTTTAATGTCCACACGAGTGTTGCTGTTTAAGTCTGTTGTTTTTTTTTTACTTCTTGCAACATGAATATAATTCTTTCTCATGCACCTGAGCAAGCAAAGTGAATGGAAGTGTAGTTTGTTTTTATTTTGTTGTTGCTTATTTTTCATTATGCAAAACCAATACAAAAGTATTTGTAGAAAAGTATGACTCATTTATGAACGTTTAGTTTTGCTAATAGTGAGAAATAAACCCGGCAGATGAGAAGTGCTTAGCTGGTTGTTGCTGCTTTTTCGTTTTATTTTGTTTTTTGTTTTATAAAAGCTTACATAATACGAATTATTGTACAAACTATATAATTCAACGACATAAGCTTTCGTTTTATTTATGTTAGTTCACAAATTTATTTGGTTTTGTTTGTTTTGCTCTGATCATTTCAAATTTGTTTTGGTCTTTAATTTTTTGTTTTGTTTTTTTTTTTTTTGTTCTCGGCTGTGTTTCTTGATGTGTTTGTGTTTTTTTTTTTTTTTGTTTTTCTCTGCTGTTTGACATCTTGTCTTTGCCTTTCCCTGGTCTTTTCTCTTTTATCAATTTTCTGCACTGAATCTTCTGGCTCTGCTTTCTTGATTGTAGTTTTGGCTTTTGTGTCTCCTTGTTATATTGATAATTTTTCTTTTTCCCTGCTCAGTTATCTATATTATTATTCTAAAACAAGGCGCTTAGCTAGACTAAACTACAATACGTACATAAATGAAATGTGTATCAAATGAAAGCTTATCATGAGCATGTTTGCACAAAATTACAAAAATTTCAATTGGTTAATTTGTTTATAATTTTTTTCTAAAAAAAACCCACCCGATTATCGGGAGTTACATACTAGTAACTAATTGTTTTCGGTTCCGCTTGTGATATCTTGTGTCATGTTTGTTTGTTCCTGCCTCTTATTTCTTGTCTTTTGTGGCTTATTGCTTTTTTTTTTACATCTTTCTTGCTTCTTTTCTTTATGTTTTCTTACTCTCTGTTTCTTATATCTGTGTTGGCGTTCTTGTTTATTTTGTCTTCTGGTTCCTTGTCCCTGTTTATTGTTCCTTGTTGCTTGTATTTTCTGACTTCTCTACTGCTTGTTATACATATCTTGTGTTTGTGTTTCTTATTAGATTTGTCTTTTCTACTGTCATATAAGTGTGATACATATCATTCTTAATATTCCACCTTCCTTCTAGAGGAGAATGAAGTAACCGTTATAACAACCTGCTATGATCAACATGAACTTCTAAGACCTCTTAGCAAAGTTTTCGCTACAATTTAAAAAGGCTGCCTGGACACAGGGATATTAAATCTACCTCCGCCATCCGTTCAAAATGGTATAAATAAGATAATGTTTCGGCGGGAGCAGCCCAGCTCGTAGTTCCTTCCATTTTTTTTATACATCAAAACTGCCTGTACTTCTGGTTCTGAATAAATAGAACACATTATCCACAAGCGAGAATGTTAAAGAGATATGATATATCCCCATTATATATTATGTAGCACTGGCGAGATTAAGCGACTCAATTATATTATGCTCCCATCCTACATAGAGCTCACTCTATGGAACCATTCATGACATACAAAATGTTAACGATGTGAACACTAACAAATGTTGCTAAAATCCATAATCTTGTCTAGCTATAATAAAATACAACAACGCAAAAATTGTATTATCTGATTTCCTTTGAAAGCAACTTTGTGATAATTATATTACGTGCATTCATTCATTCATATAGTATAAGTCATGGCATTCAAGGCCAGCATTTCATTTCACGAGACAAGGCACAAACAGTAAAAAAAAACTTTATCACATGCAATAAAAAAAAAAACTAATTCAGGAATTCTCGGCGAAGGCGCAGTACATAAAATATAAAAAATGGTAAAATAAAACCTTTAGAGAGAACGAGCCAAAAGTGAAATAAAAGCGCATTCTTTGGTTGTTGTACCCTCATCAACAGAGCGTCGCAGCTCGGTTGAGCGAACCGCCAATTTTATTGGCATTTTGCGGTGTAAAATATTGAGGGCGTTAAAAAAACTAAAGAAAAAAAAAACATACATCATCCAGTAGTGGTGTGTCATGGCCGATAACAGCGCATTGAGTTGAGGCATTTTTGCAATTCGTAGTTTCTTGAGCTAACCAAAACCACGAAAATGTGTAAAACTTATTTAGGCTAATGAAGGTATACGTTACGGGCTGCATTGCATCTCACAGTCATGTTACTTAGATCGGAGAACAGGAAGTAAATGGGATGAGACTTTACAGTTTGTATGTATGTACATATGTATGTTGATTGCAAAAGTGTTCAAATCAAACAATAAACAGAATTTGTGTAAGGGCGTAACATGTCTAGTTTGCAATAGCTGGAAGTTATAAATAATTTTTACTAACACAGCAGCTCACATATTTCTATAACGCAAAAAACTTGTCTGACGTCATGCAGACTGCTAAACATTCATACACTGAAAAAATGTGGCTGATTTCAAATATTAATCTAAACAATCAGCGATATTTTCTACTTTTTTTTGCTTTTTTTTTTTTTTTTTTTATAAATATTTGCCCCATGATGAATCAACGCGGCGTTTTGCAATTAATAAATTATTTACGTGCGAATCGATGGTATGCAAGTGTTTATCGATGAACGATAAATATTTAGATAAGCATATGGCAAGAGATGGAAGGTCACCTCTTTTTGGAAAACGAGTAAAAAACATGTTGGGACTATTTGTGAAAATTTTTAGTTTTTTAAAAATAGAGTAGGCAATTGTGTGTTCTTTGAAGCTCGACATATGTACATATGTATGTATGTAAATATAAAGGTCTGGGATGACCTCTGCAGTCGAACTGGGATGTAACGTCGCGCGTTTTGCTTTCTTACCGATGGACACATGTTTTAGTAGTAAAATTAGGCAAGATCATTGCTTCTTAACTTTTTAGCTTTTTAATGAATGTAAAAAATACAAACTAAATACATACATTTCGCAAAATATAAATACTAATTAAATTTTTTTTTATCTTTTCAGGTAAATATCCATGATATTGCTTCTTTTCATTCGTCTAGCTGAGAGTAAGTAATGTTTATAAGGTAAAAATGTTTGAGGTTAATACAGAATTTTGTGGAAATTTTTTTTAAAATAAAATTTCATTGCGTAAAAATTTATTTTTCTCAGGCGAGCAAAAGAAATGACAAATAAAAAGTGGCCAATATAAAATTCTAATAAAATTGTAAAAATAACTATTTTGGGAATTTCCATGGCAGAGATTGATGAAAGCGAAAAAACCAACATTTTATTTTTAAGTTGGTAATATGGCTAAGTTGTTGTAAATATATTAAATCATGATGAATAAATGCCAGAATGACATTCGCATAAGCCTAACTTAAATATTCTTAAACTATTTAGGACAACCAAAAAAAAATTTTTTTTTGTTCTTAAATACCTTGTTAAGAAACCTCTTTATATTTGTTATGCTGTGTGAATCTTAGTAACCAGGCATTACATGTTACTTTTATTTTAATTCTTAGTGAAATTTTGAAAAGTATGAAAAATTTGCACAAACATTTTTGGGTGTAGAAAAAAAAATTGTTGTGCGCCTTTTTTTGTAACGTAAGTGACGAAAATAAGCATTTTATTGCATAAAATATATAGTTTTCTGCCAATCAATTTAAAATCTCGATTCTCTATCTACAAAGTAATTACATAAACTATGTAAAGTAAATTTGTTTTTAAAATAGTATACAATCTAAAAAAAACCGGTGCGCTTTTGTAACGTCAGTGACGAACGCTTACGTTCTTACCCACCTTTTCAAACAAACTTTTTATTTTTGCTTCTATTTTTTTTTTTTTTTTTTTTTTTATTAAAACGTAAAGATCCTCGGTGTATATATCGAATGTCTATGTATAAATATTATATAATAGACTCGAACAATATTTGGTGGTTAATGCAACACATTTCTTGTAATACAATTAGTACTTGGCGTATGAGCAAAACCAGCTAAAACAAAAGTCTAAACTGAGCAAAGGACACCTGAAGATAAACCCTTTCACGATTTTCTGCAATAAATCAATTGACCTGTTTGTTATCACGTCCATAAAAGAAAACCTAGTCGGCTTTTTTTCTGTTACTTCGGAGGTAACGTCAGTGACGAATTTTACGTAACGTCAGTGACGGTACATAATTAACTATGCATGCTACATCTTTATAAAAGTCCTAATAACAATGATTTTTATAAAGACTTCATTCTATTTCTAATAATCTCCCAAACATTGGAATTTAATTCTGTCAAGGGGTTTCGCAGAAATTTGAATAAATCACCGGTGCCCAAAACCCCTAGTCCTAAAATTGTAACGTCAGTGACGACGGAATTTTAGTCCGTATTTAGTATGTTTTTAGAATTTAAATAAAAAGTTTAGGCATAACAGCTTTGAGTAGCTAAACTCCAAGTAATAAACCATTTTTCGTGTACTAAAACGTGCAAATGGTAATGCAATTTGAGTTTGAATCATACAATTTTACTTGCGATGTAACGTAAGTGACGGTGGAATTTCCCTTTTACAAAAATCTAATAATTGAATAATTTATATAGTAACTAAAACCTATTCAAAAGATCATTAAACATTTCTTTCTTTATTAAATAAATTTTCTCAATCAAATTTTCATAGCAAGCAATTGCCATTTGTGATGAAAAATGAAGAATTTAATTTAATTTGAGCTTCTCTGCTGTCAACAAAAGACTTAATAAATTTCTCAGAATTACCTAATAATAATCTTAAAAGCCGCTCCAGGTGTAAGCGGCAGCAAACGCAATTCCAACTAAACTCGGGTCACACACATTCTCTCTCTTATTTTTCCTGCCATCTCATTCACTAGTTATTATTCAAGATTTTACTTTGTATGCACTTTCATATTTATTGTATGAGAAATAAATTGCATTCAAAGTGATTCAGCAGTATCCAATTATATTTCACTACATATATACATACTTTAGTCGTTATGTACATACGAGGTATGCCAAATAACTACGACTGTTGAAACATTATCAGCCCAATCTAATGCACAATCTCCTCCCCACGACTGGTTTTACTGAAGTTCAATAGCATACTCATGGGTTTTTGGGACGCAAATATGAGTTAACCAAATATTTTTTAGTGCCCGTATGCTTTCCGATTAAAAGATTCCCACTACACAGTCCACCACTGTACTACATTCGCTTCGTACTCGCACATAAATATTTCTTATTGTTCTGCATCTATGTATTTTATATGAAAGTTTTCCACATAAATTCTTTTGCAAACTTGCCATTTACACTGCAAAATTTTCCATTGTTGTACTTGTATTTAGTTGGAATTTTCTATCGGCAACTTTCTGCAATGCACATGGAGATACATACATATGTATGTACATATATACATACATATGTGCATGTGTATGAATAAGTAGTTACAACCTCACTGCAGTCAAAACAACTAGTTGTAAAATACTTACTTCAAAACTGGTATGAAACCAAATTCAACTAGTCAGCCAAGTGTATTTTTAACAACGTAGATCATCGAGATATCAATTGTTAGATGTTGAACAGAAATCTACCAGTCTAAAACTAGTTTGAGATAGCTGAATAGATAGTTCTCCAAACACTCCAAAATTTAAATTTTGTTCGTTCTATTTCGGCCTTTTTTGAGCTGAGATCGAAAGGTATATCTAGTACAACTAGTAGTTATTCTGGCTAGTTTAGTATTTCACTGCGTTATTACTCATGTGCGAGTATATGTCAATTTATATGTTTTTGTTATTGTAAACATCGAAAAAATTCTGAAATTTCGTTGGGAATGTTGTTGTATAAAGAAATGCCACTCCCACCACCTCAGTTACAGCATTGCATTTTTAATTACCATTCGCACTCGCACTCAATTAGGAGCCATTCAGCAGCATTGCACTCTTTCCTATGATTATGCCAGGTCTTCGTCTGTTATTTATTTGTTTCTTGGATTATTTTTGTTGTACTTGTACTTGTTGTACTTGTTTTATATTTGTTTTTACTCTCAGTTCTATTCAATTTGCTTTAGTCTCTTTTCACTTTATTCTTCACACTTCAATTCAATTTGCTTTAGTCTCTTTTCACTTTATTCTTCACACTTCAATTCAATTTGCTTTAGTCTCTTTTCCCTTTATTCTTCAACCTCCCTTTTTATCTAACTGCATTTTAGTCTTTGTATTTATCCGTTTAGGAATAAATATGAATATTAATCCTTATCATTATTGAGATTCTAATCGTTATAATTACCTTGATAATAATCATTATCTTGATCAATATATTTTTCTTAACCTTTGTTGTTATGTTTATCACCTTCTTTATCATTATTTTTTACTTTGTTACTCGTATGAATATGTATTATGTTAATCATTCTGTCCTGATCTTTATATTACCTTTTGTTTTTAAAGTTCCCTCTCTCTCTCCCAATATTTAAATATTTTAATCTTTAAATATTTTTTAGATTTACATCTTTCTTTTTGTGTTTAAATTTATATATGTATCTCCATATCCTTGTTTTTGTTTTTTCGTTTCCTTTACCTTATCCTTATCTCTATTCTACCTTTTAATTAGTCTTACTATTATCGTTATCTTTATTCCATCGCTATTCTTATGCTTCTTTTTATCCTCTGGGTGTGCATTTTCCCAAACATTTTGTTTTTACCTGCCCCGCAATTTGAACTAGAGACCTTGTTTTGAAATTATCTTTTCCCTCTAACTATCTATTTTCAATTGTTATTATGTTAACGGCAAAAGTCTTCCCTAAGGTTCAGGTATTGTTGCCGATGTCGACAATCCTTTGCCGAATATGGCAAAATATTACAAAAAAAAATGATGCTACTCCTGAGAAAGCTTGGGAAGGGAACTGAATGATGGCCGTTATTAAAGACGAAATATCTAACTCTCTCCCAAACAGGTCTGGTTTGGACTTACAATACTCGACGACAGGTATCCGTACCCTAATTTGAATGATCGATGCTCGTTTTATAGAGAAGTCACTAGTTTGGTTCGAATATCTCCTAGATTTCAATCCACTTCCTCCGGGTTTGAAAGCATAAGGCCCCCAGGTCAAAAGAGTAACCCATGTGTCGAACGGCTACTCCGCTCTATTTCACAAAACCTTCAGGGGAAGAATTTCATCTGGCATTACGAGCGGCAAAAAAAACCAGCCATTGCGAAATATCCTTCCTAAAGTAATTTTGTCTAGTTCTGTGAGGACGAAAATATTCCATTGGTGTTTTCTATTTTTTACGCTGCGATTACAATGGAATTGCCATATCTGAATTGTATCATCGCATCCACATTACCGATGCCGCAATTGTGGATTTTAAGATATTCGTCGATACGCATGTGAAGGCATGAAATATGGAAATTGAACGACGAATTTCGCTGTTGGGCATATCGGCTTGCGTTTATTCGGAAAACCTGTCTGCCCTTTCCCTACGTTTCCTAAACAATTTTGGTGACCTTGACCCTTGTATTCAGAAAATTGGTAATTTTGCATAGTCCGATTTGCCAAATAGTCAGTTAAAAGTAATACTAAAGTACCGCCTTTAAAATTGAGAATATTCGCCACATCCCTGCTTGACATAAATAGTTTGCGATCGCTTTGTTTGCGTTACGAACGACGCGCCATTTTTGGGCGCTGAGCAACTTAATCTTCTTCAAATGTCAGTTTCGGTATTGCTTTGCAAAAAAAAAAAAAACGAGCACCCACAAACAAATATTTATTACGAAATTATTCTCATTTTTGACTTGTCGCTTCAGCTGCGCGTTTGTTCGTCAGTCGCAGCGTACAAACTGATTGATTGATTATTTCCTTATGTTTTGTTTGTGTTCATAACAGCCTAAATCACGCTTTATGCATAGCATTTTGCCATGGAGAGTGTAAATATATACATATGTACCTATGTATGTATGTACGAACGATTTTGTATGTATGTGTATGTTGATGTCAACTGTAATCTGGCTGTCTCCTCCACAGACTTGATGCCCCGTGGAGCTGCATTTACATATTAATGAATTTTAATATTAAGAAATAATGATTTTGTAATTAAACTAAGAAAAAAGTTGTCTCTCTGTTGTTGCCAATTCTGCATTTGCCCAAACAAAAGTGCTCAAAAGATGTAATAACTTTTTGGATAACAAGTAGTAATCAATCAAACAGCTGAAATTCACCAACAAAAACTTTATAACTCTCCATCAGCTGTTTATGTGCTGAAATTTGGCAACAGCGCATGCTACACGAGTTCATTGCACAACAATCTAACTTAATTACAGGTGTTGTTGTTATTGCTGTAACTGTTGTTGTGCTTAGTTGTCACCCCCATTTCAACAAAAAGTTGGACGTTTGCTTATGTATATATGTACATATGTATAATATACCTACATATACCTAATGGGCAACAAAAGGGATCCCAAGTTGAGAGCACTGCAAAGCAGTCACTCAAAATGTGGTGCTAGACAGCTTCAACAAACGGCAATACAACAACAATAAAACTCCGACACCGGTGTCGTTATGTGAAGAGGATGGTAGAAAATGTTACACAAAAACAACTAGCGAGACATTAACGTGTCAGAAACAGCAGTAGAAAGCAACAAATATAAAGTGCTTTTTAAACTTGGAATGAAACATTCTTCTATTTACAGTTGCGATAAATATAATAGCAATGAAACTGCACCAGTGTTAGTTCTTGTTCTTGTGCTAGGTAAGTGTTGCCGATTAGTGATGTCCTATGGCGTAGATGGCCGTCAGGTCCCGACGCCCAAAAGTAGGCAGTGATGAAAAATCAATTGTGTCGTAGAAAAAAGTTATCCTGTGTGGTTAAACGACATTGACTTTATCGGCCTCAACAACCGCGCCGTAACCTCTGTCTACTCCAAACTCGAAAAAGAAGCGAAAAAACGCCACGCCACTCCTGGCAGCAAAAAGTTCGAAATAGTGAAGGACTTCGTTTACCTTGGATCCAGCATTAACTCCAACAATAATGTCAGCCTAGAAATCCACCGAAGAATTGCTCTTGCAAATAAATGCTACTTTCCTTTTCTGACCATCTCGTTTTTTTTTGTCATTGCGGTTTTCATCGAGAGATACTTTTATCGCTCCCCTCTAAAATATTTTCTTTCAACACTGCATCCATGGTAAAATTAAAGCAGCAGAAATCTTTTCCAGCTGTCGTTATCTATGCCGACTAGCGCACACTCGTTGTCTGCTGTTCATATTACAACAAATTGTGCTGTACGCCAAATTTTGCATAGAATATTACTTTTGACATTTAAAGGACGTTGAGAGCTATAAAACTTCCTCCCAATAAATATGTATATATATTTTTTAAATGTTTGCTGCGCACACACACTTTTTTTTTGTATTTTCCTTATCTGTTCTTCCGCTCACTTGGCTGTCGGGTCGCAAAAGGTTAAAAAAAAAACAACCGTTATTGATTAAAAGTGGCAACATAGCACTGTAGCAAAGCATGCGACAGGTTGCCTGAAGGGATTTACGTACATATATATATAGATATACATACATACATATGCATTATATTAAGTAACTGTATACATACATATGTATGCACATTGCAGCTACCCTCTAAGCGCTGTGCATTATTCTTTTTAGTTTTTGCTCAAGGAAGGTGAAGTGTAGCAGAGAAAAAAATGTTGAGATGGGTAACAGTGCTATGTGCAATGAATGTAAGTGGCGCATTCAAGTAATCGTGCTCAGCTATGTCGTTCCCATTTGCAGAACCTCGGTGCAACGTTTTTATGGCACAACTTTTTAGGTACGTGAGCTATTATATAGTAGCTCTACCTGCCGCTGTTTTATCTACTGTCCTTCCCTTGAGCATTAAGCCAGCTGTGTGTGCTTCTCTTGCTCGCTATGTATGTATGTATGCTGCATTGTTGCCCCTTTTCACTGCTGTATTACTTTATGCATTTATTTTTCCCGTTGTTTTGTTGCGGGCGTTTTTTCGGGTGTGTTTTTTACTTTTTGTTTCCCTGCTTGTGCTCTTGCATATTAAAGTTTTGGCTTGCTGTCCTTCCACCAGCTGTTTTCGACAGGTTCCCCTTTTATTACATGTTTTATTTACATTTCATTTAATTCCGTTAATATACAACTTTAATTATAGATTTCGTCTGTGGCTTATTCCACTGTGTACATTTGTAGGTTTTATAATAAAACAAGTAGGGAAAGGGCTGTCTTTGGCTTTATACTTTTCATGAACACGCATAACTTTTTTCAGCGTCCGATTTACAATTGGTACAAACTCTTGTTGTTAACAGCAAAACCACTCCCCGAAGGTTTTGGGAAGTGTTGTCGCATTGACAGCCCTCGGTCGGATATAAAGCCGGTACGCTCCGGTACTGTCTTGCGGTACTGGCCGACCGTCGTGATAGTGAGAGGTGAGAGGCATCATGGCCCTAGATAAACCACCGAGCTGCATATTAGTCGCCACTTACGACCGCTATGCCTACATCGGGCATATTCTAAACTCCTAACTCGCGTAGTAGGTACAAACTCTTCGAACTCAAAAGCTTAAAGATACATACATAGCCCAAACCATATTTAACGCAGTAATCGATTGTATGTGAGCTATATATTATGTAGGTCCGATCTTTTTGATTTTCACTACACACATCACATATATTGTATGTATAATAAGTACTAAACCTGCAAAATTTTACGTTCCTAGCTTTTTAACTGCAAAGTTTCAAAATCGTGTTTCTTTCGCAATTAAGCGAGGCAATTATATTTTAATCTATTAGTAGATTTTTGTATAAATTCGATGGAATCCATGTGCAGCATTTAAATGAAGTGAACTGTATCCTGAATATACTCACTAAAAAGAAAACCTTGAAACAAACCTTTTTCAGTTACAATTTAAAATACTTACTCCCTCTTACGTTAAATAATAATAGTAATATAATGATAAATAAGCTACATTAAATAATAAACGTATTTAGTATCGATTAATATGGAATGCACGCTGTATGTGTGCTACTTGACAACAACTGCCGAGTTACAAGGCGGCTTCTTGTCTATTGTTGTTCACGTACTCGGTGCTCTTTCATTAGTTTTCACTTTAGAGGCTTCACTCACATTGTGCGCCACCCATGGCTGCGCCTTCAGGGGTCTCCATTAATAACAAATTGATTTAAATATTTCTTTAGCATTTCCATTCAACTTTTTTCAAGCAACCTTTTGTTCAACTTTTTTTTCCCTGTCAAACTGATAACATATCTTACTAATTACATTTTTTTGTTCACTTTTTTGTGTCCTTGATAGTTGATCAAGCAATCAAATTCCGTTTTTCTATTTTTTGTCCTACAATTGTTGCGTTACGCAGTTCTCCTCCATGAAGAATTATGAATAAATAATGTTGCGTGGGCTTTATTTAAATAATGTAGCGCTTGATTGCCGGTTTGTTCGGTTTCTCCTTGCTCCTTGCTCGCCTTGTCCGTCTTGCTACACAAGCCCTTAATTCTGTTTTCAGATCCACGTGCGCCCATAATTTGATTACATTTTTTTTCTTGTTTTTTTTTTTTTGTAAACGGCATAATAAGCTTTTCAATATCCCTGTGAGATTTACTTTTTCTTCATGCTTGTGTTGTGTGCATTCTCTTAGAGAGTTTCCGTTTTCACATTAACACTGAAGCTAGATAGTTTTCCAAATCTTTCGAGAAAGTTGATTGAATTGACAAGTTCAATAACGTTTGGATGTTCTTATATAGCAGGTTAGCAGACCGTTCGCATTTCTGTTTGCCCACTTTCACTTATTTTCATGGAGCGAAACTGTTAGCTTGAAGCGACGTGAAATCACTGACTGCATGCCCGCCGAAGAATCTGGGTCTAGCTGCATGATTCTAAAGAGAGCTAAGCCCGGCTGGGTGCCAACAATATTCATGTAAAGCGAAATCTGGAGTAGAGAAGCGGTCGACAAATATTAAGTTTCGGTCCAATTCTGATATCTGGTAGACCTTCCATCTGATTGAGATTCGACGCTTTCCTATTCGGTACTATTATAAGCAATAGCTCCCATATCAAAGACCCAGAAAAATAAAGAGTTCATCCCCCTCTTTTTTTTAGTTATTTCTCTTCCTGAATGTGACCGAGAGTTCTCATTGAACCTTACGGCTTGTGGGTTTACTATTCGAGCTTCAAACTAATAGTTACTGATATACCGGACGTCTCTTCTTGCAACTCGAAATTGTAAACTTTCTAGAGATGTATAAAACTGAGCTCTATAAACAAGTTTTTTTCTATCTGGTATCCAGAAACCCCAATAAGAACCCCAACTGAACAAAATATCTGTGTCAATTAGACCGAGATATGTGAGTGAGGTTTCTCTGCTATTTGACTTTGAGCATTGAGGTCATATGTAAGTTCCGGTCCTTTTTACACTTGTTTAAATTTTGAAAGTGTTTCCCTTGCACGACTTATCCCCCAACAACGTCCACAATTTTTTTTTTTTTTCTTAATAACGCCCATCACTGTTTCTATGAATTATAATTGCAAATTAACCTCAAAATGAATTCGCATAATTTCGCATTTCTACGTTTTCAATGAAAAGTTTAATTATACTTTCTGCCATGGATGGCCTTCGGTTCAAAAACCGCTTGGGTGTGGTTGGCTTACTTGATGCGTTGGTTGGCTTGTAAGTTGGTTAGTTGGCTGATTGGCCAAAGGGCAAAAGAAAGATGACTAAGGACTTCGGCATGAACTGAGCAAGCATTTGTAGATTCTCGTTGGGACACGACACCAAAATTAAATTGCATGAGAATTTAAATTATACAACTTTCAAGCAAATTCGAGCTGCGGATGTTATTGCTGCCTGGTTTTGGCTGGGCTTGGCCATGAGAGAACAAAGTTTGTTTTCTGTTTTTTGTTTTTTTTTTTTGTTTTTTTTTACGTTGTTCGGAAACGTCACCTACGCCCACGCACTCACTGAAACCTGCCACGTTTTAGCATCAACCAACAGCGTTTTCCGTTTGGTAAGGGTAAACTGCGCTGTTGGCGCGGCGCGAAGAAAGTTAGTACGAGTAATAATAGAATGTAACACAGAAGACATAAAATGCGCAATAAATTGTGAAACTATTTCGAAAAACCAAAATGAATGGCCCTCGTTAGTCGTACAATGCCAACAACAACAATAGCAAATTTACAGCAAATCGAATGCATAACAACAACGTGAACGAAGTGAGAGCGAGTCAAGGTAAAAGGAGTGCCAGGACGAAAAAATGTATATATGCGTAGTTTGTGAGCTGCTGCGCACGAGAGAGTGCAAGTTTGCGAGTACTGTTGGCTTTGAGAACTCGTACATGTGCCGGCTAACGAAGCGAGTAAGGACGTCGTAGTTCGATTGGAATTTACGGAATTGTATCCCACTTTGTAAATGTTGGATGTTGCACACTTCGGTATGGGGCTATTATATTTTCCACCTTGTCCACGTTTAGCCATGTTTGCTCATCAGCTATATGCATGTATGTATGTGCATACCTCATAGATATTACCGTTTTACTTAGGAGTGAAGTTGAAGCAACGCTTAAGTATATAACAAAAGCTCGTCGATCAGCGCTGTAGACCACGCAATTAATTAGTAATCATTTTTGTTACAAAGCCTCTATACATTCATATCTTATAAACTGTCTCTCTGGCACACATACCTGAAAACCTGACTGGTCTGAACTTAACAAAATGACAGTAGTGAGAGACTTGTAGCCTACATGATGTCGTATTATGGTTCTGGGCGCAGGTTCGCTTAATCACACTTCTTCCCTCTAACCTTTTTCAGCTAATTGGCCAGACTCGTCATATAGCCCAAATTTAACTTGGAACCACACTCCAGATATCATTCTGATTCTGCCCTTTTTCTCCCACTGTTAAGCCTGGTAAATTTCCATACTCTGCGCTGTTAGCTTTTCCTCTTTTCTTTGTATGCCATCAGAAGAATGTGTGAGGCTTAATAACTTACATAAAGTTAACCCAGCTTGTTGCCAATATTCCGCACACAGCTGTACCCGAATCTGTTAATTATATACTCGCGCTTTCCTTCAATTTACTTTCCCAACCCAACGTTTACTCACTGAGGTAATGCAGCCTCTCAAAGTTGGTGTTACAGTTGCACTCTGTAGTACTTTGAGGTAAACAGAGCATAACCTGGGTAGCCCGATGGGATGAGACAATGAAACTGTAAAAGGAATATATTACAGGTCCTTGGCAGTTGCCGGTCATGTTTCAGCTTCATTGTTGTTGTCATATAAAAATGGAAATTTCCTCAGCTCAGCTCTAGGTATACGAAACTAGTTAAAAAGAATTCCCTCAACAGCCAGGCGAAACTAAACAAACGAAAATAGAAACATTCTTGGAATCTGTGTAGCAATTCTCTGGGAACTACATAAAACCAAAATAAATACAGTGCTTAAATGCTCATCTGCATATACATACACAGTCGGTATGTGCTTAGTCCGTTTGAAAAAAAGATATAAAACTTTCAAATTAATTTTGTTGCCGTTTGCTTATTTTGCTCATCCTCATGGCTGAAATGCCTGCCGTGTGGCGCATACCAAAGGGGATACCAGCTATCTTGGTATTAATATTTCAAAAGCTTTCAATCAAATTTCTGTCGCACAAAGCTCTTGAGATTGAGTCATGGAAGTGCATCTTTAATTCGATACTTAATTCGCCTGGAGAGAGCCGTATAGGAAAATAATGAGGCCGCGCTGATACAAAAATGCCAAACACATCATTTTTGTAAACTAGCATAGAAGAAAGAACTCGATTGCGGGGGAGTATAAGTGGAAACGAGGTACATCGGGAGATCGACTTGCTCAACTCTCAACTTATTAAAGCTCGCCTTAGTTCATAGCGAACACGCTGAAGACTCGGGTCAGCTAGACGTTTAGAAAGGACGCGATTTACATGGAGCGAAGAGAGGAGATAACGAAGACAGATCCAGCGGGGTAGAGACGCAGAAAGAGAAAAAACGAGGAAAGCGAAGTTAAAGGGACTAAATTCAGCGGCTATGAAGACAGATGTGTGAGTGAATACAACGACGGGGATGGAGAAGGGCGGACACGTATACGGAGCCGGCAATAGCCCCTCCCTTATTACATTGTGATTGAGGAATATGAGGACAGACAAAGACGCTGACAGAGGTAGAGGCAGAGAAGGAAAGGGCAATTTGGACAAGTGGAATGGAATGGAAATTCAGTGTAAAAAAATCCAGTGACGCCTTGGGATAAGGGAACTTAAAATATAACAGCTGTAGAATATGCCTGTACTAGAAACAGAGCATACCCGATCCAGATCCGGCAAAGGCCAGTACATATCGGTAACACACCGGCGACAGGGACAGATTGTTCTGTGGAAGACTATCAATATCGTGATTTGACTCCGGGCTAAGTGAGTTGGTTAAACATTGTTTTGGAATACAGAGCAACAAGTTGAGAGGACCGTGAATGTAATGGTGGAAATCTGTAGAATATCTATTGAATTAGTTAAATTATAATTTAAACGTAGCTAGAGAGTTTTCTCGACTCGCTCCATTTTCATTCCAATTATTCAGCGCTCTTCTGAGATTCTTTTTGTGCCTGGGAAGCACAATCAAGTGCAGAGAAGTGTGCATATTGGTCTAGAAACCTCTTATGAATGTATATACATATATAATGAATTGTTTTGTTACTTTGTACATTATATACATTTATCTATATACATACATACAATAGTATATAAAAACATCTTTTCCTACCAACAACATCAACGTCTGCTTGTGAATGATGTGGCCCAGGCAGACAAGACTCGTATGTCGTGCTTTTGACATCATTGTTGTCCTCTTTATTATATCTGCATATTTGCTGCTCTTCTTCTCTTCCTCTTTTATATCCAATAATGCTTGTTCTTGTTTGCAAATATATATTTTTGTTATTGCCGCTCTTTCGTATTGTTTACCATTTACTTGAAATGAGAGAGAGCCCGAACTGTTTAACCAAGAAAAGGGAGAGGCGTTCAAGTTGGGAAAGGGTGTGGAATTTTAGTACACGAACTCAGTTTACGATGAGAACAATAATGACAGCAAAACCAGTTCCAGCATCGACAACAACACCAACTAAAGATAATTAAAAACAACAACCATGTTGATATGTGGAAAGGCTTTCAAAGTAACAACTTTAACGACGGAACTGCGCACGAAGTTGTATTTTGATAACTGATATATGTATATGGTATATATGTATGTATGTAAGAGTGTATGTATCTAGGTTGTATATATGTAGTACTAGCATTTCTATATACGAATGCAATATTGCCAAATGCCGGCAACGGAAACCTCCTATGTATATACTGGATATGCACAATACATATGTACATATGTACAAATGCGTTAGGTTGTGCGAATTTCGTTGGAAATTTCTGTCCCTTTCAAAAATTCGTTTATCGTGGACTTAACCTAGGAGATCGAAAAGTCATCTCTCAATAAACCAAAAAATTTCGCTGGATTATTCGAGAAAACAGTTCTCCAGATGATTTTATTTTGCTTCCCGCAATGTTAGCGGCGAGTGACAAAGAAGGGACGGCTCCAATAGTTGGATCATATTAGTGAATATAGCAAATAAACCAGAAGTTTGAGTCAAAGGTGCTCCTATCGGCAACCGAATTCTGTAGCAGAGTATAGGAAAGGCTTCAACATGAGAAAAACTGGTTTGGAATGAGTTGGCCTCCCTGGGTATCGACGTACTTAACTCAGACAGTACCTACCATCAGTTTTCCCCTTATGATCTTATCGTATATACCGAATATCAAAGAATGGAGTCGTATTACTTCTTGACTGTGCTTTATCTAGATTGAAGTAATCGTGTTTACTTTTTGATTCTAATCTATTTCGAACCCAATATCTTGAGGGGCTTACAGACTTAGTTCTAGGTTGCCACAATAGTCCTAAGTTTTGAGAGTGTCATAGTCTAAGAAACCAACAACTTTTTAATACAAACATTGTTTTAATCTTTCTATTCAAAAACATACATGTGTTGCATTTTGAAAAATTAGGACCAGCCCCATATGCGCCAACGAAACTTTATGACCTAAGTTTTGAGCTCGTTTCCATATTCATTATTGCTCCCTGCAATGGCTGCTGTGAACATATACATAAAGTTGTCGGAAATGAGTTTATGCCCAAACACACTACACACACACACATACATTTGTTTGTATGTATGCACATATATACATAATTTCATTCATACATAGATTCTGTCTGCCGTTTGGGCGCAGCAAAAAATTATTGATTTTTGCTAAAAGTTTTGCTTTCCCTGGAGATTGCGCTCCCTCATCACTCTCTCGCCAGGCCAATACTTCACTCTCTTGGCGCAGTTGTGTTGTTTTAAATGCATACATAGGTACTTACAAATGTATTTAAAGCAAAACTTTATTTTTGTTATTTTCTGTTTCATCCAAACAAACTCTTCAACTTTCATGAAAACTCTGCAAAAGTTGCGGAAAATTTCACGAAATAACTTTACAAAAAGAAATACCAAAACAAATAACAAAAATTTAAATTGAACACGAAAATCAGCACTGGGAACAACAATAACTACAAATGGCAATCGTTACGACCACAATTTTAGGCGTTTGTTCTAAATCTTTTTTAATTTTGTTGGCAGCAAAGTTGGCAACTTAGTTTCATTCTTTTTACGTTTTTTAGTAATGTTTCTGAAATAATTTCCTTTTTTATTTTTCCCACAGCTTTCCAACTTTAGATTACTTTTGTGTTTCAGATGTAGCTGTTTTAAGATGCGCTGTTTTCAAACGAAATATGTAAATTGTTGAAGGTCCATAACTAGATTTCTTGAGAGAGTACCTAGATGCTAATTTGGCAGATTTTATGGCTTTTTATCGTGTGACCGGCAGTTCTTTTTCTATGTTTTTAGTTGTATTTGTTCTGTTATTTTTGTCTATTAGTTATTGATTTTCAACTGTTTATTCGTTTTATAAGTCTTGTTTTTCGTATTAATTTTTTCTTTGATTATTTAGATTTACTTTTATGTTTCTAAAGCTCCATGCCAACTTTTGAGAGTTAATTTTTTTCTTTCCTTTCCTTATCTTATTTTTCCATCTATGGCTTTTTTATTATTTTTCGTTTTCTTAATATTTCTCTTTATGTAGCTGTTTTAAGATACGTTGTTTTCAAACGAACTATGTAAATTGTTGAAGGTCCATAACTAGATTTCTTGAGAGAGTACCTAGATGCTAATTTGGCAGATTTTATTCCTTTTTGTCGTATGACCGGCAATTCTTTTTCTGTGCTTTTAGTTGTATTTGTGCTGTTATCTGTTTTCGATTATTGTTAAAACTCGGCTTTGAATTTTCTCTTTGACTCTCTCTCTCTTTTCCTTCCCTTCCTTGCCGATATATGTTAGCTTTGTTATCAACTTTTTATTCGTTTTCTTGGTTTTCTTAAGTCTTGTTTTTCGTATTAATTTTTTCTTTGATTATTTAGATTTACTTTTATATTTCTATTTTTCTTTTCTTTCCTAATCTTATTTTTCCATCTATGGCTTTTTTATTATTTTTCGTTGTCTTAATTTATTGCTCTTTCTCTTTGTTTTCTTTATCGTGATATTCTTATTTCCTTTCCTCTATTTTTTGTTTCCTAAGTTTGTCGGAGTTGAAATGCTTACAAGTTATACACTTATTTAAATGTTCTTGTACAAAAACAAACTTTAATAAGATATATTTATTGAGCTATTATTTATACTTAAAAAAATGTGGAAGCTATCATTTTACACACTCTCACTTAAAGCAAGTTCAAAGCTTAATCTCACACCACGTTCAGGCATCCATCCACACACAACACATACACACATCCTCCGTATTATTGCCACAATCAAAGTCATAAATTTCATTTCTTTGCGAATCCGATGCCATGTTGAAAAAGAGTTTTTGCGTCTTCTCTTAGGTTGAGATAAACCATGTAAGATTAATGGCGCACTTTGTGTGTCTCCATCTTAAATTTCACATTTCTTCAGAGCACTTAAAGTTTTCAATTTCAGTTCGTGTGTAATAATAGTGGTTGTTTTGCCCCCTTTTTTTTGACTAAAATATTTGCGTACTTCGTTTATTACTAAATAGTTTGTATCTGTGGTCTCTGATTCATTTAAAAATTTTGTTCTTTTTGTTGTTCTTATTTCAAAAAGTCCATTAGTGTTGCAGGAAATCTGCTCTCTTATTTTAAGGGATTTTGTAAAAAATATTTTCAAAAATTTCACGATGTAATTTAAGCAGTCCTGTTAAATAATGATGGAAAATTTTAATGATTATTAATTGTATTGTGTCATCCTCAGAAAATTGTTTAATGATTAATTGCCAGGAGCTGCACCATGTTAATATTAAATTACAGTTAATATTAAATTACAGTTAATATTAAATTACAGTAATTAAAAAAAATGTAGTAATTAATTAATTAAAAAAATTCAATTGCATGATTAATAGAAACATTTCTGATTATTTTTGATTACACTTACTGCATTTTAATAACATTTTTGATATGATTATTTGATTAATGTCAATTAATTTTGATTATTTTTAATCATGTGATTAATATGATTAACGTAATTAATTAATTATTTTTGATTAATTTTAATTATTTTATTAATGCAATTAAATGATTATTTCTGATTAATTTAATTTAAAAAAACATTCATTTTAATAAAACATTCAATAAAGCAAATAGTACATTGCAACGGTGTTTACTGATCTATGCAGTAACATTATGGAAATACATATGCATATAAATACAAAGATATGAAGAACGTAACGAAAATCAGGGAAGAAAAGAAAAATAGGCAGAATATTGCCTGGAAATAATTTGTTATGTATATGGTTATTGAATGGCCATCGCGCAGATAATACATGTAAAAAATACATGTGAAAATAATCAAATAATTGGAATTAATTAAATAATTGAAAATAATCAAATTTAATTATTTAATGGTTAAATTAATTTTAATTGTTTGATTAATTTTAATTGCTTTATTACTTTTTATTACTTGATTGTTTTTAATAATTTTTGATTATTTTTTCAATGGCCATTAATCATGATTATTTTTGATTATTTTATTAATTATTTAATTATTTCTAATTAATAATCACAAAATGAATTAATCATTAAAATTAAAAGAGCCAAAGATATTAATCATTATTAATGTCAATGGAAATTTAGCAGAAATTTAAGTAAAGAATAATTTTTTCCACTGTCATTTTGAGAAATTAGAGTAAAAAAATAATTGTTCATACTTATATATTTGCGTCATGAAACCGGTTGTTAATAACCAATTTCAAAATTCTATTTGTTGTCGTTTGTCAGTCTACTAGTACTTATGTTTTTTCGCGCATCACTTCAATCATACATGAATGGATCTAGTATTTCGCAGAGAGGTAGCTTGCTGAGAGTGGTGTCAATTACAATAGGCTCAAAATTCACTTTCTACGCCTCTTTGTACGCTCGTAGCTCAAAAATGATTGCGTGATTTTACCGCAGCTGCTACCTTTTAGATCACAAGTATCTCATGACAATAAATATTAGTTGAATTTAGAAGCAGCAAAATTTATCATCAACAACTTTTTTAAATGCTCGTTGCTTTGGATTCTTATGAAAAATTACCGAGTGTTCAGGTATTGCTTTCTTCTCTAGCGCATAGTAAATAACCAATCATTTTACAAGTTTTATATCATACACCAATATTAAATTGTATTTTCATTGGCAGCTCCGATTGCGTCTTGTCTGCGTTGTGCACCACTGTACTGAATGCACCGGAAATCGACAATGCCAAAATGCATAAATTTCACTCAAGTTGCTACCTTTAAACATGGTTAGTCACACATTTGCTCATGTGTCATTGTGTTCTGTTTGTTTGTTACATTTTATATGGAATTAACTTATGTCTTTTCATGTTTTATAAATATATAGCAACATATCAACTTCCTTTAATCTCAACGGCTTGGATTTAGTTGAATCTAATTTTTCTTTTAAACATTTCTTTGTTTTTGCACAAAATTGGTGTTTTCACTCGTTTTTCTTTTCTTGTTTGTTATTGTTGCAACTGTAAAAATACCAACTTCCTTTTATCCTTTTCTTGCTTGGCTAACATTTTTCTACCTGTAATTTATTGTTGACGTGCTTGTTCTTTTACTCCGCGCTCACTTCGTTCAATTTCGCCCATATTTTCGTTATTTCTGATGCAATGTTGCCAATTTTCCCGATAATATTGACCTCGTACATTTGTCACGTTTTGCCAGCATAAAACTCAACATTTATTTTCTTTAAGATTGCAACGCGTTCTCGTTTTGCAAATAATAATGGTCTTAGCTAGCTTGTGCGCCTAAAAGTGTGCAGCATTTGTTTTTTCTGAGTTGTTTATCTGAGTTTCTGCATAGTTACTTGTTTTTGTGAAAAATTAGGGCGTAAACTTTACCCCTTTTTTCCATGATCCGCGTGTCTTACATTCTCGTCATTATTTTTGCGTTTAAAAGCTTTTTAGTGTGCTCAGCAGTTTGTGTGTGGGTGGCTTTGTGCTCTTTTTCTACTGCCGTCTAACCTTTATTCTCAATCGACGTTCGAGTTATTTTAATGAAATTGCTGGAATTACAACGTCGTAGCCACATTTTACTTCATTACGTTGAACAAACACAGCAACTCACATTTCCTTACGGTTACGGTTTTCACCTATGACTTTTGGCTTTCCTTTTCTGCTTTTGATTTGTTTCATAGGTTAACGGTTAAAGTGCAACTCGAGACAGCAATTGCTACAATTTGATTTGTTGTTTTTTCATTTCCGTTTTATGGCTTTTCATGCAATTTGTTTTAACCCACACTCGGTGCACTTGTGATAGCCATTAGCTCTACTTCCTGTAACCCTTCCCTCATACTCTCGGATCCTTTCTTTACTTTTTGCTTGCTCCTTAGTTGGATACACTTACATACATATGTGCCAGGGACCGTAAAGGTTTATTTTATCAGAAATACGTATGAAAAAATTAGTCAATACTAAAAATCGACTGCTGACATTGATTCGTTAGTTAAAATCTGCATCAATCAATCAAAATCTAATTGCTATAATCATAAATAAGGGTTCACTTTTTAATTTTATTTGTTTAATGAATGGGACAATTTGTTTCAGTAAAAAATAGAGTCAGAGTAAGAGGAAGTGACACTTGAGAAGAGTACAGTAAGTAACTTTTCAGATAGCAAATGAAAACTGCTGATCAGAGGTTAGGTTGTGATTTTAAATTTTGATTTACTAACCAGGTTCCTATATATACCCCAAAATATTTTCCAAGAGCACCATTTTTCCGAAAATGTTATCAAACGTACGAATGTGTGCCAATAGAATGGGTATTACTTTAAGATATTTTTTATTTCTTATGGAAATAAATTATACATGAAGACGTTAGTGGAAGAAGGGGCTATGTCGCACTTTGAGTGAAACGAGAAAATCGACTTTAAAGTTTTGCAAAAAAAATTTGAAGTTCTATCAAAAATTTTAAAATGAAATTGCATGAAAATTATGTAAATCAGTGTAAGACGTTGTATATTTTCATATCAGGGGAGAAATAAAACACATAAATTTACACATAAATATGTTACATAGCACCTTCTTCCACAATTCGAATTGAAAACTTGTGTACATAGCCCCTTCATCCATGATTTATTTTCTTTAATTTTCATGATAGCGGTTATCTGATAAGCCAGAAATCTTTATATGCATAAAGACTATCCACCAATGCAAGAAATAGAGTTTGAGTGGTTTTGCGACTTCTTCCACTAACGTCTTCACATAATACAACATAAAGAAATACACTCAACACTGGTTGAGCGAAAACTAAACTAAGAAATATGCATTGGCGTAAATCTTCCTCATTTTCAATAGTTAAGGCTAGTTCCTGTCTTGGGCTGATATCTCTAGATAAATAACACCAAATACCAAATAGTTTTTTAAGTCAAGAGTAAAAACCACGACCTATTCGATCATCATTCTTTTCTGACGTATTGAACTGAAATTTCGCCAGCTTTTCTTCGCCCCCTGTTGTAAGCTGTTCATGACATTACACCTTGCAACTTTGAGCTATATTAATTTCATTCAAAGAGTTGCTACATATTGCAGCTTGACCGAAACGCAGTCGCCCACCCAATCCAATTTATAAATGTCTGTTATTTTATTCTATCAAAATTGAAATTCACAAAACGTCATAACAGATGAAAATTGGATGCCGCTCCCGCCGAATCGAAAGGATTTTTTTGGATTTTTTACCCATATTTCTGATTTCTAAAATGTTCTCTATACTAGGCTCCAAATAAATTAAATGTATTTATTGTCGGTTCCACTTTTCTGTTTGATGCCTACCTTTAGGCAGTGCTTTTACAATTGATTCAGGTCCATGCCGCATATCTTTATGGCACAATCAGCATCGAGGAACCCTGTCATTCCGTTATGACCTCATAAATCTTATCCAAGCGCCGAAATAAAAGGGGGTTACCGAGCAGCAATGTTCAGGAGTGTTAAGCTGTTGATTAAGTTAGTCTTCTATTTCTGCTACTAAACCAATCCAGTTCTTATACTATTCTTTCGACTACTTTTTCTAATTTCTAGTAATATGCCCTTAACTTTTTTAAAATTATACCTAAATGTTTTAACTATTAATATCATTCTTAAAAATGATACTACCACCATCACAAATATTTTAGACGTCAAATTTAAAGTACGTCCGATTTAAATGCGAAACATCATACAATTCACCGACTTTGCCACTCTTGTATATGAAGTATGTGTATCTATGTATGTGTAAGTGTAATTGGGGGTGGCGTGTGTGCGTTTTCGGTGACATTTTTATGTACTATGTATGTATGTGTGCATGAGTACTTACGGTTTACATGTTATCAATGTGGCACAACGTAATTGTATGTCATACCATTTTTGTTGTTGTGCGGCGATTGCGTGCAGTCGAGTGTCTGCTGCAACACGACAAGGCCGATGGTATAATTTAAACGGTTTAATGGCGTTCACTCTTACACAAAATACAAAAACAATACTAAACAAAAACCAAGACCAAACTTAAAATTAACTAGTGCAAACATACATACATATACACATACAAACGTACATACAAGCTTGCACATACAAATACATACAAATATTTTTGCCATAAAGTCAAACATGAAAAAGCCGGTTTATAGCGGTAAAGAAGTTGTCGAGAGAGTGTAGGAGGTTTGGCGCAATGAGCGTCGTTAAAACGAAACAAAATAAAATATGTGCTGCCAGTGGTTCTCCATTTCTCCCATTGCATAATTAACTAATCCAACAAAAGCCCGATGGTTACCCGGCCATGTGTGGACGAGGCTGTCGGCTATTCCAACGGAACTGTCTGCGGGGAAATATAAGAGATCATGAGAGAATTCAATCGATTTTATTGGAATTTGGTCGTGAATTTCGCTAACGCCATAGAGAGTAATAGAGTTTAAAATTATTTCTCGCTGGCGGTTCCGTCGGAATTGCGGATAGACCCGCCCCCTTCCCCACTTATTTTGCTTTTTCTGATTCAATTGATCGTTCTCCGATAACGACGTGGACTTTACAACTAACTCATAAAAGATCAAAATTATGAAGACTGCGAATGTTTCGGTGGATGTATTTCGCTTCCATTGTTTATAGTCGGCGTTGGTCGGTTTTAAAGTCGCCCAAAGACGAGCAGGTGGCTTATGTTATATAATAAGGCTAAGAGAGATCGAATTTATCAAAACGGTGAACTACGCTCCATAACATTAAGACGGTTTAAATATATAGTACCTGGGTGACCGGAACTTGCTCGGTATTTTTCGAATTTGCCGCATAATCTTACTTACCAAGAGCATAAATTTCCAAAATAGATTTCCAAAATATCGAACACTAACCACAAAAAGTCACTTAACATACATTGGCGACACCTGTTGTGTATTACATATTCTGGTTGGTATACGCCCTAAAATTCCTTTCATTTGATACCCATATTGCCATATATTTAAAAAAAAATCGGAAACTTGGCAACCCTCTAAGTTTCCATTAGTGGCAACATCCAAGTAGAAAATCTAAGAACCAAATTTCATCGAAATCGGTTTAGCAGTTCCCGAGGAGATAGTGGTCGATATCTGAAGGAATAAATAAAATGCGGTCAGGTGGCAACCCTAGGTGGCAATCCTACTCGAAATTATGTTGGTTGGTATACGGCCTAAAATACCTTTCATTTGATACCCATATTGCCATTTATTGCTTAATATTTAAACAAAAATTGATATAGGTGGCAACCCCAAGGACCACCCCAAGTGGCAACACCAAATTAGAAAATCTTAAAACAAAGCATAGTACCTGTGTACCAAATTTCATTAAAATCGGTGAAGTCGTTCTGGAGATAGTAGTGGATATACAAATATACAAATATACAAGAATAAGTCGTTTAAATATTAATCCCACTTTAAGTTCGGCGCCCATCTCTAATGTCAAATAAAGCTTTTCACTTTTATTATACTACACGCCATCTACTAAGTAGATTCTACTTCACCTCAGTAAGAGCTAAGCCAATTGGTGAGTCTTTTTTGAGCTTCAGCTTTGCCCCCTCCCGCCTGTTATGCCACTCACAAAGCGCATTTTTACTATGCCCTGCTGCGTTTTTCTAACTTTATACTTTTATATTTTTTTTTTTATAAAAAGGACGTTGGTTTTGCAGTTTTTTATTTTTTATTTCTGTCATAGTTATTGTTTTTTCGCCCTCGTTCGCACCTTTTCTACAGAAACCATAACCAACCAGCAAATGCAGGCAGTGTGCAATTATTTATGGAATAAATGGTGGCATAGGGGTGTATGATTACATGGCAACTCCATTAATATTGGGGCCGAAATACACGAGCAATACACAAAATCGTGAGTGACACAGAAATGGCTCAACCGATGCGACTTAAACGGTTAGATCCATTTAGTGATGCTAACTATAGCGGAATTCACCCGAGTATAGGAACATTTTTGCAGTCCATGGTAGCGGGTATGGTTAGCTACTGAACCGATTCAGTTAACTTCATTTATTGGAGAACGCTGAGAATTTTATACTTCTTATTTATGAATCGCACGGGGGGAGGCTCAGCTGATTTAAAAGATTCAGTTGTCTCAATCGATTCAAGACATTTTAAATTCAGGTTTCTTTAACTCCCGTTTTTCAACGAACATGACGACACCCAATTATATCGTATCTGTCTGACTTTGGCCCCATTGTACACCTTCGTTGCATGTGGGCGCATGATTGCATTCACAACGCTGCACCGATGGCTTACACGCTTAGTACACTTTTTGGTATAATTTACTGACGCGCACTATTAAAGCCATACGTAAGCAAATTCTTTCCATCTGCCACTTCTTTTCATTTATTTTTCTTTATTTTTTTCTGTGGAATTTCACTGCATTTATGCGCCTGGCTTTTGTACTGCAGCTGGATATCTTGATTTAGTTGTTTCCAGCGCATAGATTTGGTGCACACAAAACAGTTTCTATCTCTATCTCTCTTCCTCTTCTTATTTTTTCGTCTTTCTTTTTACTAACTAAAAATCCATCGTACTTTTTATCATAATAGCGCATGACTGGCTGTCCTCGCATCTATCAAACTTTTTTGTTTTATTTTATGCCTAAAGAAAAATTTCATATTCTGCGCATGGAAATAGACTAAAATTTAGATAGGGTGATGCATTTAAACTGCTGGCACCTTTGTAGATATGTATGTATGTATGTCTGTCCCATCTTTCACCAACTCGTATCTACCGATGTGCATGTACGCCGGGGTGCAGACGATCTTTTCGCAGATTTCTTGTGTAGGTCGTCTACTGCTCAGTGTAAGGATGAAGTAAGAGAGGGGTGACATTATTGAACTGCCTGAAAATTTCCGGATAAGAGCAACACAACACCGTATAAGTCCCCTGTGAAGCTGCATTAAAGCAATAACCAGGTCTGTTACATACATATGTCCAGCACACCATATCAAGGCTCCAACTTTCGCCTCGATGCACTTATCAGGCAGCTTGAATTTGTGACTTTGTACATGAAGCTACTGACAGACCTTTATTTTATATTACATCCATCCGCAAACCATTTTTGCCACCGCCTACTCCAAATTAATTTCTATACTGATTCGCCCCTTTCGGGAGAGTCTTTTACGACAGTCTTCATATTATTCTATTATCTTAAGCCGAACAGATTTCTATGGCAGCAAACGCTTCTGAATCAAAACATAGATTGCCTCCCAGATTCAGCGCTCGCATTTCATCGAAAGTCATCGCAAAACAACACCCTCTAAGTGCGTACATATATATTGTAACCTCAATAAAAGAAC
Organism: Sphenella marginata; assembly: GCA_951509765.1. NCBI lineage: Eukaryota > Metazoa > Arthropoda > Insecta > Diptera > Tephritidae > Sphenella > Sphenella marginata. Next base: position 66,133,109 of record OX608081.1, on the reverse strand, counting down.
GTCTGTACTTTGTACGTCGGTGCGTTGGTGTGCTTTATCGCCGCCTAATATTATTCTGCTCTGGCACACAAATCTTTGCCTTTCACAAGCCGTTGCACCACCAACAGCTGCCGCCTTTCATTCCTTACATGTTTGCTGAACTAACAACAACAACAACAACAACAACGAAAACATTTACTCAATTGTGTGGAAATGAAAGCTTTGCTTTAGAATTTGCACTAAAATAATGTGAATTATGTAAAAAACCATTTGGGAAACAAAAAAATTACAAAAAACAAAACTCACAGCAAAGCAAACCTTCCATAAAATTTTCCATTTTTGCATCCGATCTGCTTTTTGTATGCACTGCGTTTGTTTTTGCTTTAACTTTACAACAAAAAAACAAACGCACGTCTATTACTACTCGTTAAACATTGAATGGCATTGAGCGCACGTTGCAAGTGTGGAGAGAGCTCGTGCAAGTACATATTTTGTACATTAAAGTCTTTGCAGCAATGCATTAAAGCTGCCAGATAAATTTTCATTTCATTTTTTCATCTATTTGTTTTTGTATTTTCATGCATGCAGTGTTGTATTCATGAATGCGTATTTTTTTTGTTTGCTGAAAAAGAATAATAATTATTTGCAGGACTGTAGTGCGGCTTATGTATGAGTTTTATAGAAATATATCAAAGAGCCCTGAAAGGATTTCACACAACACTTGAGCGTTGTGAGATAAAATTTCTTGCATAATTTTGGATTTTTTTTTTAATAATTTCCGCTTTAAATTACCTTGTAAGCAATTTTTAATTTTTATTCGCCAGTTTTTACAAACGAGTCTTACTCGCTAAATTATAATTATACCTCAAGTTAGATACTCATGCTATGTCTTATCAATAGACCTACATATATTATGCCCCCACCTCTCTCATATTAACGAGAAACCCTCAGGGACTCGATATCTGAGTTTTCACAACGAGAACAGCAAAATTTGCTTCGTAAATGTCAAGGTCGTGGAGTGAACCTTCTGAGTCTACATACATATGAGCTACTCTGACGCAGCTGTTTTTTTTAATGAAGCGGAAGATGAAACTTTATAAGTAGTAAACAATTTCTTGGATATACTCTTTCGATAGCCCCTCGGAACTAAGAGATTTTTGGCTTATCTTCTCACTCTATTTAATGGAATAAGTAGTAAGGGTTTCTGCACCATTTCTTTTGAATATCTTGTTGAAATATTTTTCGTTGGAGTCAATGGAAGCCCCCGGCAACATATTTATTGCTTTCTTAAACAAAATTTACCGAAACTTATTTCTTGTTAACAATACCCATTGGGTTTCCGAATGTCTGAGTCATACAAAACAAATACACCAGCGCTAAGTGTGCAAGGGGGGGCGCCGACTCCTTAGTCTTAGCAATACTTTATTTCGCAGTGAGCATGTGTGTACATTTAATCAACCAATTTATGATCTTCTGTGTATACCAATTAGTTACTTGGATTTTTTTTTCAATTCTCACAATATAGCACCATATAATCAAATGGAAAGTCATGCAATGTTGTCATAGGGTTCAAGTTATAAAATTTATTTATTTTCAGTTTTTTTTTAAAGGCGCCCATAAGTCGATATAATTCATTTGGTCTACATGCATGTACATAACTATTGCTGTTCATGTGTTGGCAAATCATTTTTGAGGTCGGAAACGGCGCGAGCGCGCGAAAGTTGTAAATTTTTTCATATTTATTTTAATCATCAACCAACTTATTATTATTATAATTATTATTAAGCCCACATGGCGAACACTTGAAAGCAACGTTGCCAAATTGCAATGTGTACGTCATTAACGCATAGCTGTGAATCACATGTAAACGACAGTGCTGCCACTTTTACAGTTTGTTGATTTTTCAAAAAAAAAAGAGCTAAGGAAATTTCTGTTAAAAATGTGATAACATACAGAGCAGCAAAATTTAAGATGTTTGCAAGAGGGTATGCCGCTCGCATGTTTAATCCACATGAATGTGAATTTAAAGATTTCGAAAACATCAGGTACATTACACTTTATGTACAGATGATTTCAAATACATATTTAAAAAACGTCTCCATAAAACTTCTATATAAAAGGAAAGTGTTTATGTTGAATAAACATTAATAGAAAATAAAAAACTTGAAAATTTAATGTCTTTTGCTTCAATGCAAATTATTCACTTTTTGATTCTCTTTATTATTGACAATTCATTGGTATAGTTACAATGCAATGGAATAATGTAATAGAATGAAGTAATGAAAAGATAAACAACAGTTCACAATGGCAACTTAAAAAATGAAAAAGAACAAACTAAACTAATACCATGTCTCAACTCAGCTTGAATCAGGATTAGTACCGAACACTGTAAGTTTCCATAACCGCAAGTTACCAATTTTAGTGGATACTTATTTTCTACTTTTTCGGATTGTATTTTAAAATTTCAACCCTTTTGTGAAGAATATTAAACTCGCATGGTTTTGATTCCTGAAACTTCAGTACAACTTACTTGAAGGTGTCTAGTAAGAAGTCTTAGTGTAACCTCTCAAATTTGGCTAGAGGTATAAAACAAGGACGTGCTTCTTTTCTTTTTGAGCCATGTTGAGCTTCCTAAACAGGTCATGCAAATAAGGGCAGTGTCTCGAGTTGTAAGCTTGACTTTTCCGATAGATTTTAAAATTTTCTTGACTTATCAAACCCATAATGCATACATTTTTTTATTACTAAACAAAAATTATTTCTCATTTCATTTGATGTCAGAGTACACGATATTGGTGTTCCTCTTATTTTTCAGCCCTTTGTTCTGCCAGAATTATAATTTCCTAAAGGCACTGGCTGAATACAAAAAAATTCCCAAAAATTTAAAATTTTACTAATAAGTTAGAAATGCCTTGCGGCACTGTTATGCATTACAGGGTTAAAATCTAACAATAAATCGGTATTTGAATTTTATAAAAACGAGATTTCCTTACTGCATGGACTGACAACACTAATGTGAAATATGGCAACAAGGCATTTTATTCAAACTGTGGCGCGCCAAATGTGAATATCTAAATTTGTATGTGAGTGAATAAGTGCGAATATTTTTATTTATGCGTGTCTAGCGTGTTGTTGGTCTATTTTTTTTTTTTTTTCGTTTTTTTTGTGTTTTGTTATTGCTTGAACGATAGCTGCTTTTGTGTGCCGTGCCGATTAGATATAGATATAGTCGCTAGTAAATACCTGCGAGCAGGTAAATATGAATATTAGAGTGTTTAAATTTCAGGCGATATTTTTAATTCGCTGCTCAGGAAAATCGAATTTTTTAAAGGAAATAAATATGTAATTATGAATTTAATCAAGGAAATAACACTGATGGTATGTGCATAGGTATGTATATTTACAAATCGGTATACGTGATACCGAATTTTTCCACACGAATATATACATATGTATGTACCTATGAGTGAAAATTAGCTAACTTTTTAACCCGTACCAGATGTTCGTGAACTTGTACTCGTCCCGGTTATGTTTTAGTAGATCAAAAATATTTTAAAGAAGATGGTTTTTAAACGGAGAATGAGATTCAAGGGGAAGTTTTTCAAGATGTTATACATACATAGGTATGTACAGTATTGGCCAAAACTAAAGCACCCCCCCTTTGCAATTTTAAGCTATGTCATATAACTCAATAAAACAACAACATATATTGCTAGTATTTACATATTATTTCTTCTTATTGCTTGGACGATAATCAAACATAACAAAATCTTCACAACATTTTTTTTAAGAAAAATTAAAACTGAAAATTATTCATACTATTCAATATTTAGCTGGTCGAAACTAAAGCACCCCCCCTTAATAGTGTAAATAATTGTTTTTGTTTCTCAATATTTCGTACTAAACCCTTTATTTTTAATGACGTCAGCACATCGCCTTGGCATGGAAGAGATTAGGTTAGTTATAATTTCCGGGGAAATATTGTACCACGCTTCTTTTACAGCTTCGAACAGGTCTTCTTTCGTTCGACAATTTTCTCTTTTAATTTTCGAATTTACAATCTCCCACAGGTTCTCAATAGGGTTGAGATCGGGAGATTGAGCTGGCCAGTCTAAGACCTCTATGGCATTTTGCTGTAACCAAGCTTTACAGTGCCTAGAGGTATGCTTCGGATCGTTATCCTGCTGGAACCTCCATCTTAGGGGCATTTCCTCCTCAGCATATGGCAACATTACCTCTTTCAAAATGTTCGTGTAAACGAAGCGGTCCATTATCCCTTCTATACGATGAATAGGCCCGATTCCTTGGCCAGAAAAGCAGCCCCACACCATAATGTTTCCGCCGCCATATTTGGTAGTTCCGATGCAATATCTGGGATTCAACCGCTGTTTTTTTGGTCTTCTTACTATCCTAATCCCATCTAAAACCTTCAAATTGTATTTGGACTCATCAGAGAATAGCACTGTTTTCCACTTTTGAACTGTCCAATTCAGATGAGAATTGGCAAAATTCAGTCGAGATTTTCTGTTTTTGGCAGAAATGAATGGCTTTCTTGCTGGTCGTCGGCTGAACAGTCCGGCCTCCACTGCTCGTCTCCTGATAGTTCTTGAACTAACAGGCAAATGAAATTCACTTCTAATTTGGTTGGAGGAAACTGTGGGATCGCTATGAATTTTTCTTTTTATTGCAGAGTCCTCTTGCCTCGTAGTTTTCCGTGGCCTTCCTCCTGTATGTATTGTACGAACAGAGCCCGTTTGTTGAAATTTTTTAATAAGTCGCGAAATCACACTTCTATTTATTCACTGAAAAAAAAATCTACAGTAAACGGCCGTCAAATTGATAGTAAACCCTGTCATTTTTCGTCCAACAGTGGGTAATATAAATTTTGAAAGTGAGCCCCTATCATTCTTCGAATATACTATCATATTGACATGAATTACTGTAAATTTTAAAGTGGACTCATATCATTATGCAAAAATCACATGTTTTTACTGCCAATTTTACAGTAAATACTGTAATATTTACAGTATTACCATCAATCGCTTGAAAGTGGTTTTGATATGTTACTTTCAATGTGCACTTTCAACTTTTTTATTTCAGTGTTGAATATTTTTCACTGATTTTGTGCCGCGATAAGCCGCTTTGCCAGTCACTTATGATTTTATTTTTAAAATCATTGGAAAACGTGTTTCTCGCCATTTTGGCCAATACTGTATGTATATCAGTCGTATCCCAATTTATCACAAAAATGTGAACCCTAGTTACCTATTTATGAGCATTTTAGAGCAAGCATTTTCTAATGCTTTTTATATTTAAAGATCAGCATAGATAATAATTGATTCTAACCATCTTCTTGTTTTGTCTTGAAAAGTCTTCCATAGGTATGTACCAGTTATAACTTCAAATGATGAGAAGGTATTTTATCAAGAATTGTACATATTACGAAAGTTTTTTTTTGGCAATTCAGAACTTTTCTGAGCTTAACTTGAAACGCGCATACAAACTCCAGCTCCTCCAGCTACTTACTCATTACGTACGTTTAAGCGTGGTTTTCAATTTATGCCCATATTGAATACCAAAATCATTATCAGGTAGATACTGCAATACTAATATTTGACCCTGACTGTAGGTATGCTAATGACTATACACTTTTCAAGCAGTTTTTCCCCCTCAAAAAAAGTATGTTAGCGATTATAAGAAATAAGCGAGCGCCCTCAGCTGTACCTCGATGATGGATAGACCTTATCAACTATAATATTTTTAACTCCAAAGATACATAAGAAAGACGAGTCGTTGCTCCATTTTCTGTGCAACTACATATCTAACATATTTTAATTAATTATCATGGCAGAAATAATATAATAATAATTAATATAAATAATAATAATTTTACTTTTCCGAGATGTATGTATAGAGACCTCGTGCATGGCAGACAATTGTATAACCTGATTTATTAAAATAAATATTGCCAACAACTGAAGCCCCTTGAAATTCCCGTACTCCTGCTGCTTTGCATCAAATAAAATCAGCCTTATATAAGGTGCATATTTTTTGGTGGGCACTTACCTAATTCCTACATACATACAAACTTATGCCGTCATTACCAAAAAAAAAAAGAAATATAGCAAAATCATTTCATTCTCTCATTTCCTCCCTTTCGCTTTGTTAAAAGTAAACGTGTCTGTCCGTTCCTCGTGTCATGTTATCAGTACTGATTTTGACATTTGTTAGTTGTCTCTCCATTCATTCAGTTTGTGCGCGTTGCAGCGACACTACTCTTACAATCATTAGTTCTATGCACAAATATACATATGTATTTACTTAACATATGTTTGTATTTGGCCTATTAACGTGAATGTTATCAGTCATTAGTTGAAAATGTGTTTTTATTTCTTTACCTATATACCTAACTATAACGTAAAGTGATAACAGTTCTTTTCACTTAGCTACACAGAGAGTTAGTATTGTTATTATTTGTATATTTGTAGAAAATAAGTAGTAAAAATTCCTTAATAAATATTAATAGTTTTCGTACTTAAATATTTTAGTTTTTGAAAATTTGTAATAAATTTTTCTTTTATCTCTCAGGTAAGACATTTACTTCAACCTATTCACTTGCATGATAGAACCACTCGGTGATCTCGTTCATGACATCGTCTTTCATAATGCACTACACACACAGGAATTGGATTAAAAGCGAGGATTTACTGTAAGTTTTTAAAAATGTAAATGTCTGGGAATTTCATCTTTTGTTTTTTTGTCAGCTGGGGTAGGTAGTTCGAAATGAAAAGAACCTTAACAACAGTAGTATGGAATCATACCAGCTAATATTATTTCGAACTTCTATACCTATACATATTAAATATAGCTCGGCTTTGCTTTCGAAAACAGTTTCCTCTAAAAATGGTTGTTGGGTATAATAATTTTAAATTCAGCTCTATTAAAATTTTTGATCTTTAAATAGATGACGGAACGTCTCTGTTTCCGATTACATGTTGTTAACTACATAATGTTAGTGAGTTATCAAACATCAACCCTTCTTCTGTTATTTTTATGTTAATTTTTCCACCCATTCCTTACTTTTTACGAAATGATATAATAATCACCGTTTTGTCCGATTTTGGTACGAACGATTTTATGAGCCTTCCTTACTAAATGTGCATACATGATGATCAGTGGGATTGTATGAAATAGGTACATAATATAAACCCAAGAAGCTCTATATTTTCCCCGATTCCTTTATTACCGCTTTTATAACATTGAGATAAACTTTCAACGCCATGAAAAACCAGGTGAAATCTGAAGTTTTGTTAACAGCTCCAAATCACTCCCCGAACGTTTTGAGGAGTGTTGTAGAAATGGCAGTCCTTGACCGTATATGAACCCGGTACGCTCCAGTACTCCTTTGTGGTACTACCCGACTGCGTGGTAGCGATTTTGTATGACCAGTGGAACCATCTGGGTCATCTCATCTCCTTCCGTAAGATAAAAGGTTGCTAATGAAAAGTGAGAGGCATCATATCAGTAGATAAAGCATCAAGTTGCACGTCGTTATGACGACAGCCGGTTATAGGTACGTACCGGAATGACTCGGGGTTTCCCCGACCAAGGGCTGTTATTTCGCTAGCTCCCTGCCTAAACATTCATACCTATCACGGGCTTATTCTAACACCCTAGCCCGCAGGGGTGTTTTCTAGTCTGTTCCAAATGCTTTCTGCATTGAAGAAAATCACCAATCCAACGCTTCTTGAATATTACATAAAATTTAAGGTTAAGTTTCCTACGCCTAAAGCGCCAAATACATTACACGAACTTTTCCGCGAACATTCCGATATCTTGTTCGCGGCTTTGGCCATCCACCATACGAACTTTTGGCCGAACATTAGTTCTCTTTCAGACAGCGATGAATACGGACAACAATTGTGCTGCAGCAATATTGCTCGCTGTGGCAATTAAGCGTAAAAAAAAGAAAGAAAATCGCAAAAAAAGAATTTGGTGCAAAGAATGGAATGTATCCTTTGTGGCATCAGGATCTACTTCTTTTAATTTTTCCATTTAAGTCGCATAATCATTATTCTTTTTAATCCTATTACAATAATCTTTGCTTTTTACTTGCCACAATGATGGCAAAGATTTATACATTTCAATAAATTCACTCAGAAATTTTTTATTGTCCATTTTATTTTTCCGCGCACGTCTGTTCCGTTCAGAAATTACTACGATTATGAGCTATTTCGCCATACACACACGAACAGTTCGCGCAAAAGTTCGCCAAAAATTAAAATATTTTGATTTTTGGCGAACTTTTGCGCGAACTGGCAAACACCACCATACACGAGAGAACAGTTCGCACAAACATGACATAACGGGAATGTTCGCGGAAAAGTTCGTGTAATGTATTTGCCGCTTAAGTCAAATCGATTAATTTCAACATTTTCCTGCGCTATAGAAATAAAGAAAAAAATCATTTCTGCTTAAACTTCAAGAAACACGTAACGTGTTCTACACGCCAAAGTAAAAAAAAAGCACAGCAAACAAAAACAAACACATTTTGCACTCGCAGCGAAAAGTTTCACATTTTCTACTTTTTTGCGTCTTAAAGTGAATGCAAACAACTTTTGTTTGCTTCCATGCTTTTTTTTATTTATTCCCTCTTTTTGTACATTTTTTTCTTTTATTGTTATTATATTTTTGTTGCGCTATTCAATTCACTTGGGTATTTGTGCTCGTTTTTTTTTATAACTTGCTGTGCTTTTTCCTTTTTATATTACTGGTTCTACTACGGGTAAATGCGCCAAGTAAAAACGTGATGAAACTTGGCAACATAGCATCGTTATGTGTTCTGCTAGCGTTGCTGCCCACAGTTATTTGGAATTTTCTTTGCATTACTGAACCTGAGTTACTGTGTATGAGTGTGCACCCATTACTGATGTTGTTATTGTTATTGTTATTTGCTGACGATATATGTATGTACATATGTATGTAACCAACAGCAATAACAGCAGACCAACTTATGCATACATACATACATATACATAGTATCTACATCTTACATATAAATGACGAGTATTATTGTTGTTGGATGTCGGTTGCTGTAGTAGAATTATAATGAACAAGCGAAAAATGTACACAAAAAATTATACGACGTTTCGGCGAGTTGAACGACAAAACGTCAAACGAAGAGACGAATGAGCCAACAAACAAAGGAACGACCTCTGGGTGGTGCACAGTCATGCATACATATTTATGTATGTACATATTTTATGGTATCGGGGCATAAATAATCAGCAGCAGAAGTTTTTGTGTTCTGCGCGGTGTGCAAAGGGTAGCAAAAAGTTGCTAGCTAACGTCAGATGCAGGCAGGCAAAAATGCTGTAATAACATGTTTGCTGTTGACGTTGACGCCGCTGCTGCTGGGGCTGTGGTTTTTCATACCCTCGTCTCGCTCTTCATGGCTTAATTCGTTTGGTTGTCGACGTAGTTTATTTGTACTCGTTTATTGCACAGATACACTGTCGCTCATCTGAATAGCTTTAAATCCGAGTTAATTAGGATTAATATACATATGTCTGTCTTTCCGTATTCACTAAACTGCTTCTAAACGCCTATAACAATGTTGATCAAATGCACGGTAGAATAAGGAAAACTGGTGCAGAGTTATGTGAGGGTGATTTCAAACATCAGGAGAAACGGGAAGGAAGGGAGAAGTAGGCGTGGCATCTCCCATACAAATGAGATATGTCCTACTGCATATCTCTAGAAGTATTCATGGTGGGATATCGAAGCTAAGGAGTTAAGTGAAACGAATCTCTGGCACCTAAAGAGAAAATGGGAGGAGGGCAGAAGGAGGCGTGACACCTTTTGATATAATGTAAATTATTATTACTTTGCTACTATTTATTTGTACGAGTTATGTAGTATAAGAGGCAGGTGAGATAGGAATAGAGACAGCCATAGACAACTTTTCTAGATCCTCTTGTACCTATGTACATATTTGTATCATTCAAAATAAGTATTCTTTCAAGAAATAAAATTTTAATATTTTTGTATTATGCTTAAATCATTAAAGCTTCAATTATAGTGAGAGCAAAAAATCCCGTCTTTGCATTATGTCGGCTTAAGTTGCAGTCTAGTTGCGTAACCAACAGAATAGGTGGTAACGTGGCGTGATGGTTAAAGATATTAATATTTTTTAGGAAAATACACATACTATTTGACAAAAAATTTACAAACAATATTAACAGTATTTTACACGAAACTGGGGGTTACGCTCATTAACAATGGTCCCGGTATATTGGCTTTTTATCAAACATGCCATGTTGCATAGCCCGGTATCATGGAGGGTGCGAAAAGAACATAAGACAACCCTTGGGGTATGCGAAGAAAACTCGATGGACGCGAGGACTCTGTATTGAAAATAACACAATTGGTAGTATGGATACATTGCAGCCCAATCCACTTAATTTTTTTTTTTATGAAACTACATATTTTTCTTTAAATTTCTGCGAAGGCTGCCAACCGATTATTTTGCAAGTATTCAAATGGACTTTCAGCTGAAGCGCAGTGTATCTGGACTCGTTGGTTTTTACGTAAACGTATACATTTCGTTGTTTTTGTTGCAATCAGCAGCTGCCGGGGATTTAACTTGACTCGTTTTACTTTTTTATAAATTGCTGTATGTATAGATGTTTATGTATGTATGTATATGGATATGTTTAATATATGTTTGTATGTTGGCATGTACATACATACATCCCGTCGAACACGTTCAATTATAAATATGGATGAATGTGCGGTTATTGCTGCTGTCATTGTTGTTTTTGCCATTATATTATAATGATTATTATATTCAGTGTGCGAGCAAAGTTGTTGTCAGTTCGTTTATTGCTGTTGGTCGTGTTGTTGGAAATACAAGCCAAATATAGATTGGGAGAAAAGATGTATGTATGTACATATGTATGCATAGCTAGCTGTGTGGGTTTGTTCATGCGGCAAGGTGTGGGGTGATTGGCAAATTTGGCAGGTAGTAAATAGGTACATATGTATGTATGTATGTGTGTATAAACAACAACTTCTACCAAAGAGCATGTATTCATACATGCTCTTTGCTTCTACGTAGAAGAGCATATATCTACACACATCCATATGTACATATGTATTTACTGTCTACATACATATAAATATACAGTGGAGGTCTTATACTTGGAATCGACTAAATAGTGCAACAATTCTATCTCATGTAGTCTAAAACATATGTACATACATATGTAGGTATACACGTATGTAGGGTAATCGTTTACGTGGGCTACCGAGTGCTTATATTTATCCAAAAGTGTCGGGAGGGGCATCAAAAGTCGCGCTTCGGTCCCAGGAGCATGAATATAACTGCGCTGAACCAATATTATCAGCAAAAAACCAAATATTGACCCAGGTCAAATCCCAAGGGAGAGGTGTTATCCATGGTATGTATGTGCAGAACACCAACACCAGCTACGCGATCCCCAGTATTTCTGCCAATACTCCTTTAGAAGTATCAAAATACTCCAGATTTTATCCTCAACCACTCACCTTTGGATAAAAAACGAATGCAGTACCTACTCCAAAATGGCGGCCACCGAGTGTAGCGGTAGTGTTGCTGACCTACCACACCGAAGGTCCAAGGCAAACTCTCCGAGTGCATTTCTGACATGGAAGGCTGATCATTAAAAATGCATCTGCTTAGCACATGCCGTTCGGAATCGGCGAAAACTGAAGTCCCGCCAATTTGTAGAAGAAATTATAAACAGCAAACCAGAAATTGGTATAGAAGCTTTGCCTTAATCTCGCCGAGATGGAGTAGGTAATCCAATCCATTTTTGGCTGAATGAAGTACATAGCTTAAATTGCAAAATGCTATGGTTTCGGAGTTTTTTTCAAGTGTAGAACATTCAATGTTTAAATCAGTGAGATAGGTAAACATCGGCAAAATGTTTGCACCTCATCGTTTCTAATTACATGCTCACCACTGTGCTTATAAAGAAATGGAAAAAACCATCATGAAATTAAAAACAGCAGAGTGCATATAACAATGTTGATTGTCAAGGGAAAATATGATCGCGTGGTGGGGTGTAAGGAAAGGTGGTCGTGTTTGCTCGCCGGCTTCATAGCAACTATGTACAAATTTTTGTTGTTGGTATTGCATTTTTGTGTATTTTTTGCTGTTATTGTTGCTATTATTACTACAATCTTTTTCTGCTTGTTTATTGTGGCAGTTGATTGTGTTATCATTTATTTAGTTGTTGTTGCTGTGTTTCGTTTTCGTTGCGCTACAACGACGCTAGACTTGAGTGCACTCGCTGCATTTGTTATTGTTGGAGATTTTTATTTAGTTCATCGCAGAGTTTTGTTTTCTAAAATTCTTCCCTTTATTTGTTTGTTGTTTTATTTGGCGCTGGCTGCCGTGACCGCCGCTTTTGTTATTGCATGGCTTCGGTGAGCTATGATTTAATTTGTATATTATTTTTTTCTTGGATATTGTTTTTTTTATTTAACTACATTTGCTTGCGAGTATACACTGGAAACCTATAAACCTTCCCAACAATAAATAATTTGTGGGCTTTGATTCAACCCATAGATCCCACAATTCTATGGTTGCATCAATCAATTACATACATACTTAGGTACATACATACTTTTTAATCGTTTGTGTTTTCATAAAAACAAAAAAAAAATTGGAAATAGTACCTACGTACATATTTATGTATGTAGGTACAAACATCTTTTTCGCTAAAGGACATTGTAAGATGCTGAGACTTTTTTAATGCAATCTAATACCCCTTGTGATACCCTGTAGAAATATTGTAAACCAGTCCCCAAAAAAGGTATATCTCGTTTTGTAGCACCAGTTTGAAAAACGGAAGTTAAAGGATAACTCATCCACAAACACAACTGCCGCTAAACTAACCGAAACGTAGACGGTTGGTTTAGCTCTAGGTTATTTAAATCTTTTGCATTTTGGTTACTAAACTACCGGCTTCTTACTAATTAAAACTAAATTACTATGGAACTCGTTCTTATTTGCCACTTTAGATCAAGTTATGCACACGAAATAGGTCTCATTGGTTACTCCCCTTCCTGCAGGGTTAACAAATGCATTTGTGTTTGTTAGCATTTGTTTCAATATTTCTCCACTTAACCTTCAAAATTACTTGAGACTTACTCTTGACAGCTCTTCAAATTTACAATTGCCCTTCAAGTTTGTGTCTGTAACTTATGCTACTACTTTATTACAAGTACATTCCCCTTGTTATTCAGTTACTCCTTCAAATTAAATATTATTGGACATCTTAAGTTGTTACCAATTCGCTAGTGTAGTTCGTACTGTCTGGTATTTAATGCATAACTTGCCAGGCTATCATCAAATTACTGACTATTGTTGATGAAGTTGTTGCCGTTAGGTTTTGTTTCAGCAGCTGATATTGTTGGCGTTATTGTTATATCAGCAACTATTGTTAGTGTTAATGATGCTGCTACATTAGCTGTTTAATTGCTATGTGAAAAATTAATGTCGTTCATTAAAGTGAGTGATGCGACGTTGCCAAATTTCAGATACTGCTGAAACGAAATTATAACAGAATATTTCATCTTTATTGTTCAATGCTTTTTATTTGTGCTTCATTTTCTTTTTTTGCTTTTAATATTAATTTTATAATTATCATTTTAATTAAGAGTAGTAAATCTGTAGTTATCCCTGGTGGTCAATCGAAAACAACAAAAACCTCTCTGTAGTCACCTTTCACCAATCGGCTTGTCGAAATTTAACATAAGGTAGGTAGGTAGGTATGTTGCTGTTGTAACAATGCTTCGCCCTAGCTAGTCGTCAATTTCCTTACCTAGTTTTGTCAACAAAATCTTCCAAATCAAGTCCCAAGAACGTCGCGGCTTCAATATGGTTGAACCAAAGGCAGATTGGTATTAGAAGAGTCTGGTCCGTTGGTCTGTTGCGTAGTTGAATAGATCGTTGGAGTTATGTAGAGGTAAATCATTGGTATGCCGCAGTTCAACTTGGCTTCGGAAGAAATGAAATTAATGTTGGATATTTTTTCTGCTGGAACTTAGTAAAACAGATGACTATAAATAAGTTCAAATTGTAGGTACATATCTACATGGATTATTGTTTTACATTCGTTTATCGATTATTTTGTGTACTCCGTTCAGCCATATGGATTTACTGAATCGTGTACATGATATTCATATGTATGTACATACACACATATATGTATATCATGTGTTGTGCATGTAATTTTGTACATGAAGTGGTTTTCTCTTTGGTATGCCATAAGGACACACATACTTACGTGTGCATGTACATACACATGTATCTATTTATTTTTCTGCTGCCGTCAATAAGGGTGCGGTAGTTTTACGAAATTGCGTAGGTGGTTGGATCACAGAGGCAGCTGTTTTTCAGCATTTTTTCCTTTTGCTGGCATATTTGTATGTGTATCTTTGATTTGGTTTATTTGCAATCCTTGTTTACTGTGATATTTTCTAACATTAATGAGCTTTTTGCTCTTCGCCATAAATTCACCCTCGTCACTGTTTCTTATTTTTTGTTTGCTTTCGCTTGACCTTTGCGAATTGATTAGGGTGTGGTGGGTTGGGGGTGTTGGGTAACATATGGCATACTTATGTACATATGTATGTATGTATCTATTTGCACATATGGATATAAAAAGTAACTGTTTAATTACAACTCGAAAATCCCCGAATGATTTAATTCAACTTGAAAGAGCGGTAATTTAATTGTAATATGTGTTTTTGTACTATTTTTTTTCATGTATCCCTATTCTGTACATAAATATAAAGTATTCTAAGTGCTGTGGTGGCGGTGTTGCTGGCCTGCCACTCCAAAAGTCCCAGGTTCACTTGACGGGTATGGCAACAACAAAAATGGGTGGAAACCGTTTTTCCAAAAATTGATCGCCATTCGAAAGTGTTCAGCAACTCTACATGTGTATTTCTGCCATGGAAAAACTTCTCATTCAGTTAATTTTCGAATAGGTACAAAAGAATATTTAAGTTTAGTTTTATTGCATAAAAAATATAAGTATCGAACACACACAATCTAGCAACAAGTTCGCTCGAACAGCAAACAACATGCGACATGTTTGCATTCAAACACGTCAAACATATTGCAACAGCAACATGTTTGAACACAAATTCTAACCCGTTTCGTTGTCATGGCGCTATTGGCGGCCATCATGAAATTACTAACACGTATACAAATTGCACGAAATTGAGCGAGCCAAATATATGGGCAGACATATGGCTGCCTCGTTCTAATGCATACTTAGCCATTGGTTGCACATGCGTTGGCGGCCATTATGGATTTAAATGAACCGGGTGAAAAAGCAAATGTTATATTTGTTGCACTTGCACAAAGGGAATCAAAGCGATTATACTGATATTCACCACGATTGAAGAGGGACGTCTGTATATATCGTCTAGTTTGGAAGTAACGAGTAATTCGTTGTTTTGCCGCTTTTTTGCCAGTTGTACAAAAATTTGCGTGCGGTTTGGATGTAAAACTCAGCGTTGGTTACGTAGAAAGTGTTTTTTGTGCTAAAAACAGTGAATAACTACCAAAAATTAAAGGAAAAAAGCAGTCACTCATGATATACAACAATGCAACGTTGGTACAAATATTGCAGACAATAGTCGGATAAACAATCGTATGTAAAATTTGCTGTGCTTGGACTGGGGATATCAAAAGTTTAACGAACAATTAATTTGTCGCGTTAGCCTTTTAAAAAAAACGTCACAAGGTTATTTTATTAAATACTAAAAAACTAACTTTGGCCAAAGAACGTAAATGTGTCTTACGTTCTTTGCTTTGGCGTGTATTTTATAAAAACTGCATGACTTCGTTTTTTTTCACTGAAAACGCAACAGTGGCATTCAAACTGCTAAAACGCACCAACATCGCTACATCGAGTTTGTTTATGCTACAAAATAACGAGAGCAAATAATTAGTAAGTGGTAACTGAATTTTAAATGAAATATCAAATTACTATTTGATTAACAATAATGTTTTTTCAGATCTTCTGGAGGATTGCAGTAAAAAGTCAAGGCAATAAAATAACCACTAACACTTCGAACGCCGATTGTTTGATTTTTGTTCATTAAAGTCTTTCACAACTGCATATTTTGAAGTTTGCAAAATGTCTGCAGTAGCAACATTATCTAATCCTACAGCCAATGATTCTGGTACAGGAGGTACTCCCGGAACTGGCGGCAATAATGTCGAGCGCCGTTGTGAGAATGCCGATTGTAATGTCATCAAGCTCGTCTCGATGGTGCCCAAACGTAAAATAACACAATTTGTCACTGAACCAACTGTTATGGAAAAACCGATGCTTATAAATGGCTTCACAACCGTATTTCAAGTAGAGGGCTCTTCAGCAAAATTAAGCGATTTGAAAAATCCCAATCCAAATACAACAGTACAACCTAAAACCATATTTCGCATTGTTCCAAATACACATGCTCACATTGTAAACTATGTTGTTGTCGACGCTGATGGTGATTCGTTGCGTAAAATCAATGAAGGTGACCCGGCAACAATGCGTAAGCTGCTCGAATCGCAGAAAGTAAGCGCTGATCAAATGTTAAAAAAGCTAATGGCTGGACATGGTCCTAGCGTCCCGATTGTGTGTAGTAACGCGCCAACGCCAGCTGGTGTGAATACCATATCTACACCAACACCAACAAATGCACGTGCATTAAACAACTCAAGTGCTGCAAACACACCGGTAACAGCTCAGCTCAGCACTTCTAATATAAATGGGCGTTTAAATAGTTCCACACCAGGTGCTCCTACCTTAGCTAATGCTGTTAATAATACGCCAACGGCAACAACAAAGTCACCCGCTATACAACTGCCACTACGTATGCATCCGAATTTGAAGATAACAGCAGTAGCGAGCAGGGATACAATTGGACAGCTTGTTGAACCGAACCTTTCAACACAATCATCCACACAAAAACCCCAACAACCGCCAGTTCCAGTAGCAGCA
The DNA here is from genome assembly GCA_951509765.1 of Sphenella marginata. Classification (NCBI taxonomy): domain Eukaryota; kingdom Metazoa; phylum Arthropoda; class Insecta; order Diptera; family Tephritidae; genus Sphenella; species Sphenella marginata. The sequence goes on along the minus strand of OX608081.1, from coordinate 66,116,073 downwards.
CCCACATTGCCAATAATTACTCCGGTGCCATTAGCAAATTTGCAAAGTTCACCAGTGGTTGCAGCTACAGCTTTAGCGGCAGTTGGTGTATCAACGCCTGTAGGCGGTGATAAGTATGTGTATTTTACTCGTTTTTTATTCAGAGATTTTTTCTAACATACATCTTCTTTACTATAGAACCCATATTGATAAAATGCAAGCAGAATTGGCAGAGTTACGTCGTACTGTTGCTATGCTTGCCGAAGCAATGCCTATGAATGCTACCGCTCAGAATGTGCTCCAACAATCATCTACCCCGCAACAACAACAACAGCAGCGAACAACCATAGCTGCAAAGCGGCAGCGTTTAAATTAGTTGCACAACATATTTATAAGATTATATGAAATAGCATTAAGTTTTTATTATTATTTATTCTTATGGGCTTATGATAATTCAAGGGAAATTCGTACAAGTGCTGCTGCTACTAAAATAGCTGATATGACTTGTTTGCATAGGGTTATGCGATGTCAATGTCTTGACTACTGCCTCTTTTGCGTAACTCTAGTTTGGGCATTACATAAAGACATAAATTGCGTATGCAAAACCCGATGCATATAGTTAAGAGAAACAATCCAATCCCAATATGATATTTGTAGTTTAAGGCGTTTTCAATTTCACAAACATTAATTTTTATTTGCAATTATTTGCATTTCTTTTACAATTATAGATTATTGCTGAAAAATATCTTCTCTTAAATCTTACATATGTACATACTTAAATATGTATGTCGCTTACGTATTTAAAATCTGTTAAGTTAGATTTAGAATATCTATATTAATGGAAACTACTGTATTATAAACCCGGTTCAGCGAATGTTTTATGAAATTGATACAGCATGGCAGTCACAGATTGTGAACTAAAATTTATTACAGAAAAGAAAAAAATTTAATTTCGAACATGACTTATAATAACAGCTGAGTGTAAACTGCTCCCGTTGTAGCTTTTTTGTTTTCAAAAACAGTACAGATACTAAACAATTAGCAACAACATACATATGTATGTATTTGATGTGTATTTGATTTCTAATATACAGTTAAACAGCAATACATTAAAAAGTCAGCTATATTGTCTTCTTTATCTAGATTTAGCACGTTGGTTACTTTTATTATACAAACTAACTAAAGCATACACAGTGGGTTTTTCTTCTGAATAATTCGAAAAATTTTGCTCTAATTCGGATTTGTTTTTAATCCGTATTGCTTTAGAATTTCAATTTCATGTAATTTCAATTTGATTGTCAAACACCTTTAATTTAAGCAAGTAGGTGTAGAGCATGAAACTAAGTACATAATTTAATGATTTACATGTAACTAACTGCTATTCTTTAAGATCTATACACTTCTGAAACCAATCTTCCGATCTGACTAAATTATTTCACCAAAAGCATCAATCACCCTTATCGCGAGTATTATTTTCACCGGAAACTGTTCACATTTTTTGTTCGCGTTATCGCAGTGGCGAAGAAGTTTTTCGTGTTCGAGAGGAGACCCTCTTATTGCTAACTGTTTATTCTGGCGAAATGAACAACGGAAGATTTATAAATTTATTTTTTTTTAACTTAGAGATTAATGGTTAATCCAGGTTATCCCTCTGCTTGCGTGTTTCCTTCAGTGCTCCGCGATTTTGATCACATGCAGATCTTTATGCTCGTATGCTGATACTTGCCGTCATTGTATGTCTACTTCGAAATGTCAAAAAAAAAAACCATAAATAACATTTTTTGAAATTTAGCTTCGATCTTTTGCAAAAATTCTGCTAGTTGAGATATTGTACAATACTTTTATAATTCATAGAAATTTGTGTTATTTTGAAAGATTTCAAAAGCTTTCCTTATATTACTTAGCAAACTACAGTGAATAGTTTGATGTACATACATATGTTGTATGTATCCAATTGGCCACATCTGCATGTTCGATATTCAATCGCACGAATTTTAAATAAATTTTTATGTTTTATCATAAGTGAAACCAGTGAGGATTCTATTTATTAATTAAATTTGTTTGGGAGTTAAAGGACATTTGTAGAACTAAGCTCTCTTTTTACAACTTCTTAAAATCTGACCATATAGATTTGGCTTATTATTACAGTATTCCTGAAAGTTGGAATACCATTTATCCTTGATTTGGTGTTTAATACAATTTAAAGCCTCATCCCAAGATATGCTAACGTCTACAATGAGCTCGCTATCAAAATCATCCTTTGCTATTTGGTCAGCCCTTATTCTCTTTTATACCCATGTTACTAGGTGTTCATACATTTGCTACATTACTAAAAACACTTTGTTGTATAATTTTATGTATGTATATCGAGTACACGTTGTACACTTTTTCGTCAACAAACTACAAGATACCAAACTATTTGTGAAGATAACTAAATTCGCATAATTGTGCTCCTGTGCGAGCTCTAAAGCCTTTTTTATTGCGTTCAGTTCCCCAAAACTAGAGAAAGCCTTGAAAGGCAGCATGAAACCAAAACTGGTTTGATTCTGCCTCTTCTGCTGAAACGTTACTCTTACTTTAACCAAGTATATTCGTGAAAATTTTCAGATTGGTGGAAGTAACAGGTTTCTTGACAACTTTAAGCCGATTAAAAATAGTTTGGAATTCTTTAAACACATAGTTATAACTGGATTTTGCATTGGGATAGAGATATAAAAGGTCCTTAAATAATTCATAACATACAAGACAGGTATTGGTGTGCTGGCTGTAGCACCAACATTACATTGAGCTTTTTGGAGTTTCAGAGAAATAAGTTTTTAATCTTTCATTTCTTGACAGCCTCTTCACACTTCTTATAAAATTAACTTCCTTTTCCTTCTCCCAAACCTTACATTTGTTTCTATCTGACGCAATATGATCTACACTGCCGCATAAAATACACACCTGTACACATTGATTGGAATAACATCCAACCGCACCATATTTAATACAACGCTTTTTGTGTTTAAATGAATACTGGGTATGACCCAGACGCCCACTAAAAAAAATTCCACTTTAAGTCTTGTATACTCAAAAATAACACAAAATTGGGTATCTCCTTGCCCGAAAAACCTAGCTTAATGGTGATGGTTGGGATAAACTGATTGGCATCATTGTCCTTACGCTTAAAGCGCATAACTGACCTAATTGGAATATCTGAAATTGCATTTTCCTTTATATACTGCTCCGAAAAATGGAGAGGAATACCTTTAATTACACCATAGGATTCTATGGCAGTTCGAGGAATAAAAGCTCTTAAGCCCTTAGACTTCAACTTGTCACATAACATGAAATTGTTTGCGCTAATGACAGTTTTGAAAATAACTTTATACAAAGTTCGTCCGAACTCGGTAATTAAATCTCTTTTAGTCTCAGATTTTTAATTTGATCAAAAAAGGGAAGTGCATTTGTAATTTTATTATTTTATAAGGCCTCACAATTGGATCAACCAAGACAAAAAAATCACCTTTAAAATCAATTGGATAAGTTATGAGATCAATTTCTGTACCAGTGTTGGCTGCCTGTAGCTGCGTTGGCTGCAGCAGCAACGTCCTTACCTACATTGGTTTTTGCACCTGTATTAGTACGTTTTCCACAGCTATTCTGAGAAACTGTACCCATATCTATACTAGAAGGTTCTACAACGCTTGTTTCTGAAACAACACTTTCCTCTTCCATCTGTTGTTGTTGTTGTTAGCAGTGCTTCGCCCTGCCCAAAGGGCCAGAACACTCCTAGATGTCATCGGGCTCTTCTAACGGGAGTCCAAGGAAACGCGCTGTTTCAACAGGGTTGGACCAAAGTGATAGGGGGGTTAGAAGAGTATGTTCCGAAGAACACGTAAAGAGATGTTGCGTGTCGTGGGGGGCCATACCGCATGCAGGGCATGTGTTTGGTATGGTAGGGTTCAGTCTGGACAAATAGGAGTTCAGCCTATTGCAATATCCAGACCGAAGTTGAGCCAGCATGACTCTAGTCTCCCTCGGAAGGACACGTTCTTCCTCAGCAAGAACGGGTGGTTGGGCACCAATAACGGGGTTCACAGGCCGGGATCTGAGGGATCTATCCACCGACTCAGTGTGGAGGTCCTTTAGGGCCCGCCTATGGTCCCGCAGATCAAACGGCAACGAGATGTGATGCCGGATCTCATCATAATGCTTCCGGAGATGCTTCCTTATGTCTCTAGGGGGCGGAGTTTCATCCAATAGCTGTCGATTTGGATGACTGGGACGGTGGCAGTTCAGAAGGAACTGCCTACTTAAAAGTTCCGCATGCTCGCGAACGTTGAGCATTTGAGCCTCCTGGTGGAGGTGAGACTCAGGAGACATAAGCAAACAACCCGTCGCAGTTCTGATGGCGGTGTTTTGGCAGACCTGCAATTTCCTCCAGTTGGTGTCGTGAAAGTTAGGCGACCATATGGGCGCAGCATAATCAATAACCGGTCGGCCAATAGCCTTATAGGTGACCAGCAACGTTTCTTTGTCTTTGCCCCAAGTACTGCCGGCCAGTGACTTGAGGATCTTGTTGCGGCTTTGTACCTTTGAAGCTATTGCGGTGGCATGATTAGCGAAGGTGAGGCTATTGTCGAATGTAACCCCTAGAATTTTGGGGTGGTTGACAGTAGGTAGTGGAACACCATCTACGTGGACATTCAACTCCTGCCCCATCTGCGCAGTCCACGTGGTGAACAACGTCGCCGTAGATCGTTCAGTCTAGTACAAAGTTCGTCTGTCGAAGGTCCTTTGCCCGTGGCCATCACAGTGCAGTCGTCAGCGTACGAAACGATGGAGACCCCCTCTGGTGAGTATCTATTTTGCGTGTCACCGCATTTTGTTTCATTTCAAACAAGGTCTTTTTTAATTCTGACTAAACCTTCACTAGAAATTTCGTAAACGTCAGTAAAATTATTTTATTACATTTTTTTTTGGTGTTTGCTCGACATGTGATAGATCGAATGAAAAGGTAAGTTCATGTCTGAAATATTCGGAGAAATCTAATAAGATCCGTTATTGAATAAGTTCCGTTATTCTTAAGTATTTTCAATGTTCCGCTATTTTCACAAAATCAAGTTTCTCATCAAATTAATTATACACTACTAATTGTTCCATCATTCAATAAGTTCTTTTTTTTTCACAGTTCCATTATTCAGTATGTTTCGCAATTTACACAAATTTTTAATATTTCCTTTTTTCACAGTTCTATTTTTTTCACAAATTTTCAATAATCAATTCACTATTTTCTCTCTACTCTTCAGTTTTATAATTTTTAATTCTTCATAGTTCTGTATTCCTGAACTTTTTGATGTTTCGTTTTCACAAATCAAACATACCAATTTTTTTTACTTTTTCACTGTCCCGTTATTTTCATAAAATCCGTTTTTTTTTTCTTTTCAATTAATTCAAATACTTCAGTTTCCGTTGTAGGGAGCCCAAAAGCTGTCCTTTAGACTGTCTCAAATAAGCATTGAACATCCCGAGCTCACGAAAAGGCGCTCAACATTGCGCGAGTCTGTTTTTGCCGCACAAAATTGGTTGGACCATAGGTCAGCCTTGCACGGCCTTTTCCGCCAATGACACAATCGGAACAGTTTTATTTAAATTAGGTCAATATTTCTCGCTGAGTTAGACGTCAACGAAAGCTGTTCTATTCTATAACAGGATTTGAAGTTTACTGCTAGTTTTATTTATTCGATTAAATTCGAATCGAGCTCCTGAAGGCGGAACCGGAAGCGTTCCATATTTATAGATAACTTTAGGTACTTGAATGCATCCTTTATTAATTTCGTTTTATGATAACTTTTATGTTATATATGTATATTGAAATAAGGTTATGTGTGAAACAACAAAAATATTAATAAAAACTCCTCCGTTAAATACATACAAAATATAATTTTAGTACTTGGTTAATACAGAGAAGTGAGAAGTTTCCTATCCAACACTACTCCCAACTAAAGCTGATGGCTAATTCAGCGGGACGTGTATTAGGTTGCTACTGTGTAAACGGTGACGCTTTTGATATGGTGACATCGATGGGATTTGAATAGGCTGAAGGAAACGCAAGAGCGTATTCTCTTGTGAATTCTTGGGTTATGGAAATTCCCAATAGTAGAATCGCGTAAGTACCTTCAGATTACAAAGGAAGATAGTTCCCACACAAGGAATAAAACTAAGCCAGATGCTATTTCCGCTGCTGTCTCTTACTCTTACTGTATATCTTGCCTAACTATAAAATAAAGTAATGGTGAGAAATAACCGACCAGACTGAGATCTCTAAGATGGATCTGTTTGGTACCAGAACATTTATTACTTCTTATTTTCAGGTTGTTTACTTGCTTTTAATCCAATTACCTGTTTTCAAATATCAAAATATTTTCCCCAAAATCCACTTTCATTACATACAAATCTAATAATCGGTTGGTTTTCCTCCCACTTTTGATTTTACAGGCCGATCGACGGGTCGCAGTCTTACACAAAGGGCGGCGGCGCTCTTGGACCGCCATCTTCTCACTCAGCCGCAGCAGCTGCTGCTGCCGCAGCCGCCGCCCAACAGCAACTGCATCAACAAATGCACCAAATGCATCAGCAGCACCAACAACAGCAGCAGCAGCAGCATCAACATCAACAAGCTGCTCAGCAGCAACAGCAACAACAAGCTGCACAACAGCAACAACAAGCGGCACAACAGCATCAGCAGCAGCAACAACAACAACAGCAGCAGCAGCAACAACAACAAGCTGCTCAACATCATCTCCACCATCATCAGCAGCAGCAGCAACAACAACAACAGAACGCCCGTTCGGCAGCTAGTCCCTTATCCCCACCACGACCTGGTCCTGGCTCGGCGGCCGCCGCCAATACGTATGCTAAATACGCAGAACTCAATGCGGTACGCGAAGCGCCACATCCTTACATCCAACAAAGTTCGTATGGCATTGGCCCGGGCGCACAATACCGCGATAATCCCTACACGCGAATACCTCAAATGGCGCCTGATTTCCAGCGTGCCGCGGCGGCTGTTGCAGCAGCAGCGGCAGCTGGCGGCGGTGGTGGTGGTGCGGGTAATGCACAGGTACCACCAAGTGTTGTGCAAGTGCCAGGCGGCGGTTTGCAACCACCTCCACCAACGAGTATTGGAAGCGCAGCCCACCTTGAAGCTTTGCATTTTGCACATCAGCAGCCACCATCGGGAGGACAACAGGCTGCCGTTAACGCAGCGCACGTGCTTAGCAATGCTAATGCGGCGGGCGGAGGTGGTTCAGGAGGTGCACCCGCACCCCTAAGTGCGAGTTCTGGACCGGGTAATGCCAATTTAATACGTCAGCGCATAATACTGCCAACTCATCCGCACTATCCGAGTGAGTATCTGACGAATGCTAATGTGGTAGCTGTTACGAATGCGAGAAACCAGCAACATCAGCAGCAGCAACAGCAACAACAACAGCATCACCAGCTACAGCAGCAGCACCAGCAACAACAGCTACAGCAGCAACAACAGCATACGCAGCTGGCACAAGCGCCACCCGATCCCGGAGGACAGCCGTACAAAAAGCTCCGTCTAACTGATGTGACGTCGGGCTCCGCCGTAAGCAATACGAATCACCTGCCTCCTAAAGTAGCGAATGCCGCGCAACAGCAACAGCGGCAACCGTCACCAGCTGCCGCACAACAGCAACAACAACTAATGTCCAACAGCGGAGGGCTACGAAACAGCGGCGCATCTCAAATGCTGCCACAGACCGTACCACACTCGCATTTGGCTGTGGTGTCAACCAGCCACGTTATACATTCACAGCCAACTCCAGCAGCGATGCAACAATTAAAAGTTGAGACGCAACCGCCCTTACTACAAAAGGCAGTAACACCGCCCACAAACCGCGCTATGTCCAGTCACGCCGCCAATGGAGGTAATAGCGACAGTAGCGCTAACGCTGGGGTCGGAGGTAGCCTTGGAGCTGTTGGTCTAATAAATGCGGCTGCAAATACATCAACCACGCTGATGACAAGTAACGCAGCATCGGCTCAACCACCACCAACAAAATCTTCATCCTCATCTGAAGGTTATCATCCGCAAGTCGAAGCCATCTCACCCACACTGCCAAGCGATAATGTTGAAGAGCGCGGAAGCGCTGTCACCGAAGATCTGTTAACACAAATACAAAAAGTAGATGCAGAAATACAAAGCGCCGAAAACACAATGGAAACACTGCGCAAAGAAGAGAGGGGCTTAAAAGATAAAGTAGCGTTAAATAAGAAACAACGCGAAATAGAACTGCTTAACACTGAAAATGATGACGCTGTCAAGATGGAGCATACGTGGCGTTTGCAAACGTTGGCGCAACAAATATATGAGGCGAACCGTAAAACGGCCGCCGCGCAACATTCCATACTCAACTCTTGCGGCAAATACACAATTCTGCCACTATACAATCAACCCTTAGATGCGGAACAACTGACAACGCTGTTAAAGCGACATCAGACAACAGTGCGTGTACCGCTGCTAGAGCATATTTGCAAGGTTAAGCAGGAGCGCTGGCAACACAACACTGGCCTAGTGGAGACATATGCACAAATGTCGAGTGAGTGGCAGAGGCGCGTCGAAAAGTCAGAGGGTAGTGCAAAGCGTAAGGCGCGTGAGGCTAAGAATCGCGAATTCTTCGAAAAAGTGTTTACGGAGCTACGTAAACAGCGCGAAGACAAGGAACGCTTTAATCGCGTTGGTTCACGCATTAAGTCTGAGGCAGATTTGGAAGAGATCATGGATGGGTTGCAAGAACAGGCAATGGAGGATAAGAAAATGCGCTCCTATGCTGTCATACCGCCATTAATGTATGATGCGCGTCAACGACGCGTTGTCTATCACAACGAGAATGGGTACATTGAAGATATGGTATCAGTGCATAAAGAGCGCCAAACATTGAATGTGTGGACGGCGGGTGAGAAAGAGATTTTCAAAGAAAAATTCTTACAACATCCAAAAAATTTTGGCGCCATTGCTGCTAGTTTGGATCGCAAATCGGCACAGGATTGCGTACGCTACTACTACCTCAGTAAGAAGACGGAGAACTATAAGCAACTTTTGCGTAAGTCACGTCAACGTACGCGGTCATCACGTAACCCGCAGAAGGCACAACAACAACAAACGCAATGCATAATTGATTCGCTGACAACGGGCGTGACGACGCGTTTGCAGCGTGAACAGCAACAGAAGACTGGTGGTCGATCGGCCGCAGCAGAACGAGAGCGTGCTGAACGCGCAGAGCGTGCGGCGGAGCGTGCTGCAGCGGATGCTGCTAAAGCGGCAGCTAATGCACAATCCGGCAAGTCGACATCCGCAAGCAAAGCAGATGGCACGAGTAATACTAATTCGATGTCAGCAGGAGAGACGACGCCAACGACTGCAACAGATACGACTGAACCTGCAGTGGCGGCCAAAGGCAAAGCGACAGCAGGTGTGTCCACAACAGCGACACAAAAATCTAATAACACGTCCAATAGCAACAACAGCACCACCGCAACAACAACAACTGGCAGCACTAACCCAGTGCCACCAACCACAAAAGCTAACGAAGTTGATAAAGCTCCTGAAAGCTCAACCACCGCAGGCGCCGCTGCTGAACAGAAAACAACAGCGACAAGTTCTGCGACAGATGCCGCACAAAGTGGTACTGCAGCGAAAGCGAAAGCGGAAGAAGAAGAAAAGGCGAATGCAGGAGCCGAGACAACAACCACAACAAGCAATGCCACAAATTCTGATGAAAGTAGTAAAAAGCTTGCAAATGCAACAGTGGTGGCGAATAATATTGAAATGATGGATGTGGATAACAGTACGAAGTTGCTGTTAGACGAAAAGAGTGCCCTAAGTAGTAGTAACAATAATAATAACAGCAGTGGTCATTCATCGACTGTTCCACCATCGGGTGCTATCAATATTAGCGCCACAACAAATGCAGTGACAGCCGTGGGCGGCGTGACGCACCATTTGCCTGGCTCAACACCGAATGGTATCAAAACAATTTATGCGGCCTCAATGGCACAGGCTGTGGCTGCTGCGGCAGCATCCAACAATGAAGATGTGAAAATGATTGGTATGTGCGATAAAGTCGGCACAGCCGCAGCGGCAACGGCACCGGGTAGCGGTATGAATGCAGTGCTGCATGCGGCTGGAAAAGATATTGCTAAATTGAATAGCGGTAATAGTGTGGCCACGCCCACTACCTCAACGACCGCAGGCAATTTTCTTGGGCAGAAACTTAAGGCGGCGCAAGTGGAAGGCATTGGCGCCGGCAATGATGCCAACTCAGATGTTAGGTGAGTACAAAGAGATTTGTAAAAAAAAAAATTTGCTATAAAAGTAGAAAAATTTGAATACAACAAAAACAAAAACTACTTAAAATTAAAAAGGAAAATTTAATAAATATGTATATACATAATACAAACAAATTAAAAGTAAAAAAAAAACATTAAACAAAAAGTTAACTTAAAATATTTGCAAGCTGAACTAAACAAATCATAAAAAAAGAATAAAGAATTTTCCACCAAAGTTTTAGATGACAGATCTAACTAAAAACATTTAATAATTTGTATTTCTCTTACTTCCACACAGTGATCCGAAACGGAAGCGTCTTGATGGTACAATAAACGCTGATGTTTCTACAGTAAACTCCTCCTCCGCAATCACCTCCATCTCCTCCAACACAATTACAACAACCAACAGCAGCAACAACTCTTCCTCCTCCTCCATATTATCAAACTCCATACCAAATTCGCATACGCTAAGTGGTAATCATGTCAAGAACAATAACAACAACAACAACAATAGCAATGCTATAGATATTTTGACTGGCGCTGGCATAACGACCACTACAACAACAACAGGTGCAATAGGAGCAACATTTGTTGGTGTATCGTTGACAACAACAATAACAACAAATAGTGCAGCAACGCCAGCTGCTGTAGCAACAGCACCAACAACAATTACAACGACTGAAGGCAATAATGCCAACGATAGTAAAGGTAAGTTCAGTAAAATTGAAAAAAACAAAAAAAACCACAAACAATATTTATTTACATATTCATTCTCTTCAACGATAAAAATTGATAATTTTCTTATGCTGTCGATGAAGCGAACCAACGAAATGCTGCGAAAGATGAAATGTTGATAAGGCAATTTTTTGTTGTTGTTGTTAATTAAGATAATTGAAAAGTAAAATGTCTACTAATACCAAGCGGCGTTAATAAATGAAAATGCAATGGTAAACGCTTTAAAACGATGAAAGTGTTTGCGGGTAAAAAATCGCATTAGCCGAAAGTGCATTTTTAATAAGGAAGAAAAGGCCAATAAGAACGAAGATTCGTTAAATGTAAATCGCGCTTATTGGTTTAAGGAATGCACCAACAGAATCATGGAAAGCCGAATTTTTGCAAAGCCTGCCTAGTAAAAACTCACGTACAGTAATTCCTCCATAAGCCCAGCCATTTAATTCACAGCATAGCAGAAATGACTCAAAATAGATTAAATAAAATAAATAGATTTTACGTATAGCATATTTTTAGGCGCAAGTAGAAATATTACCATACAGTCCAAGCATCTAACACGCTAAAGTCAAGAATATGTTTCTTAGGCCCGGTTTTTCAGTCATTGGTTAAGCTCAGTTTAAACTAAGTTTGCCTAATCTCGGCATAAATTTAAACTCCAGTTAAACTGCAAAGCGGTTTTTCAGTGAGAGTTTAAGGCCGCTTTTTTGATCTGCTTTTTATACGGCAACATTGGTTTTTTTTATCTAGATCGGCAACAGATAACATTCGTTTACATATTTAACGCAATTGCTAAATGAAAAATCGGTGTGAACAAAGATAAAGATAACCCGTGTACAAGTTAAATAAAATATATAAATATAAATAAATTTAAAATGTCCAGAAGCAAGAATTTCTCACCAAATACGTCACAATTAAAACAATCAACTATGCAAACAGCTGACAAGTTAACTAGAGTTTAACCCTGGCAGATTGGCCGCGTAAACTCCGTTTAAACTTCGTTCAAAGTTGACTGAAAAACTGCATAACAAGTTTAAGCTTAGTTTAACTGACAAATTGAGTTAAACTTGCACTGAAAAACCGGGCCTTAGCAATGCTTTTTTATACCCAGCGTACCTTATACTGGATAAGGGTATAATCGGATGATAACCACGCCCCCTTTTTCGATACCGAAATTTTCGAAAATCACATAAATTGACATAACTTGCGTAAAAACTGAGATATTTCCATGAAATTTTGCGAACAGGTTACTTTCTGGCCAAGGTAGGCTGCTGTTGAAAATTGTCGCAATCGAATTATAACCACGCCCCCTTTTTTGATACTGAAAATTTCAAAAATCACATAAATTAACATAACTTCAGTAAAGATTAAGGTATTGGCATGCAATTTGTTATGCAGGCTACTTTTTGGCCAAGGTAAGCTGCTGTTGAAAATTGTCGAAATCGGATGATAACCACGCCCCCTTTTTCGATATCGAAAATTTCGAAAATCAAGGCAGGTTGGTGTTTAAAATGGGCGAAATCGGATGATAACCACGCCCCTTTTTTAATATATAGAAAATTTCAAATAAGATTCTAGGGCATATATCATTGACTTCCTTACTTGTTTTACTTAGGTTTTGGTAGAACTAAGCTGGTTCAATCGCAATTGGCATTTAAGCACAAATTACCTATAAACTAAGTAGTTTCCTCGATTATTTTTAGGCGCAAGCATACGTAAGCATTTTTGTATTTCATAGAAGGATTCGTTTCTGTTCGGGTCACTTACATATGTCACTTTCTCAAACATTTGCATCATAAATTGAATAGGTAATATCTTCTATACTTTTTCGGTGACTTAACAACTTTTCGCTGCTAAGCAAAATTTCCAAATATTAAAAAAAAAAAACGTGTTGCTAACATCAAGCCAAAAACTTTTGACCGTTTGGCGACTCTATGGCAACTTTAAGTAGGCTTTACTGTAATATGTATGCTGGTACTGCTGTATCTCTTTCTTGATTTTAAACGGCAAGCTTAAACGAAATTTTTAATTAAATTGACACTTTTCGTTGATAGACAACAGACTCCGTCCTCCATCCACCTCATCCGAATTCCACAGTTACACTGTTGGTGCACTTTATTGATGCTAATGGCTTTTTTTTATTCTTTGTTGCGTTGTCGTGTATTTCTCTCTTCTCTGTGGCTGTGTACTCATATGTGGTTTGCGTTGTAAAAGAGAATTTATTCTCTTTATGCATATCCTTAATGTAGAATAATGAAAAGCTTTAAGTTCATTTACTTCCAGTTTAGCTTAAGTGGTCAGCAGTCGTTACGCAATTGAACAATTCGAATTAAACATTTTAAATATGTGGTAATGCCGTACCAATGTTTCCACATTTTCAATTTGCAGGACATTTTAAGATTTAAGAGACCACTTCTTTATCATGTCACGAAACACAATTCCCTATACCTATCACTACCATTGAACCAATATTTCCATAGTTACAGAGTATTATCACTTCATTATGCGTCGTCGTAGAAATCTCTTAGTGGAGCCTGACTGTAGTTTTTGGATGGGTAAGAGGTCTCTCTATCTATTGGGTGTCAATAGCGGTTAGTAGAATAGCTCTTCGCAGATTGCTATTAAACTATGTACAAATTTTTTTTTGGCTATTACTGGCTGCACATTTTTCTTCTATTGCTCGATAGGTTGAAAGTATAATATAGCCTCGCATTGTTGTATTACAAAAACAATTCTTTCTCAGTGGTTCATTAAACCATGAATTGCTATAACTTTAAATTTCGTATGCGATTTACATATTTCTCATTAATTAATAATTAACTAATAAATATTACAGATATACATAGATATGTATATACATAGTGCATTTATTGCTTTCCTTTTCGCCACTTCTTTTATTCATTCATTTTCTTTCCTTTGTCCCATGAAGCACCACTTCCGCCTGTTTGTATGCAACGCCGCCACAAACCATTGCTTCTTTTTATTGCATACTTTTTTTCGCATGCTTTCTTTTGTGCGTGAACGGGTAACTGATAGGGCTAATATTTGCGCTCCCGCTTTTCTGCAGTTTTTTTTTGTTTTAAATATTGCTTTTCTTATTTTATTTTGATTTAAACAATCGAATCCTTGTCCGAATTCATTTATTATTGAATATCCTTGAAATGGTTTGGCTGCTGCAAGCCCAGTTGTTATATTCGTTGATTTTTTTTTGTAGTTTCCCAGCAGTCGAGATACCTCACTTGCAAAATATGTTCTTAGTCGTAGTAGTAGTAAGATGAATTCATTATTCATATGTGTCCAAGCGATTTGGCAAGGTTTCACAACTGTTGACAATATGCTTCAGAGCTACTTAAAAATAGTTCTAAAATGGCCAACTTTATATACGAGAAAAGACATATGTACAGGGTTCCCAGTGTTGGGCTGACTTGAAAGTTTTCCTGTATTGTGAGACTGGGGTGAAGGCATCTGTCTCATAATGCATTGCTCGAGCTTTTTGTGTGCTACCAATTTCGTTTGCCTTCGTGGATTGCACTGCTTCCATTAGCACAAGAGACACTTCACAAACGTGTTAGTATTAAGGCAACAGCTGTCTCTAAGCATTTTCCTATTTCCATTTTGATAACTCTTTTCCAAAGGTTTAAATTTTGAACTATTTAGTAGAATACTCCGATTTCTTAATAACCAGTACCAGTTGCAAACTAGTTTGGTATTCCGCTGCTGGGTGCATTTTGTTCTCCTGCATGTGTGTGCATGTTTCTGACATGCATCACCTGCAACAAGCTACATACATATGTATGTACATACATACAACGCTCGGTTCACGCATCAATTGTCCGAAGGCACTTGCTTGCATTTATGCATTTTCTCCATTAGCATACATTCACAGCTGTACGAACGCATGGCTCTCGTATGTGCGTATGTATGTGCTGTGTTGCTGGATCTCGAAAAAATGTGGAAAAAATATGTTAAGGTACAAAAAATTCAGTTGACATAGAAACGTTTTACCATGCTGTGCACTCATGCACAACTCAAGCCCCCTTCTGTCCGGCAAGTTCACACACATGTATGTATGTGTATGCCCGTTACAACAAGCAATTAACTCACTTTCCGCTTTTACAGCAACATTTTGTCATTTTTTTTTTTTTTTAATTCTCGAGCAAGTTCTCCCTTCTGCAAAATCCCGCATACGACGTGCTCTACCGCTCAGCAATACCAACCTGGCACACCGGAAACGGTAAATTTAAAATGCCTCTTTAAATGAAAAAAAGATATGCATACGTAAATATATATATGTAATCCCGTTGCAAAAGTGAGGGCGCCGACAGGTCAGTTTAAAGAAACGTTTCATACGCAAAATGACGTTTCCTCATGTTATTTGCACTTTTTTAAAACAAAAAAATTATTGCGCATCCCGATAGAAATATTTCAATTAACTGGTTTTTGACTACAGTGAGATTAAATAAAAATTCAATAAAAAATAAAAATTAGCAATTAAAAAAAATATTTAAAAAAAATCTAAAATGTTAAAAACAATTTCCCACTAGTAAAACTTAAATTCTGTCGATTGTCGACTTTGTTTGTGATCGGAAAAATTTGCTTGCACCTTTTAAGCATTTCAGTTATTTTTTGGAGAACTGCAAATGTAGTTCTTAACAATTTTTAGTTTATGCGTTATATATCCGAGCTGTTAAATCTAGAAACGTCAAATCTTACGCGCCAAATAATGATGGTTATCGCTTTGTACGTAACAAATTTGGTTGAGATATAATAAGTTTTGCTAAAGTTATCGTGTGAACCATGGTACAACTAACAGGTCGTAGCAACTCGACAAACACACATACATTTTATTTTGTTTTTGTAATGAGTGAAATGGCACGACCTGTTAGTAGAACCAAGATGCGATCGGACGCATAGTCGTACACTAGATTTTTATACCCAGCGGTACTAGTACTAGTACAAGGGTATTATAATTTTGTCCACATAACGGTACTATTTAACTGCGCAAAATAATCGAGTTAGATATAGAGTTCCAGGTATGAAAGTTCATTAGAGTTCCAGGTATGAAAGTTCTTAGGTTGAAAAGAGGAATTGATCAAGGCATGTCCGTCCATGTACACGATAACTTGAGTAAAAATTGATATTTGCATGAAATTTGGCATACAGGTTACTTTCTGGGCAGGTTGGTGTTTAAAATGGGCGAAATCGGATGATAACCACGCCCCCTTTTTCTGAAAACTAACGCTGGGTATGTAATGTTCGGTTCACCCGAACTTAGACTTCCTTACTTGTTAAATTTGTTTTTGATAAGCTGAAACTCGTAGCACGTATTCAATTTTATTTTTCAGTTCTAAGTGTTTTATAATTTTAGAATATTTTTAAATTTTTTGTTTTAGATGAAAACATCGGTTCTACACTTCGTCAAATATTTGATGAAAGCAAATCAAAATTTGAAAATAATGTTTTTGGACTCTGAATTATTTTACTATACCGGAATTGTTTTGTTTTTTTTTTATTAAAATCTTGTAATGAAAAATTCAGTTTTGGGCAGCGCTCATTAAAAATGCATTCAATTGCTCCCCGCCTTCAGCTGTTTTTGTCATGTGGCATTTTAGGCACTTTGAAATATATTTTGCCACATACATGCACACATAGTTATAAATGTTTTTTTACTACGTTCTCATATTTGTATCCAATTTTTATCTATGTATTTTTACTTGCCTCATTCATAATTCATTAAATGATTTCTTTGTGTAGCCACAAACTCCCCCGCAATTGAATTTCCAATATTTACTTTTCGTTTGCTATCTCTCTCGTACGCTTTTAGTGTTTTTTAATTGATGTTAATGAGTTTTTAATAACATTTTGTGCTTACATACAAATTTTGCTGACACCAAGTGCAAATGTTAACTTTTTTTTTCATTCTAATTTTAAATTTCTAAATTGCATTTTTTATCAAATACATATTTTTTTGGGGCAATTATGCAGCCACCTTTGAGTTGGTTAATTAAAATTGTTAAATTAAATTGTTTTTTATTGATTTTTAAATATGAAATTTATATTACTTTTGCATGAATTTTTGTATGTTTAACTTTTTATAATTAATTTAAAAATGTTGCATATCAAGCAGGTATTTTCAAATTTTTTTTAACCCATTATATTTGTTTCTTATTAATAATAATTTAATAAAACAATTTAAAATATTTTGTTTTTAAATTTAGGAATAAATGTTGAATCTTTAGTACGTAAACTTGTTACAGCTTGGTGAAGTTTACTAATCAGAAAAATTATTGCTGGTTATTCACAACAATACATACATATGTAAGTATATGATGGAGTTCTCTTTTCAAATACCGAGCTCTCCTTTGTAAAACTTACCCATTTTGCGTTCAACCTTAAGTTTTTATATGCTAACCTAGAATTTGTCGTTCTTATTCAATGAACGGGCAATGCTTGTTCACATTCGGGTGGTTTTTGTTTAAATCGGTCGAGCTATTCTAAATAAATGTAGGTGGTACCGACTCCTTCTGCCGAAAATTTAAATGAGTACAGGGCGATATCGGAGCAACACTAAAAAAACTCTCAACGGTATTTTAATGAAGCCTGTTTTAGAATCAAAAACTGCAATATTTGCCAATGTTAACAAAATCGAAAAAGCCAACCAAAAAATTGTTTTAAATTGAAAATCAACGTAATGATTGTCCTAAAGATACTCATTCGCTCCAAAGTAGCGCGAAATTCCCCATTTACAATTTTGTGTATTAACTAAATGTATTACTTTTATTAGCGGCGTACTTCTGGGCATTCAGGTTCACCAACGCTTAACTGCTAGGCCTGTATGTAGTGTATCCTTGCCACGTAATTTTATATGCAACGAATTCACGGCGGGACATTTTTCATTTAACTGCTCAATTATCCTCAATGAGCGGATATAACTTTTTAATGCCATAATTTATGCAACAGTTTTTTGTACGTTTTGTTTCCTAGTCGCTTGGATTGAGTGGGGCCATGTAAGGATTTGTAATCCTGTACAGCGCCGTTTTCGTTTTCTTACTTTGGGGTGTTATATTTGAAACCCGAAATCCTTAAAAAACATACTTTGTAGAATGAGCTCAAATCTGGTCGATCAATAAATAAGTGCTTTAGTTTTTTCACATATACATAGGTCGCCAGATCGCTACTGTTTCTCCCGGAATTTTGCTAATAGAATTTATGAAAACTATGTCACTAGCATCTTCAACTTCTCGGACTCATATTTTTCGTTCTCACAAATTTTTGCCGAAATAGGCGTAGCTTTTTACGAATATTATCGCCACCCTGTTCTAGATTTTTTGGCCTCGTTTTCATTGCTTTATCACCCTTGCAACCTCTAAGTTTCTCATAACATTCATTTAATTCCAGCCAACCTCGTGTTAGGTTTTTGTTTGTCCCTTTTCAATGTTTCC
The DNA here is from genome assembly GCA_951509765.1 of Sphenella marginata. Classification (NCBI taxonomy): domain Eukaryota; kingdom Metazoa; phylum Arthropoda; class Insecta; order Diptera; family Tephritidae; genus Sphenella; species Sphenella marginata. The sequence continues at coordinate 66,097,582 of OX608081.1, read as the reverse complement.
TTTCCTTCCATCCTTCGTGCGTTAATTAGTGTATATTAAATTAAAATTTCATAGTAAATGTTGAAGTGCACTTGCGGCACTTTACTGCGGTTGACTTTTGGTTTGTTCACCCACCACATTCTAACTGTCCACAAATTTGATCTGCTGTGGTTTAGCTATATTTTTTACTTGTTTTTGTTTCATAGCTTAGTTTTGTCCTATGCATTTATTAGTGTTTGCTTATGGCAAATAAGTCCGTAATTAATTTCAAATAGTATTTTTGTTTTCTATGTAGTCATCATTCTTCTAACAATATTCTAGAAAATTTTGGTCTCTACATAAGACGAAAGTTGAATAAAACTAGTAGTGCAAGAAAATTAAATTTATACAAAATTAATTCAAAGAAATCAATTAAAATAATTTAACAACTAAATTGAATTAAGTAAAATGAGTTTGGTGTGTGTGATTAATGAATTTATCGTACATGCCAACTAAGCTAAATTTGTTTAATTGAATAATCCGAGTCTAAACACTATTGATAGGTTGCGCATAACTGACACTTTAATTAATTCATTCATTATTCGAAAAACAGTATCACCAAAACCTTATTAATCGGAAAATTTAAATTATCCTTTGTTACACTGAAAAATACCTGGATGCGGCTGTTTCTTTGGTAGTTCTCTTTAAGTACAACAAGAATTTAAACAAGACAGTTTTCAAAGCTCTCACTCATAAGCCAGTAACTGAGTTGGGCCTTTCAAACTACATATATGCATAATGAGTATTGCTATTAGAAGATATTGGTGTCAAAGTGTCCAGCTTCTCATCTTAAGTGTCTGCACCAAAGCCGCTTGTTAGAATAATTAACAACTAAGCTTTGATGCCCTGTGACGCCCGATGCCATTTTATGAGTTTTATATTCTATTTCACGTTTGGTTTTACTTTGCAAACAGAAGAACTGTTAAACAGCGGCACCTAGCTAATGATTCTTTCCAAACTATTTTTCACGGGTTTATTCGGTCTTCATTTTTACACTAACAATCTTGTTATAAACCATCTCATGTAATATGAAATCTAATACTCTATTAAATTTTGCTTTTGTGAGCCGAAAATGAAACCATTTTTTGTTTTCATAATTTTCCAGTTTTATTTTTATTTTATAAACTAATTTGTGTTTTATTACATTGTGCTAGATTTAATTCTTGACTATTATTAAATTCGTGTGTTTCATGTACTGCTCAGCACTGATATTTTTGTGTTAAATTTTCACTTTTAATTATTTTTCTTGCGTTTGATACAGATTTCTGGTTTTGTTAAGCTTATAAACTAAATTAACACTTATTTTTTTTTTTAACTTTGAAACTTACGATTTGAAATCTTTTTATTTTTGGAACACTTTGCACTGCACTGTGCTCTTTTAGTTTACTTAATCTTAACCTATTTTTTTGCTCTCCTCACACTAATCCACTTTCTTTTCGGACGATTTTTCACGCTTGCTTTCGCCACCACCATTCTCACGTTTATTGGCGGCATCTGCTGCTGCAGCCGCCTCCTCCTCTGCATGACACATTTTCCGATGTTTGTGCACAAAGTAATAACTAGGGAATTTGCTGCCACAAGTTTTGCATGGATAATATTGCACATTCATGTCTAGCGGACGCACTTCACGACGCAGCAGCTCGTTTGCGCCCTGCTTGCTTGTCGCAATGGGCAGTGTGTGGTTTGCGGCGCTGGCGCGTGTTAAATTATAACTACCATTTGCAACTGACTGTGCTGACTTTGTTGCACCCGTTGGTTTCTCATCACCATCCGCTGTGCCACTGCTGCCTAGATTAGCTGCCGCCGCCGCCGCTGCTGCTGCACAATTAAGACTCAGCGGATTTAGATGGCGCTTGGCATGTTTCTGATAGCAATATTGTGATTTAAAAGTATGCTTGCAATAGACGCAAACGTAAATTTCATTGTTGGTGCTCTTGCTGTGCTTACCGGCACCACCAGCGGCGGAACCACTACCGCCGCCTCCGCCTCCACCACCTCCACTAGACTCACTATTTTCCGATTCTTCATTAGCTGTAACAAGCTGACGCTGCTGACTAATCGCTTTTGCCATTTGTTGGTGAAATGATAGTGAAACGCTTTGCTGTGTGCGCTCTGGCATAACAGCGTAATCTTCTGGCTTGTGTCCATAAGCTGTATTTAAAATGCGTCTGAAACGCACTGGACCATCACAGCTTGCGACATCTATGATCACCTTAGAGCTTTCATTATTATCTAGTTGCGAAGCGGGTATAGGCGCTTTCGCGATTTGTAAACCAGAAATGCGTGAGCTACCAGATTTATGATGCATGCGTGCATGCTTGCGACGTTCGCGCTTACTTGAAGTATTAGTTGGGTTGGCGCTGCCGGTTTGTGTCTTCTGACGCTCTGCACGCTCAACTTCCTTATCACGTGCGGCACGCGCTTTTTCAAATGGTACGGGCGGCTCGGCTATAGTGACAACAATTTTGCGATCGGCACTGCTTTGTGCCTGCTGCTGCTTACAGCTTAGCGCCTCACCTTCTTTATCACGTTGCGATGAATGTGATGTTACCGAGATGGCGCAGTCTATATCGCCATCAACATCAGAGTCTGTGTTATTATCGATAAATACTTCGACATCTTCGTCATCTTCATCAGCTGCAACGTGCGCATTACGTGCTGCTGAGGGTGCGCGTTCAATTTCAATATCAATACTGCTTGGCGGGCGTGCTTCTGTGATGCCAACACAGCGATTGTGTGTGACCAATGCGACACCAGCGCCGTATGCTTGCTGCAATTGTTTCAAGGCGTCATTAGTGTTGGGCGGTGTTGAAATAGCTGCTTGTGGCAGCTGTAACTGTTGCGTTGATGGAAGCGGTAAAAAACCAAAGTTGGGCAGTGTAGCTTTACTTGGTATGGGACGTATTATTTTTGAACTTGAATTAGCTGTGACGCTAAGTGGACCATTGCCAGCCAGATACCCTTCGGTTTGAGCACGCGCCAAGAAAGACCTGAGTGAGATTAAGAAAAAGTGTTTGCATATTCTTTAGAACTGTTTTGTTTTTAAATTTTAATTTTTAACAAAATGACGCGCTGCATCAAGCAAATTAACTTACCGACAAATTTCCAATGCACGCGGCATATGTAGCACATGCGTCGCCAACAGCACTGCAAATATATTTTCAACATTTAACTCCAAGTAGCCAGTGTACATGTAGGTGAGTAGTGGCGCAAATTGTTCCGCGGTCACATTACTCAAATACAAAATCAGCGCATTATCGGTGCCAATCATTGCAGCGTTGTCATCTAGGCGTATCGCTGAGCGCAAATAACCGCTATGCATACCCAGCACAATGCTGTGTGCAACGAAACGTACACTTGCTGGTCCGGCTGGGCCAACTTCTAGCACCACATCTGGTGGCGTTGACATAACGCTGGATGCTACAGAGCCCGCAGCTGCCACAACAGTTGGTAGCACTGCGGTTTCTGTATTATTGGCCGTTGTGGCAGCATCGCTGCTATTACCACTACCCGTGGTACCGCCGTTACTATTTCCGTTATTCGCTGAACCGCCTCCACTACCGCCAGTGGTGCCTGTCAGCCAATTAGTGAACATTTTTGTTGCTCACGTGCAACAATAAGCACACTTATCCTTTGTGTGCGCGCTAGTTCTTTAAAGTAGATACAAGAACAGACAAAATTCACAAATTGAGCGCCAATTAAAATTTAATATCTTCTTTATTCTATGTACAATTTTAATTGTCCAATTAGTTTTCAGTCAAATGCGCTTGTTTTGTGGTATTATCTTCGTTGTGATTCTCTCTAATTTGTACCGCACGCGTTCGAAATTCGTTTTGAACTGATTTATGACCGTAATTGCGCGCGGTTATTTATAGCGCCACGAGTGAGGCATACATTCAGGCGCACAAACATTCGACTTCCTTACTACTACCAGCCAATTGTATGGTTCATCATCATAACTACCATCAAGCAGCAGCAAGTAGCAGCAACATTCAGTTGCATAGCCTCGGCCACCGACATTCGTGCTGTTTGTCGTCCTTTCACATCACAGCCGATTTATGTGTGTGTGTGTGTACTTGACATGTACGCATATTTTACTGCTTTAATTGGTGTCCCTTTTGGCTTTCAAAATGCAAACGTATACAGGCACCGCCTGCGCCTCCGCCCGAAATTTCATTCCCAACAGTCCACATTTGCGTGAGTGTAAATTTTCATATTTTCTACCAATTTGTAGGATTAACTATAGTCTGTATTTGTATGGCCGCTTGTGTGTGCGGTTTTGAATGTTTGCTGGCGAGTAATATGCAATATTTTCCGATGTAAACAGAGAATAAATGTGAGCACTGAGAGCTATGACCATGGCGGTGAGTGGAAAAGTTGTTCTCAACAGACGTGAAATTTGAGTTTTTGTTTTGGCAGAAAATTAATTCTCTGAGAAAAATAACAATGCAGTTAACGAATGAATTGGTTCAAAAAGTGAAATTGGTGACGACTAACGGGACACAAACTCATTTTATGACTAAAACAAAAATTCCGACACCCTAATACTGAATTTCACATTTCAACAAACTCAAATCAGTTTTGTGAAAGAAACCGAAAATGAGCTATGAAGTAGAAGTGCTCATCTGGCCAGATGCTAACCTAGAAGTGCCTTTCCCACGTATTAAGCTCTGAAATAGATTGGTGTTACCCACACATAACGGTACTTTAATTTATGCACTGGGTCATCTTAGTCTTCTTGCTTGAAAAGCTTTCTAGTTTGACCACAAATCGAAACCGTGGTAGACGAAACTTTTCAGCTCATTGAACTCCCGTATTTGTTTACGGGACGTAATAAAAAAATGTTTTTTTTTAAGTTATAAAAAAATTTCCTTTTTAAGTTATAAAATAAATTAAAGAATATAAAAAAATATGTTAAAAATTAGGAAAACTTTAAAAAATGTAAAAGCTAAGAAAGGAATTTTTAAAGTGAAAAAACAAAAAAATTTAAAAATTGAGAAAGAAAATAGTTTTTGAAACCTTTGAAAATAAAAAAAATCGCATTCAACTTACAAAAGAAAAATAAAAGTACATATCTACATACATATATACATATGTATGTTAAAAATTAGTATAAATAAAAAAAAATATATATATGAATAAAAAAAGTTCAACAGCAAAAGTAAAAAGAATTTGCATTTTGGTTTTGAGTTTGAAAAAAAAATTTAAGAAAACTTACAATAACAAGAAAAGACTGAAAAAGTATAATATAAAAATATTAAGAACCTCAACTCAATGGCAATTACTTACAGAGTTATAGGCGCAATAGGGCTTCTACGAGTAGGTAAAAAAGTTGTACCCAAGAACTTTGAGTGGAGACAAATTAAAAAAAACTAACATGCAAAAATGTATATATGTATGTATGTAAATATAAAAACACAATTAAAAATTTATTGAAAATTAGAAAAGAAATTTACAAATACTTTAAGTCTAAAAACCTCAGCTTGAAAGTTTTGAAAGCTCAACATACAAAAAAAAAAAAAAAATTGATAACAATCAAAATTAGAATATTAATGGAAGATGAAAATTTAAAAAAGAGGTGAATAAATTTATAGAAAGCAAAAAGTGAACAAAATTTATATTTCTTAGAGAGAAACTCTCTTGTGATATAAAGATACGCAGCATAAAGACCACTCATAGTAAAATATAAAAATGTTGCCCAACCTAACATTTGTAGTTATATTCCTCACTTCAATACTCTCTCCAGCATCGGCTCTTGTTAAACATTCGGCTGCTAGAATTCTCTATAGCACTTTTCGGCAATATACACTCCTGCTCTTGCTCTCTCTCGATACTCAAGCAACAAATACTTTTCTCACTCAACCCTCAAGCGCTCAGTCCTACGCATCATACCGCCCCTTCCCGTCCCGATAGCTGCAGTGTTAGCTTGTTTACTTTTAATTGCCTTAAATAACTGCATCACTTTAATCCAATTTGCATACAAATCATTCAACTGCATGCTCCATCTGTGTGTGTGTTTGTATGTACATATCTGTTGAATTGCAGTTTCACCCGCAATTATTTGCGTTAATAAAATTGATAGGCATATATTTAATTTTTTTTTTTGGAAAGTATTGGACAGTCGCGTGCATTAGCAGTTAGTCAGTTACTTTCTTTTCTTTGTGTTAAGCGTGGCGCATTTTACATACATATTTTTTCTGCCCAGTAACTCACGCTCTTGTTGCTGTTGCTGCTTGTTATTTCTTACACTCAATTGTCTTGTCTGCGCTCGCAGCGTCCCCTCTTATATGGCCAATTAACGTGAGCGCGCGTTATTGTTCTTACTTTTTTTTTTCTACTGCGCGTGTTAAACGCCTTAACTTATGCTACGTTATAACAACGGCGCAGTGGAGTTGCTGGGTTGCTGCTGTAGCGTGCATGCTGTCGCGTCTTGTTTGCTCATCGCTATACGTTGGGCGATGTGATGTGGGGGGTGCAGCTTTTGTGTTGAGTTGTTAAAAAACATTTTTTACTGTTGCTTTTGTTAGTTTGATTTTTGTTTTTTATGTATCTTTTTTTTGGTTGGTGGACTGGAGTGGATGATGTTATTGACAGCATTTGCTTTTCAATTGCCTTAATTGATTTGTTGTACGCTCATTTTGCTTGCGCTATCAAAAATTGTACTCGTTGTCAAATATGCATATTTGTTGTTGTGTCATTTTTGGGGATTTTGTTTGCTTGTGTGGTTGGCTTTAATGCATTTTTTGTTTCTTATTATAGGATTGCGCTTTCACATATATTTCTTAGCTTGACATTTTTAGTCCTCTAACCACTTGAGGTTTTCTTCTTCTCTAAGCCAATTGCTAGTTTTTTTATTTTTAAAAGCATTTTTACTTTTTTTCGTTCTTGTAATCCTTTCCTTTTGCCTTTTCACCTCCAATTTCTTGTCACTTTTCATGTTCGATTTATATCGACTTGCGTTGATTTTAATTACACTTTGCTGTGGCTTGAGGTTTCATTTGAACACATGCTCTATAGTTCTTTTCTTTATTTGTATTTATTCTTGTTTGTTTTGCGTTTTAACCACTGCTGGCTTCTTGATTTTGTTAACAGTTAGACATGCGTGTGGATATCGTACACTTCTTATATGCTATTTTTGTAAATTAGTAAGCGGTTTTACATGTCTTTTTGACAGCTCAAATAATCTTATCGCTTGAGTTATCTTAGATCGTATTCAATTGAATTGGTAACCAATTTTCGTGTTTCAATGAATGGAGTGAAGCGAAGAATGTGCAGAGTTTGGTTGGAATTAGAGGTGTCAAAATTTCGATAGTTAAAATTTTCAATATTCGATCCTTTAGTAGAATAATCGATTTTCTTTAGCAAGTTCTCTGAATATACCATATTTCAAATTGCCCGATGTTTTCATACCTCGTTTGACCAAATAGTGAGCAAATTTTTTATTTGGTGATGTAATATTTAACAAGATCCGATTGAATTTTGATAAATGAAGACGTAGTGGAAGAAGGGGCTATGTCGCAAAACCACTCAAACTCTATTTCTTGCATTGGTGGATAGTCTTTATGCATATGAAGATTTCTGGCTTATCAGATAACCGCTATCATGAAAATTTAAGAAAATAAATCATGGATGAAGGGGCTATGTACACAAGTTTTCAATACGAATTGTGGAAGAAGGTGCTATGTAACATGTTTATGTGTAAATTTATGTGTTTTATTTCTCCCCTGATATGAAAATATACAACGTCTTACACTTATTTACATAATTTTCATGCAACTTCATTTTAACAGTTTTGATAGAACTTCAAATTTTTTTTGCTAAACTTTAAAGTCGATTTTCTCGTTTCACTCAAAGTGCGACATAGCCCCTTCTTCCACTAACGTCTTCAAATGTGTGTAGTATTTTTTGATGTTATTTTCGGAATATGTCCCATACAACCTTTCCTATACATGCAAATGTTGGTGCCAGACATTATTTAAGGTGTTACTGATTTATTACATACATACATATATATTACATAGTTTTAACAACAACAAAAATGTAAATTGTGCGAATTTTTTGCTGAATTGTTAATTAAAAACTTGTCAATCAACTGACGTCCATAGTCAGCTTTATGCAGCTATGCGGTTTAATTACTTATCGCTATCAATCGGCTTCAATTAAATCGATTATAAATCAAATTCAATCAAATAATCATTCGTTTTTTCGCTCAGGCATTCACAAATATGTGCGTTTTGTCAAGCCTACCTTTTGGCGCAGTAATTAGAGAAATTTAGTAGTCAGCAGAAAAACACAATTGGCTGTTTGTACTGTTTACTGGTTATTACTGTCAGAGGTGTTATTAAAAAAATTTCAATTTATGTGACGATATCTGTAAAAAAGCTTACACTACAGTACTATCAGCAAAAGTAAAGCATAGAATTGAATACAATTTCAAGCGCTGTATTGCTAAATGTCTAACTTAAAATATTTTTAAAACTAAAAAAGAAATTTATTTTTAGCAGAAATAAATTAGCCGACTCTGGTTATATACATACATATCTACTCATATGGAGATATGCTTCTTTTGTCTGGTGTAAAAACTCAAAAATCAAAACTCCATTAACACTTTCATGCAATAAAAAAATTGTATTGCCAAAAAAAAAAAATACGTTCGCATCGCATTTGGCTGGCAGTTGCCGCACAGGAAAAACGATTTCCAATTAAATTCGCCTGACACTCCCTTCGCTTGCTATTTATCTAGCACTGCTTTTATTTTGTTTTTCATGCTCCCACTTTTCGCTGTCTCCATTGGTGCTTTTACTCTGCTATTTGCTTGTCCTACGTGCGCTACGTCAGTCTGATATTTTCAATATATTTTTTTATGTTGTTGCTGTTGTCTTTTTATTTAATTCAATTTCAATCATGTGTAAAAATTAATTAAAATGGCAAATATTCGTAAATTATAAATTGCACACAAATTTTAATATTTTACAATTGCCATGCGCTCGCGTTGTGCTCACGGCTAGGAAGCGGTGGGAGTGTGTGTCCTTTGGTTTGCTATCCGCAACACTCAAGCAAATTGTTATGCGCCACCCTTTTTTTTATTATATCGCTTACAACCATTTTCAATAAATAATTAGCGCGCATACAAAATGCCAAAAAAGAACAATATTCATGTAGAGATACAGTTTACTATATACATACATATGTACGAACGAGTATGTATGTATTATATGTGAGAGCAGCAGTGAGGTGACAGACTGGAACTGAGTTTGGCTGCATGCGCGCGATTGCAGTTACACCATTCGATGGCATGAGTGCATACGTTTCACATCCATGCTTGGTCAGCATTCATATGTAGGTTTGGCTGCCTCCTTCCTTGCTCTCCTTATTGTTTTTTATTGTTGGTTGGCACCAACGTGTGGCATATGGGGTCACTTCGCCTCGTATGCCATATTTAATCCTTTCATTTTAGTGATGTGACATTTAACATTGCGCCCCAATCAGCTGTCTCCTGCCCTCAGTTTTTAGCCATGCAACAAGCGGAAAAAAGACAATGTTTTCTCCGAAAACCATTAAAAAAGGATATTTTTTAACACCACACTTGTACATCGAGGTATGTGGAGTAGGCCGGGTCGCAAAAAAATCACCCATTGCTTTGTGAAAATCGTATTCTAGAGATTAAAATAAGATACTTTGCCGCAGGAACCATACCTCTAAAACGGATTCTGATGTCCCCCAATTTGGGTCGAACTTTTGGATAGGGGCCATGGCGTATGAGTGACTACAAATGGACTACAAATGATACCTACCCTTACTTCGGCAAAGTTTCTTATTTTGATCCCTAGAATACGATTTTCATAGTGCAATGAGCGATTTTTAAATCGACCCGCCCAAATGTGGAGTAGTTGTTTCTGTAGGAGTGTGGGATTTTTCTGTGCGCTCATTAAAAGTTTTTAATAATTCGTGAGCACGAAAGAGAGAGATACTCAGATGAACTCTGGAAAGCGTTCTTAAGTCGTTTTTTTTAAATGCTATGCAGGTATCGCCAGCAAAAGTTTGTGAGGTGTTTTTTTTTTCAAACCTTATATGGAAAGATTTGTTCCAACTATAAACCAAATCGTTAAACCAACGAAAGATGACACCACTCCATCCTCTTTGCCGCTTCTGGAAAACCTGGTCACGATGCCGGTTTCCTCCTTCGCGTCGATCCACTATTACACGGATGTTTCAAAAATGGCCTCCATCTTTTTTCCCATCTCGGCAGAGATCTTTCCTACCTGTGCTGCTGCATTCGGGTGTCGATTGGAAAACCTTCTTGCTAGGTTTTAAATCTGTACCGATAGCCAAAATTATTGAGCATGCTTCACATACATCCTGCACTTTCCGTTTATACCCCTTTTTAAACAATTTGGCTAAATTGGCTTGCTTGGTTACATCAATTGTTAATTTTATTGCTGAATATTACAAAATATTATTACTTTTATCGTTTTTTTTTTTTTTGTGAACAATATGAATATGTATCTAGTACTGCATATAACATAAACACACAACATACACTTCGATCGCACATACCTATTTACTCCTTCATATGTTCATTTGTAATTTTCCATAACAGCCATTGCTTGCCGGCTACCCCTCAACTCAACTGGTTTATCCCATTGGATTTAATTGTTTGCACTTTTCGCTGACAACAAGAACCATGCACTCACCCCCTTGCTTGCCCAGCAACTACGATTCCCCTTGTCAATGTCAAAAAAAGCTCAACGAGTATGGCAAATACAGTTAGAGAGTACTGGTACAACAAGTCAGTAAGAGGTATGGACCACGTGGAGGTGGATTTGCAGCAGACAAAATTAATAATGGACTCACCTGCTGCCATTGCTTACCCTTTTGATTTTTGTGCCTACACTGTTTGTTTATTTGTGCAATCTAGTATGTATGCATGTATGTTATTTTTTTGTATGTTTGTGTCAACGGGGTGAAAGCTTTTATGACAATTAAAACATAATTGACGGTCAACATTAATAATCAACATTGTGTATGAGGTTTTCTTTTATCCCTGCATTTACAAATATAAATATACATTAGGTTAGTCCAAGTCTCAACTCGTCGTTGACACTAACATATGTTTTGGAAAAATTTACGCATGAGTCTTAAAGACAGTTAGGATTCATCGTATCGGTATTAGCGTCCAGTATACCCTTTGAAGATTCAAGAAATTGTAGTTTTATATCCAAAGTCGACGAAACTATACTAGAATCCAAAAATAAATTCTTGTCGCAAAGAGTAAAATTTCATATTTTAAAGTTTGTTTAATTTTAAGGCTCACCCTAATACAAACATATCGTATACCAAACTTGTGCAGCGTTTTCTATGAATATACATACATTAGATAAATGTAACTCTAAATACACTGCAGGCACATGGTGAGTGTCATAATCTTTCATTTTATTTGGAGCGGGTTGTTTGAGTTGAGTGAGAGCGATGAATTTAACTAAATGGAGAGAGAGTTTATAAAATGACAGAATAGAGAGAAAAAGGTAGCATATGGTGTAGTCAGTAAGTAGTCAATACTATGCAATATGGACAGTCACTGTGGTTTTTGCTTTGATGTCATTTGTGAAATGATACCAGGGCGTATGAGTAACATTTTAAAGTTAAATATTATATGAACTAAAATCGGACGAAACAACGCAAAATTAATAAGGTATCAAAATGAAATGAAATGAACAATAAAATGAAATAATTAAAAAAAAATTAAAAAAGCAAAATGAACTAAAATAAAATAAAATTATTCTTGGTAAATAAAATACAATAATGCAAAATAAAATAAAATCATTATTCTTGGCCTTGACCTCATTTATAGTCATGGATACTTTAAAAAAAAGTAAAATAAAATAAAACTAAAATAAAATAAAATTATTATGCTTGGTTTTGAGCGCATTTATAGTTTTAATAATATTAATTTAAATAAAATAATGCAAAATAAAATAAATTATATTTATGGTCATGGATACTTTAAAATAAAGTAAAATAAAATAGGTCTAAAACATAATTAAACTAAAATAAAATAAAATAAAAAAGCAAGGCAAACAAAAATAAAAAAATTAAATCAAATAAAATGAAAGAAATTAAAAAAAATTTCAAATATCTTAAAATAAATTTTAATTAGATAAAATCACAATTAAAACTAAATTAACAAATTTAAAACTAAATTAAAAAAACTAATAATATAAAATGAAATAAAACTTGGTAAATATAAAATAAAGGAAATGAAGTATGTAAATGGGTGTTGAAATATATAAATAAGGGAACTAAAAATTGTAAATATGTAAGCCAAGCTTTGTATTCAAAAATAAAAAATAAAATAAATAATGCAAAAAAATAACGGTCTCTCCATGTATACTGTATGTCTGTGTAACTTGTTCCTTACATAAAAAGGAAACATTTGTACTGAATTGGTAAAATGTGAGAATTATGCGCATGTTTTTTACTTACTCCCACATCTATCTACAGGGCATAATCACCTACATTATCAAACTTGTTTGTATATTTTGCATAGTACATACTATTATTTCAATAGAAATTGAATAAATGTAAATATGTAAGTCTGATTTTGTTTTTATATGGTGTGTGAGATTTAAACATTTAACATTTTTTAAGCTAATCTACTAGCTGAAATATTTGTAATCTGCGGTTTGTAATTTTTTTTCTATTTATTTTGTTGCTTTTAACTCTTAAAAAAAAATTAAATCCATTATCGAAATATCGGCTTATTTTCTACATTAACCTCCACATGTGAACTGTAAAAAGATATAAAAAAAAACTAAAAATGTCATCCATTTAGGCTACTCAAAAATTCTATTTGAACTGTTAAAATCAGTGCTATTTGCTTCACACCCATACAACAACAGAAAAGTGCTATTCATGTTACCATATTGTGGTGGAGTATTATTTGCCTCCACTTTGTTGCTGTTTTTTTCCGTCTATTGATGCTTTGTTGTTAGATTTTTCATTTAGCTTTCGTTACAAGCAATTCAAATTAACCAAAACAAAGTGCTTGCGTTTGTATGTATTTGGAAGAACAAATATGTGTGTATGTACATATGTATGTATGTATTTACGTGTATACATATATACCATTTGAGTGCGAACGAACTACTCCTACCTTCGTGATATCGGCGAATTTTCTATTTAGCAAGTTATATCATTCTTACCATTGAACTAATTTGTTTATTGCATTTTAAGTTGATTGCATGACGCTAGCTAAAACTAGGCATCACATTGGCGGGTATTGAAAGAGTATAGATTGTTCTTATTTGAACAAATGTCATGAAACAAAGTGCTTCTCTTGCAACCAAAACCCTTGCTAACAATACGTGGGAATTATCGCTAATCACAAGCACAAATATGCCGCTCAACATACACACACACATACACACAAATACAAAAATGTAGTAATATTTTCAACATCATCGTTTCGCTTTTATGCCGTTTGATGCATCCAATTTGGCGCAAAGTCGAAATTTTACTCGCGAACGCGCTCTTTGAAAGTAAGTTAATGTGTGTTTGTGTTTTCAGGTAAAAGCTAGAGGTGGACGAGTGAGCGTTCAAGAGGAAGAGATAGATGTGTTTTCGTTTGTTTGGTTGCTTGGTTGGTGTGTGGTTTATGAATTTTTAGCAAAAATTGAAATTACGCTAATTGTTTGCTACACCGACGCACACAAGTACATGAACAAAGTAGGGCTGTAGTCAATGTCGCATTTTTAATAACATGGGAAGAGTATTCGAATATCAGTGAACAAGCGGGTATCCGCTCTTTTCTTTGGCTTCAGCTTAGAAGGCTGAAAGTTGCCACGTGTTTTGCTATTTTATGATCTTGGCTCGAAATTTTATTAACTATACATATTTATTTTTCTACAACTTAATAGTTGTCTTTGTGCGTCACTGCAAAACACTACCGGATGTTTAGGTGACACTTGCCAATGACACTTGCGAAAGGCTTTACCTTTCCGGGTATATCTATTATTTTTACTAGCGACCTAACACGACTGCCGAAGTAGTGACTTGTTCGGCCACGTCGACCTTCGGGTAGTCGACTTTAAAGCCCTTCATATGACATGTTCAGCTTACAGCGGTTTTAATAACATAGACACCCAAATCGATCGTCTGCCCTTTTTTATAATTTCTGTAATTTCAAGAGCCAAAGAAGCAGAAACTATGCGACTACCAATATAGTGTTGTTGGTTTTAGCACTGGGTCCCAAATTAACGAAGTTCTATACTATTTCGAACATCTTCTTTGTATCGCCCTTATTAACCATTATTATTATTATTATAATATTATTATTATTATTATTATTATTATTATTATTATTATTATTATTATTATTATTATTATTATTATTATTATTATTATTATTATTATTATTATTATTATTATTATTATTATTATCATTATTATTATTATTATTATTATTATTACTAGTATATCCCGTGGTCGAAATTCGACCACCTTAAATTAGTTTAACTTATTAAATCCTCTGTTCGCATTTTTCTCCAGTACCTAATGCCTAGAGGCATAAATATTGGAGACATTTTTATTGCTGAAAATAATTATTTATAGTTGAGTTATTGAGAGTCGCTTTCATAAAAGCTGGTTTACTCTAAAGACGGGTAATTTGACAACTAACCAAAAAAAATCCGTCCATTAAAGACCAGTAATCATTAATAGGAGATGGCAAAAACGCTACTTAGTAATGTTTGAAAGTCCACCATCAGACCCACCACTCCTTTCATATTCCGTCAATATTTCAATAAACAAAATTAAATTTCATTGACATATACCAACAACATAGTTAGACTTATAATATATATAATGGTCACATAGAATGATGCCATATCGAACAAAATTGGCCATATGGATTGAAACGAATGAAAGTTCATTTTGAGATTCCGTTAACTTCTTAATATTAGCCGGTTTCCAAATTGTGTTTTTTTTTTGGTGATACAGACTGTTTTCTCAATTTTTCCTTTAGTTGTGGATTTTTTGAAGTCCGTTTAGCTGGAATATTACAACTTACACATATGATGGTTTTCTGGTTTCTTTCGTCAAATTCAACTCGGAAATATTGAAAACACATATCTTAACTGGCCCAATTAGCCTAAATATGTAAGGATTCCGGTTATATGTCGACTCTTTTACAAATTAAAATTTTTAGGAAGAAAATAGTTGATGTCTTTAGGAAAATTAACGCAATTTCAAACTATTTCGTGAATATAAAATTGAAGAAGCTACAAACTGCGTTTTTACTTTTTGTATATTAAATATGATATATTTCTTAAATAATATATATTGATAAATTGAAACAATGGTTTAGCTTTTTTTCAAAAAAATTGGTTTTTTCACTCGAAGATAGATGTAATAAACAGAAAAATATTGAAATATTGGGTTATATGTCGACTCTTTTACAAATTAAAATTTTTAGGAAGAAAATAGTTGATGTCTTTAGGAAAATTAACGCGATTTCTAATTATTTCGTAAGTATAAAATTGAAGAAGCTACAAACTGTGTTTTTTCTTTTTGTATATTAAATATGTTATATTTCTTAAAAAAATAATTATTTAGGTTTTTTTCAAAAAATCTGGTTTTTTCACTCGAAAATAGATGTCATAAACAGAAAAATATTGGATTACAAATATAATAAATAAAAAAAAAAAATATAATAAAAAGTTTTCGTATATTTTAAGGCAAATTCAATTTAGTAAAAAAAAAAAAAAAACTTAACCTGCCCTGAACACGTCCTTGAACATACGAACGCAAGCATCATAGCCGGCACGCTCACCACCTGCGCCACTGCTGTATGTACAACAAAAAAGTCAGATACTGTAGTTAGCAGCTTTGGGTTTTGGTGAAAACTTTGATGAATTATTACAAATTAATGAAGCATTTTTTGTTAAATATAATATGCCTATGCAAAGCTCCTGGCCCATGAAAACATATCAAAATATATAATAATTGGAGTTATGCATTGTTTTATGAGATACACTCTGGCAATTGATTGTATGGAAAAAATGTTAGCCTATTAATATATAGATAATGGTCACATAGAATGATGCCATATCGAACAAAATTGGCCATATGGATTGAAACGAATGAAAGTTCATTTTGAGATTCCGTTAACTTCTTAATATTAGCCGGTTTCCAAATTGTGTTTTTTTTTTTTTGGTGATACAGACTGTTTTCTCAATTTTTCCTTTAGTTGTGGATTTTTTGAAGTCCGTTTAGCGGGAGAATATTACAACTTACACATATGATGGTTTTCTGGTTTCTTTCGTCAAATTCAACTCGGAAATATTGAAAACACATATCTTAACTGGCCCAATTAGCCTAAATTTGTAAGGATTCTGGTTATATGTCGACTCTTTTACAAATTAAAATTTTTAAGAAGAAAATAGTTGATGTCTTTAGGAAAATTAACGCAATTTCAAACTATTTCGTGAATATAAAATTGAAGAAGCTACAAACTGCGTTTTTACTTTTTGTATATTAAATATGATATATTTCTTAAAAAATATATATTGATAAATTGAAATAAGTGTTTAGCTTTTTTTTCAAAAAAATTGGTTTTTTCACTCGAAGATAGATGTAATAAACAGAAAAATATTGAAATATTGGGTTATATGTCGACTCTTTTACAAATTAAAATTTTTAGGAAGAAAATAGTTGATGTCTTTAGGAAAATTAACGCGATTTCTAATTATTTCGTAAGTATAAAATTGAAGAAGCTACAAACGGTGTTTTTTCTTTTTGTATATTAAATATGATATATTTCTTAAAAAAATAATTATTTAGCTTTTTTTCAAAAAATCTGGTTTTGTCACTCGAAAATAAATGTCATAAACAGAAAAATATTGGATTACAAATATAATAAATAAAAAAAAAAATATAATAAAAAGTTTTCGTATATTTTAAGGCAAATTCAATTTAGTAAAAAAAAAAAAAAACTTAACCTGCCCTGAACACGTCCTTGAACATACGAATGCAAGCATCATAGCCGGCACGCTCACCACCTGCGCCACTGCTGTATGTACAACAAAAAAGTCAGATACTGTAGTTAGCAGCTTTGGGTTTTGGTGAAAACTTTGATGAATTATTACAAATTAATGAAGCATTTTTTGTTAAATATAATATGCCTATGCAAAGCTCCTGGCCCATGAAAACATATCAAAATATATAATAATTGGAGTTATGCATTGTTTTATGAGATACACTCTGGCAATTGATTGTATGGAAAAAATGTTAGCCTATTAATATATAGATTATTATTATTATTATTACTATTATTATTATTATTATTATTATTATTATTATTATTATTATTATTATTATTATTATTATTATTATTATTATTATTAAAAAAAAATACTTTAAAAGCTCTGTAAAAACAAATCAACTCAGCCGATTTTTTGCGGACACCGACTCTTTCGCAACATCCCTAGTACAAAGCATTATAAACAGATTCTATAACTCGATGTACTCGCCACAAATAACACGGTGGACAATGCAGAGTATGTGCGTGTACAACAACAATAAGAAACATACAACGCCTACCATCCACAAGCACTCCCACCACATGGCCAAATTTCAACATATTTTCCGCTATGCTATTTATTGTATTTTAGTGTGTGTACGTTCATGAGCTTGCTACTCGCGTAAAAGTGCGCTAATTAATAAAGTTTGTACTCACATATCAACGCCGCGCCGCCTATACCAAGTGTATGTATGTATCTGCTACATTTTGCCAAATTACGTATTGCATTAACCAACAGCTTCTTCACCGCTCGTAACTCTCACCTACTTAACCCTACGTTCAACTCTATGAGGCGCACTCTTGCGAATTTGTGCTGACTGCTGCACGTTAATGTCGCTACCGCTTGCATTGCGGTTGTAGCTACACCGAGCAACACCACTGGCACAACGGAATTGTTGTTGCCTTTGTTGAAAAGTTGACAAAAGTAGTAAGTTGTTGTCGCGCAAATTCCCTACCCAAAAAGTTGTCATATGCAGTCGTTTGAGTTGGAAGAGGTCATTTTGTAAAACAACATCACCAAATTAGGCACTCAACGGATTAGTGGCGTAGGTCCTTTGTGTGTTGTGTATGTGTGTATGTGAACTATATGTGTGTTGCGAAGCTACTATCAACATAAGAAGACAGCAACAACAATATAAGTCAAAGCGCGGAACGCATTTTGGCAAATCGCTCATTCGTTTAATTTGGCATAAGAGGCTAAATTCTGAGGGTCAGAGCTGCTTTCCGCTACATGGTGTTTGAAGTATTCAACATAAAAATATATTGAAGAAAATCGGCCTAAGGTTACTTTTACAAAAATCAACAAAGAGCTTAGGGCCCTTAGGACCCTTCTCGATTTCTACTGTGTTTTTTTTCCATTTTGCGGCGAGTTGGCACTACCCTCAGTTGTTATGCCGCCTACACTACTAGAATATCCACACCGAAGTTGAGCAAGAGTGTCTCGCGTTTTTCTATTAAGTTCGGATTCATATATTTGTTCTATCCTGCGGAGGTTTTAAGAAACCTTTTCTGTAACATTTTTGTTGTTACCGTCTTCAAGACTTGAGTATGAGGATTTAGGCTTATTAAAAAAACGCATAGAGAGATCTTTATACAATGACGGAGAGCGACGGAGTGTAAAAACTAGTCGGAATGATCGATAGTAATGGAGGGGCAGATAGAGGTTTCTATTTTAAGTCTGAATTAAACGTCCACTTACTAATTATTGTTTCCCAATTAATTTCCTTGTTTTAATTTGGTTTATTTAAAGTACCTGGGTGACCGAGACTTGCTCGGTATTTTTCGAATTTGCCGCATAATCTTACTTACCAAGAGCATAAATTTCCAAAATATCGAACACTAACCACAAAAAGTCACTTAACATACATTGGCGACACCTGTTGTGTATTAAATATTCTGGTTGGTATACGCCTTAAAATACCTTTCATTTCATACCCATATTGCCATATATTTAAAAAAAAATCGGAAAGGTGGCAACCCTCTAAGTTTCCATTAGTGGCAACATCCAAGTAGAAAATCTAAGAAGGAAGCATACTATCCATCTACCAAATTTCATCGAAGTGGTCGAGATAGTGGTCGATATCTGAAGGAATAAATAAAATGTGTTCAGGTGGCAACCCTAGGTGGCAATCCTACTCGAAATACCTTTCGTTTGATACCCCTATTGCCATATATTGCTTAATATTTAAAAAAAATTATATAGGTGGCAACCCTAAGGACCACCCCAAGTGGCAACACCAAATTAGAAAATCTTAAAACAAAGCATAGTACCTGTGTACCAAATTTCATTAAAATCGGTGAAGTCGTTCGGGAGATAGTAATATACAAATATACAAGAATAAGTCGTTTAAAGTTATAAGATTCAATAATACCTTCGTTTTTTATTGCTAAAAGTTACTCATACGCCGCGTATTTCATGTTAATAAATTCAACTACAATTAGCTCTCTCATTTTTACAACTGTCATATCATCCCTCACCTTTCAATAGCACTAAAACTATCACAATTGAAAGAAAAGTAAACTTTTTTTCAAATTAATTAAAATCATTACACCATCGTTTACGCCTTAAGCAAACCCAAATCTTTATTCTCCTTTTCCTATAAATATGATCTCACATATTGTACGTATGTATGTGTGCATGTGCTTTGCTGAAGTGAATATTTGCCTATTTGTACGGAAATATGCATAACAAACTCTACGCTTACGCTCAATCAAATCTCAAATAAGTTAAGCAATTAAAAATATTACAGTTAAACCAACAAGTGAATGAGAAATGCTCATATGCAAAAGTTAGTTGTATACTGCAAGCACATATGCACACACATGCATTTACATATATGCAAATATTCTTCACATGACATATAGTAGATGCAAACACCAACAGTGTTGTTACTTTTATTTGCATACAAATATATATGTATGTGTGTGTGTGTGTATGATTGCGCGTGCAAGTTTGTTCATTCCATTAATCCTTGTGAAAATATTTGAAATTTTACTTAGTAAGCAAATGCTAGCAAAGCGTCGAGTTTGTGGCATCAATGCTAATTCTACGGCAGCCCCACAACTAACCAAACTCACATACACTTACAAACATATGAATATATGCAACTAATTACAAACTTTGTGCGCGAGAGTTGTATACCCACATCTCCCTTTGCTCGCTTTACCTACAGCATGCGTATGCCAGGAAGAATACGTTGGCGCACTTCTCGCGAAGTCATTCAGGGACCGAATTTCTCGGTTTTCTGACTTCAAAAAATAAAAAACAGATTTCTAGACTATACCTTTTAATTTAAGACCTCGATAGTTTGTTTTGTTTTAGAAAAATAATTTTGACTAAAAAATTAAACTTAAATTTCTGACTAATACTGAAATGTATAGTCCCTTTTTTACTTTTCTTTCGACTTATGGTCAAACTAAGTCAATTTATAATTGTGAATATAAAGATACTTTATACTAGGGCTGTGCGATCAATTGATTGATCACAATTTTGATTAAACATATTTTCGATTACTCGAT
Organism: Sphenella marginata; assembly: GCA_951509765.1. Taxonomy (NCBI): domain Eukaryota; kingdom Metazoa; phylum Arthropoda; class Insecta; order Diptera; family Tephritidae; genus Sphenella; species Sphenella marginata. The sequence goes on along the minus strand of OX608081.1, from coordinate 66,076,968 downwards.
TAATTATGATTTCTGATAAATCAAAAAGGGTGTTTACTCGACTAATCAAGATTTTGATTAAACAAAAAGAAAATTAATTGATTCATCGCCTTTTTGATTAATCGTTTTTTGAATAAAATGATTAATCATATATTAAAACGGCACAAATTTGGAAGTTCCTTGATACTTCAACCATTTGTTTCATATTCGACATGTTGCTCAATAAACGAGTAACGCTCGTTTTGATTACTCATAATTTTGATTAATCAAGTAATCGATTAACTGAATATTTGATTAAGCAACTTACTCGATTAATTGAATAAAGGCACAGCACTACTTTATACACTTTCTTAATTAAGCTTGAACTTTAAAATTTGAAGCAAATTCAAGCAGTTATTTTATAGCAAAAGTAACATTTTAATTTTAGTTTGGCTCGAAAAATCAATTTGTTATAATTAATTCTATATTTGACTTAAGAAACTAAGTTTTTTTTTTGGTAAAATAAAAAGGAAATGATTTAGAAATTGACTTTTTTTCTGACTGAATAGTTAAAAGTCGATTCTAAATATTTGCTATGAATGAAACAATAAACGTCAAGTTTAAATTTTAGTTTTTGAAAAAGTAAAGGTGGCATTGTTATTTGTTTCTGCATTAAATCAATCCAAATCTTAATTGCCATTTACTTTTTGACTATCTTGATCAAGTCATAAATTTCCCTGGTCCCTGATGTCAATAAAATGTGTGTGTTAGCACACTCTTTAGCTTTTACTGTGAATGCGAGTCGTGCTCACTCTTCATTTTTCTATTCTTCGCTTGTCATTCTCCACATCTCTCCACATTCCACGTCATACTTCTCCACCAATTTAAGCGGCTTTCACTGCGCCACATTGCTTGCACTGGTAATTAAATTGGCCAATTAAAATTGCACACCCTTTTGATTATCGCTGTGCTCCACGAAAAACGCCAACAACACCAGAAAAAAACAAGTTTCAGCAACAACAATGACGCGTATAACTATATAACAATTACGTACATACGTGCTCTGCGGGAGACTGTTGATAGTTGAAAAAGTTGGTTACTTTGGCACACATTTTTGTAATTTTTTTGTATGCCATTTTTAGATTTTTATGTTGATCTTCATTTGGTGGTGGGTCATCGAAAATTTACCGCTGCTAACGAAATAAAACTAATTAGTGAAATAATAAAGAAAGCATATTTGAAATGATGAAAAGTAAATACTCCCTAACTTTTATGAATAATGATTACAGTTGGGTGAGAGATGCTGTGTATTGTTTGAAAAATATGTAGAAATGTGTGTCTGTATTCTGAACTGTGAATAGACTGCAGCTACTATGATTTGCTTTGTAAATACAAAGTAAACTGCTAGTAAATTTAGATTTCAATTTTAATTTGTTTACTATGCATTTTGGTCTGACAATTCTATAAAAGTTTAGGTCTCACTGATTTGTCATAGATAATCAAAGAGTGTATGTCACGAATTAAAGAAAAATTTAGCCTAGAGCGCATCGAAGATTACTTGGTCTATTAGTTACTATTTCGTAAATAATTCAGATCGAATGGATGCTTCATATACTGGCAAAATGGTGCTGTCTTTTTAGGGCCGTCTGAAAAAAATACTCCAAATACTGCAACCCTTGTCACTTATAACATGTTATTCGCTAATTTCTATATTTCGTTTGTAATTCGTCGCGATCTACTTTATCATCTTTAACGGTTCCTCGTTAATCCTTGATAATTGCAAATTATTCGTTATCCATTCATGTTCTTCATCGTTCATCCATTATCCGTTTCTTCAATCTTACATGTTTAGCCAACTTCTTGAGCATCTTATGTCGCTTCCCACGTCACTCACTATCTGAAATCATCGAGTGCCTTCTATCATTCATTCCTTAGATATGCTACAAATTCTCACTCAGTATTTCACTTACTTAAAACTTGTTTGCTCTTTAACTACTCTACACCAACATTTTAGTTTGTACACGTGGCTGGCACGCGATAGTTTAAAACTTAACCGCACTTGACTCTCTGTTAGCCTTCCCCTTTGGCACTCATGCCATCATTTGCTAACTTACAACACACAACCTTTCAAAAACTTTGAACGAACAATTCCCAACGGTGCTAATTAGTGTTATTTATGCAAACGTTATGGAATTTAAATTTAATTGGCAATGAAGTTAAAAGAAAATTCAATTGTTTGGTTTGGTTTTTTTTTGTTTTTTTTTTTTTGAGAAATGGAAAAATTATTAAAGCCTGAATATCTAGCTTTACGTACGGGCGTTATTTTTATGATATGGCGTAAATTGTGATGCTTAGCTAATTAAGTTTAATTATGGAAAGTACAAATGTTTGAGGTTTGTGTTTGCTGATTTGATTTAATTGGACATCGCTGTAATATATTTGTAAGTATTTAAATTATGTGTTTATTTAGTGAGAACAAAAAAGTTTCTTTTTACTGCCTAGTTCTTTTGAACTGAGATAAAAACTTTGCTGAAATGTTATTAAATAAAATGAATTACTAGTTGAGAGTCAGTGCATTTTAAAGTAGTAATTACAGTTCAAGTTTATCTATTCAAACCACTGACACATTCACTAAATTACCAGCACTTGCATGAGACTAATGGAACTCTCAAAGTAATCATTACAATACAGTTCTTACTGAAAGTAACTGTTTACTTTTAAAATCAATAATAGCGCATTAGAACCTCCGCTACGTTTTTACCTAATAATTACTTGTATGTAATATAGAGTAATTTTATTTCTAAAGTAATCATTACAGTCCAGCTCAGCTCTACATGAAACCCATTTTTTTACTTTTAAAACCACTGCCATACTTATAAAATACTGTGATATTTATTTACTTTCAATATTTGCATTGATTTTTGTTTAAGTACTTTTTTATATTTTCTTAAACTTTGTGCGATTTCGTGTGCGCTTGGTAGCAGACTTTCTTGCGCTTGCTTATGTAAGCAGAGAACCTTGAAAGTAGTCAGCGAAAAAAACGACGAAAACCAAAATCTCAAATATAACGATAGCATACGCAGTTGATGAAATGAAGCGACCACGCGCTGATAGCCGTCGTAGGCTTTTGTCCTTCCCTGCGCCCATATACGGGAAATTAGGGTGGAGCGAAACAAACTAAAACTAAATTTACTAAACAAGGCAGTTTCAGCAGAGATGTAAAAGAATGCATTCTTTTGCGAATAATTATGCATTTGATTTATCGCAAAATGATTGCGGCCATTTTATGAATTCTTTGACTGCGACTTAAAAAATTAAGTCAAGATTCAGACTTCATTCTGCGACTTCGAATTCTTTTTTTCATTCATTTTTTGGTTATTCATGTATTGCATTCAGTCTCACTTTAGTCAAATGAACTAATTTGGAGACAATTTACCTGTGGCATATGAGACATGATCATAAACTATTTTTGTTGCAAATAGTTAGTGACTTCACTCAAAAAGTGAAGTCAGTAAGTCACTTCTCTAAATGACTTCAAAGTCGTGACTTCAAAAAGACTACAGACCTCATTTTTTCATTTCTTAGTCAAAAAGCGCGTCAATGAGTGCATTCGAAATTTGAAGTCATTGAATAAGACTTCAACTGATTGCATTCCCATATGAATGCATTCTTTTACAACCCTGAGTTTCAGAATGCACACTTTAATGAAGTAGAAAAAATACAAATTTTTGTTTTAGTCCCGGAACTTTGCCAAACAGATTTTTGGATTGGTTTTTTGTTTACAACATAATTAATTGGAAATAATTTGATTTTATAAAAAACAAGTATCTAAGTCACTTTCAAAAATTATATTGGTTTTGATCTTATAATTCACATTTGTTTATATTGGCTGTTTTCTCTTTTCTGTCCAAGTTGAAAAATGTTTTAAAAAAAAATGCCACTTCCCAAGCTAATAGAAAGAAATGTGTGTGTCCTATTTCGCCCCACTCTAATATTGCCTCTATTAAGTAGATCAAAAGCACAGAACCTTTTTTTATTTTTCATTTATTTTGGTGCACGAATTCTCCATTGGGTTGCTTGCATAAGCACGCCCTGTACGAGTAGCAGTAGCAGCGGGGTGATTATTTGCGCGGCGCTGCGTGTTTAATATTTACTCTTTGTCGATGATGAAAAAGAAATCGCACTAATGGAATTATATATTTTTTTCCCTTGAGTAAATATCCAATGCTGTCGCTTCGCAGGCAAACAAAAAAAAAGAAAAGTCCTGCCAGCGCGTACAAAGTCAAGGAGGCAGGTGCGGCAGGAAACCATGATGAGCTTCTAAGAAATTCAAAGTAGAAAAGTAAAATGCGAAACGCTTTCTTGTTTTTGTTTTGATTTTTTGTGATTTTTCGTGATTGATTTATTAATAAAATTAGTATAAAATAAAATAAAATAATAAAAGCCTGTGCCGTGGCAGGCAGCAATATTTCTACATATTTCGTCATTGAATTTGATTGATGAAAATAACTTCAACCGCAGCCAATGCAAACAATATGCAGCGCGAAGAAGTCGCAAGTGCAGCAAAGAGAGAGAGTCAGGTATGCTGCAGTGGCGCAGGATATGCATACGGCGCTCTTCTTGTACCATTTGCATTCCCCTACTCTCTCTTCTTAGCCCCTTTCTCCTTCCCACTCGCCCTTTCCTACATGAATCAAGCTAAATTTTGTCCTTAAAATTGTGTCGTCTGCCTTTTTCTGTTGTCAGTATAATAAAAACAAAAATAGGCATTTTTTGTGTGTCTTTTGCCCGATATTGATAGCAAATTTCTTTTAAACATTGATTGGTCCGCTTTTTGATGGACTTTTTACGTGCATAAATACAATACTATTCTCATGAATTTTGTTGGTGGTCGTCCTATTTATGAATTCTTAATACCGTGATTTCTTTTACGGCTTGGTTGTTTAATTTTTAATGGCCACTCTAATGTTGATTGGCAATGAATTGTATTTTTTTCATGATTTAATTATTCATTTTATTAGCATAAATTTAATTTGATTGATTCTCGGTTGCTGCGGAAAAATGAATTGATGAGTAAGTGACGTATGTACGTCAGTCTGTATGAAAGTGAGTTAAGTCATAGTTTTACCAATGGCAGGGTTCTAACTTTGGAAACGGCTCGAATTGGATTAGAAAACTGCAGACTTAAGGAAAAAATGAAGTCGACCTTGACCGATTAATCGACTACCAAAAGTTCAACCAGCTTTTGAATTAAAATTGTAACTAGTTAATAAAAATCATAATTGAATTGAATAAAAATGTTTAAATTTTTTTAATTTGGTGGATAGTTTTTAAAAGTTTATGCAAATATTTTTAATTAATTTTATTTTCTATTAAACGATTTAATTTAGTTCTAAGTTTGCATTATATACATTTTCCCAATAAATTTATGCTTTCACATAACTACACGAGTGCTGCTAAAATTTGAATAACCTGACAAATAACCGAACAAATATTTTGACGCATTTGAATTGGCCAATAGAATAGCTCACTCAACAAAATATAGTGGCTTACATATGTAGATGCAGTTGGGCGTATTTATAGGTGTTGCCTGTGAGTTTACAAATATATGTGTGTGTATGTGTGGTAACGTGTTAAATTGAATTACCTATCGTTAACTGATACAACATTTTCTACTTTATTTATGTACATTTCATATTTTGTATGTACACAATTATTTGTATGGTTGTATTTGTGCTGATTGTCCATGAGCACTTGTACTGTTAGAACTTATGTTTGTGTATTTATTAGTGTATTTAATGTAAATGTTTACCAATCTGATCTGCAGTCAATCAAATAGTGCAGGTTTTTGGTATACTCATTGTTGTTGTTAAACACACATACACACAAAATCAATTGGTACAACCCGCATGTGCCCTTTTTCGTTATCATAAAATCTAGTGCATTTGACGTGTCCTGTTTCTGAAGGCATGTGTGGCCGTGTGTATGTAACAAAGCAATCAACGTCGATTTGAACCTCTAATTAAAGTATTTTATAAATTAGCTTCACTTCGTGTACACGGCAATTCAATTAGAGATGATATACAAGCGATATTTATTTGGAATTTCAAAAAAGAAGAAAAAAAACGTTGATTTCAGCGTGGTAGGTATTTATAGAAAATATGACTCGTGAGTAGAGCGTACACTAAATAGCTGCATAGATATATTGTTTAAAAATCATAGTGCCAATTAAGAAAAAATGCTCTAGTCACCAAAGCCGCTGATTATATAATATTTACTACTTATCAAGTTTGACACAGTTTGCTAATCTGCGAGCCTATGATATTTTATCACACCTTGCTTCATCATATGATGCTGTTTTGTTTGGAGTTTTTATTTCGAGTTGTTATTATCTCATTTACTTATTCACATTAGTCATGGTCGCCAACGCCGTTGACTGATCATGTGCTGTTTACTTTCTTTTCTAGTTTTTGATATATGTTTCATTTTATATATGATCATTGCCATTTTTCTTTGCCGTATCTACTCATGAAACTATTCCATGAGTATGTACATACGATCGCATCATCTTATGACATTTCGTTTGTCATAGTCTGATCAGTTTTTACATAGTTTGATCACCATTATGACAAAAAATCAACCCGAAATAGCAACTACTTGCATTGTATGTCACATTATATGATAGCCTTTGCCATTTGAGATTTTTATGTATGCAGAGCTAAACAAAAAGTCTCAGAGCCACAAATGCATATGTATGTACATATGTATATAGTAGAATGCGAACCCTTCGTTTGTTTTCAACTTTCAAACCATATTCCCGTTGACCAAACCAATCAATCGTTGCTGTAAACTGGCGTTTACAAAGTGGCAATTAAGACCGTGGTAAAATCGCATATAAACAATGTGATTTAAAATAATTTGAAGTGACATTTATCACATGCCGCTGGTACTGCATCTTCACCGCTGTTGCCACACAATTCAATATTGCTTAATAAAATAAATAAATGTATGTATGGCGCGATAAACAACAGTTGTATCATCAACCTCCTAAGAGGTTTTTGCAATGAGCTTCTCTTTTAGCCTTGCATGGCAGAAATACACTCGGAGAGTTTGACAAACCACTGCCGAGGAGCGACCCTCTTTTCAAAAAACTTTTTCGACTCACTTTTGATGTTAACTGTACTAGGGCTCAAACCTTGGACCTTCGATGTGGTCTACCGACACACTGCGGCGGCCGCTAATATTGCTTGATTGTGTAATGTACCCCAAAGCGGTGACAATTTTATTGTATCTATATCGCAGTAGCTGTAGCAACATAACGGAATCTCCCTATTCACTACGGCACTCCAATATACAGTTATTTACATCAAAATAGGCGTGCTACAACTTCAATACTGCCACCGACCTCATTGCCATTTAATCGTGGTCATTTTCCTTTTACGAAGTCTACCAATCAGATAGTTAGCTTGCAGATAAAGGTTTTTATAACCAGCACTAAACAAGGTTAGTTCGAATTTTTTTTTTTATTTCAAAGTGGGCAGTTTACATTGTATTCATTAGATAATAATTTGAGTATTAATTGAAATCGAATTTCACTTTAACTAATTGCTAACTAAATAATAATGCTCTTCTAGTGTTTTTTTTGTCACTCTATATCATATTTAAGTGATATTATCCCTATATGTATTATCATTAAAATATGTGTAAATATAGTGGTAATACTTCATGGAAAATTAATTGTGGTTCTTGTGATGGTAAATCTCCAATCACAATTAACTTTGAATGGTTAAAAAAAAAATTAATTAATTTAAAGTAAAATTTTGAGTGATAGTTATTGAAAGGAAAGTTTTACTGAACATATCCAACCCAACCCAACAAAAATTGTGAGGTTTCACAGTTTTTCAATTTATAGTGAACCTATTTTTTTGTTTACAACTGTATATACTTTTCTACATCCACAACCAATAATATTGATGAGGAGTTAATGCCTAAAGTTAGTATCGAATATCAATCCTCTGAAATCGAAAATTATATATATAAACGAAAAATTGCCGCTGAGTGAAAATTGTAATGAATTAAAATAAAATCGTGTAATTAATTACAATTGCGCGGCAAATGCGGTGACGATGGCGGCATTGATGAATTTATGATGCAGAGAGATAAGTTGGACAGTGCGCGCATAATGAATGTTTGGGCTGAGAGAAAGAACGGCAGCGCTGTTTTAATATGCTCTTTGCGTGCTGCTTTTTGTTTTAATTTTCAGTTTAATATGCGTGTGGTGATAATATGTTTTAAATACGCATATACATACATACATACATACATATATGTATTTGAGGGCGCTCATTTTTTCGTTATATATATTTTTTTTATACATTTAAACATCATTTAATTAACACAATATTCCATTAATACGAATTAATTACACATGAGTTAATTTTTGTAAATTCATTCGAATAAACAATTGTGCCGATATCAGCATTTAATTCATATTTATGTACATGCATACTACATACATACCGGTATATAATATGCCCAACATATGCAATCAATTCAAATGATAATGGTACAAATACGTATGTACATGATTGATGGGAATAAAACAATTGTAAACGTGTGTGAAGTGCGTGTGATTTGTGGGTGTTGCTTGTAAAATTATGGGAAGTTATTTTGTTGTAATGGATACAATGGCTTTCTAGGGGATCGAGGCGATGTAAATTTGAACATTATACTACAACAAACATAGAAATTATTATAAATTAAATGGCGAATGGATCATTTGCACAAAATACCAGCACTGCAGTTTGTGAATGTTTTACCTCGTTAAAAGAACATAATACAAGTAAGGAAAGGGTTTCTTTAGCTGTGCCAAAGGTTTTATACCTTTCATGAATACGCATAACTTTTTTAAGTGTACGATCCTTATTTACAATTGGTACAAACTCTTCAAAACTGTTACTTTAAAGCTACTTAATCTAAACCACATTTATCGGAACAATCGATTGTATGGGAGTTATGCGTTGTATTGATCTTGCTGGTTCCGACAAATGATTAATCCTATACTAAATAGCGTCCGCCTGCAAAACAGACAGACGGACATGACTAAATCGACTCAGCTCATCGCCCTGATCATTTCGTTATACTTATTGGTGGGTATATCTCTTCTTCTCATACTTATAAACATCGGACCAAATTTATAATACTATTTCATGTTCATGAAAGGCATCAAAATTAATATTAAACACTCATACACATGTTTTTATTTCAATGTTATTACAATTTCTATTTAATTTATTACTTTTCTGTAAACATATTTGTTTCTCATGTCAGCCTACTTTACACATACATATGTATGTATGTATGTAGTTGGTTGGTGGTGTTTCTTTTTTTTCCTATTAAAAAATAAATATAAACAATTGAATTGTAATCAGCTATTTTCATGCTCTAATAAAAAACTTAAAAGAAAAAATATTAAAAACAAAAAACCAATTAAATATATTGTCCCTAGTTTATTATATAATTAAATTTTTTTTGTTTTTTTAATTCGTTGCAAATTGCAAAATTTTTGCGGGCTTTGCAATTACGTCCATATGTATGTATATATGTAGCTAGTTGTCATAATAACTATGATAAACCGTGATTGTGTACAAGTTAATTTGAATAATATTAAAATGAATGCATATAAACTCAAGGGAAATCCAAATGCAAGCAAACAACATACGTTTGGAATCTTAGCGCTTCTTATTCAGTCATTAAAACTTTCCGTTCGATTTATTTCACTTGAACTGATTTTATGTAACATAAATTCCTGGAATATAAATATTTGCTAAAGAAAAACCAAAAATTTTCATACAAGCTAGCTAACTCTTAACGCATATGCAAATGAAATTGTGTATGTTTGTATGTATTGTCATAAAGAAAATTTTAACTTCCCAGTAATAAATACATTTAATGATGACCCAACAACTGCCTTACTCTGCACACTTTCTTACTCACACTCAAACTTCTCAACACACACACACACACATACACAATGCACTTACAAAGCCACTTAAGCATCCTTTCCGTCGTTCATTTATTATTAAAAATCAACGCCGCCCTCACTCAGAATGAATAAACGCAATCAGCATTTCTCTTAAATGCAATTAAAATTTTCACCCTTTTTTGTTGCCATCAACAGCACCAACGCAGAGCACCGCTGCACACACTACATACTAACGCTTTTCTTTACATTTCATTAAAATAATTGTACATAATTTGTACTGTAATGTAAGATAAAAAAAAGCAAAAAAAAAAAGCTCATATAAACAGCAAAAATAAGAGAAAGAAAAAAATGTAAAGGCAAAAACCTTTCAACACTCAACTTCGCAACAACATTGTCAGTTCATTTGTACTAGATTTCTTTATTTGTGGCTGTGTTTGTGTGAAAGTGGGCTACCCCCAAAGGCTATCACTCCTTTTTTATGAACGTTTGCTTATTAAAATTTAACCACCAAATTAGCAAATTAACTGGCACTTGGGTGAATGCGCACACCCGCAAACAAACAGACATAAAGTGGCTCTGACTTTTTCATGCTCATCTATAGAGCAATCGATGGCACTAAGAGAGGGAGTGGAGTAAGTTTGGGTAAAATGAAGGCAGCGAGGATTATTTACAGCTTCAATGTTTTTACAAATTGTCTCGACATATTTTCGTTGTATGATGAGGGAAGATAAGTCTTTTAAATGTCAGTTAGATGAGAATGTGAGTAGGCAGGCATTCGTTTGCATGCTACCTTTTATAGTGCGGTTGGTTTAGACTTTTCGAGTACCAACAAGTGGTTGCTTAGTTGATTTTTATGAAATAATTGCACAACCATTGCACAAAATAAGTACGCAAAATTAATTGAAAGTGATTATAAATAAAAGAAAAAATATCGAATTACTTAAGGTTCCAATTTGTAAGTGTCTGCTATATATTTATGCAGTTTAATTCCTAGAGATTTTAATAATTAGAATCATAGAAACAGGTTTTTGGCTCATCTTATATTGATTTGTTTTTATAGATTCTCTAGGCCTATTGGTTCCTATTTTCATCTTCTATCATCTTCTTCCCTCTGTTATCGATTTTAGTAATTTACTTAGATTAATCGCGGTATGGTTTTGGTTAATATTTATCGACTTTTGTCGGTGTTTGACTTTTTAACGGTTTTAGTTCTTCATTGCGTTAAATCGGTTCTTATTCTTTGCTACTTTAACAGAATCCATATATATATGTATATTATAAGTGGCTTGAGTTCATTATTGTTTATTTTCCAAAAATTTGTTTATGTTGTTTAAACACTTCCTTATTTGTTTTTTGGTCTTACTCTTCAAATCACTAAATGCCGAAACGTTTACCTCAAACAGAAGTCCTTCCCTTCACATTTTCATTCCACACTTTCGGTCAAGCGGTGGTTTCAGTTTTGGTATTCTTCTATGCTTATTGTTTGTAAGCTTGTTCGCTAAGTATTTTGTTATTGTTCTGTTTGACTTCAAAAAGTTATTCCATTCATAGTTTGACATGATGTAAAAGAAAATCATAACAAAAGTATCCCTAAAGGCTAATACACATTGCATGTATGTGCATATGAATGTCTTCTCAAGAATTTTGCTTCGATTGACAAATGCACGAGTACAACGAGCACTAACTAATAATATGAAAACTGCTTTGATATCGTTAATTGCATAAACATTTTGAGACATCAAAATAAAAAATTTAACAAAACAATAGGAAACATGGCACGGATAACAAAGAAAAAAGAAAGAAATTTTAAGTGAAAACTTAATTTGCAAAAATAATCTTATTGAAACAATAAGTAACAAAAATTGGAAAATGCAAAAAATTATTTAAAAAAAGTAAAGGAGTTCAGATAAGGATAAGATAGTTAGTTATAAGTTAACTGAAAAAAAAAGGCTTTAATGAGGTTAGTCGAGCTTTCAATTCACAGTTGTTTCTTTCTGCAGTTAATTTTGATTGATCCGAAACCGGCGTTCTACTTATATCCTCTAAAGAATTCTATGTAAAATGTTCATGCATTGAAGCCCTTTTGTTCTTCGAAGTTGAAATAAATATACCAGTATCTATTAAAGAACTTTGCTCTCACGGCCCATGATTCGAAACGATCCCATGATTTAAGATCGTTATTTTTGATTGGAGTAATTTTTCACCTCTACCAATGGCAGCTTTAAATTTTTCGGTACATTTGCATATCTGCTTCTTCGTTTTCTACGCTACGCTGCTTCTTATAAGCCTCATGCATGAGCGTAGGGTCAATATGTTGCACTTCGTTGCAAGGACTCTATCTTTTCGCTTTATTGTTCGTACCTTTGCGATGGTTGAAGCAGCCGCCTATCACATTATTAATTAACATAAACTTTCAAGTTTTTGATACTGTTTGTTTTTCTTAAATTGATTTCTTCTGTTTTCTGCACTGTGAAAAATTTAAGGCTAAATTTTAAACATATGCAATTAGTTTTTCGAGTTTAATATAAATATTTCTTAATTTTTGTAAACTGTTGATTTTTTACAATTCTACTTTGATCTTATATTATAATGGAAAATGTGGAAAAAAGTAAAGCAAACACACCCTAGCTATTCTACGAGGCCTATTTCGGAATATGCCAATATCTCCTTTTTGTTGCTGTGTATTTTATTTTTCACACCAAGAAAAATTTTTGTATACATACATATGTGTTTAAATAACAGTAGTGAAGTGAAATCGGTTACCGTTCGACGAAAGTTGAAAAACTTTATCGAGTTAAACAATTTTTTCAACTTCAACACCAAATTTTTAACCGTGTGTTAATTAATGAAATTTACACTTCTTTGTTTATGTGGAAAAAAATACTCCTTTTTTTTTGCTCTCATTTGTTCCCATTATTCTTTTCATTGTACTTTTGTAAATAAATAAACCTCAATCATTGCTACTTATTATTTTTCTCATTATTTGTTGTTGCATATACCCTTGAAAATTTTAATTACGCAAATTTTTAACTCTCACTCCACACATTTCATGCACACACACACACTCGCATACAGATTGAGAGTTCAGCTTTTGCATTTCTTTCTGTTTTTGCTCTGTTTTTATTTGCCTCATTGACGCATTTGTACTTGTAGCCCCGTCTCCCTGTCTCCCTCATTTCAGCTTACTGTTGAAGTGTATTTTTTCGAGTATTTGGAATGAGCATGTACCTCCATACAAGCAGGGACCCCCCGTAACGATTATTTTTGTATTTTTAGCATCAAAAATGGAAGACTTCCCAATATCGCAGATACGTTTCAAGTATATGAATATGCACGTCTCTTCATGCTCAACAAAAAGCTTCTATAAACTAAAAAAATTTGAGGGAAATCCATATAAATTACAAATAATCATTATTTTTGGTTTTTATTTTTTTGGTCAAACATAAAAGTTATTTTTTGATTTTTATTTTTTCGATCAAACATAAAAGTTATTTTTTGATTTTTATTTTTTTGATCAAACATAATAGTTATTTTTGATTTTTATTTTTTTGATCAAAAATAAAAGTTATTTCTTGAGCGATATTTTATTCCTCAAGAATAAAAAATAAGTTTTGAGTTTTAACTTTTTTCGCGGATTGAAAAACTCAAAACGCCGCTGTGCCTTTTTGGCAAGTAATAAATCATAATTATTGGGTGGTATATCCTCATCAACATAGTTTATATTTATGTACATACATTTTTTCACCTGGTACACTTGGCGAATTTTGCCCCATACATACAATCTCAATGTGTATACATAAAAATATGTTTCAAATTATTGAGCACTTATGCTGACAAGGATATATCATCTAATAATTATGATCAACAACCTGCCAGAAAGGCGCTGCGGTTATTTGAGTTTTTCAATCCGCGAAAAAAGTTAAAACTCAAAACTTAATTTTTATTCTTGAGGGATAAAATATCGCTCAAGAAATAACTTTTATTTTTGATCAAAAAAATTAAAATCAAAAATAACTATTATGTTTGATCAAAAAAATAAAAATCAAAAAATAACTTTTATGTTTGATCAAAAAAATAAAAATCAAAAAATAACTTTTATTTTTGATCAAAAAAATAAAAATTTAAAATAACTGCTATTGTTGATTTTTATGAAAAAAATCTGAAAATAATGATTAAATGTGGATTTTTATATTAAAACTCATAACAGTTACGGTCCCTGCATACAAGCTTGTGGGTTTCCTGAGTGAGTGCAGTCTGCCAAAAATCTCTTATTATTTCATTGTTCACAATTTTTTAATTTTCTTGCCCTTCATTTGGTGATATTTGCATATCATTAAAATTGTGAGATTGAGATGAGAATTTTTGTGTATGTTGAGGATCGCAAATTCGATTAATAAGCATCATGTTTGATGGGTTAATTCGGTGTACAGTACGTACTATGCGAACTAACGCAAAGAGGACTAGATGTACTTTACTTTAGGTGGCCAATAGTTCTCTAGACTGACCAAACGGAAATTAGTTATTGAATAACTATCGCTGTTTGGTGTCCATGGGAGTTAGTGGTGTTGGAAAGACGATCCAGATCATCTCCTGACAGTAAAATTATTTACCAGTCTCAAAAAAAGCAGTTTCGGAGCTACACCGGATTCACAACCAGAACTATTTCTTAAGTAGTCGAAACGGAAGGTGCAGTGAAATAACTCCCAAATGAAATAACTCCCATGAAATAACTCCCAATGAAATAAGTCCCAATAAAAATGAAATAATTCCCAACTTTAATAAATGAAATAACTCCCAAAGAAGGAAATGAAATAACTCCCAATATTTGGTAGTTATTTCACAATGAAACCACAAGTCCCCAAAAAAATGAAATAACTCCCAAATGAAATAAGTCCCAAAAAAATGAAATAACTCCCAAATGAAATAAGTCCCAAAAAAAATGAAATAAATCCCAAATCAAAATTTGAAATGGTATATTTTTACAACATAATCAGTTACAATGAAATTTGAAAAATACAGGAAGTTAATATGTACATAGATATGTGAATGTAACAATTACATGAAAACCTGAATAGTGTTGTCGACCTTTTGACGGCAAATCGGACAGTTAAAGTTTTCTAGTCCTTCAGAAATACTCTTAGCATGAAGCATTAGAACACAAGCGTTGCATATTTTTAAATGTTTGCACGGCATCAATAGTACATTGGGCTCAACCTCCAAACAAATTACGCACCCAAAAAGCGAATTAATGTCAGTGACATTAAGACGCATGACCAAAAACGAATTAAAGTCAGTGCCCTTAATTCGCAGGGACCCCCCGTAACGATTATTTTTGTATTTTTAGCATCAAAAATGGAAGACTTCCCAATATCGCAGATACGTTTCAAGTATATGAATATGCACGTCTCTTCATGCTCAACAAAAAGCTTCTATAAACTAAAAAAATTTGAGGGAAATCCATATAAATTACAAATAATCATTATTTTTGGTTTTTATTTTTTTGGTCAAACATAAAAGTTATTTTTTGATTTTTATTTTTTCGATCAAACATAAAAGTTATTTTTTGATTTTTATTTTTTTGATCAAACATAATAGTTATTTTTGATTTTTATTTTTTTGATCAAAAATAAAAGTTATTTCTTGAGCGATATTTTATTCCTCAAGAATAAAAAATAAGTTTTGAGTTTTAACTTTTTTCGCGGATTGAAAAACTCAAAACGCCGCTGTGCCTTTTTGGCAAGTAATAAATCATAATTATTGGGTGGTATATCCTCATCAACATAGTTTATATTTATGTACATACATTTTTTCACCTGGTACACTTGGCGAATTTTGCCCCATACATACAATCTCAATGTGTATACATAAAAATATGTTTCAAATTATTGAGCACTTATGCTGACAAGGATATATCATCTAATAATTATGATCAACAACCTGCCAGAAAGGCGCTGCGGTTATTTGAGTTTTTCAATCCGCGAAAAAAGTTAAAACTCAAAACTTAATTTTTATTCTTGAGGGATAAAATATCGCTCAAGAAATAACTTTTATTTTTGATCAAAAAAATTAAAATCAAAAATAACTATTATGTTTGATCAAAAAAATAAAAATCAAAAAATAACTTTTATGTTTGATCAAAAAAATAAAAATCAAAAAATAACTTTTATTTTTGATCAAAAAAATAAAAATTTAAAATAACTGCTATTGTTGATTTTTATGAAAAAAATCTGAAAATAATGATTAAATGTGGATTTTTATATTAAAACTCATAACAGTTACGGTCCCTGTTAATTCGTTTAATATTTTGACTTTAGTTCGCTTTGGACATGCGAATTAATGTCATTGAGGCAAAATTTGACTTAGGTCAGATCTTCAATTCGGGGCGTGATAGATGGTATTTATGTGCAGAACTCCTTTCCGCATTGGCGGCCTGCGGCCGCGCTTCAAAAAATAACCCTGGGCTACGCCATTCCAACTCCGGGTGTGTGCCATAGCCGTGGCTACCGCCACGGTGATGTCCTTCCGCGTGCCACGTTTCCCACTTTTTTACTTTTTTGGCTCAGCGTAATGTGCCATTACAACAACCACATGAAAATGACAGAAAATTGTGAAACTTTAACTGGAAATAACTTTTGAACTGTTGAAAAAAATCTCATTTCAGATTCTAAATCTAGACATGGGTAATCGTTTACGTGGGGTACCGAGCGCTAATACACAACCAAAAATGTTGAGACGCGCTTTGGTCCCAGGAGCATGAATATAACTCCGCTGAACCAATATTTTTAGTAGTTTGCGAGATATTTGCAGTTAAAGTCATGTTCATGTGGTTATTGTAATCACATTACCCTGTGAGAAAAGAGTGGCACGCGGAAGGACATCACCGTGGCGGTAGCCACGGCTATGGCAACCACCCGGAGTTGGAATGGCGTAGCCCAGGGTTATTTTTTGAAGCGCGGCCGAAGGCCGCCAATGCGGAAAGGAGTTCTGCACATAAATACCATTGATCACGCCCCGAATCGAGGATCTGACCTAAGCCAATCTCAGATTCATTTTTTAAATTCCAGATTCTTGATATAATGATCATAAGTCGAAGGTGATAATGAAAAATGAAAATTTGGAATATAAAAAAAATGTACTGACTTTAGTTCGCTTTCGTACTGCGAATGAATGTCAATGACGTTAGTTCGCTAAAAATATTCCCCAACAAAAATGAAATAACTCCCATTAAAAATGAAATAACTCCCAATGCCTGGATTACAAGCAATGAAGTAAGTCCCAAAAAATGAAATAACTCCCAATTTCCAAAAATTATGAAATAACTCCCAAAGATATTTTATTGGGGATTATTTCATTTGGGAGTTATTTCATTATGAAATAATTCCCAGTTAAAATTATGAAATAAGTCCCAATGAATTGGGAGCTATTTCATAATGAAATAAGTCCCAACTTGCATGGAAAATATTTGGGAGTTATTTCATTTTTTTGTTGGGAGTTATTTCATTTGGGAGTTATTTCACTGCACCGAAACGGAACCCCGTAAGACCAACAACACCAAGTCTTTTAATCACATCAAAAGTATCATGACTATGAATGAGCTCAAGGCCACTAATATTAATATTTATAATGAAAATAATTATTGTTTTGTGTTTGCAGTATATGGTTGAGTGATTTAAGTAAGGAGTTAAGATGACAGAAAACCAATGTTCTGTTAGCTTAATGGTTAGCAGAGCGTGCCAAAATTTATCTCAAGAGTGAAGTCTAGCAGCTTCCGAAATGGATCTATCAGGTCTTAAAACTAACAAATTGTTGGTATAAAAACACAGTAACAAATCAAAAATAGTTACAACGGACAGCGACCTATCCTCAACCTAACTTCAATAGAGATTTCGCCAAATTCTAACCTAACTACAATCCAACCTCAAAAAGATAATATTATTTATTTAACTTTACTTTAGGATGTTCTTAACCAATCCTTAACATAATCCTAATTTGAACGTTACCTCCCATCTACCAAATCTGAACGTCTACGCTCTCTTTGTATTCTAATTCTTTCGACATTCCCCCGAGGCTTAAAAACGCACTGCTGTTCATCTCTTAGAAGGCAGATAGAGTGTCTTTACTATTAAGACATTGCTGCTATGAATTGAATGCACCGTCATACTTTTCCAGATCCCTCAACTTTTCATCTTTCTAGCATAAAAATGTTTTTATTTGTCTACATTGATTAACTTTTGAATATAACTTCTTTTATTACATGTTTTGAACTTTTCTTTTCTTTCAGATAAACTGGCCACATGTTTCGTTTGCAAAGCAGATGCTTGTCCGCGCACACGTCCACTTAAAAAGGGTCGTGGCCAACAGTATGGCATTCCAGATGACACTATACCGGCGGGGGCGCGCGTCTGCAATTCATGCCAATGCAAATCGGTACGTAATCGCTACACAAATTGCCCCATTCCAACGTGTCCGAATCCGAAAGATCGCGCCAAACGTCTACACAACATTCCGCCACGTCTATTTGAACTGTCTCCCGACATACGAGATCCCATAATACAGGAGTTTCAAATACCAACGCAAGCGACACGTTGTTGTTCGGCCTGCCTTATGCGTATACGACGTAAATTGGATCTTGATCCACATATAACACTGACAGATGAAGATCGTCGCATGGACGGTGATGAGTCTGATGTGAGCACTTCATCGTGTGATGAACGTGAAGTGGGCGGTAGTGATACTGCTTCGGTAGAGAGCCCTGAATCGCAGCGACACAATTCAATGACAAAGGATATACAGAAACCGCAATTACCCATTGTGGCGAGTGTGGCAACAAATGCGGCTGATACAACTACGGTAACGATAACATCCTCCGGAATTAAGGCTGATGAACGGCTTTTGCCACCTTTGGGACAAGCGCCGAAGAAACAAAAGACATCGGAAGAATATGATTCGTCAGCTACTGAGACTGCGGATGAAGAGAATGAAAATTCACCAGCGAATCGTCAAAGTCCAAAAGTAATACTGAATAGTGGTGGTGGTATAGGTGTAACCGGTAACATTGGCCTTGCACCACCACCAACGAATGCCGCCCAACAACAACTGCATGCAGTCCAACAAAATGGACCACCACAACAGGTAATGGCTATGCCACCACGTGAACAAACGGGCGCAAATGTGCAGGATGTACTGTACTCAGTAATTGAACTGTCGCTTAAGACGAAAGGCCCGCCACCGGTAAAAATTCCAGCACAAATGCCGAATGCATCACCCATGCATAGCGTCAAGCCCAGCATAGAGCCGATGCGCAGTCGGGTTGATCTCAGCAACAACCTAAATAATAATTCAAACAATGATGTAACAATAGTTGGCGAATTCCGTAATGATGGTTCCATTGTAAAGCAGCAAGCGCATGGTCAACCCATCGGTTTAAGTGCGCGACAATCGAATGCATCTGCCGTAAATGCTGTTCAAGGGCCACCTGGTAGTCAAGGGCCACCTGGCGCTGTCGGACATCCCGACAATTTGGCCACAATATCTGTTGTAAATTCTCATCTGCCCCATCAGCATCTTCCACCGCATGGTATGTTGCATCAACACGAAATCAAGGCCACTATAACACCAGTGGTAAAATCTGGTAAGGTGGTTGCACCAGCACCTCAACAACCACCGGATGCAATGCGTTATTCAGCTGTGTCACAGCATCGCAACAACGAACCTGAGCCTCAAACACTTGACCTCTCAATCAAGAAACCATCACGCGATGGTCCTTCACCACACTCTTCATCGAGTGCCGCGAATTCCTCGAGTAATGATAATGGTCCGCGCCATCAACCACCTCCAGGCGCGGTGAAACATGTCGGCAATGCCGCGTCCATGTACCGTGGTCCGGAGTTAGTCGGTCCATCGAACCCAAGTTATATGTACCATCCACATCCGGCAACTGTGGGCAAGGGGCCTCACGGCTCTGTCTACATGCCGCAAGCTGTACCCATTCCCATAACGCAATCTGGTGCACGATCTCAAGCGGCTGGCGGACAACCACCACCGCAACAACCTCCTCCATCTACGCACCAAGCGCACATGCAATTGCCACCGGGCGCAGTGAGTAATAGCAGTAAAGTTGGTGGTGGAAAAATGGCACCTAAACTCAGTCCACAATTGATACATGGTGCACCCTCACACGCGACAACGGTATCACCATCACAACAACAGCAACAACAACAAATGATGGTGGGTCCAAAAGGTTCGATAACACATGGTACCCCTGTGAATAATGCCCAACAAATTATTGTACACTCCTCGCCTACAACGTTGAGTCCCAAATATGATAATCTGTTACGTCAAACTCCACCGTCCGGCAGCGATGCGAGCAACAAGCTTGGCTCTATAACACAGGGCACACCGATACACCTGCCTTCACATCATTTGGAGACCAAACGTTCATATGAATATTATAAAACGTCACAGCGTCAGAGTCCCGCACAACAACAACAAATGCCAGTGGTCGGACATCCTGGTGTCTTACCACCACCACAACAATCCTCACCTCAAGCACCACCACCACAGGGTTATGGGGCTAGTTCACCTTATGCGCGTTCACCCTATTCCGTTGACCAGTCGCCAGTGCTGAGTACGCGTCAAATTGTGTTGCACGACTACATAACATCGCAGCAAATGCAGGGCCAACAACGAAATGTATCACGTGGTAGTAGTAACAGCGCGGGAGGAGGAGGTGGCGGTTCGGATAAAGAGTCACCATCGCCACGCAATAGTGTTAGCGGCACAGCCAGTGCACTTGTCTTTTATGATAAGGAACGCGGACGTGCTGAATACTCGAGTCGAGCATCGCCTGCAGAACATGTGAACAGGTAGGAAGAGTGCGAATGAAGCGCAAACTATTTTTCATATTTATAATAGAAGCTCTTCGATATTTATTTAAAAGAATTTGTATACTAAAATCGGCGCTAGTGTTTCTAGAGCCATTTTCGAATTTTTGCGACTCAATCGTCAAGCGTTGAATCGTTTATTCAAAAGTTAACCTAACCTTTGACTTTCACTTTTCATGTCCGCTATCTAATCGCATATTTTATTATACATACATACATACATACTTATCTACATATATTTATATATTTTTCCTTATTATTTTAACAGCACGCCAAGCCCACATCGTACACCACCACCGCCACGCCAGGGCGTCATACAGCGCCATAACACTGGTTCGAAGCCGCCCTCGCCTGCCACGATACCCCAAAATCGTTTGCATGTAATGCAGCACAATTATCCGCCAGGTTAGTATTCAAACACAACTTTTTGCGCCATTGATCAAATTCTATAATGCGATTACCTTCTCTATTATCATTTAGCCGGTCATGATGCCTTCTCATCATTTGTTGATGTGGCCGTACAGCAACCACAATTACCGGTGCCATCACAATCAAAGGAAGAGAAGCAGCTGCGTCACGAACCACCACCACCACCACATCAACAACACGCGCCACCTACACAACCGCCCCCCGAAATACGCTATCAAATGATGCAATTGAATTATCATCAACATCAACGAGCAGCTGCTGTGGCAGCCGCAGCGGCACAACAACATCATCAATATCGGCAACAAGCTGCCGCAAGTGCTGCAGCCAATGCAGATTTACAACGGCGTATGCATGCGATTGAGCGCGATCGTGATTTACAACAAAAACGGCAAGAGCGTGATCGTGAGCGTGAACGTGAAAAGGAGCGTGAACGGGAGCGTGAACGTGAGCGCGAAAGAGAGCGTGAACGCGAAAGAGAACGTGAACGTGAAAGAGAGCGTGAACGAGAGCGTGAGCGTGAACGTGAACGCATGGTGGAATGTATTGCGGCGAATGAGCGTGATGCAGCCGGTCGACGTATGACGGAGCGTATGAGTGCAGTGGCAGCAGCACAACATTATATGCGTGGTGGACCGGAGACGGGACCGCCACGTGCAATTCCTGATCGGGAAAGAGATCTGTAAGTGAATATGGAATGTGGAATTTTATGTTTTATGTTTAATCACTGAACACAACCAACACTAACTAACCAACCAATTAACATAAAGAAGATTAGGTTTATTTTTTTAATGATTTATATTGCGGTTTTGAGGTCGAAGTTTGCAATTATTATGAGAAAAAGTTATTAAAAAAAGATCAATTGAAGCATTTAAGTTTGGTTTATTCTAATGAAATTGCAAAACTGCATTAAATGCGAATCTAACAACATAAGAGTTTATTATACAATAATTATGTTGTTTGTGGTCGTAGTAACAGTACTTACCCTGCTTAGCCGGCGAATCCATCCATGGAATAGCATGTAACAGACCAAACAGGATTATACCAATATTGTTAGTCCTTTTCTAGATATAAATTAGGTACGCTTGATACTAGAGCTTTTTAATTCTGCTTTGCGTACGATTTCGTTAACCCAAGTCGATAGGGAGTTAATTCACTTCTTACGATGCCCATTCCTGGCTAGGATACATTCCAAACCCCACCCCCCATCTTATATGTATGCATATTTGATTTGAACTATTTTGATTTTGAAGTTGTTATAAATACTCTCTGTTGTCATAGTTTCGAGTTCAAAGTCCCTGATTTATATAGAATTTTTACCTTTAAATCAAGTCGATCAATTCACAACTCCTCATTTCATTCGAAAATTGTTGAAACTTACTTCAAGCAAAGCTTTTATACCTACTCTAGTTAAAATAATATTCGATTCGTTTTTACTACCACATCCTTTAGGAGCCTTCTTAGTTTAAGAAATAACATTTTTAGGCATATAATAAATGCTTGCTCTAAAATAAATTGCATTTTTCATTCATTCATATTCACTATGTTTTGCTCTCTTGTTTCTTTCTACCTATATTTTTGTGGCCTACGACACAAAAAATAACAACACCTGTGATGTCACCAACTACTACGAATTTCTCCATTATCATCAACGTCATGCTATAACCTCGTTATACATTAATCATAAACCAATCTAAAAATCGCCCATTGAACGTCGTCGACCGCATGAACAACCGCAACGACATGATCATGATCACCTTGGCCATCTCTTCTCATCTATTTGTTTGTATACGTGCTTGCATTGTTACTAACGCACAGTTATCACAGGGCACCACCGGACAGTACATTGTCGGCGCAGGTCTTAATCGATGCCATCATAAAACAATCGATTATACAGGGCAGCTCAGAACCAAATCCAGCGAATATGAGTCGACCGTCATATGTGAGTATATGCAATCTAAGCAAATTATTATTATTTAAAATAATGTATCTTCTTTGTAACATCTATCCACAGTATAACTCACGTGAATTGCCACCATCAGCACGCCAACATCCAGGTGCTTCTTCATTGGCGTCTGCTGAGAATAATGGCAAGGCGAATTCACCGAATGTCATTAATATCGACTTGGACAATGACGGCGCGCGCAGTAGTAACAATCAACACGACAACCTGCCAAGTGTGGTGAATTCGCGTGGAAGCAATGTTTCGCATAGCAGTCGTGTTGGCTCACAGGGTGGTCCACCAAGTGGAATTGGCTCGCAATCCGGTAGCACACTGTTGCCGCCAACCTCACAAGCGCAAGTACAAGCACAAAAGCAACCACAAATGCTTAAAACGAATATCACGTTTGGCGAGCTGGCAGACTCGATAATAGCAAATGATTACTGTCCAAACCCGATGCAATTACGACCACATGTCAACTATATGCCCTATCTGCAAGAACAGCAACCCATCGTTATGACCGACCATTGGACTAAATATAATCGACGTATGCAACAGAAAGAGGCAGAAGCAGTCGCGGCTGAACGTAATAAGGCGCAACAGAATGCTAGTAGTGGCGTCAATGCTAGCACCAGCGGCGGGGTCAACTCTGGACCGACTGGAAATAGTGGTGCGCCTATTGGTGGTAGTGGGGGTGGACGTGCGAATACACCAGCCGATGAGCGCAATATAATACGCATGCAACAGACAGTGAGTCCACGTAAATATGAGATGATGATGCAACCGCCACATGATCAGGCCGCCGCTGCCGCAGCAGCAGCTGTTGCTGCTAGTCATTACTATCATCCGCATGGACCACCGCTATCAAGCGGTGCACCTCCCTTAGGCATACATGCGCGTAGTGGTAGCGCTGGGAGTGGTGGATCTTCATCAATACCATCGCCGCATGATCAACGTATGCCAGGAGGCGGTAGTGGTAGTGTAGGTACAAGCGGTGGTATTGGTATGCCTTCAAGTGGTTCAGTGACACAAAACCATCCATTCGATACAATGAAATATGTGAAAAATCGCATTGTTGAAGTAATGCGGACAGAGGATGAAGAAATGCAACATCAACATGCACACAATGATCATCGTGTTGGGGCCGGTGGGAAAGATATGCATGATGGTGGCGGTCCTATTGGTAGTACAATGCGTAAAACGCCAAATCAATATGACGATAGTCGAGATAATCGACGCTTATCGGCAGTAACATCCAGCGCTGGCAGTGGTAGCAATAACGGCAATAGCAACAATGATAACCACCACAGCATAGGGTCATCACAACCGCCACCATTGGGGGCCTATCAACATCAAACACCTGCCACCACTTTCGCGCCCACAACTTACGCTTATCCTTACAGTGCATTAAATGTACCCAGCTCAGTGGCCGGTTTGCCTCCGCCATCACAAATGACTTCGGCACAATTAGCGTCATTGGCACATCAAGCGCCCTCCTCACACATAGGTAAACAAACACCTGGTGGTCATACAATGAGCGGCGGTGGCTTGGGTATGTCAGTGGGTGGCGGTGGGTCGGCAGCGTCACAGTCAAGTGGTGCCACTGCAGTGGAGCCAAAACCATTATTGTCAGCACAATATGAGGCGTTAAGTGACGAAGATTAGTTATGACTGCAGGCGTCTGGACGTACGCCACAAAAACAACAACAGATACAGACACACCAACAGCAACAGCAAACGGCGCCGCAATTGTGGCATTGTGAGCGCGAGAGTATGCGACAACAGCAGCAACAGCATCTTCAGCAGCAGCAACAACAAAAACAACCACATATACAACAACTTAAGTTACAACAACATCATTATCAGCTGCAAGCGAATCGCAATTACAACAATAGTAACACCAGCAGCAACAATAACAATCACTATTTCTGAAAAGATCCTGTTGTTATATACAGCTTGGCGCAGCTGCCGTCTTAAATTTGTATGTATTAAAATAGTCCAGTAAACGCCTGCAGCAACAAAAAATCTGAAATTATAAAATATCAATAGACATACACACACCAAAAATATATGAAACACTCATACATTGAAATGAAAACATGTTTGCATATGAAATAGCAACAAAAGAAAATAACTGTATTGAAAAGCAACTCTCTCTTTCATATTTAAAAACAAAAACGCATTCAGGTTAACGTCTTTAAGAAGTTATTTTATCTCATGTGATCAAAGAGCTTTTGCTTTTCAAATTAGTATAATTTATCAACATCCACAAGCATAAAAATATAGAAATGAATATAACAACAACAAAAATTCTATAAACCAAATGTATTTATAAACGTACACCCAAACCTAAATGTCGTTTTCTTTATATGAAAATACCCTAACTCATTTGTTTGATATTTGTTAAGCGAAGTCAGTAACTAATCACGAATTGAGCCATAATAGAGAAGAGCTGCAATGCTTTTGTTAAATAATATATTGTGTTATATATTTAAACTTTTGCTAAAGGTATGAGTTAGGACTATTCACCATATTGAGGTTACGATATACACATACTTACTACTAACCTACCTACCTGTATGTGCATACATTTTTGATAAAAAGAATCAAAATTCAAGCAACAAACAAAGGAAACAAACAGTTGCACACATTCAAAAACATGAAACTGCATAAATTGCTTTTGCGGCAAACTTCAATAGAAATGTTTGTCATTCTTTCGAAGTGCAGTCCTAATAAATCATGATTTTTTTGCGTTGCTCTATATTTAAATGGAGGTTTTTTGACCGTAAAACATTCTTTCAAAATAAGGCATTGAGGTTGAAGTAATACCATAAAACATGATGCAAGAAACCAAGAAACAGCGTGGTCATCTCATTACGGCTAAACAAGTCTAGGCAATGCAGATTTGAAGTTTTAACCACTCAAGATTTGTAAACTAACTCAGAACTGTTGGACTATAAGTTTGCTACAACAACCCTTTTATAATAAAAGTACGATGACCACACTGTTGCGCAAAAAATTATTTGGTATTTAAAATCGAAATAGTGAATGAAATTGTTTAGAAATATTACCTTTATAACCAGCTAGCAAATGCAACAAAATGCAGAAGACGTGAAAAACATTATAACTAATTTGATATGTGCCGTATGTGCATAGTGCAGCGCCGAGCCAAAGAGAAAATCTGCAAATTGAAGCACAGAAAATAACCCAGAATAAATACGGCAGGTGAGTGGCCAAATAGCAAAAAGCTGAAATAGAGCTACTTTTAAACTGTTTTCGTCATGAATATGCATATTGGTCGACCTCTACACATATTCAATACATTTTTAACGAAGTTAAAGCAGTTTTTAAAGAAAGTTCAGGTAGGGCGTTCTTCGTTGGACTACTGAACTAGGGTTTGAAAAGAAAATAACTCTGATTATTCTTGCCAGTTTAGCAGCAGGCCTTTTAATTTCCAATCTAGCAGAAATCAAATAAATTTTTTCGCAAAAAAAAAAAAAAAAACGTATCTTGAACTAGTTTTTTAATATTGTATTTTCTTTTTTATGAACGGTTAATATACTTTTTTGCTTGCTTAGTCTAGTACTGTGTTCAATTAAAAAAAAATTAATGATACTTAAAAATAATGACATTTTTTAGTAATATTTTACTTCGAAAACATTTATTAAATATTCATTTTGTACTGCTTTTTATGTATAATTTTTTTTTTTATTTAAAAAATGTTTTGCTTGAAATTTTTTTTTCCAAATTTTTGCCAAATATTTATGGCGTTTAAATTTTGCAAAAACATTTATTTTGTTATTTTCTGTGCACAATTTTCAAAAAAACAAGTGCACAACCCGCCAGGTACATACAAAATTTTCATTAAAAAAAAAAAACAACGCTGAGACTTATGCAACAAAACAAACAAATGAGAAATAACGAAATATTTGAAATTTTTATTTTTAAATTGCTGATTTAACAAATAGCATGAAACATTTAGATACATTTATGTATTAATAAAATGTAAGCGTAAAGTCTGTATATTTAAACTTATTTTTAATTTTAAATAAAAGTTGATGTTTGGGAGTAAAAGCTGTTGTTGGACGCAGAAAAAATGTATGTAGTTATAAATAAAAACTAAGCTTTTCTATACTACAATTAAAAATAAATACAAACATAAGTATACAAATATGAAAAAATTTAATTCAAAAAAAAAAAAAAAATTACAAAGTGTATAAATATATATATTGATAATAAATGATGTAAAAAGAGAGACGACGAAACGCTTAAGTTTTTGCTATTCACATGACAAATTGTAAAAAAGAAAATATTTGCAAACAAACAATAAACATAATAAATTTACAACAACATACACCACTTAGTTAAAGAAATTCGGATGTGAGAGTTACATATGTATAAGGTATAAGTATATAAATGTAAAAATATATATAATAGCCAGCAACTGAAGAAATGCTCAGCAGAGGTGGGCTAGAGAAAGACAGAAAAAGAGCGTAAGAAATGTGAAACAAAAATTTAGAATATGAAAGTTGATAAGAAGTACTAATGAATTTAAAAGTAAAATTTATGAAAAAAATTGGATATCTAATTTATAAAAAGTTTTATTTATAAAATCCTGAAATTTTAATAGGAGTAAAGGAGGAGGAAGAGCAAATAATATGCTGTAAAGGTTGATAATGATGTTTAATAGCGTTAAGTTAGCAGCTTATTGGTTTTTGGAGGAGTCAGTGAGCTGGTTGGTGGAGCAATTACCACAAGAGGAGAGTGAGATATGATGAAAATATTTTTATGTGCACTGAGATGAGAAAATTTGCGTCATAACCCAAAAGTCAGTCAACAACAAAAAAATGGTTTGTTTGTGGTGCACGCACCATAAACATAAAAGTTGAGGAAGGAGTAAGCTACAAAAAAAAAGTAAAAATCAGCCACAAAACTTGAAAAAAGTTTGAAAGCAAGAATTCAAATAAAAATAAATTTAAAAATATATACATACATATATAGTAATTAACTTATATTTAGTTTGTAATTATGCCTTTAGTTCTATAAGCTTACGGCAACAAAATATACTGAATATATATAAATATAAATTATTTAACAAGCTAGCCGAACGTGTAAAATTAAATAATGAAAATCAACACAGAAATTAAAAAAAAAAACAAAAAAAATGTATGAAAATATGATACACATATGTATGTATATGTAATTAAAAGAAAACATAAAAACTAAAAGATATAAATATGTACTAAAAATATATATAAATTTAAAAAGTGGTATATATTATATTAAAAAGCATTAATGTAAAGGTATATAAATATTATTATTAAATATTATAAAAAAAAGAAATAAAAACTTAAAGCGTGTGTTTAATAAAGGAGCAAAAAATGAAGAAGCGCAAAAATGCAAAAAAAAAAACAATTAAACACAAAAGTAAATAATATACATACATACATATACAAGAATATATAAACTCATATAAAGCGTGTGAGTATGAGACACGCCCCTTCCCCCTATATGCATACATACAGACACACACGCACATGCATATGTATATACATACAAAATTTCATTTGTATTCGCAACCAAAACCCGACACTGCATAAAAAAGGCATGGGAGCAAGTGAGTATTTTAAGAAGAACAATAGAACAACAAATATGAACACAAAACACGAATACCGAGCCCTCGCGCCTTCACTTTTATATAGCCCCAAATCATACATACATACTTTCTCAGACAAAAAAATTTTTTTTTTTTTTTTTGTAATTAATGAAACTCTGAAATAAGGCAAAATATCTTAAGTTTTCGGGTAGTTGATTAATTAGAAACATAAATTTTTTCATTTCGTTTGTTTTCTTTTTTTTGTTACCAGGGACGCTCCACGCAATTTGAATTAATTTTTTTCCTTTCCAAATTGGCGCTCTACCTGCGTAAATCAAAGATTTCCAAAAAAATTTCAAGGAAAAAAGGGAATTTTACTTAGAAAAAAAACTTGGAGATTTTGGGGGAATAACTACTTCACCGTTTAATGTTAAACCTAGAGAAATTGGTGTAATGTGATATGTGTAATTTTTTGGATGTAATATAAAAAAATATTTTCAAGTAAAATATTTGTCAGTTTTGAATCAATTTTGAACAGTATTGCAATTTTCCAACTACTCGCAGCTCACATGCTCAAAAGCTACACAAAGTGAACTCGAAAAATTGGCACGATTTGAGAAAACTAGACCTTCTGTTTAGAATTCGAAGCCCCGAATTTGGCTCAATTGTTTTATGAAACATTTATTTCCAAAGCTTTTGTTAAATTTATTTTATAAATATTTTGCAAATTAATACACATATAACCTCACGCGTTTTCTTAAGAAAAACTGATTTATTGAAATTACTACTTTGTGAAACCATTTTGTAAATTGCATATTTCTTTCTATATTTCCACATGTTTTGAATTTTTTTCATTAATATTAATCTCAGTAGCATCTAGAACTTTCTCCAAACTTACTAATTAACTTCAAAAATCTATGAAACTGCAACAAATTATTTTTCTTAAATAATTTGCAGTTAATTGAAATGTTTTGAATTTCTCTTAAAAATTTAGCTTAAACACGACATTTCCAAAATGTATCTGAAAATGATTCTTGAAATTTAATTCGAACTTTTTTTTCAAAATCAATTTCATTGCTTTTCCCAAGTTCATTAAATTCCTTTTAAATTTTTCTAGCCGTTCTTTAATTTTTTAAAAATGTATGCCAAAATTTTCAATTTCATGGATGTTAGCATACAGTTACATACATATATTATTTCTTAAAAGTTTAAAACAAAATGGCCCCCATAATCTACCAACAATTCCCAGCTTCTGTTATGTCTCTTACGCGCTAATTTAAGTCAAATATATTTTTGTTTACTACATCCTTAAGATTTAACTTTATTATTATGTAAGGCAAATACATAGTTACTTTATAAACACATATGTATAAATACAACATATATAAATGTATGTATATAGTATATATATATAAAATGTGTATGTGTGTATGAATATATGAAAGAGTGTTTAGTATTTAATTGCAACGGAATATTTGAGTTGATTTTCGTTTTCTATATAGTTTTCGTTTTTTTATACCAACTACAGTTACGTCTAATAATAACAAGAAAATAAAATAATTAATAACTCTCAACAAAAAAACAAAACCATTTACACTATTAATAAAATAAAAATGTAAAAAAGAGAACAACCTAAAAAATATATATAAAAAACAAGCGTCTAAAATATGAAAAAAATAAATATGAACTATGTATGTATACTTATACATATATATATACATATAAATATATATTAAATGTTAAAAACGCTCTTAAATGTAAAACGTATATAAAAGAAAAACAATTAATTCTTTATAATGAAGGTCATTTATTAATTTTTGTGTAATTTAATTTTAATCGATTTAATTAATTAATTTAGTTAGCAATTGTGTGAATTATTATCAACAGTTTTAATTATTACAATTACAATTATTATTTTGCTTTTTATTTTATAATTATATATATAATATATATAAATAACAACGGAAAACAAATATGAGAAAATAATTAAAAATGATAATGATGGTTTTTATTGATAAAAATAGAAAATAAATAAATGAGCATATTAAAATTAAAAAAAAAATCTTTGTGTTATATCATTTTTGGGTGATGATCCCATTGTGTTGATTCTCGGTACTTTTCTCTTTTCAGCGGAAGTTTATGCAGATTCCTTTCTTAATGCCCAAGATCGTTTGTCTAAGTGAATGTTGTTGTTGTAGCAACAAAAATCACTCCCCGAAGGTTGTGGGGATTGATGTCGAAATAACAGTCCTTGGCCGGATACGAATCCGGTACGCTCCGGTATTCCCTTGCGGTACTGCCCGACTTCTAGGTCATGTCATCCCTCCTTCCGAAAGGAAAGAGAAGATGGGTAATGAGAGGTGAGAGGCATCAAATCCGTAGATCAACCATCGAGTTGCAAATCATTACCTTTGTGCATATTAGTCGCCTCCGAATTTTTCGCTTGGAAAAACCTGGACGTGGACAACGCAGGTGAACATGGAATTAGAAGTCGCTAGCTGGCAGCACTTGGAGTAAAGACAAAGAAACGTTACTAGCTACATACAAAGCAATTGGTCAGCCGGTACTGAGCTACGCGACGCCAATATGGTCGCCGGTGCTTGCTGACACCCACTGGACGAGGCTTCAGGTCTGCCAGAACACTGCCCTTAGAATCGCCACTAGGTGTCTTCTTATGTCTACTGAGCATCATCTCCACAACGAAGCGAAAATGCTTGGCGTTAAAGAGCACAGTGAGATGTCAACCAGGCAATTCCTGTTCAACTGTTGCAAACCACAGCATCTGAACCGACGCCTGGTCAACGAGAATCCGCCCCCCAGGAGCATAAAAAGCCATCTACGTAAACATTTCGATGAGGTCCGGCACCTGATTTCCACGCCGTTTGATCCTAAGGTGCACCGGCAGGCCCTCACCCTCATCCACACCGATTCGGTAAATTCCTATGTCAGCTCTTTCCCAGCGAACGCCGCCATTCAGGCAACAACACCACCCGTTGCCGAAGAGGAGCGCGAACTGGGAGACTAGGGTGATGCCGGCCCAACTCCGGTCTGGATATTGTAATAAGTTAAACTCTTACTTATCCATACTGAACCCCGACTTGCCGAATGTTTGTCCGGCATGCGGCTTGTCCCCCCATAATACAAACCATCTTTTTGTCTGGTCAACCGAGCCTACTCTTGTAACACCCATATCCCTCTGGTCCACCCCTGTCGAAGCCGCAAGGTTTCTAGGATTCCCGTTAGAAGAGCCTGATGACAATATTGGGTAGATACTGACTACCTAGGCAGGGCTACGTGGCGTTACAACAACAACAACAACACCCACATTCATAGAGCAAAGCAGAGGCCCCTTAATAATGTGGGGAAATTGTGTGGAAGCTGACTCTGTGTTGTCAATTGGTTATATCTAAGAATCGATGACTCCCATCCGATTCGATTCGATTAGAAATTCGATTTGCAAATTATGAGTTTTAGAAATAAGTGAGAAGTACAATTTTCAGTAGGCGCATACTTTTGACTGACACGGTTTATTTAGCTCACAAAACAGCTTTCATTCTGCACATGGCATTTTAGCAGCAAAAGCTCACGATGCGTGCTGTTGCAGAGGTTTCTTGTTGGCCGTGAAAAATGCCAAAAGAAAAGCTCTAAACACAAAACAATTGAACATGTATGGATGTGATAAGTAACCACCGAATGACGAGAGCAAAACAAAGTGAATGAAAACAAAAATAGAGAAACGGAAGAGCTTTGCATAACGCAGTGGGTAGCACTTGAACAAGCAAACACACACAAACACTCATGAATTGAAACTTTGTTACCGAAAGAGAGAAAAAAGAAACGAAAATATTGGCCGCTGTGTTAATGCCAAGTTAAGCGGCTTTGCAAAGCCGTCCGTCCCTCAAACATAATCATTGCCAACAGCTGCTTGTTGAGGAGGTGTGTATGTGTAGCTGGCGAGAAAACTCAATGAATTGTATCTACACTAGAACTTTTTTGACCGTTGATAGCGTAGCTCGACTGTTGGTTCGGCTCAGTTGCGCGCGGACGCACCACAGATATGGACGTCATTTTAAGAAGCGGGCAAGTTTAAAAGCCGCAAAGTACACGCTTTTTTCGGAACTTGTTTTTACGCTTCCTCCTTAAGCTTTACAATACTCCTGTGGTTTTGGAAAATTTTTTAGACGAAATCTGTAAAAGATTATCAACTACGCAAAAGTGCTGTGAGCCGTTAAGTGAAGGTTGTTCGGGTGTGTGTTATTGAATTCCTTTTGAAAGAAAGTTTTAAACGTTCCTATTGTCATTATCAGCTCAATTATCTAAAAAAGTTGTGAAAACAGTCAATTAAAGAAAACGTTTAACTGAAACATATCTACATATACATACATACATCCTTCCTCTCTGCCGCATATCGCCTAAAAGGCTACATATTTTCTTCAAATAAAACGTCATCGCAATCGCGTCAGCAGGTAAGTGTCCTTGAATCGAATTCTTACATATCGATGCGCATGCATAAACACACACACACATATGTATGTATGTACATATGTACATAGATAAGCGCCTCCACCCGGCTGCTTGCTTGATGCAGTGCTCTTCGCCACATATTTCCTGAAGTTGAATATGAAGGTCACAGTTTTTAAAAGTACATACATACATACATACATATGTTTGCATGGCTAAAGGATGCCATGTTTATGGAATTTTATCAATCCCGGGATTTTCGGGTTTTGATTTCTCCATCCAGGCATTAGTGCCAATAACGTTGTGTACTCCATTTAAAACTCAAAGAAATGGTGAACCAACCTTTAATTTTGTTGATTAGAATTTATTTACGAGAATGGATTTTTTTTGCAAGTCTTTTCATGAGTGGCGCGCAATATTCATGAGCATTTTGAGATTAGGGTGTTTTTTAGTTAATATATTATTAGTAGGGGAACGAGAAAAAGAAGAAGATCTCAAAATGAGCAATCTAAAATCAGATTTTTTTTTTCTTAGCTCTCTTAGATTTATTTGTTCATTTACAAAACAGAACACCAGATTACCTAGGTCATGAGCAAAAATTTGAGAGAGTTTTTCTTTTCGAAAAAAAAAAATACTCCATTGAAAAATATATAAAAATGAATTGGAATATCAAAACAGTAGAAAGCGATAACTGACCTGCGAGTTCAATACTCTTCCTATCTACCAGATACCTTAGTTTGTACTTTTACTAGGTAATCCATTATAAAAATAACGGCACTTGAGCGGAATACCAGAATTTAGAAATTTATTTAAAACGAATGTTATTACTGCTTGTAAATCAAAATAAAATACTCGTAGGTACCCAAAATAGTTTTAAATTTTTTTTGAATATTTTAAGCACTTTCTACGAATTTTTAAAGAATGTTTTTTGTGCAATTTTTAATTTGCAAAGTGGATCATACAGACTTTAAAATTGTCAAAAGTTGAAAATTGGTTTAGCGCTAGAGAGTGGCTCTAGAAATTTGGAGATGGATATTTAGTAAAAATTGTAACTTGTATCAATTTCAACATAAATGTTTGGAAATGAAATCACATCGAAACAGAATAAAAGCGCAAAATTTAGTAAACAATTCAAAATGTAATACTAATACATATGTATATACCTTGAAGATATTTTTCGTGTATTTCATTTTTGGCCAATAAGGCAATTGGAATATCCATTTCCTGTTTTTTATAATTCCCTTTTCAAATAGGTACGCAACAGCTGATGGTTTGACAGATCTACCAAAAAGAACGCAATTCAGCAGTTTAATTGACAGAAGTTTCACTTTTATCTACCAATCAAAGTGCCGGTTAGTGTAAACCGGATATTGCGAAAACATATTTATTTATTTATTAAGTGATCATGAGAGAATCTTATCTACATTCTTCTTTGTTTGTTGCTTTTGTAACGTTGGGGAAACGAGTACTGGATGGATTTCCATCAGCCTCTGCCTACTCAGAAACTTGAACGAAATTTCGTGTAAAACCTGGGCCCGAATCGTTACAGACGTGAACGAGCAACTCGCTCCGTAAAAATGTCAATATCGGATTATGACAGCCGTGAACGTACAAATTTATCGAAATTTCGGATGATAACAAACGTGAACGAGTAGATGAACGTACTCGTTCGTTCGAATTGCCGCTCGTTCACAAATTGTTGATCGAAGGCGAAACGGATACAAGCAAATATTTGAAAATGAATGCGTATTGAGTTTATATTTATTATTTTAACTATATTTTTGATAAACGACAAACTATAATAAACTTAATTTAACGCAAAAGGACATAATTGTGAAATTTATTAGCGAACATCCCGATTTGGCCAAAACTTTGATACCAAACTGTGAGTAAGAAAAAACGGCTGAAAAACATATTTGGGAGGAGCTTTGAGGCATCCAATAACTGAAAATGGCAAAATATTAAATTTCACCCAAAGACTTGTGCTTATTTAAATCAACCTCGAAGAGTTCTATGTTTTTCCACAAACCACTTTTTGCTGCTTTGCGAATCATCCGTTTCGAAACGTACATACAAACTCCGGACACAATTCTTTCCCAGATTTGAAGGAATGCTGTGGACGGATATGGTGCTCTGACACATTTCAATCAAATAATCACTGCCAATAGCGTGTTGATCTCCGCCAAAAGTTGCAGCTAGTTGCGGGACTGAAGGAACCGACTTATTGTCATGACACATAAGACATAAGATTAGCTTTAGTGAGGAAATGATTGGACACCTCTTGTTCATGGCACATCGTTTAATAAAGCTGCAAAATATAAACAAGCACAGAGGTTGATTGTCAAATGTGTGCATATGCATATGCCGCACATACGCATTATTTAAAAGCTGCAGGGGGTCACTTTGGTCTTTAAGGTGTTTGCGCACTTCTCATTCGTCGTTTTCACTCTCTTTAGAGCTTAAATAACACATAAAATTAGGTTCTTTTTTCTCTTCACATCAATTTTATATTTCGACAACCTTATTTTGACGTTTAAAACGCTATTGTATCCTTGAAAACTGAAGAAGAAGAATGAAGCAATCGATAGCAAAATTGACAATTACGATTCGTTCACTTTCTTCTGTAATAATCCGATAATATTTACTCGCTCTTCGACTGACGAAATTTTTGATCGTACGATAGTGCACTCGTTCACGTCTGTCACGATTCGGGCCCTGGTAATATTGTTTATGTGCACAAACTTTGTGCTATTTTCTGGGTTATGGAATTAGACGGCAACAACAGCCGGCAGGATACCGAAAGGGTGTAGTAGTCGGCAGATTATTTCTTTGGCTGCAAAAATAATGTTTAATAAGAATTAGAGTGTAAGTAACACAATAAGGAAATTGAGACAAATTTCACAAATAAATCACATAGTACAGGCGCGTAGCCAGAAAAAAATTTCGGGGGGGGGGAGTTTGGCCAAAGCGTCAGTAAATAAGAATTACCTGTAAATACACACATACATACATATTTATATTTTTACATATTACATATTTATACTTTCATTTATTTGAAATTTTTCTCTTTCTACACGGCTAAAAATGTGTGCCTAAAATTTAAAGCATTTATTGGTTTACACAATTTTTAAAACTCTTTGGTAATAAATTCCAAACCTTTCAACTACCGACACAAATTCTAAATTTTTGCGGTTTTTATTTAAGACTTAACTGGGGTAAACAAAAATACAACAAAAGTCGTATACACAGCGAATATGTGTACTTTTCGCACAAAATTCATGAGTGCGCCGTAGCTCAGAAGGTTCGAGTCCTAACATTTTTTAAAAAAACATAAAAAATTGTTAACAACATTTTCGGTTTAAAATTTAAATAATTTTTATTAGGCGCATTTCTATGACAACCGGCGTAAATTTAATTCTAAACCAAATTTGGTTTGGTCATACACCTAGACCAGTATGTCTGCGTTAAAAGGGTTTTTTTGGAATGTCCAGTAACATTAACTTCTTTAGACTAATTTCATTACTTTTGAATGAAAATTCATGAAAAGGGTTGGTGTCGAAATTCTGTATGTACAAAATTCTAAAAACAATATTCTGCTTTTCAAAATTCTGCTTTTTAAAATTCTGCTTTTTTAAGATTCTGCTTTTTTAAAATTCTGTTTTCTAAAATTCTGCTTTCAAAATTCTGTATTACAAAATTCTGTATTAAAATATAATGTTAACAATGTTAAAGAGGTCATGTAATTATTTTGAAAAAGTGCGCACTTTTTTCAAAATAATTACATGACCTCTTTAACATTGTTAACATTATATTTTAATACAGAATTTTGTAATACAGAACATTGTGGGATATTCATTGTCAAATTTAGGAATGGTTATTAGTTAGTAAAAATTTTTACACAATTTGAGTATATGCGCCCCATTGTTTTTAACATATTCGTACATATGTACATACCTACATTAATTATAGTTGACAACAGTTATACATTGGTATGTACATATGTTTGCAATCAAATATTACATAGAGATGACAACTTCTATCACAAATGAGGAATTACAATTTCCTAGAACACAAAACAATATTGAAGCGTGGCATCGCCGGCTGAAAGTTATTGTTGGAAGAAGAAGCTCGCAATTTTACCATCTTGTGCTAAGTTTGCAAAAGGAACTTATTTTAGCGAAAACTCAAATAGCAAGAATAGAAAATGGAGAAAGAGTTAGAAAAAAAGGAAAATAATTAAAAAAAACAAACAGCTGCGAAGAACTTTTAAGAAAAGAAATGAATTAAGTCACAGTACATACATATTTAAAAAGAATTGCAAAAAATATTGTAATTGGTTAAACTAAAATATTGTTATCACTTAAACATATATGTATATTTATGGAATAAATGTTTATTTTGTTACTTCTTATATGACGAAAATCACAAAACTTGAATAAAGCAGAATTTCCGCATTAAACATGCAGAATTTTGAAAAGCAGAATTTTAAAAAGCAGAATTTTAAAAAAGCAGAACTTTAAAAAGCAGAATTTTAAAAAAGCAGAATTTTGTTCAAGCAGAATTTTTTTGCAATTTACAGAATTTTGTCACCCAGAATTTTGTAATACAGAATAATGACACGCTCCCCATGAAAATTCAAGAAAACTCGATAAAATTTCAGCAAAATTTCTAACTTTCAGGTAAAGTTTGATTATTTTCGAGTATGCAGTTTTTTAGTCCGTTCAATTGTCAAAAGCCGACCAAGAGCATTTTCTTCAATATAAAAATTTTACGCTCATAAATTTGTATGGAAGATAATGTACTTGGCTAGAAAAAAATTTCTTCATTTTAATTGAACGGGCCACAAAACTGCGTACTCGAAAAAAATCTAAAAATTTTTACTAAAAATTTAGAAATTTTTATGAAAATTTTTCGAGTTTTCTTGAATTTTCATGAGTTTTCCACAAAGTTCTTAACTTATGAGTTGAAGTATTTTTATTGTGTATTTACACATTCTTTCATACAAAAATAATTAAATTAGTCAAAGGAAGTTAATCTTACTGGAAATTCCAAACAACACTTTGAACCGAGGTCTAGGTATAAAGTTTTAAATCTAGGCTAAAACTTTTAGCCGTGTACAAAACAATATTTATTTTTATTGTTTGTTTTGAAATTTCGTTTAGGATTTCTTCAGGAGTTACTTCAAAAGTAGAGTGGATATTGAGTAGAGCCGAAACGCTGAAGTTACAGTCTGTACAATGTAGCATCTCCTAACGGAACGGGAATATTAATTGACTTAACGATGGATCGCAATATGGTCATCTGTAGCACCAGGTTACAGCATAAAACACCGCTCAAACTACTTCGCCAATATTAATGGAATGAACTTCTTTTTTATGTCTAGGATCAATTCAGTAAGATCAACTAGCGAAACGGCAGGGTTTTTCTTTGACTAAGAGTTAGCGTCAAATGGGTCCAGTATCTGTTTTCGGCAATTTACATGAAAATTTCTATTTTTGATTAGGACATTATTTACATACACACATACGTACATACATATGTATATGCATAGGAATTTTCCATCCATCCATAAGCGGCAAAATCCAAAAGTGCGATCTAACAACTTAATCTAGATATTAATCATCATCATCATCAAAAAATCAACACTTCTGATTGACAAAGTTAAACGAATGGTCCAATCAATCATACATATACATATGTAACTGTAATGTATAGATTTAATATTAAACATGTCAATTGTCAATTATATCACTAAACCGTTGAAATATTTAATAATTCATAGATATTGGCGTAACGCCAACATTTTATTGTTTGTCTTGCGGATTTGTTGTTATTGTTATGTTTTGACGCAAGTATTTCATACCGGAACAAATTCAAGTTCAAGTTTAATAGTTTTTCGGATTATTTTCACTTCCGAAGTTTGCTTTTGGAATTGTAAAACAAATAAAAGTGAATATTATTGATAATTTGGCTATTTTTAGGCAGATTTAATTGTTTGCTGACAATCAAATAGGCGTGGGCTTCAGAAAAAGGTAATTAAAAAAAGTTCAACACTATAAGGAAATTGTTAAA
Source organism: Sphenella marginata (assembly GCA_951509765.1). Classification (NCBI taxonomy): domain Eukaryota; kingdom Metazoa; phylum Arthropoda; class Insecta; order Diptera; family Tephritidae; genus Sphenella; species Sphenella marginata. The sequence continues at coordinate 66,037,645 of OX608081.1, read as the reverse complement.
TATTCAATAAAAGAAATAACTCTGAATCGGTTTCCTATGGTAATTTGATGTAGTTTTCAATATACACACATATTTCTATTTATAAAAAAATTAGGATTTTTTGTAGGCATTGATAAGAAATTTTAGTCTGGCTTTAGTGATGAGCTGTTCACAGATATCTTCATAGCTCAAGGCATTAAGATCCATTCATTGGCTATGCCATGTTTTGGGAATGAATGGAAAAGATAGAGATCAGATCTTTGACCGTCTACTAATCATTGATACGCAGTTTTTTAAGGGAGTGCCTCACTATAATGTACCAAAGCATTTGTTTTTAAAATAATATTGATATTAGTTTTTTTTTTAATAGATAGCGAAAAAATACTGTAAAAGTTCCAGACCTCGAAAGGCATTTTTACATGTTCATCATTGTTAGTTTACCGTTTTTATAAGTGATTTAATTAGTTCTGGGTAACTTAAAAAAAAAAACATATTAACAATGGAGTAAATTAGTAAAGACCCCCACGCAAAACTTACGAATGATTTTTATGCGGACCTGAGTTTCCAAAAAACTATATTCAGCTATATTTCCTTTTAAAACTAGCATGACAGTTTTTAGGCAACAATGAAATACATGTTAAAAATTTTAGACTAGCAAAAGTAGATCTCCAAAAATTAATATCAAAGTTCGGAGCTTTTACAGTGTTCTAAAAAATAACAATAAAATATTTTCTTGGTACAGTCTAGGCGTCACTATACAAGATCCCCAAAAAGTGTTTCTTTCCAGACTAGATAATAATATTATCTTTATATTATAAAGAAACATATGTATGGACGTTAGATGGTACTTACAACTAGAACCAACTTCCCCAGCTTTAACTCCTACGTCGGTACTAATACTACCGACGAGAACACAAATAAATTTTAGTTCCGATTGTTGACGGTCACATTTATCTAAGGGGGCTCTAATATTTCTTTTCATATTATGTATATCCAAAACAGATAATACCATACTTGAAAATTTCAGATATGTATGTACATATACATATATGTATATATTGAGCAAGACCCTGTTAAAGCGTATCAAACTTTATATCTAATATTTTTGATCATAGCATTATGTATTAATTTTATGTATAAGATACAAAAATTAAGATGACTACCTATGTGATGAATTTCATTTAAATATCCATGTGCATTGAGCCCGTATCTTTAAACTGTGAGTTCTACGAAATTTTTCAACAGATTGCAAAGATCTTCGTACCGTTAGAATGATAAATACCATTCAGCTTCCAGTGAGTAATTTTTTTTTAAAAGTAAAATTCAACTGGGACCTTACAAAGGCCAAGATCTATTTCATGTATGTGACATACTATGTATCTCACAACTAAATGGTTATCTTTCTTTCTGTTTTTTTTTTTTTTAATTTTTAAGTAAATGCATATCTTCCCACTAAACCAAAGCTTCCGAATTTGTCGGACATCTGTCTTTTCTGAACAAAATCGGAATTCTACCGATCTAGCTTAACGAATTCGCAACGTTTGGCCAAACCGGAATCTCCGAAGTTGTCGGATATCCGACTTGTCTAAAGGAAATCTAATATTTTTCGATTTTACTTAACGAATTCGTATCTATTTCGAAAAGAGAAAAACGTAAATAAATTTTTAAACTCAGCAGGCTTTGATTCAGTTGTCAAAAAGAAATTCATGTGAAAAATTTATAAATTTCGGATTGTAGCAAAAACGTGTTGTGAGCAAAAATTAAAGTAAACCATAATAAAATGTATATCTTTGCTGCAGTGACCAAAATAAATAAGTGTGATAAAAATTGTTCCTCATGTCGCGTCGGGAGAAGTCACACTGAGAGGTTTTTGTAAATATCTTTTGCCATAAATAAAATGATTGATTTCAGTTTTCGGATTAATGATCAGGATGTCAAACTGCGTCACTTGACTGTTTTAAATTTATGGATGCGTTTTACCAGTTGGCCAGTAAAATTAAGAATTACCATATCTTGCACAACAGTGCATTACCAAGCATTAAAACAAAACAATATTGAACTCTTATACATACATATATACATGTAATTTAATTTACTTTATTAAAACATAATTAATTAATTGTATTAATCAAATTGAAAAAAGAACAAAAAAATATGTTTTTAATTGGATATGTAGGTAGATTTCTCTAGGAAGATTCTTAAAGATTTCGTAAACGCAAAGCTTTACGAACTCGCTGAGATATGTCTTTAAGACTTCGTAAGGATCGTACTTTACGAAATCGTTAAGAAAATTTTTAAAGATTTCGTGAAAATTATACTTTGCGAATTTGTTAAGACTTTTCTGAAAGATTTCGTAAAGCAAGTTCTTAGCAAAATCGTTACAACGTTTCTTTACGAAGTCGCGTCAACCCTCTCATACAAATTTCTTAACAACTTCGAATGGAAATCGGTTCCGATTTCGGCAAACTCTTTAGACAAAACTTAACGATTTCGAAAAAAAGTCGGAACAAATTGTTTAGTGGGTTGTTAAGATTTTTAAATTTTGATATCATTTGACAAAAAAAAAAATAAAGTAGCTAAACTTTGGAAGTTATAAAGACTTTTTTGTAGTTCTAATAGATTAGAACAAGAATTGTAAAGTACATTTTTTCAGACAGCCCTAAAATATGAACTTACCTTTGGAAAAGGTTTTATTTTTATATTTTTTTTATTTTTTTTTAGATTTAATACACACTTTTGTGCAGCTCACTTTCGGAATATTTGCTAACTTTTAGTGAAGTTTCATCAACAAATGTGTTTTTCAATTTCTAAAAATGAGGTTGTGTTTGTTTAAGTTGTATGCAAAACTTCAAAAATCTAAAAAATAATACGAGCATATGTATGCAAACTTGTTTGTAAGATATACTTTTATTAATATGATAAGGCTACATATTTTAAATTGTGTTGACTTTAAATCGTCCGACATTGTTTTTGGCTACCATATGAAACATCTCCGATTCAAGTTCTTGGAACAAGTAACAACAAAAATGCTGGATTTGTCCAAAACAGTGGCTCGCGTAATAGAGAAATAAACTGTACTAAAAAACAAGTAAGGAAAGGGCTGTCTTCGGCTGTGCCGAAGGCTTTATACCTTTCGCGAATACGCATCACGGTTTCAAGTGTCCGATCCTTACTTACAATTAGTACAACCTCTGCCAAACTGTTAATTTAAGTATACATACATACATAGGCCGAACCCCATTTATCGGAACAATCGATTGTATGGGAGTTGTGTGTTGTATCTTTCCGATCATGCTGATGACGAATGATAAATGCTTTACAAAATGGGTGTCGCATAACAAATTTAATCGAAATATATCTAAAATTGAAGGACTAGTTTGCGTTCAAACAGACAGACGGACGGACTGACGGACATGGCTAAATCAAATCAGACCAAATTTATAATAAAATTTCATGTTCATGAAAGGTAAAATAATAGAGTAGTAATTGTTTCTGATCCAGCAATTTTGAGCTTAAAAAATATCTTCACGTATTGAGATCAAAAACTGTTTAATTTTCCACATCGTAAAAATCTTATTACCAGGCTAGAAGGTATTTATTTATCTTTTCACTTACATGCGTAATAGACTGAACCAGAAAACATTTATAAATATGATAGTATTCAGACTGGCGACAAAATATTAAACTTTTTAGGTCCGTTTTGGGAATGATCTTGAAATGCGATTTATTAGAAAACTAATCACTCCAGCACTCCAGAACGAGAAATATTCTGGAATTGGATCAAGTCCACCGGCCCGGTCTCTGAAATACCTGACAACCCTCTTTTCACTTTATATATCAACTGTAATAGGTCTGCTAATCACCATTTTTCCCTCACTCTTTCGAAAACTAAAATTTTCCCAAAAAGAAAAACACAAATTTTTTAAGGAAACTAAGTTGACTAATAACTAAAAAGAGGGATATTGAAAAATTATTTTTTATTGAAGAACATTTTTTTGCTTTTTGTTCCTGCTACTTTAATTCAACTCTGTCCAATAAATTAATATTGTGCATTGTCTATAATTATTATTTTATTAATATGTTAACTAAAATTACATGACTTTTATAATACAATCAAGCTTACTCTTTCTCGATGGCTCTTTACTCTGCGAAAGTGTTTAAATGTATTTTGGCGCTCTGGTTCCACAATCACAATTTACCTAACAGGTCTTGGTTCGGCGTCAAGAACAAGCGCGTATACAAAGGACAGGCTTTTTTTTTGGGTGGAGGAGGTCGAGGCTAAGTCCATCTAGTCCATCATTTTTTTGCCACCGTCTAATGTACTAGTGTTTGATTGATTGAGCAGATGATAAACATGTAAAAGTGACAACTTTGACCGCAACGAATGACCGCGAACGACATAAACGAATGATGACAATTTGTAATGGATCAACAACCATGTTAACGTTTGGAGGAATCGTGATACATACTAGTTAAGAATGGCTTTGTTGTTTGGCTATGAAGAAAAAATAAAGAAAAAGGTCACTGCTTTACAAATTGCTTGACTGTTATTTTATTATTCGTTTATTTTTATGTTAAAGCACTGAGCCTTACCCTTACAAGCGCGCAACTAGGGTTTCCCCGCATCGAATTTTATGAACATATTCATTCAAGCTTCAGCTCGTCTTAACTGTAAATATATTTGTTGTTGTTGTTATATAAATATTTCTCTCCGCTTAATCGGCGAGTTCCTTCCTGAGCATTGTCTTCAAACGAGCAGTCATAGCCCGTGGATACGGGATGGATCCTAAACCGATTACCCAAAGTATAACGACCGGAGCGCGAATTGTTTGTTGGTGCCGAATCGTTGAAACGCTTTGTTTGTTTATCGCCGAGATCTCAGCTACAGACAAGAAGATATAAGATAGATAACGTTTCAATTAGTTAACAGCAGATCGATAGTTAACTACCAAAAAAAGAAGAAAATTACTGACAAAACTAATATGAAGATTGGCGGCCGCCGTGATCTGGTGGTAGTGTTGCCGGCCTACCACACCGAAGATCCAAGTTTCGAGCCCTGGTACAGGTTACATTAAAAGTTTTTTCAAAACGGGGTCGCATCTACGCAGTGGTTTGGCAAACCCTCCGAGTGTATTTCTGCCATGGAAGGCTTCTCAACAAAAATTCATCTGTTTTGTAGATGCCGTGCGGAGAATGAATGAGAAAACAATTAGTTTTAGATAACATTGATTTGCTATGCTAAAAAGCAAGTCCTAAATATCAAATGTACCAGAAATTAACTCAAAATCCGTTCGACACTGTTTCACTACAACTAACACTTTTGATTATATGGGACCTATAGGTTATGTTAGTCCGATCTGGCTGATTTTCACTATCAATATCAAACAAATTGTCCAATGGAGTTTTTGGGTTGTCTAAGCTTTAGAGAAGGGGAGTAGTTTTTTTTAGTTATTTTTAATATTTTATTTTATTTTATTTTATTTTATTATTTATTTGGCTCAGGCTCTAATGATCGTGTTGCTCAAATTGTATTTATTCATTTGGCTCAGCTTCTGACGACCGTGTTTGCCTAAATGTTAAAATTTTTTCTTTGGAGGACGAGAGGGTATGTATTATTTGTGGCGAGCACTGTTGGCTCTGAGGCATGGCCCGATTGGCTTCCTCATTTTCGCCATGAAAAACCACCCTTTGGCTTTCCAAAACATAAACTATATCTTCGAAATATTTTATAAGCTGATTGCGAATTACAATAGCATGCAATGCAAATAAATTAACGAATGAAATAACCGTAGCTTATGTCGCTTAAACAGGGTATATTTAGCCACAATAGAAAATAGTTTCCGCATCGTTTTTATACCTTGGACAAGAAATGGTCAAAGTGGGTCTGATGGCCAATAGGGATATGACCCACCTAGTGTTTTCGGTTTCTAAACCGGAATCGGGTCAAATGAAGAGATAATCACTGAAATAAATACCAATATCGAGGGAATTGAAAATTACTATTAAAAAAACCTGAATAATGTATGGAGCTAAGCTTAAGCTTCAAAATACAATGCTTTTTTGTAAACAAATTATTTAACATTCAAATATTTAGACACTAAATTTGATTTAAAATTAATATACAATGCTTGGCACAACTTTATTTCAAATTTACTTTTAGTATTGGTATTATTTTAACCGAAATCTATAGTTCATTAATTCAATTGTCAACAAAGTGATATTTTTATTTGTTTAAGAAATTATTAAGTTGGCTTTAACAGCTTTTAAATAAGTTCTCCGCGATTAGACCTCTTTTGTATGATGAATGATACTTGATACATGCGTAAATATACATTTTATATTTATGTACACATCCACACCTACAAGTATTTACATACATACAAATATTCATCTGACGAGTTACTAAAATGTTAGCTGCATTTTTCTAGATTCGGCAAAGCTCGAAATGCTTGTACCAATTTTCAGTTAAGAGCTAAGGCTTAAAGTAAACGGATTGTGTTTGTTTGTTCGGACGATTGAAGAGAGTTCAAAATATAATTCCTCCAAGAACTTAAAGGGAAAAAAGTGAGTTTTATTTTATTCAAAATCTTATATAAATATGACCAAGTGAAGTTGGGGCTAAATCAAGGGATAACCGTATGCAGATATGTACACAAAATTGATTATAATAGCTGTGTTCGGTGGCAAAACTTACAAAATGACGTAAAACTCTCTCGAAACGCAAAAAGTAAAAGTTTGTGACCGAACAGGTGTCAGTAGAAACTTGCAGCAAAAACAGCTGTTGCCATTTTGATTGGTTGAAAATTCAAATTTTTAAATTTTTGTTGTTGCTTTCCCTTTGTGACCGAACAGGTGTCAGTAGAAACTTGCAGCAAAAACAGCTGTTGCCATTTTGATTGGTTGAAAATTCAAATTTTTAAATTTTTGTTGTTGCTTTCCCTTGTCACGATCAGCTGAGTCAAAACGCATCTTTTACGGAGCCAAAATTCCTTAGTAAACACTTGCAGCTCTCTCTGTCAATGAAATGTCAAAATGCGCTCCGTCGCTGCAAGTGTTTTGCGCCACCGAACACTTTCACAGTAAACATTTTATAAAATTTTTTGCCACCGAACACAGCTAAATAATATGGATTTTAGTAAAGCCAGAATTTTTTGGGTTATGATTTTACAATCCAGTGACTCAAGTACTCGCCTTCTTCAATAGTTTAGTTTGGAAAAAGGTGAAGAAATTGTTACTCTAAAACAAATAATAAATTAAATGTTTGCAATTCGAGTAATTTTGAAACTTAAAGCTAGAAACCTATTTTCGACGCTCCCTAGCTTTTGCAAATTTTCTCGCGATGGGCCAGGTCGATTTAGTATAATGCGTTTGGTCAAATAAAAAATTGGTTGTCGCCAATGGGATGGAAGCTATTTAAATTTTTAATTGTGGTATAACCGGTTTAAGGAAGGCCGAGAAGATGTTAATGAATATGCTCGTGCTAGTCGCCCGAGCACTTCAACAACCGATAAAAACATTAAAGCAGTGAAGAAAATGATTTTGGATAATCGTCGAATAACTATCAGATAGGCTGCTGATGATGTTGGCATATTGTTCGGCTCATGCCAAGCAATTTTTTAAAAATGTTTTAGGTATGAAACATGGGCAGCGAAGATTGTTCCAAAATTGCTAAATTTGGAGCAAAAACAACATCGCGTGGACATCGCTCAGGGGCTGTTGAACATTGCCAACGACGATCCAGATTTCCTCAAAAAGGTGATGAATCATGGGTGGATGACTTTTTCCTCTTCCCAAAACTGAAGACACCGATGAAATGATTGAGAAGATAAAAGAAGAATCGAAACAGGAGCTCTGGGCGATACCAAAAAGCGCGTTTTAGAAGTGTTTCGAGGATTGAGGATTGGGAAAAACGCTGACATAAGTGTATAAAATCTACTATTTACTATCAAAATGGAAGTTTGGCAGTTGACAAAACATTAAAAGTATATTAATTGCACTCCACCATTTCGGTGACATAAATATTAGTCGCTCAGTGTATAAAGGGAATGAGTCCATTATTGGCTTTCTTGAGATTTCGCGTGGATACACTTCCTTTTATGACTAACCAGGTATGGTAAAAATTTTGTTTTCAAATTTCAACGGCAAATCTCTTTTAAAGACAAAAGATTTTTTTGTACGAAACAAAAAATTTGTATTTTCAGTGGCAGAAGGGTTTTTAAAGTTCATTAAAAATAAAACTGTGCGAATGCACTGAGCTAAAAAACAAATTATCTGCAGCCTTTTTTTTACAAAATTAAAAAAAATGTACTCCTTCCAAAATATACTAATTCAATTAAAACACGGTAAGCCAATATTTAAGTAGATAGACATTTTTTCTTTTTATTTCCGAACGAATGCTCAAATTCAAGACATAATTAATTTGCATTTTCACGGTATCGATACTAACAACAAAAATTTTGGTGGACTTATTCCCTTTTTCCACAGAAACCCTCATCAATAAAAACGTATTTGTATCATATTAACAGATTTTGTGAACACATCCACTTACATACTAACATTAAATTTTTAGAAATTGTAAAAGAAGTCCTAATAACTTATTTTGGAACTTTACTTTTTAGTTTTGTCGTAACAAATAGTTTTAATATCAACGTCAACTGTTTTGTCGTTTTTGGACTCATTCCTTTTATACACTGATCGACTCATATAAAGGTAGTATTTTAAATTTTTATGTTTTTTACGGGCGGTTAGCTTGTTAATTTTTATACCTAGTAGTGCTTCGCACACAAGCTATATTAACTTCATTCGCCTAACGGTAGAAGATATGTAACGGCATAAACGAGTCGAGATAGATATTGACTTATACATATCAAAATGTTCAGGAGGAAAAGCGAAATTGATTGAGCCATGTCCGTCCGTCCGTCCGTCCGTCTGTGAACACGATAACTTGAGTAAATCTTGAGATATCTCAATGAAATTTGGTATGCAGGTTCCCTTTCACTTATCTCGCGCTGTTGAAAATAGGCAAAATCGGTTTAAAGCAACGCCCACTTTCTATACATATAATATTTTCGAAAATACAAAAAGAGTGATTATTCAGTACATAATACACCTATAAGGATAATATTTGGTGTGTACTTTAGCGTTAAGGCAACAAATACATTTTTGAAGAAATTTTTAAATAGGGGCGTGGCACCGCCCACTTTTGTTTAAGTCCAATTTGGAAATATTATTAATCATAAATCAAAAACCGCTCAAGATAGCAAAATGAAATTCAGCACACATATTTATATTAATACCGGCAATATTCTGAAAAAAAAAAAATTTGCGAAATCGGGTAAGGTACACGCCCAATTTTATACGAAAGATTTTGAAAAGGATCATAGATATATTGAATATGCAATAACTTTGCTTAAACTAGGTGTATATCATTTCTATATTACCTCTAAAGTGTTCGTAAGTCCAATGCACAAAATTTGTCAAAAATGGGCGTGGACCCGACCCTTTATGGTGGATTATTTCACAAAACTTTCCATGCCATAACTCCTGTAAAAATTAATTTATTGAAACGATATTTGGAGAAAGTGTTCAACCTATAAAGCTTAATCTTTGCTGTAAAAATAAACAAAATTGGTTAACGGATACGCCCACTTTTTGAACACATTTCTGAAAAATTTCTTTGTAAAATTAAAATCGCGATATTTCCATAATTGTATAAGTTATATAAATAAGATTTTGCACACATAATAAGCTTTTTAAGCAAAACTAAGCTGTAAAAAAATGTTGTGGATTTTGTTGAAGTAGGCGTGGTGCCGCCCACTTTTCAGTAAAAAGGTCTGCTATTTTCAAAAGCGATTACTTGAAATTTCAAGAAGTTATTTCCATGAAAGTTAGTGAGATGCTTCCCAATAGTATGTAGTATGCTCCTGCCAAAAATTACGTAAATCGAGGAACAAACAAGCTAGATTTACGGGCAAGTAGTAAACACCCTATTGCCTTTTTTAAATTTTTTTTTTATTTTCATACCTTTCACGGGCATGGGGAAAGCTATTTATATTTTGTTATTTAGTGATAATTTAATAAACCACTCACAACAGAAGTGTTTTTTATCGAAAACTATCTTTATATACCAAAACATATCACTACTAGGTATTTAATGTTCGGTTCCACCCGAACTTAGACTTTCTTACTAGTTAATCATATGTTTATTTAAAGAAAAGTTTTCTTTATCGTTGAAGACATGGCAGTTCTGCGAGTTTACTGGGCTACGTAAGCCGAGTGATGCCCGGTACTTTAGCGCCTAATACAGAACCTTCTAATACATTCACTTTATAATAGTCTAGTTGGATTCTTTTATAATTTTACACACATATGTATGTATGTGTAGATATGTATGTATATTTCCATATAAAATAGTTAATTAAATCTTTTGATACTTTAAAAGCTGCAAAAAACTTAATGCTGGCCAATTAAACTGAAACCAGTTTTAATTATGCATTCTTCTAAGCTAACTTTTGCGAATTTAAGTGCTTCAAAGAGGGTGCGGGCTGATTCATGACTTCTTTCTTCAAGGAACTTTAGCTGCAAATAAAACAACAGCTAGCTGGAAGCTATTTGGGTTAGTTAGGTATACTGTTATTGAAATTTATTTAATAAAACAAGTTTTTTTCCTTAACTGACCTTGCATTCAGTATTTTCTAACGGTAAAAGCTTGTGCAATCTAAGCAACTCATTAAATTTGCGTTGATTCTCTTAAAAGCTTATGCTAGCGTTTCTTCCTTAGGCAACCGAAAAAAACAGTGATTTTACAGTGTTCTACCCTGGGGCCTTTCAAGGGTCAACGAAGTGCCTTGCTCCACATTTTAAAATACATACATAGCTTGCAAAGTTGCCGCAGAAAAGTTTAGAACACTTTACTGAAGGGAAACGAACTAGAACTAGTTCAATTAAAAAACTTCGTTCATTAGCTCTTTGGTTTAAAAACCACCTAAGCCCTCTTATTCGATTACGTATTGCGGGTTATCTTCACTTATATTTTTCGAATTTTGAAACTCGTTCAGATAAGAACAGCTGAAAAAAAATTTCTAATTTCCAAGGTAATTATAACAAGGAAGAAAAACTAGCACCAGTCACCTTGCTGTGGCATTCTGTGTCCTTTCAGTGCTTTTGGGGGCCTGTAGAATTTGGCGCAAGCCATGAATACTTACATATGTGACAACTAAGTATATTAATTTTGGTTAAAACGAACTGAAACTTCCTCACTCGTTTTAACATATGTGGTAGCGTCTAATGTACTTAATTAGCACTTAATTGCCACTATTTACTGTTGTGGCTTTATCAAATGAGACTTGAGAAATGATGGATCACGTTCATTAGTGAATTTGTGATTTTATTGTTATTGTTAAGTGATTTTGTAATAAAACGTAAAAAAAACGCTACATAAGAAAGATAAAACTTTAACCAACAGAAGCACAAAAACAAAACCTAAATAGATTTAAGCAAACTTTCAAATATTTACGCTGATTAAATCATTAAAACTTTAATAAAATTAACGAGAACAAGAAAAGGTCTGAAGCGTAAAACTATAACCCTATGGAGTTTAGCGCCAACAGTAAGTATGTAAATCAAACCAAAATATAAACAGAATTGACACAACGGCCCGAATTAAACGGTCAAATAATTTGCATAGTTAAATCAATTTAAATAAGTTAATGTGTATGAAACAAATCCAAGAAGTGCATAAATGCGGTCAATTAATGGCGCCACGCAATGAGCGCAAAAAAAAAAGCAAACGGTCATTGGACTTGAAAAGTCAACGTTGACCCTGAACCGGAACAACGCAAATACTTAAACTAAATATTAATCTTAAACGGAAGATTAAAAAATAAAATGAAATAACAAACTGAATAAACAACAATTTAGCAATCCACTGGTTTGATTTATAAAATTTGATGAACAAACAACAAATTTTGCAGATCCACAGAGCTTTTGTTGTTAATTTTCAAGTTCAAGTTTGACCGGTATTGCTGAGATATGCAGTTTTGTTAAATATTTAGTTGTTATGTAGTTAAAAGCATCAATACAGTGGATTACTGATTTTATTGTTGTTGAGGAAAATTTTTGTTAACTGAACTATCCCTTATCTAAAATATATAACTTGCTGTACCTCGTGATTCCATCAACAATAATTGGTGCTTAAGGAAATATGTATGTATTCTAAATGTTTTAAAATCTATAAACAGAAAATGTAAGTTTGTAATGAGAAAAAGTATCTTTTATTTGGTGTAAGTGTAATTTTATGTTGAGAAATTACAAAATTTGGTTTCTCATTATAAATTATGTAAAGGTGTAAAGATGCCAGCCTTTTTTTATCCTTGCCACCTTTATTCAACAAGAAACAGTAATTTACCTCTTATTTCAAGTCAGACTGAGCCGTTTTGTTCTTTTCTTATCCTCGTTCCCTACAAGACCCACTTAAATGACATCTTAATCGAGACCAATTGTACGATTTTCCGTCGCTTCGGCATCATCAAAAGCCAAGACGTGACGGACGGACATGTATTTCAACTAGTTAAACCAGTGACTAATCTGCAATTTCCCTATCTCTACAATAGCAGTACAATTTACACTCTTTAAAAAATATTAAAATTTATATTCTCGGGGTGAAGTTCGAATAGAGCCATCATTAGTGTGCTCCATAATGCCAGTGATAAGGAGAAATCACATGATAGGCCATGTCCGTATCCGTTATTTTGACACTCACAGGTAAGTAAGTCCTTCAGAGGTTCAACAGTGTGAGTTTGCCCAATTAATTTCGAACTTCAATAGACTCGAATCAGCGGGTAACTATGATTTGTGAACATGCCGCACATTCTTGTGCAAAACTTATCTGGCTCTGTGCATACAATTTCGGCATATTCAAACTGAAAAGTACTTCACTATATGAAGATTCGAGTTTACATAGCTATTAAGCTATTATTTAACTGTTTCAGTAGCTATTTTAATACTTAGACAAAGCATACACCACACAGTGGCATAACAATATTTGCATAGTACTCGTATATATGTACATACCTAGTAGGGAAAATTTTGAATTCTGAAGCGGTGATCTTCTAGTGCATTCGGAACCACTACTAGTTCGTTAGCAATTTCTTTCACATACTGGGGAATTGAAGATAGCTACGTCCTAGGAGATGGATATCGTCGCGATTGCATCAACATACTCCTGAACTTGTTCAACTTTACAGGCCAAATTGATCTTGGCACTACTTCACCCCGTGTTGTGATATATTGGACATTTGGAGCTGGTGTGTTCTGACTTCCTTTTCCAAATTTTAAACATTTTCCCTAAGGCTGTTGTTGTTTTAACAACCAAAAAACTATCCAAAGGTTTTGGGAAGGGAAGTCGAGTTGACAGTCCTTGGCCGGATATGTATCCGGTACGCTCCGGTGCTCCCTTGCGGTATTGCTCGACTGTCGTGGTAGCGATTTTGTATGACCAGTGAAACTTTCTAGGTCGTGTCATCCCTCCATTGTCTCCGGAGATCAACCAGCAAGTTGCACGTGCATATTAGTCGCCTCTTACGACCAGTATGCCTACCTCGGGTATATTCTACACCCCTTACCCAAAGGGGTCGGTTGCCTTAGCGCATTTGGATATTAATTCATTGCCCAAATGCAGTCTTTAACGTTCAGAGCGGGTAAAAATTACTTTAAATAAAACCTGATAGGTCCAAAAAATCTAAGCAAAATATGCTAAAAAATGTTATCTCACTCTCCTTCCGCTACCACTTACTAGCGCTTACTTTCTCTTTCAACTCCCTCATCCTTTATCCCAGTTCTCAATTTATCTTCCTCTTCTTCCCATAAACCATTATCAGCACCTTCGTGGTATATATAATCGCTAGTATTTCAACTAGTATGTATGACTGACCAGTATGCCAACGAGATGATTCTAATGTATACGAGTATCCGACAATTGCCATCTCGTAAAATCCTGTTAAAATATCACTTACTAATATGTAAAACTTACAGAACTCCATCTAGTTGAGGCGTTTGCCAAGCTGGTAGATTTGACTGAAGGGTAGCTTCAGAAATTATTGGCCAACTCAATGTGTTAATTACAATTCCCAATATCGCTTCTAAGCGCCCAAAGCGAGCAGATGGTTATCATTACAAAAAAACTTCATATAACAATCTGTTTGAAACCAATAATTGCCGATTATAATACTAAAAGGTGTAAGATATAACTCCTGTTCAAGTTCATGTTATACCTATATGGAATTAGGTTCATACCGGATGACCATCGCAAGAAGGGAAATACCATCTTCCGGACTCATAAATGATTTATAATCCAGTAAATACAGTCTAGAACGTTAGGGAAATATTATAATTTGGCATTCGAACTCGAATGTAGCTCTCTAATCGAAAATGAGGTTTGATAATGGAATATGTAGCGCGGATTAATTGAAGTAAGCAGTACTAGGTATATCTATTAAATATTTCAATATATGGAGATACGGCACTTGGTATTTCACCAAAGTACTCGGCAGCAATAGATAAATAATATATCATTTTTGGTTATAAACTTCCAGTAATGGTTTGTTTCAATGAATTGAAATTCCTTTCGCAGAGCGCCTGAAACGATAATTACCTCGAATCGTTAGATTAGGCATAGTTCTCCCACAAACTGGGAACAGATTTTTTTCACAACTTTTTATGAAAACCGATTATTTGTCCATTTTTCGACCTCCGTAAGTAGCTAAGTAATTGTGATATAATTTTTTACTTGGCGGCATTGATAGCCTAAATATTGAGAATATACATATTTATGTATACCTTTTCCCATATGTGAAAGAAAATGTAGTTTTCCGGGTGTTATTTTATTTCGGGTGTTATTAAGCCTGGGCCCTCACTCTGTAGTTCTATTCGAAAGGCTGTTCTACTCGAAAGCAAAAATCGATTCTAAAACACATCGGCACTCGGTAGTTCGTTAGAATTCACTTTAGAAAATATTCGTTAAGGGTGAGCAACACTGTTTCACAAATGTCAAACTTAAAGAAAAATACGAAAAGAAAACAAAAGCAAAACAAACCAAATTGAAAACATTGCGATTTAAGAAGTTTTAATTTTACAAAATAAAAGGTAAATAGAATATATTGAAATGGATTCGGTAGCGCTATGGTTGGATGCAGATGAAAATACAGTGGCGGAGCGAGTGCAGTTGCGCATTATTAATAATTAATTTATTTCGAATTATTCCTTTACAGCTTTGTACAAAACTTTAGGTTGAATAAGGACGCATTTTAGTATGTACTAAATGCAATTATCCCCGAGCTAAGTATTCCTCAAAAATCAACAGCGATTCCCCCAATTATTAAGCTCGCCGCTGCACTTAAATTATTAATACTGCACCATAATTTCAAACTGTCGAGGTTTCGTATCCGTCTAGCCATTCTCAAGTTTTTAGGGAACAAAAGCAAACGTCTGGACATCCAAACATCCAAACATCCAAACATCGCTACATTCACATTTATAATATTAGTAGGATTATTGCCTACTGAAGAATTTACCAAATTCGAATATTTTGAAAATTTTGAAAAAAGAGTATTGAAAACCGGTTTTCAAAAATTTTCTTTTGCGGTATTCGTTGGTAACGTTAGGGGGCCTTTCAAGAATTCAATTTTGACAAATTGTGCCAGGATGAATTGAACTTCAAATGTTGATTTGATACAATATTAAATCTTTCTGCCAAAGTATATTAAACAAAGTAGTAGCGAACTTGACAGTTCTCTCTTTTCTGTAGGAGTTTTAACGTCAAATGAAAAAAAAAAATTAACCCGTTCGATTTTGAAATTTCTCATTTTTATCAGTTTGTTATTTTTATTGAAAAAATAACAAATCATGTTATCTGTTTACGACTGCAACCGAGTGCTGAAACACGTCCATAAATTGCCGGGAGAGGTATCAAGAGACGCGCGCAGTACCCATAAATAATAATCCGATTCCGAGATCAATTTTTTTGAGTAGTTTGCAAGATATTTGCAAAAGAATGAAACAATTTGTGTACCAAGAAGACGGGATCGCGTTATTTTTTTGAATAGTGGACAATAGACGGCAACTCAAAATGAAATTCACACAAAAACTATAGACAACGCCTCCGACTAATTCTTCAGATTTTTGCAAATATTTTTCAAAAATGACAACAATATTTATTCTCCGGAGGCCGACTTTCATTTGAACCGAAAAGTGACTTTGGTACTCCTCCCAACATTTTTTAGAACTTGATGATAGTCGTTGTGACCCAAATCAAGGTCTTTAAAGAGGTAGACTCCAAAGTAGCACTTGGTGGCAAAAGTGTGCTTATTAGATAGTTTATGAATACCTATATTAATAACTTTTTGACTTTTGCAAATGCGGTTTAACTTCTTAATACAAAAATTGTATAGGGCCCAAATATTGTACGTGGGCCAGTAAGGGTAAATACTTTGGTTTGTACTTTTTTGAAGTAAGAACTCCTACAAAAACAAAATATTTCAGTTGTCAATTCTACCTTGTTTAATTTGCCTTGCTTTCTGCCCTGTAAACGATTTTTTGATGAGAAAAATAGAAATATTTGATTTTATTCATAGGAACTTACATTTTTGTTGATTTTCGTTTGCTAAATTATTGTAGAATAGAATTTTCTAACATTCGACTATTTTGACATTTGTTTTCGAGACAGAGAGTGCCAAATTTTCTACAAACGAAAGGGGAAAAATCAAATCCGAAGGGAACAAAATGGAACTCGAACAACGAATGTATTCTAATCGAAAATTCTTTACAGAGTACGAATCGCTCGAAAGCGAACGAAATTTCTTTAGAATAGAACTACAGAGTAAGGGCCCTGAACTCAGCGACTCTCCTCTTAAGTGCTTAATGCGTTCTAGATTTCACTTATTTCTTGGCAATGTCATTTACAACGTCGCGTCCAGCCTTCAATAAATTGTTCAAATTATCTTTTAGCTTCTTCTTTTTTATTTGTTCCTTTATCAACATGCGCCCAATTACCCTCCTTGTGTGTCTTCTAAAAGTGATTAAAGTTAATAGAAATAGTTTATGGTTATTCGCTTTACGAGTCCGCACTGTAGTATTTGACAACATCATTAACACTACCGCAGAAGATATATAAACTCAAATATATAGCAAATAAAACCGTACGATTAAATAAGAAAATGTGAGTGCCAACAAAAAGCAAACGCAAAACATCTAATTACCAGCCCCACTATGATAAGTGCAATTAGACCTAACGAATGGCAATGAACTTTGAAAGAGTTGGCCAAGCTCAAAACTTCATGAAAAAAAAACCACGGTAAAATATTGGCAATAAACCTATATGCACATTAGGCCATATCAATAAAATTGAGCCTGACTTACATACGTGTAGTATTTCTGAGTAAAGTTCTGGTATAAGTTTAAAATGAAGAGAGACCGACTTTTGACTCTCCAAGCGGTTCGCATAGTGATTTAGTAAAAAAACCCTGGTGTTAAAGGTAACCCTGGTGTTAAAGGTAACATTTTCACTACGTGATTTCAAAAAAACTTTATAAGTAAGAATACCAAAAAAATGGCATTTCGTTCAAGTATTTAATAGTTTCAAAATTAGATTTGGGCAACTGTAATTGGTAATACTTCACTCTGGCAGAGTAAAAAAGTGGTTATAAAGGTTGATAAAAGAAGGCTACATAAAATATGCATACAAGAAGTGTCGATCTACTCAAAAAAAACTAAAATTTTTCTTAAATATAAATAGTATATACTTAGCCGATTTTGATTAAAGTTAGCTTAAATATCTTATTTGACCACCTTTAAAGAGAGGATTATTCTTACATTGATATTGGGAAGAAAAATTCTGGGACCCCCAGTCAATAAAAAGCGCATATTATTCATAGCCAGTTCTCCGAGAGCACGATTCGACTTAGTGGAATGCATGAGCAGTGAGAGCATATCTTAGCCGTAAAGCAGCCGAAGAAGTATTTGATAACGTGAAGGAACAGCTGGCACGATGTCTAACAATAACAAGATCCAATAAAAAAGGACGATTCCTAGAATGCAAAGGCAACAAGGAATGTGCAAGGTGGCTTCTCGTGGCCGAAAAAAGAGATTCAGAAAAGCGTGAAGTCGAAGATCTTCAGATACTAGCAAACAAAAATAGCGCCCGTAAGACCTACAAAAAAATTTGGGTGACCCGATATCCACAGAGTATCTATATATTAATAGGCTAACATTTTTTCCATACAATCAATTGCCAGAGTGTATCTCATAAAAAATCATTATATATTTTGATATGTTTTCATGGGCCAGGAGCTTTGCATAGGCATATTATATTTAACAAAAAATGCTTCATTAATTTGTAATAATTCATCCAAATTTTCACCAAAACCCAAAGCTGTTAAGTACAGTATCTGACTGTTTTGTTGTACATACAGCAGTGGCGCAGGTGGTGAGCGTGCCGGCTATGATGCGTGCGTTCGTAGGTTCAGGGCAGGTTAAGTTTTTTTTTTTTTTTTACTAAATTGAATTTGCCTTAAAATATACGAAAACTTTTTATTATATATATTTTTTTTAATTTATTATATTTGTAATCCAATATTTTTCTGTTTATTATGTTTATGACATCTATCTTGGAGTGAAAAACCCAAATTTTTTGAAAAAATATAAAAAATTATTCCAATTTATCAATATTTATCAATTTATATTTTTTAAAAACACAGTTTGTAGCTTCTTCAATTTTATATTTACGAAACAATTAGAAATCGCGTTAATTTTCCCAAAGACATCAACTATTTTCTTCCTAAAAATTTTTATTTGTAAAAGAGTCGACATATAACCCAATATTTCAATATTTTTCTGTTTATGACATCTATCTTCGAGTGAAAAAACCAATTTTTTTGAAACAAAAAGCTAAACAATTATTTCAATTTATCAATATATATTTTTTAAGAAATATATCATATTTAATATACAAAAAGTAAAAACACAGTTTGTAGCTTCTTCAATTTTATATTCATGAAAAAGTTTGAAATCGCGTTAATTTTCCTAAAGACATGAACTATTTTCTTCCTAAAAATTTTAATTTGTAAAAGAGTCGACATATAACCGGAATCCTTACATATTTAGGCTAATTGGGCCAGTTAAGATATGTGTTTTCAATATTTCCGAGTTGAATTTGACGAAAAAATCCAGAAAACTATATATGTGTAAGTTGTAATATTCTCCCGCTAAACGGACTTCAAAAAATCCACAACTAAAGGAAAAATTGAGAAAACAGTCTGTATCACCAAAAAAAAAACACAATTTGGAAACCGGCTAATATTAAGAAGTTAACGGAATCTCAAAATGAACTTTCATTCGTTTCAATCCATATGGCCAATTTTGTTCGATATGGCATCATTCTATGTGACCATTATATATATTATAAGTCTAACTATGTTGTTGGTATATGTCCATGAAATTTAATTTTGTTTATTGAAATATTGAGGGAATATGAAAGGAGTGGTGGATCTGATGGTGGACTTTCAAACATTACTAAGTACCGTTTTTGCCATCTCCTATTAATGATTACTGGTCTTTAATGGACGGATTTTTTTTGGTTAGTTGTGAAATTACCCGTCTTTAGAGTAAACCAGCTTTTATGAAAGCGACTCTCAATAACTCAACTATAAATAATTATTTTCAGCAATAAAAATGTCTCCAATATTTATGCCTCTAGGCATTAGGTACTGGAGAAAAATGCGAACAGAGGATTTAATAAGTTAAACTAATTTAAGGTGGTCGAATTTCGACCACGGGATATACTAGTAAAGATTATTACTTCGCTACCATTTTGAACAGAGAAACTGAACAAGAACCAAGAGAAGAAAAGTAAAAGAGAAATAGAAGCAAATCGAGAAAATTATACTACTTTTCAAAAACAGTAAAACGTTAAACTCGATTCCCCACCATTTTCACTTCGTACGCTTATTTTTCTCACCAGACGGGGACGAAAGCCAGCTAAGTCAAAAATCTAAATTTTTGAAATGAAGCATACTACCTAGTAGTAGTAGTTACTGACTGCTTCATTTCATACCGGCAAAGGTGCATAATTAATTCATTGAATAATAGCTTCGCATTATTGTACATTTTTGTATTCAAATTTGATCAATCATTTATGTTATATGGCGTCTGTTGGCGGTCGTAAATAAACACGCAGTGCTACTGGTTTCATTGTCTCGCCCTTTTTTACATTTAATAAGACTTTTAATAATTAACTATCTATTAAAAGCATATAATTTATGAGCATAAAAAAATTATGAGCATATAAATTCAATATCCTTGTTTGGGACGTTTCTGTAATTCTTGTGTTAAAGTTTACCATTTGTTTCATTGCACTACGTGAAAAGATTTCATTTAATTTGTAGCTATTTGCGGAGTTGACGTTCAAGGTTATGGTAAAATCTCCGATTAGTAATGAATTTGTACATGTTTCATATATTTCTGGTAGTATGGTTTCTAAGTGATCTAAAAATTCATTGTCACTTGAGCTCGCAGAGTGATAGAGGACACCAATTTCCCACTTAATGTCGCAGTTTTTCAATTTAATTATTGCACACCACAGTTTTTCGTCTATTGACCTATTGAACCTAACTTTTAAGTCAATCCCCTTTTTTTAGTAATATTAGTTACTACCCCACCTGCGTGCCTGCTGTGCAAATCGCAACGAACTGTTGTGCAGTATGAAATACTTATTTCACTATCATCTGGTGTAATGCATACTTCAGAACACAGTACGATATCTGGATCTACTTCTTCTATAAGTAGTATATTTGTTGGATAAGAAACTACAAATATTTAAATAGACATATTTCAAATTATGAGCAGTTCTTCGCTGGCCAAAATGTTTGGTCGCTAGAAACCAACTTTTTGTTTCTCCAGCTTAAGTTTCCTTTGGTAAACTGGACAATCGCGACTCATGATGTTGTGATCAGTATTGAACTTCAAGTTTAACGGGTTGTTTGCATCTATGTAATTTTCACATTTATCTAGGGTTATACTTTCTGTGAAGTCTTATGTTCCCCCAAGCATTTACTACATCTTTGTTTTAAAGTGCAATTACTCGCATTATGATTAAAACCTAGACATTTAAAATACCTTCTTACAGACTGACCCTCCAAAACTGGACAGCGATCCCATCTTACATTAAGTTTGTTACTTTTTAATTCAAATACCATAAATTCGACGAATTTCTTAAACCTATGTAGGGTCTTTAATGAGTAAAGTTGAATCTGTCATGGACTTAGGCGCTGTCAACTCCCTCCCCCTCTTCTCGATTTCTGACAAAGTCCTCATGAAAACTTGTTGTATTGGACGATGTTGCAACTTCTATGAAAAATTAAATTTTTTGCAATTTCTCTGACGTTTTTAAAGATATATTAACAACTTGTCTTTTCAACGACATCAACAAAACAAAACAGAACATAAACAAAAACAAATTTCATTCGCAATACATGCCTTAACCTAGTAAAAAGGGGTTCTTGGCCCCTATCTTGAAAACTGTACGTAGCATTAAAAAATAAGTATACAGTTTTTATCAGGCTACCGAATATACTTCAAATCAGTTTAACTTTTAGCTGCACCAAAATCACTTTTGACCAGTGTAATCGTTTATTTTAACCGCTTCAATGAACAGACTCTGGGCTCATTGCCATTATGGTAAGACGGGTAGGGAACTATAGACAGAAGTTTCGAGATGTAGAAGCTTAATACGAATGGTGATAGGACACCATACGAAAATAACCTTCGTCATGGACCAGTTGAGTACAGGTGTGATGTAGTTTACACACTCAACGTCTACATGTTTTAGCATCAAAATTACTTTCTCCAGCGTTAGTTTTAATCTGTTGTTTCGACTGGCAAATAATGAGAAATTGTCGGTTATATATCTGTCTGGATTAAGCGGGTTGAGCATGGGTTGATGATCCTGCAAATAATGAGAAATTATCGATTATATATCTGTCTGGATTAAGCGGGTTGAGCATGGGTTGATGATCCTGAAGAATTCATCAGCATTCTGGTCAAATAGTATGGATGGTTTAAATAGTATACCGGGCTTCGTCTACTTGAGGTGTCGAGGGGTCACAACGAGGTACTAACGGAGTTTTGTTTTATAGAATGAGTTTCAAAGTTCCCAAGTTTAACAACATTGCTTTCGCTCAAATACGACACATATTTAATTCAAAATATCTTTCTCTTCTCTTTCTAGCATGACCAAGCAGGCCTTCACAATCTTAGTTACTATGGCGCTGATAGTAACAAATTTTATTAGCAATGTAAATGGCTCAGCTGTGTTGATCTCGGACA
Source organism: Sphenella marginata (assembly GCA_951509765.1). Classification (NCBI taxonomy): domain Eukaryota; kingdom Metazoa; phylum Arthropoda; class Insecta; order Diptera; family Tephritidae; genus Sphenella; species Sphenella marginata. The sequence goes on along the minus strand of OX608081.1, from coordinate 66,015,292 downwards.
ATACAATGTCGGTAATGGTTGAACTTTCCTCGCGTCACCCCTTCTGTAAAATGCATACGGATCGGTGAGCTATAAATTATATCCGTTTGAAGCTATAACCACAACTAACCTTCTCGCAGCGGTGACATACAACGCATGTTATTACAATCCGATCCCAGACGCATACGACAAGTGCCACGTGAATCGGTCATGGAGTTAGAGGAGGTGTGCTTGAAATCTGGTTCTTATGGACGTGAGTTTAGAGGTGGTTTGGGCTTTATCTATCCCGGAACGAAATGGTGTGGACCAGGTTGGTATTTCTTGAACAGAGAAAATCTGCCTGTATCACATACTAATGTCATTAAGTTTTCCGCTTCCAGGCACCACTGCGCTCGACTACAATGACTTAGGCCACCATATTGGCGAGGATCGCTGCTGTCGTGAACATGATCATTGTCCCGATGTGCTAAATGTGGGCGAGTGTCGTCGTGGTCTCTGTAATACGGGCACCTTTACACGTTCACATTGCGATTGTGATGCGCGTCTGCGCAAGTGTTTGCAATCACTTAATACAGGTATCACACAGCAAAGCTCAACCACTTCAATAACTTCTTTATTTGTATCTTTTTTTCATCGACAGAAACCGCCAATACACTCGGCGCCATCTTCTACAATGTCGTACAAGTGACTTGTTTCCAAGAACGTAGCCCCTGCTCAGCACATCAAAGGTTTGAGGATTTCTTTTATCGCACAAATCGTTGTGATATTACGTTTCGTCAAGCAGATCTTTATGTACCGCCTAATGCGGGCAATGTTATACAGAAAATTTTGTCAGGCCCCTATGGTTTGGCACAAAAGTTGTATTCCTATTCCGAACCACCAGCAGCTAATGATTACTATGGACGTTCGCTGCACTCAAAGTTCTTTCCAAGTTTGAAACAAAATTTTGACTCGCTGACGCGTCGTTTTGGTGTAAAGGTCGCTTCGGTGGGTTTGGCTGCAGTAAATATTTTTCGTGAAATTGTGCAAAGTCCACGCGCAGTCTGGGATACTTTGAGTTCGCGTCCTAGTCCCGAATTGCCGAATAGTAACAGACCTTTTAGTGAGGGTCGGGGTTACTACTATTACACACCCAATCGCGGACCGCCTCACTACCAAGGATCAAACTCTTTTTATGATTATAATCGAAGAAGCGACGCGTCACCAAACAATTTCTGGAGTTTTTGATTGAGCACGCAAGACTGACTACCAACTTATACATATTTGTTAAGCTTTCAAATTTTTAGTTTACATATTTTAAGTTTTTATTGGCTTAAGTTATTACTTAGTTAAACGACAGTATTATTGTGTTAGTTCATTTAAATTTAATAAAATGTGGTAACATTTTACAATTTCTGTTCTATTTTGAAAATTTTATTATATTTTAAGTTTGTACGAGTACTATTCTTCGGTATGAAGTTTTCGCAGTTTTTTTTTGTAGGCACAGTTAGTGAATAGTTTCGCCCAGAAGACATTCAAGATAAACTCATACGGATAATTTTTATCTTCTAAAACCTGGGAAGCCAGCTAGAGACTATCCTGCTCCCCTGTTGTGGTAGAAATCTGCGTTTGGCCGAACACCAACAAGGCTTCCGCTCTAAATGCCAGAACAACACAAATAAACAGTAGTTAGAATCAACATCCTCCAAACCAAAAGAAGGGGGTCGTGGCAACCCGTCAAAGGTGTCAAAGGTGTCGGAGAGTCGCCGCTCCCTGCCTGGACGGCGAACTAATTTAACGGTAGCATTTAGGTACACATAGGACATAAATCCAGAAGCATTAGATAGGGGTGCCACAGCGTGGTGTCCCATCCACCATTGTGTTTAATTAATATACTTCGAGGCTGCCTTCGCCCACAGAGAGAGTCTCTGTAGTCTCCTTTGATGACAACGAACTTTGTACTAGGAGCAGTTGCTATCCCCGAGCAATACATACTTTCCTCGCATGTGGTATGTCCTCTAATGATACTAAACATCTCTTTAAGATAAAATGCGGCATTCGTTTCTAAGGAAACTGACAATTACATTGGTGATGGACCACAGGGAAATTAGCTTTAGAAGTGTCTGCTTCGTCGAGCAGTTAAAAAGATGGTAAGAGGCATGCACCGAATGCCAGGAATACATTCGGCATGTCTGCGTTCAGTCTGGATAAGTATGAGCTCAACCTAGGAATATCCAAATCAAAGTAGAGTCAAAGTCATTCTTGTTTCTTTGGGAAGTGACAGATAGCGCTTTGGTCTCTATGACAGCATTCGGTAGCGGGATCTTCACTTTCAAAGTTTGAATAATTTTAAACCAGACCTGTTAAGTAATGATTACTAATCGTAATGAGTAGTAATTTAAATACTTTGGTTTTAGTTTAAAGTAATCAATTCTTTTCAAGTACAATTATATTTTATCCATTAGTACTCGAGTAAAACTACTTGTAATTGAATTGTAATTGGAATTACCATCAATTACCAAAATTAATTGGAAGGAGTTGAAAGTAGTTGAAGTACTTTTGCCAATTACTTTCAATTACTTTCAAGTACTTGATACCATTATTATGTATTTCCAAAAATTTTTGTATTTTTATTTATTTAATTTCATTTTATAAAATAAGCGTTAAATTATTCCGCTTTATTTATATAAAATGAAATTAAATAAATAAAAATACAAAAATTTTTGGAAATACATAAAAATGGTATCAAGTACTTGAAAGTAATTGAAAATAATTGAAAGTTATTGGCAAAAGTACTTCAACTACTTTGTCAACTACTTTCAACTCCTTTCAATTAATTTTGGTAATTGATGGTAATTCCAATTACTATTCAATTACAAGTAGTTGTACTCGAGTACTAATTATATCTCAGCTGAAAAGCAATTACTATTTAATTACAAATACTTTATGAAGTAATTGTAATGAGTAGTAATTGTACTCGAAATTTAACAGGTCTGTTTTAAACCAATCTAATCTGACTTTATCTTAAAGTACATTATTTGAGCCTTAACCGCAATTTTGTTGTAACCAACAAAAATAAAATTTTACAGGATAAGGTTTTTTAGTTCGGAAATATAAAAAATTTCAATGTAAAATGTTACTTACATCATAATTGCCTTTCGTAACGGTACTTACTACAGTTGTAATATTTTGTGAGATGACTTTAAAACAAACGAAATTATCGATATCTATTAAAATACGGATTTGCAAAATTTTGTTGGTTACACCAAAGTAGCGGTTAGGGCTCGTTATTATAATCTTGTATATCAAGTTTATACTTATTAAATTCTTCTTCTCAGGGCTGGTTACAATCAAACAGAGCAGGACATGATCTGTGCACAGTGGCAGTATCAGCCGTCAGGAAAATATGTACCGAGCGCACCAGGACGTACTTAAACAACACCGTCAAAGAAGTAAAGCGACTAATTAGTGGAATGCTATAACACAGCAAAAGGAAACTACACAACGAATATTGTAAATACATATAAGTACACACTTGTTACCTTCCAACTTGAACTTGAAACCTGTTTAGTTTAAGTACCAAAAGTTATAATAGATATTCAGAATTTTCAATTTCAGAAAATTGCAACTCAAGTTCAGAAAATTGTTCAGGTATTTAAATATTATTTGTTTGAACATATTATGCAACGCATTTTATATATGGGTTCGGCAACATTCACTTTCGTTCGCTTGTATTCGAGAATCAGAACTTTTAAAAACATTGGCTTTTGCATAAAAAAAAAAGTATTTTGGTGGGACTTGTTTTTTTTCTGGGATATATAGGAATTATGTAGTTCAAGATTACTTCGTGACCTTCCCGGAATCATTTGGGAATGTTTTCGGGACTTTTCCGGGATAGTTTTCTGATAATTTTGGGACTGTTTTGAGACCATTTCAAAATGTGTTATGTATTATTTCGAGACTTTTTGAGACTATTTCGTGTGTCGTTTAGTAATTTGCACCACATCAGGAAAATATTATGCGCAAATATATTTCATTAAATTCCTAAAATTTTTATAATACGTGTTTATATTCAATAGACAAATAAAAGAAAATCCATATTCCAAAATTTTAAAAAAGTATTCAAATAGGATTCTATAGTTGATTAAAAACGATCAAATTTAAAAAAAAGTTTCAGTAGAATATAAATATATCATCGGGAGAAAAGTGTACTCTAAATATGATGATCCATGAATAATCATAAATGATTTTTAATTTTTAACACTTTTTATACATTTTGTCGTCATTTTTGATATCATTGGCAAGTTAAACTCAATTCATTTTGTGATCATATTTGACTGCGTTGGGCAATACTTTTGTGATCACTTTTGATTTGAGTTTAGAACCGCAATTAATTATTTTTTAAGAAGAATTTACAGTAATTTTTTAAGCATATTTGATATACTTTAGTACTTTATATAGTTTAGGTGCTAGGTCCAAAAATTTGAAGACCGTCTGTAGGCGGTCTTGCCCGGGTAAGGGTAAAAAAAAAATTTAAGTTTTTATTGGCATTCAATGAAAGAAAAACATTCATTAAAAAAAGTAAATATTATTACAATGCATTCTTTATATTATTCATGCAAGTGATAGTCTCTAAAGCAGTTTTTGGTACTGGAATAGCATAAATGTAATTTTTTGCATAGCTTGCATGCCTTTTTTGAAGTCCACTCAGGAATATGGTCAAATTTGTCGTATTTTATATCCTCCAAAATATGAATTTCCCTTTTACCAACAATATCTAACGTCGACCTATGGTGTACTTGGGGGCCGACCAACTGTTGGCTTGTCCGTGGAAGCACATAGAACTTTAGCTAGTTCTAAACGGAATTGGAATAACGTCAAACCCTTTCCTCCGCGGTCGTCCTCTGTGTTTGAAGAGTTCTTTCGACGGTACAGAATGAAGGCATTGGTTATTGCCATATCGAGTAAGTGATAAAATATACGCGTCATAGTGTACATGAGGTCTACACCACCCATGTGTGAGTTGTACTCACGAATTATTTGCGGACAATCTATCTCCAAAAATTCTCTGGTCTTTCTGTTATAACGATGCGTTTTCGATGGGTGGATATCAGCATCCGCTTTTTCAAATGATTGGACACCTACATAAGTAAGTTGAACATAGTCGAACGTTTTTGGTGTCCTTCCAAAGGACTGTAGTTATGTCAACTCCATAAGTACTGCCAACAAATTCAACAGCATAACCTTTGTCTGATTTTTTAACCTGGGGGTCTGAATCGGATGGTAGCCTGCAGTTTGGTATTCTGTTTGCTCCTAACGAAAATATACCTCGAGCCCGCAAGTAAACTAAAAGCGGAAGAGATGAATAAAAATTCTCAAAATAGACAATATGATTGCAAAACTCGGGTATTGTTTGCGATAACCGAATAACGACATTGCTGGTTGCTCCAAGATCGAGTGTTCCTGGTAGAATTGTATTATCACCAGGCCCATTATAGACCTCAAACTGGTATGCATATCCATTTGTATCACACAGGACGAACAGTTTGATACCCCATTTATTTGGTTTGTTGGGCATATATTGCGGTAAGTGGTGCACTGCTTTTGTTTTACACATTTGTTCATCAACGCATAGCCGAGCCGATGTTTAGGAACGGAATCGAAGCTATCGTTCAAAGTATTAATAACTTTTCCTATACGAAACAATGAGTCGTATCCTGGTTCACCTTTTTTGATACGTCAACTTTAGGAACCTCTTTATTGCCACAAACTTTTTCCAAGGCATAGAATCTGGTACGTGTTTAAATCCAAACTCTCTTCAGTATGCCTCTATATTCGGATATCGAAAAATAGACATATACATATGTATAACAGAATGCCGATATATCTTCGAATTTGTGCACCGTTAGTTGTGAATTGTGTGTTTATGTCTTCTGAACGTGCTGTTCGGTTGGTTTCTTCAACAATCAAACTAATCAGTTGTTCGTTAAAAAGCTCAATCGGTGTCTTAAGTTTTTTATGGCATGAGGTAACTCAGAGTTACCGCGGAAGGCAATTTCATTTACATGCATTCTCATTGATCTTTGACGCCATAAAATGGATCCAAACTGGATCCCGTAAACCCACCAGCTGATGGTCTTACCTGTGGTCCGGTGGAGTCAAATGTTGGTAATGGTGAATGTTTATAAGTTTTCTTCGTGGCAGTGGTACTTGATGCTGAGGATACATTTATTTCACAGGCTTGAGAAGTAGATGCACCCATTTCAAATGATGCTGTTCCTCCCTTGGATGCATTAGTAGATGATACATTACTAAGGGCCGTTTTCATAAAAGCCGGTAACCACTAACCAGAGTTTAATTGACGTATTTTGCACGGTTAGCTGTCAAATTAATCGCCGATTAGGCTTAACCGGCTTTTATGAAAGTGGCCCTAAGAGTGCTAAGGTACAACAATAAATTAGCTCAGTTCTCGAAACCCCCATTGTCCATTTCATCTAAAACCGCTGTAATCATTTCTTCTTCCTCAGGTGATATCTGGTCTACAACGTAATCTGGATCTGCTACACTGTCGGCATCATCCTCGTACTCCGATTACTCATCTGACAAAAGCGTTGAGCTCATTAGTTGCTCTATTTCTTCATCTGTCATTGAAGACAGATTGAATTTCATTCTTTTATCTTCTTCAGTAAGCTCATGTGGCTTTTTTGCACAACATTTTCTTTTTTTTTGTGAGCTAATCTCTTCCATTTCTTAAACTAAATAAAATAACAATGTAAAATATATCAAAAAAAACATAGTGATCATAAGAAATGAGTGTCACATTACGAAATCGTAAAACCAAAATTTTTTGCCGTGCACAGACAAGACCGTCTAAAGAAGGTCTTCACAAAAACATCGTATTTTTTCATTCCACATTAAAACAAACTGAAATTACTAAAGAAAACAATATTATAACTTACCTTAAAAATTCAGAACTCCAATAGCTTACTGGAAATCTCTGTTTTACTTATTTCAGTTTTGTAAAATTTCCCACACAATTTATGCGTCACTTTTCACTTTGTCTCTCACTTGAACTCGCAGCACAGTCAAACTATTCCACTGACGTCGTTTTTTTATGAATTATGAGGTAGCAATATTTATTAATTACTGAAATCTATATTTGTACACGGGAACCACACGGTTTGAATTTTAATAAATAAAGACCTTCTGCAGACGATATTTTCAAAACCTTTTCATCCAAATGCTGTGTGGGCCTTTAGCTTCTTCCCTACCAACCATGGCTAACCATGGTGAAACTCGGATTCCAAAAATTCACAAATTTTTACTAACACTGACGCATTTTTTTTAAATTTGTATGGAAAACGCCAAGTGCCTAAAAGTATGCAGTCACCCTCGCTGAACAAAATTGCCCACTTTTTTATCCACTTTTGTAGTAAGCGCGACTCAATGATTATCCAGATTTTTATCCGATGATGGTTGGCAGGGAACATGTAAATACATATGTATGTAGAGAATGAACAAATTTTTTGATGCGCATTTGCGCAGTTGTTGGGCTCCGAGCATGCGCCTAAATGTAGGCTACGAATTTTACGTTTGCGCATCATGGTACATATGACACATGACTTCGTACCCAGCGGACCAATAGGCGTAGGGACACGATATCGAGTGCAAAGTATCGATTCTGTACTCATTTGAAGTATCGCTGTAAATGTATCGGGTATCCGATAGTATCGAAACAAAAAGACTCGATAGTCAAAATATCGATGCTTAATTTACATGACAAACAAGCAGTTCAATAACCCAATGGAGAAGTTGTACCTTAACTTTGGCATCTTAATTTCCAATTGGAAGTTGGGGCTCTATCTCGCATTAACGATATCCTAACCATGAAAATAATTATTTATATGTACATAAATATTTATTTATAACTTTTAATTTTTATTTATGATGAATAAGGTTATGCAAATGAATATGTACAATAAGTTTCAGTTTACAATCTTAAAACACTAGCCACATATAAGGTGTGTTCGGTGAAAAAGTTAGCCAGAATTGTTCAGCAAGGAAAAAAAGAGAATAAAGCGTCTTACTCTCTCAAAAAGTGAAACTTGCTAGGTTTTCACCGAACAGGAATTAGTAAATATTTGCAAGAAAGCTGCAAAAACAGTTGCTCAGTTTCCTCAATGCAGACTGCTAGTTGTGGAGGCAATGATTCCACAGCGCTGGCACTAACACATTTCCTTCTGCCGGAGACCTTAATTAATTATTAAAGTGTTTTAATCATCCAAATACATTTATTAGTCACATTTTTTTACCCCATTTACCAACAAATCACTAATTTTAATATCTTTGAAATTTTTGTTTAGTTGACTAAAAATGCAGTCAGCTGATGTCAAAACATATGTTTTCTTGCTTACTAATTTCTGCTAACAGAAATTTGTGCAGCAGGAATTAGCAACTTTCCCTCCAAATGAAATGTCAAAATAGCGCTCTCTCGTTGCTAATTTTGGTGAGCTTTTGGTTCACCGAACGGAGTTTAGTGAAAATTATTATAAATTCGTACAAATTATCACTCACCGAACACAGCTATAGTTTTTTGTATTAAGCGGCCCGTGAAATTATTTCACATAATTTTGTCAAATATATGCAAAGGCCGAAATTAAATACGAAAAATGTTAACTATATTTTTAAAACATACGCAAAATTCCGTGATACATTTTTCTGATTTCTAGCGGTTTTGTAAAAAAGAAAATGCACAATCCAAAAAAAAATTGCAAAATGTATTACGGCCTTAAGACTAACACCTTTGTGTACTAGGCAATTTAAAAAACTGCATACTCCAAACAAAATTAACTGTAAATATTTGGTTCTGATTTTCCTTCGATTCGCGTCACTACTTAGAGGGAGACAACCAGCAGAGCGGTATTTTTGCTCTATTAGTTCCACATTTATTTCGAAAATTCGATACGATACCGGGCTCTAGATACTCGATGCCGAAAAGTATCGTCATGAATGCATCGAGTACGAAATATCGGTATCGAAGGGCAAAAGTATCGATATGGTATCGTATCGTATCGAAATTCGTGTCCCTAAATAGGCGAGTACTTTGCGAGACGTGAGCAAAGAAAGACAGAAATATTATTTTTTATCGCAAAAGGCTTGATCTCATAAGTTTGTTGTGGCTTCCACTTTATCCCAAGATGCTTTGATGAAATACACAGCTTCTAGTACATTAATCGATTTTGAGAGTTCTGAGGCAATTTCAGGTACTGATAATTTATCTGCATACATTTATGGCTACAAGTTTTTACTGTGAGAATTTAACTCAGTGAAGTTTGTAAGTGAAAAACAGCTGATCGTGACAAGGGAAAGCAGGAACAAAAATTAAAAAATTTTAGCTATTAACCAAGCAAATGATGTTTTGGTTGCAAGTTCTTACTAACTCCTGTTCGCTTGAACTTTTTACTTTTTGCGTTTTGAGAGAGTTTTACGTCATTCTGAAATTACTTACATTTTTTGCAAGTTTTGTACCCGATCACAGCTTATAACTGTTCAAGAAAAAGTGTCATAAAAATTCATAGGTACTTTGATGATAGTTATCTTCAAATCTAAAATAAGAGCATAAAATATGAATTGAATGAAAAATATGCATAAAAACGAAGTGAAATATGTATGTAAAAAAAATTGTATCATTTTAATATCTCGAAGATAAATAATAATAGAATGTTATGCAGACACATGTAGGTATAGATATGTATGTATGTGAGGGTTTATTAAGAACTTTTGATTACTGCGCATTAAAGTTCCCAATTCGGATACAAATATCTAAAGCCCCAGTAGGTATACAGGTAAAAAGATACATACATACATTAGCTATTAAGCGCCATTTGAAAAAAGTTTCAGCATTCTTAAAAAAATGAAGCCACTAGTTTTTAGAATTACCACACAAATATGTATTTACAGCAGATTTCGAGCACTTCATATTACACAAACAAATGTTGCATATTAAAATTTATCATTGCATTATAAAACATGAGGAAATATTGATATTTTTTGAATGTATACAAGAATTTGTACACTGCTGGTTATTGTTGGTTTTATGAGGTAGAGGAAATTTATTGTACCTAGTAATAGTATGTAAGTATATGCAAAAAAACTAAGTTTGAAACGAATAAAAAAACTAAGAAAAATAAATAAATAAGTAAACAAATTTAAGATACCTGAGGAAGGGTTTCATTCGGAAAATGTCAATAGAAAATAAAGATTATAAAATTAAAGTACAAACAAGTAAGGAAGTCTAAGTTCGGGTGAACCGAACATTAAATAGGTACCCAGCGTTAGTTTTCAGAACGAGATACAAATACCTACCATGACTTGGCAATGATATAGGCCCGATAATTTCATTTAAAATTTTCTATATCAAAAAAGGGGGCGTGGTTATCATCCGATTTCGCCCATTTTAAACACCAACCTACCTTGGCCATAAAGTACTCTGTATGCAAAATGTCATGCAAATATCTCAATTTTTTTTGGGCTTTAAGCATGTTTTATTGAAAGTAAATGTCCCTCCATTATTTCTTTTGAATTCTCAAATATGCATTAAAATAAGATGATATGTTGATTTTTAGGAATTTTCCCCAAGCTCTTTTTCAAATAAAAGAGCGTATGGTTCACATCAAATCAAGTCTGAATCTTTATTGACAAATCTTTTTCTATTTATACACAAATTTGTCATAGAAAGTAATTTGCTAGACTCCTCCTCTTTCTCGACTTCTATGAAGCTGAATTCAACTTCAGCTTGGCAATTACTTGCATTAGTCAATAGAAGCGCTAAGCGTCAGACCAAGCAGAATGAATGCTGGCTCAGCTAAAGTATTGACATACTTTAAGCAACGCTATTGGTCAAAGGTGTCAAATGCATTTTTCAAATGCGACTATACAACAGACATGCATGTACATACATATGTAGGTCGTGGCTGTTGCACGCTATGTACATACATAGGTACATACATATGTTTGTATGAGTACACTTCACTAGCTACCCTACAAGACAGCTAACTTACATTTGAGCCGTCATTTGTAAGGAAGCGCTGAAGGGGTCATCAGCGCCTAGAACAAATCGGTAATCAGTTTTGCAGTAGCAATATGAAAATCCTGATGCATCCATCAGCAGCGTCTTGTAGGGTAGGGAACTATAGGGCTTACAAAAATAACTATTTTCATTGTCAATGAGGAGCTTCGTGACGAACAAACGGCAAAAGAAAATTTTTCTATACATACATATGTAGGTATAACCGTTTTCGAGAAAAATCTGGAAATGTCTATACGTGGCATTTACATATGTGCATATAATGTATAGAATTAGATTTGCAATCGCGATATCTCAGAACTGGTGACTCGTAGATAAAAACTGTTCACGCCGTTGTTGTAGAGAATTTTCAGGTCTACAACTTTGTCTCAGGTAGGTGACTCGTAGATAAAAACTGTTCACGCCGTTGTTGTAGAGAATTTTCAGGTCTACAACTTTGTCTCAGGTAGTTTAAGATAAAAGTTTTTTTAAAAAAGAGCACGTGTAGGACAACAAATTACAAAAGTGTAACACCCAGGCGCGTAGCCAGAAAAAAATTTCGGGGGGGGGGGGCGGTTTTGGTCAAAGCGTCAGTAAATAAGAATTACCTGTAAATGCACACATACATACATATTTATATTTTTACATATTACATATTTATACTTTTATTTATTTGAAATTTTCCTCTTTCTACACGGCTAAAAATGTGTGCCTGAAATTTAAAGCATTTATTGGTTTACACAATTTTTAAAACTCCTTGGTAATAAATTCCAAACCTTTCAATTACCTACAAAAATTCTAAATTTTTTGCGGTTTAGATTTAAAACTTAACTGGGATAAACAAAAATACAACAAAAGTCGTATACACAGCGAATATGTGTACTTTTCGCACAAAATTCATGAGTGCGCCGCAGCTCAGTAGGTAGAGCATTGCGCACTGATTTGGGGCACGTCGGTTCGAGTCCTAACATTTTTTAAAAAAACATAAAAAATTGTTAACAACATTTTCGGTTTAAAATTTAAATAATTTTTACTAGGTGCATTTCCATGACAGCCCGCGTAAATTTAATTCTAAACCAAATTTGGTTTGGTCATACACCTAGACCAGTATGTCTGCGTTAAAAGGGTTTTTTTGGAATGTCCAGTAAAATCAACTTCTTTAGACTAATTTCATTATTTTTGAATGAAAATTCATGAAAATTCAAGAAAACTCGATAAAATTTCATCAAAATTTCTAACTTTCAGGTAAAATTTGATTATTTTTGAGTATGCAGTTTTTTAGTCCGTTCAATTGTCAAAAGCCGAACAACAGCATTTTCTTCAATATAAAAATTTTACGTTTATAAATTTGTATTGAAGATAATGTACTTGGCTGTTATTGTGTTTTTACACATACTTTTATACAAAAATAATGAAATTAGTCAAAGGAAGTTGATTTTACTGGAAATTCCAAACAACACTTCGAACGCAGACATACTGGTCTAGGTGTATGTATGTATATGTAGCCCCAAAAAGTTTTAAATCTAGGCTAAAACTTTTAGCCGTGTACAAAACAATATTTATTTTTATTGTTTGTTTTGAAATTTTGTTTAGAATTTCTTCAGGAGTTACTTCAAAAGTAGAGTGGATATTGAGTAGAGCCGAAACGCTTAAGAAAAATTTCTTGTGTCAGAATCTCTTCTACTTTTCTACTGCTAATTTCTGGAAAATTTTTACAAAAAAGCGACGTGCGCAGTTCTGGCTTTGGCAAAAAGTAAATAGTTGTCGCTTTATTTCTTGAAGAAATACTGAAGCTTCGGAAAAATAAAAACAAAAAATATAATAAAATAACATTGAAATTCATATGTATAATAAGCGGAAAATTGCATTTATTCAACATGCAAAACGGAACGTCAAAATTTCTTGGCTATTCATGACAATTTCATGGTCAGGAAATAAATGAAAATATTTCTTGAGCATTTTCTTTCAACAGCATACCGGGCTTTTACTTTAAAACTTTTTCAATCCTTTTTTGCCAAATTAGCGTCAATTTTTATTATCACCTGCCATGTATAAGTACAATCTAATTGTTACTTTCTCTGATAAATATCAATACGACGGCGTTGTGTACTGCTTGGTAATTTTTTTTAACTTCTTTGTCAATTTTTTGGTTAATAACGAGAGACACTCATTTTTACAATTTTTACCCGCGGTTAATTTGAATTTCAACAGAGTTGACTCATCGAATGTATTCTTGATTTGCATTGTTCTGGACTTTATTTGTTTTAATGGATATCCCTATAGACAGTGCCTACTTATAATAATAATTCCCAACGGATAACCCACCATTCCCGCCCAACCGACACGAGGGGCGCATCCGCATAACGCACGGATTTTTTTTTTTTATGTGCATATGTATTTCGAAGCATCCCTTGGTGTGTCAGTACACGCTAAGAACGCATATTTGAAAATTGTAATAGTCATAAATTATACATTTTGTAAGGTTGGCACCTGTTTTAAGGAAAAGATAATTCTATTTTTGCAGATATCGACAGCCATGTTTTGGAAAACAGATAAAATTGGTTTTAAAATAGTCCTTCTTACTTTGTAACTTACACATATTTCAAAGGAGTTGCCGCCACCTTTTTTAAAACTGATTCCAAATTCCGCCAGGATGAGAGTACATACATACACATCATACATATGAGTGTGTATATAGATTACACAGCTAACCAGAGGATGGTGGAGCGCCAAACCCTGCTTTCCACAAATTTGACAAGGGATATAAGGAGATATTGTATTATTGTAATAAAGGTTTATATAATAACTCAACTTACTCAAAACACCTAAAATGCCTGTTCTTGTACTCATGTATGTATGTACGAGACTTTTGGTAAATATTTGAACAATTCATAATAGGTACGAATGCAAAACTAGCATAAGCCAAAGCGAAACAATTGCGGAGCTTGACTTTGTTTACCGTTATGTTGACACAGTTAAGAACCTAAACCTTAGAGCTCTGAACATTTATTGATACAAGTGTAAAAACCATAGCTGAAAATTAATAGTGATGCAATTTCTTATATTAATTTCACGCTCTTATTGACGTCAGAACTTTTTTCCTAAATTCCCTGCTAACAACGAGACTACTCTTAAAAGAAAAAACTCGTTAAGCTCTGCCGATAACAAACTCAGCAGACGTTGTCTTGGTAGAACCTTTTCGTACTTTCAATTGTGTTTCATGTGTAAACGACAAAAACAATAACCGAGTTTTTTTAAGAGTGTTGTCGAATTGACCGGATATGAATCTCGCACGCTCCGGCACTCTCTTGCGCTAGTGATTTGGTAAGGGCAATGAGAGCTGAGAGGCATCATATCCGTATGTCAACAATCGAGGTGCACGATCCGGTAAGCCTACCTCGGTCATATTTTAAAAGCCTAACCCCCAGGGGTTAATAACCATAAACCAATTAAACCCAACCTTCCACACCGAAAGTACCGAGATCAAGTGATGCGACAATTTTAGAGACTACCCTGAATAATTTTCCTGCCAATTGACAGCCTCCTCTTAGAAAAGCCTCATTCCAACCTGCCGTCTGAAGATTGTATAAGGAGAAGGCTGAAATTATTAAACCAAAAAACTTTCCTTTCCTTTATACAGATATGCTACTACTAAAAGCAACTGCGTCTTCGAACTGGTTTCCTATTACTTTGACTTCTATGCGGTACATGTTTATCCGCTTCTTCGATCCGATAAGATTACTCGATGCAGAGCAATTTCTATTGATTGTTTGTGTAACAAGCCTTGCGATATAGATTGAGACTCAATATCTGCCGTAACAGTAGTTTATTTTTTATCAAAAAACGCGTGAAAGTAATTCCCTCTTTTGCGTAAAACCCATAGATGAAAAGTTAAATATTTGTCTAAGACAAACACATAATTTTTAATAGTCTAACTTGTTATTTCTCCCCAATTGTTGGTCTGTTTGTTACAGAAAATATTTACATATACCTACATACACAATTCCAAATTAGTTTCTGAGCACATGTTAAGAATAAACAAAGTCAAACTCAGCAGTTCTTTCACTTGTTTTGTGGCGCCAATTTTGGTATATAAGTTTTCTAAAATGGAGTCAGGCACTAACATCAATTTTGTCCTTCTATATACATACATACAATGTTTGCAAACATTTTGAGTTCGACTGCCATCAACTTTAAAACCCAAGTACATAAATTTACTGGGGACATCCATTAGATGTCGATTTGGATGACTGGGTTTTTGGCAGTTCAGAAGGCACTGCCTACTTAAAAATCCGCGTTCTCCCGAGCGTTGAGCATTTTAGCCTTATGATTGAGGTGAGACTCGGGTGACATAGGCAAATATCCTGTGGCAGTTCTGAATGAAAATTATGATAACGAAAAGAGGGGCGTGACACCTACCATACACCTGTAATTTTTCATAGTCCATATGTCTGGAAATATATAAGTTAGACTACTGAAATTTGGTTACAGGTTATGTGAGATCAATCTTTGACACCTACATCAAAACTGGCGTCGTGAGACCCCCCATACTAATGGAATTCTTCATAGCCCATATTTCTGGATGTATTTAGGCTAGACTACTGAAATTCGGTAAGCTGTTATATAAGGTTAAAAAAATAAAATTTATTTTATCTACATACATACATTGCATATCTATATATATAAAAAAAAGTCCCCGTATATGTACGTCGCCGAACTACTCATAAACCCGTTGTGCGATTTCAACCAAACTTATACACTACGTAGGCAGTGGTCCATATATGGTTTATATGAAGTTTCAAGACCCTATACAACCCGTTTTCCGAGATATCGACCAAAATGTGGACCAGGGGTGATCCTAGAAGGTGTTTACACAATATGGGTATAGAATAAAAGCTGTTGATGAGGGTTTTAACAGGAAGTGGTTCAAAGTCCCATATGGGTCCCCGTTTCCCAGATATCGACCTAAATGTGGACCAGGCGTGACTCTAAAAAGTGTTTGCTCAATATTATTCAATATTTTGTGAAATTATATGAAAAACAACAAAAAAGTTTGTATTTATTTATGTTGCCTAAATATGTAATATTTATTAACGTTATTGTGAGTACTGCATTTGCCTTTATTTATCTATAAAATACTCATTAAATCCTTATACCTTAAATATCTGGAGTTTTATTTTGATATATATTTTGTGATGTGGATTTTGATTTTGTAGATTTTGTGGTACACCCAAGTCCAATATGGGACCCCGTTTCCTAGATATCGACCAAAATGTGTGACCCTAGAAAGGGTTTGGACAAAATGGATACCAAAAGAAAGGTGTTGACTAAGGTTTCAACAGGGAGTGGTTTGGTACGCTGACGGATGTCGTAGCGTATAAAAGTATAATATATCATTTTGATAATATATCATTTTGACAAGAAAATTAAAAACTTTTTATTTATTGTAGCTTTTGTATCATAAACCTTGGTTAGTATTACCGCGAAGCTTTCACTACCCCTCTTCCTCTCAATCAAAATATTTTAACATTTGACAAATTTTTATTTCAAATTTGATTGGGGAAAAAACAATTAAATCAAATGAGCATATTTTCGCTTTTGAATAATTTTGAATTTAAAAAAAAGTTTATGTGCTGTGATTATATTACCATATTGGCTATTGAATAATTTCTTATAGAAAAAAATAGTTTATGTGCTGCGGATGTATGTATTATTGGCTAATTAAATCATTTTATATAACCGTTATTTTTTAAAGAAATACAATGAATTGAGAAAATTAGTGGTGTGTTTTTCATAGTTTTCTTTTTAACAGAGGCTCACAATGATCTTAGGTTCATAATGATCCTAGGTATACAATAACAAAAAAACAAAGGCAAAACAACGTTTGCCGGGCTCAGCTAGTTTTTTATAGAAATGTGGGGTGAAACTGACGGTTATAAGTTAGTATTTTATAACAAACAAATTGCATATACATACATAAGGTGTATTTCATTTACTTACTCGATGGGTGAAGAGCTTTTGTGCAGTTGTGCAGGGTTGTGATCTTATTTTGTGCGTTCTTTCATCTATTGTGTTTCAAAGTATTCGTACAAAAAAAATAGGCAAAAAAAAACAAGTAAGGAAGTCTAAGTACGGGTGAACCGAACATTAAATACCCAGCGTAAATTTTCAGAACGAGATACAAATACCATGACTTGGCAATGATATAGGCCCTAGAATGTATGGAAACTGTATTAACTGAAGACATTTTCAATTCTATTTATAAAATTAATATTTATTTATGCTAATATAAATGTGAAACATATGTATGTATGTTGTTCGAGTGCCCTCAAAATCTTCTAAAATACTACTTAATTGGTTTAAATTTATGTGATTTTCGATATGGAAAAAGGGGGCGTGGTTGTCGCCCATTTTCAGTAGCAACCTACCTTGGCCAGACAGTAACCGGTATAGCACATTTCATGGAAATATCTAAATTTTTAGTCAAGTTATGTTAATTTATGTAATTTTCGATATCGAAAAAGGGGGCGTGGTTATCATCCGATTTTAAACACCAACCTACCTTGGCCAAAAAGTAACCTGTATAACAAATTTCATGCAAAGACCTACATTTTTACTCAAGTTATGTTAATTTATGTGATTTTCAAAATTTTCGATATCGAAAAAGGGGGCGTCGTTATAATTCGATTGCGACAATTTTCAACAGCAGCCTACCTTGGCCAGAAAGTAACCAATACACTAAATTCCATGCAAATATCTCAGTTTTTAAGCAAGTTATCGTGTACACGGACGGACAGACGGACGGCCGGACGGACATGCCTTGATCAATTCCTCTTTTCAACCTAAGAACTTTCATACCTGGAACCCTATATCCAACTCGATTATTTTCGCCGTTACGTACACTCTAAAAACAGGATGTAAAAATGCAACTTATTGCAAGTATTTTTTTGTGTAATTTTACAATTTTTTTGCATAGGCCCATATACATATATGTAAGTGGTTCTTTCAAGTAGTCTGGTAACATACCATGCTTGATATTAAATACAAATTTCATACTATGGTAAAATATGAGCTGTTTAATACTCAACCAATTAAGTGATTATAAAATGTTTTTTATAGGAGTGTCATACCTCATATTTAATATAAACCTCATAGCTTTACTTGGCATGACTTGTAACTTATCTACATGTGATTCATTTGCAATAAAAAATATAGTGGTGCAATATACAGTATAAAGCGCGGCTCTATGATGGATCAATACACTTTCAGCTTATATTTCCTACTAATATGTTTACATGATCTCTTCCAAAAGCCAATTTTCTTGCCAATTTTGGCAAATGTATAATCGATATGATCATTAAACTTTAATTTGTTGTCAATCTGAACTCCTACGTACTTAAATATCTTGACTTCCTCAATGCTTGTATTCATTATTTTGAGATCTACAGTCCGCGATTCTATATTTGTTGATCTCGATATGATCATAACATTTTTTATTTGACATTGAGTTTGAGCTTGTTGACACATACATAGCCATCTATATAATGAGTTCAAATCCTCCTGCATCTTGCTTTCTGCCAACTTGATGTCCTTTTCACTTACTTCAAGTAGTGCGTCATCCGCAAAGAACCAAATGTTGCTGTGATTCAGCGCTGACGATATATCATTTATGTAAATATTAAATAGCGCTGGTGCTAACACTGAGCCTTGTGGAAGTCCTATATCTACCTCGGCCTCCTTTGACACTCCCGTCTCGATGGCTGTTCTTTGTTTCCGATTGGTTAAAAACTCTTAAACCATTTATGTTCAGTATCCCTTATCCCAATTTTCGCGAGTATTACATTTCTATCAATTGTTTCAAACGTTCGTTTTAAGTCAATGAAAACTGCAACTATATTTTTCTTTAGATTAAGGTCTTCCTTCCAGCTTGATATAACGTAATTTAAGGCTGTTTTACACGAGTGCCCTACTCTGAAACCGGATTGTTCTTTAATAAGTATTTTATTTGTTTCCAGATAAGTATAACAAGCTGATTTTTTACTACTATCTCAACTTGGTCTCAATTCTTCTGCACATATTAAGTTTTTTTTACCTTTTTTATTGGTATTATTGTAGATAGTTTCCATAGGTCGGGTACTATTCCCGAGTTCATGGATTTATTTATAATATCAGAGTAGAAAAACCCCATGTAAGATACCGAATCTTTAATTAGGCCCTCCGCCAATAAGTACCTTTTTGTTATATGAATAACATCGTCTACCGTAATTTGTTCGAACTTCAAACATGTTTCAGTTACATATATGGTGATTGTAATCGTGGCTATTTATAACTTCGATTTCCCTGTTTATATCAACAATACTATCAATAGAAAAGGCGTTCAACGCTTCGGCAATCTCTTGAGGTGTATTATCATCAAACTAAATATTTTACTCTACGAAAATTTTAATTTTAAAAATATCTTTATTAATATATAGATTTATATTTTGCATTTACATACTTATATGTGTGTCTGTGTGTCCTTTATAGGCGTCCAAAGTACTCAACCGATTTTTATGAAATTTTCACAGTATATTCTTGGGATCATGGGTTACGCACCCAGGCTATATAAAATTTCAATTCTTAGTATCTCTGGACATATTTGATCAAATTAATGATTTTTGGATATGAGTGTCCTTTGGTCAAAATTTATGTACCTAATATTGGAAAAGTGGGCGGCGTCATGCCCACTTTTTTCGTGTTTTGTTTGTACTTCAATAATGTCTAAAGTTTATGGTCCATCTCTTTTAAACTCGCCCAATACGTTAAAAGCTTCGTTAGGTATGACATAAGCATGTTCACGATTCGGGCATCCAAAAAATTTATTTGTTTATACAAAAGACGGGAAAACCAGAAATATTGTATATCCTAAAGCACTGTAATAAATGGAATGTTAAAAGTTAGTAGAAAAATATTTGAAAATTTATTTCTAGGGAAGTCACTGTTCAGGCTGAACAACGTCTGGCGGGTCTGTTAGTATATACATATATATAAGTAAATAGATAAAATTATATATTCTCAAATTGAATTTCAATATTAAAATGAGTTTCATATGAAATTATTTAGACATAAAATCAGTATTTGTCATTATGACACTCCTTGATTTTATTTAAAATCCCCCCGAAGATAACAAATTTTCTGCATTAAAACAAATTTAAATTGAACGGCACTCATTAAGTGAGAATGCCAAGTTAGATCGAATGTTGTCCGATTCTTAAATTGAAGATCGCGAACTATACGATTTTTATCGGTCTCTTATTTTGTTTGAATGAGAAAACTGCCAAAAAATTTTAGTTTAATTCTTTCCAGTTTAATCTCAACTGAAATTAATGAATTGATTAAACTCGCTGACAATATAAATAGAACAGAGATCGCTTCAGTTAGTAATTTTCCAAATTCTAAAACAGGAAATAAACTTACATACCTATATCTTATGTGTAAAAATTTTGAAAAATTATCTTAAGAGATTAATGATATTGAAAAAAGAAAAGAGCCACAATTATTCAAGGTTACGACCCATTGACAGAAATCGTTTTAGAAGTCCTTCAAAGAACCTATACTTATAGATTCCCGTGACAACACGAATTGGCTCTGTCTTTTAACAAAAACAATAGTTCGGAAACTTAAAATCGTTTGTTGTTGCAGCGATGGATGCAAATGATGGAAATTTTGAAATTTCATCTCGTCGCGGGTTCATATTTGACCGAGATAATAAACAATTTTCTTATTGACAGCGGGGAAGAAATTTCGGTATTGCGAAAATTTTAAATATTGATTTAGGATTAACACGCGAATTTCACGATTACGATTTTAATAGTTGAAATCGCGAAGCCAATTAATTTTTTGTTTAAATATGACCTTCTGATTGATACTAGGTGAGTTCGTCTAAAAGTTCAGTAAGAATTATCCAGTAACGAAGTTTTTCTCTCTTCTGTCAGATTCTCTCTCAATGAGAGATGATTGCTAATTTTTACGCGAACGCGAAATTTGCAAAAAATATGCAAGTTTAGCTGTCAGCTGATCCACGGTTGCATGTCATACAAAATCCAGCCGTGAAAAATGCATTCACTTACTTCCTCTTGTCCTGAACCGCTCATATTCCTGAATAAAAAAGAACTTAACCGGCCGGCGCGCTTTGCTGTCACGCCAAAATAGTCAAGATGGTTAAGTAAATTAAAATATTTGCTAATAACTATTTCGCTTTTGCTTTTTTTTTTATTAATTTAACTAACAATTGCCCCGTTGCAAAAACTAAAATTTATTTGTTGACAAAATCAGCTAATTTTCGTGATTGCTAATTTGTGCTGGCTGAAATTTTTCCAGCAAGAATTATCAAGTTCTCTCAAAATGAAATGTAATTTTTCTCTCTCAATTCCTCCCTCCTTACTTTTACATCGCGAAAGGAAAAATATCACAAAACAAGATAATTTGTACGAATTTGTACAAATTATTTACATCGCGAACACGGCTACTAAGAAAAAACGTTTAGTCGACCCATTGACAAATCTTTCAGTCAACACTATCTCATGTTTTTGCAATGTCACTCTTCCGAAAATTATTAAAAGCTATTTCATCTTTTATAGCTGAACCAGATTACTCAAAACCAGTTAAGCATTATACAGTTCATAAACTAGTAACAGAAGGAAATCTTAGGCAGGGGGGTCGTCAATCGTCGGTTGAATTCAGAGGCGCCAGATCAAAACCCAGAATAGTTAAACAAGGGGTGCCACAGGGTGGTGTCCTATCCCCGTTTCTGTTTAACTATTATATATCGAAACTTCCCCCACCAGAGATGGGGATGAGATGCGGCACCTGATTTCCACGCCGTTTGATCCTAAGGTGCACCGGCAGGCCCTCACCCTCATCCATACGAATTCGGTAAACTCCTTTGTCGGCTCTCTCCTGGCGAACGCCGTTCTTCAGGCAACAACGCCATCCGTTGCCGAAGAGGAGCGCGTGCTGCCTAGGGAGACTAGGGTGATGCTGGCTCAACTCCGGTCTGGATATTGTAATAGGTTAAACTCTTACCTATCCAGACTGAACCCCGACATGCCTAATGTTTGTCCGGCATGCGGCTTGTCCCCTCATAATAGAAATTATCTTTTTGTCTGCTCAACCGAGCCTACTCTTCTAACACCCATATCCCTCTGGTCCACCCCTGTTGAAGACGCAAGGTTTCTAAGACTTCCGTTACAAGAGCTTGATGACAATTTTGGGTAGATACTGACTACCTAGGCAGCGCTACGTAGTGTTACAACAACAACAACAAAAGGAAATCTTCCATTTTCTAAGTGACCAAAACCGAATTCGATTTTTCGTTAAAGACCATCAAATTCCTCAGTGGCATCTCCTCTCCATATTGTACCTAAAAGGGATGTTAAT
Source organism: Sphenella marginata (assembly GCA_951509765.1). NCBI lineage: Eukaryota > Metazoa > Arthropoda > Insecta > Diptera > Tephritidae > Sphenella > Sphenella marginata. The sequence goes on along the minus strand of OX608081.1, from coordinate 65,992,851 downwards.
GACAGGCGTTCTTGTGGTGATTTCAGAAGACTCAATGTTCTAACAGTGCCCGGCGGTTATCCCTTACCTCATATCCACGATTTTAATATGAACTTAGGAAACAAAAATATATTTTCTAAAATTGATTTAGTAAAAGCATATCATCAAAAGCCAATCTCAAACTTTTCAAAGATTTATAAACGAGGTTGTCAGTGGTCTAGATTTGGTATATGCGTGTTTCCACGGTCGCGAACAGTACGTTTGTATGCCAAAAAACAAAGTAAACATAGGTTTTTCTTGTTTGCTACTTCAATAGCATTTTTGAAGGTCAATTTTAGGTGCAAGAGGGGTAATAAACATGTGGTCGCGAACGTACGCAAAATGGAAGTGACTTTTTTGTGCAACTGGAAAAATTCAAAATTCGGCGAAATTTTTATAAAAGTTGACTGAAGTTGCTGTTGTGCCAATGAACGAAGATGATATTCTTATCGGCCAGTGGAAGAAAAGGGAGCTCATCTCCTATCTGATTTGCTTGCAATGGCTTTTGGTATTCTCATTAACACTTTTTGTTATCATTTTTGTAAACCCTATTTAGGGCAGGGGAACGCTGTGCATATTGGGTCACCTTAGTCCACACCTCGAACGTTCTCCGAAACTGGTTAAGTTATCGGAGCAAGTGATATCTTAAATTTTAAGTTCAACATCTACTAATAGATAAGTTAAAGCTTCATTGAAATGCATTTATCAGTATTTATGTGATGCGCGCCCAAACATATAGACAGACAGCGAGACGAACACAGACAAAACTTCTAAAAACAGTTGTTTTGGCTTCTATTGGCTTAATCATAATCTCAGCTATCAATTTTTCTTAAATAAATATATGCTATATGTTATAAATATGTAGAAACTTAGTCATAGGTATCACACATACACTCAAATATCTGTCCTCTAAGCCAAGTATCGATATAGATTTTTTATGTCCGAGTATCGCCGGACAACGGGTAACTTGTAAATATATAAAAATGATTACTCTTCCAAGAAACTTCTGTATTATTTGCAAATTTTACAATTTATCCCAAACAATTTGTTTTCTGATATTTTGACTTCAATGCTAGGCAACCCTAATCCTTGAACAGATTTTTCCAGGCAACCCACATACAAAATGTTTAACGAAATTTCATATAAGGTGCATTGCGATGGGTGAAGGCCACCCCTTTGTTATATCTTCAACTATTAGAAAATGTAAATAATAATCCAGTCTACCTAAAGTAAAAAGAAAATACTTTTGCGAACTACTGTGAATGTACCTAGTCATTTTACACACAGCGATGTTGTGTTGCCTAGACACAAATAGTTCAGCGCCCACATATGCAAAATATATCTTGTTGAGTTATTGACTCAAATGTTCTTCAAAGAAGGCAAATATTTGAGGAAAGGTCCATTATATACCGATATAAGAAAAAAAAGCAAACAAACCCAGCAAAAACTGAACGATTCTAGAAAATTTTTCTATATAAGATCAAACGGCTTACTAAAGATCGTACACTTGTCTCTGAGAAGTTCCACTCTTAACAAAGGTTATAATAAATACTAAACAACAACGATGAAATTCGCACCTATTCTGTTTGTTGTCGCTGTAGCTTTGGTATGTTTTGCTCCTGCTCAAAGCCAATCGGCTGATGGTCCTGAAATTAATGGTCTAACGGTAGCAAGTGAATTGGGATCTCTGCTCGGTGGTTTCATCTGTAGAGTTCTCAGTTGTACACCAAAAGTGACAAAGGAGTTGGAAGAGACCGCCAAACTTGCATTCGTAAACACACATGAAGAATTTGCTAATAATAACGCTCGATCGGTAGCAAGTGAATTGGGAAATGCACTCATCAACCTAGTCTGTAAAGTTACTAACTGTTCACCACCAGTCAAGAATGAATTGGAAACAAGCCTAACAAGTTTATTGCAAAAAGGTGTCAGCGAGAACAAGAGTTTAGGTACAGTGGGCACTGCACTAGCCGAAGTAATCTGTAAACTCTTGAGCTGTTCCAAATTAGCCGAAAGTGAATTAAAAGCGCTTGGCTCGCAGGCGTAAGCGGTAGAACCTAAGGAGAAGTTTAACATGTGTTGCATATAGCTAATTAAACTTTTACTTTTAAAATTAAACAAAATTATTTTTATTGCCAGCATAAAATTTGAAATTATAAATAAAATGTATTCAAATATTTCACCATGGTATAAAAAAGCAAGTACATATGTAGTTCCATTGCCGTAAATTGGTTGTCAATCGTTTATCAATATTAATTAAAAAAAAAGGTTATTGACGTTCTCTTTGTGTTGCAATTTGGAATAGTTTTACCCAATCGGAAATACGGTAAAGGAAAATTTTAAACTATACATTATTGGAGATTTTGCGAAAATGTTGTTTGTGAAAGCTTTTATTTGAAGAGACAAAAATATCATCTTTTTGGAAAGATCGAGGATAATAAAACTGAATTTCTGGGTTTATTCAATTAAAAAGACTTCCTAAAATGAAAGCCTTAGAATATTTACATGCTGTGGCCCCTTATTGACTATCTTGTTGTAATAATACTCGTAATACGCACAGCTTAGTCTTGTGACAAAATGGAGTGGGACATATGCACGTTTATACTTGTATTCAAAAGTCCCTTGGTTGTATAAAACCTAGTAATTTCTGTACATTGTCATGGGCGTAGCCAGACATTTTTTTAGGTCTTTTTACGAGGTCAAAAATCAATGAAAAAACGAGGACATTGTTTTGAAAAAAAGATTAGGACATATTTATTGACAAGAATATTGAGGGATAGATACTTTAAAAGTATGATTTTTTTGGTTTCTCAAAATAGAGAAACATCGTTAGTATATGAAATGAATCAAATTGATTTTATAAATTTTTACCATTAATGTCGCGTTTTATAAAACCAATTTTCTGGGATTTTCAGCAAATTTCCTGAGGGCTTGATATTCTTTTTCGGATTTTCTTTCCCTTACCATTTTCCTATGAACACTTAGCATACATGAATAAAATTAAAATATCGTAGTAAGAGATACATCGTTAGTATATGCTTCCAATAATTATAAATTTGCAACAGTGCTCGCCAAACTGAACCTCCGACATTAGGGCTCTTACCACACTTCTTGCACGCTGTCCGCTTTTGGGTTGGTTTCGCTACCACGCTTTGAATTCTTTTACTCTTTTGTACTATATCTATTGATATGCAGATGACACTTACGACCAAAACTTGATGTGCTATAGGGTCGACAAATTTTGCTCGCATTAGGCGCAGTCAGGCTTCAGCTGTTGTTTCCCTAAAAAATTGCCTAGATTTAAGGTGAGGGTACACCTAGCAGCACTACTTCACACGACATACGCGCCCAGTCCTCGTTGTTTCAGCATTTTCTCCAAATGTCCTCAAGGTGAAAGATAATTTTTTTCTTAAAAAAGAATATTTTAGGGTCTAGAATTTGAGCTCTTATATTGATAACGTGTCTGAGAGTCCTTTGGCGTGGTCTATCTGGGCGTAGAATAAGTGAATTATGACCTGCATCTCAATTTTATTCGGTCAGGGACTAGAAAAGATGACAGTCTATATGTGTATCATGTTGAATAAGATTTCAATGTGTTATTAGAACAACGAGTGATCTACGAGTCCCAGATCAAAATAAGCATGATACTAAGTTTGTTATTAAATACACTGTCCATATTTTTTATTTTATAGTTTACTAGCCATTCCCGGCGTCCGTTGCTACGCCAAAGAAAAACACCTGAATTAAATTAAATTTCACAATTTAAGGACGTCGCACAGTGGGGTGTCTCATACAATTTAGCCGGCCAAGAGTCGAATTTTCAAAAGCTTCCATTTTAAAAAAAATTTATACACATATGTTTCTAGATAAAAAAAATAGATTTCGGCTACCAATTCTTTCTCTTAGCATGAATACTTGGCTTCAGATACGTCATCCGTTCGCTTTGTATCAGTTTTCGGTGATACCTCTGCGCCGCTAGCAACATGGTAACATTGAAAGTTCTTATTGCAATTGCGGTAACGCACTGCCTGGCTTCATGCTATCAACGTCAAAGAATTGGCGCCACTACCCAACCTTAGTTTTGGTAAGTAAATTTCACACCATAGACTACTCACAGCTGAAATAATATTTGCAGTGGTGATAATGCTTTTTAATATTCTTAATAATAAGGGGTGTGCAAATTGGCACATCAACTCAGTACCTACTAATTATTTTTTTTATTCAAATTCCTCAGTGGCATCTCCTCTCCATATTGTACCTAAAAGGGATGTTAATGACAGGCGTTCTTGTGGTGATTTCAGAAGACTCAATGTTCTAACAGTGCCCGGCGGTTATCCCTTACCTCATATCCACGATTTTAATATGAACTTAGGAAACAAAAATATATTTTCTAAAATTGATTTAGTAAAAGCATATCATCAAAAGCCAATCTCAAACTTTTCAAAGATTTATAAACGAGGTTGTCAGTGGTCTAGATTTGGTATATGCGTGTTTCCACGGTCGCGAACAGTACGTTTGTATGCCAAAAAACAAAGTAAACATAGGTTTTTCTTGTTTGCTACTTCAATAGCATTTTTGAAGGTCAATTTTAGGTGCAAGAGGGGTAATAAACATGTGGTCGCGAACGTACGCAAAATGGAAGTGACTTTTTTGTGCAACTGGAAAAATTCAAAATTCGGCGAAATTTTTATAAAAGTTGACTGAAGTTGCTGTTGTGCCAATGAACGAAGATGATATTCTTATCGGCCAGTGGAAGAAAAGGGAGCTCATCTCCTATCTGATTTGCTTGCAATGGCTTTTGGTATTCTCATTAACACTTTTTGTTATCATTTTTGTAAACCCTATTTAGGGCAGGGGAACGCTGTGCATATTGGGTCACCTTAGTCCACACCTCGAACGTTCTCCGAAACTGGTTAAGTTATCGGAGCAAGTGATATCTTAAATTTTAAGTTCAACATCTACTAATAGATAAGTTAAAGCTTCATTGAAATGCATTTATCAGTATTTATGTGATGCGCGCCCAAACATATAGACAGACAGCGAGACGAACACAGACAAAACTTCTAAAAACAGTTGTTTTGGCTTCTATTGGCTTAATCATAATCTCAGCTATCAATTTTTCTTAAATAAATATATGCTATATGTTATAAATATGTAGAAACTTAGTCATAGGTATCACACATACACTCAAATATCTGTCCTCTAAGCCAAGTATCGATATAGATTTTTTATGTCCGAGTATCGCCGGACAACGGGTAACTTGTAAATATATAAAAATGATTACTCTTCCAAGAAACTTCTGTATTATTTGCAAATTTTACAATTTATCCCAAACAATTTGTTTTCTGATATTTTGACTTCAATGCTAGGCAACCCTAATCCTTGAACAGATTTTTCCAGGCAACCCACATACAAAATGTTTAACGAAATTTCATATAAGGTGCATTGCGATGGGTGAAGGCCACCCCTTTGTTATATCTTCAACTATTAGAAAATGTAAATAATAATCCAGTCTACCTAAAGTAAAAAGAAAATACTTTTGCGAACTACTGTGAATGTACCTAGTCATTTTACACACAGCGATGTTGTGTTGCCTAGACACAAATAGTTCAGCGCCCACATATGCAAAATATATCTTGTTGAGTTATTGACTCAAATGTTCTTCAAAGAAGGCAAATATTTGAGGAAAGGTCCATTATATACCGATATAAGAAAAAAAAGCAAACAAACCCAGCAAAAACTGAACGATTCTAGAAAATTTTTCTATATAAGATCAAACGGCTTACTAAAGATCGTACACTTGTCTCTGAGAAGTTCCACTCTTAACAAAGGTTATAATAAATACTAAACAACAACGATGAAATTCGCACCTATTCTGTTTGTTGTCGCTGTAGCTTTGGTATGTTTTGCTCCTGCTCAAAGCCAATCGGCTGATGGTCCTGAAATTAATGGTCTAACGGTAGCAAGTGAATTGGGATCTCTGCTCGGTGGTTTCATCTGTAGAGTTCTCAGTTGTACACCAAAAGTGACAAAGGAGTTGGAAGAGACCGCCAAACTTGCATTCGTAAACACACATGAAGAATTTGCTAATAATAACGCTCGATCGGTAGCAAGTGAATTGGGAAATGCACTCATCAACCTAGTCTGTAAAGTTACTAACTGTTCACCACCAGTCAAGAATGAATTGGAAACAAGCCTAACAAGTTTATTGCAAAAAGGTGTCAGCGAGAACAAGAGTTTAGGTACAGTGGGCACTGCACTAGCCGAAGTAATCTGTAAACTCTTGAGCTGTTCCAAATTAGCCGAAAGTGAATTAAAAGCGCTTGGCTCGCAGGCGTAAGCGGTAGAACCTAAGGAGAAGTTTAACATGTGTTGCATATAGCTAATTAAACTTTTACTTTTAAAATTAAACAAAATTATTTTTATTGCCAGCATAAAATTTGAAATTATAAATAAAATGTATTCAAATATTTCACCATGGTATAAAAAAGCAAGTACATATGTAGTTCCATTGCCGTAAATTGGTTGTCAATCGTTTATCAATATTAATTAAAAAAAAAGGTTATTGACGTTCTCTTTGTGTTGCAATTTGGAATAGTTTTACCCAATCGGAAATACGGTAAAGGAAAATTTTAAACTATACATTATTGGAGATTTTGCGAAAATGTTGTTTGTGAAAGCTTTTATTTGAAGAGACAAAAATATCATCTTTTTGGAAAGATCGAGGATAATAAAACTGAATTTCTGGGTTTATTCAATTAAAAAGACTTCCTAAAATGAAAGCCTTAGAATATTTACATGCTGTGGCCCCTTATTGACTATCTTGTTGTAATAATACTCGTAATACGCACAGCTTAGTCTTGTGACAAAATGGAGTGGGACATATGCACGTTTATACTTGTATTCAAAAGTCCCTTGGTTGTATAAAACCTAGTAATTTCTGTACATTGTCATGGGCGTAGCCAGACATTTTTTTAGGTCTTTTTACGAGGTCAAAAATCAATGAAAAAACGAGGACATTGTTTTGAAAAAAAGATTAGGACATATTTATTGACAAGAATATTGAGGGATAGATACTTTAAAAGTATGATTTTTTTGGTTTCTCAAAATAGAGAAACATCGTTAGTATATGAAATGAATCAAATTGATTTTATAAATTTTTACCATTAATGTCGCGTTTTATAAAACCAATTTTCTGGGATTTTCAGCAAATTTCCTGAGGGCTTGATATTCTTTTTCGGATTTTCTTTCCCTTACCATTTTCCTATGAACACTTAGCATACATGAATAAAATTAAAATATCGTAGTAAGAGATACATCGTTAGTATATGCTTCCAATAATTATAAATTTGCAACAGTGCTCGCCAAACTGAACCTCCGACATTAGGGCTCTTACCACACTTCTTGCACGCTGTCCGCTTTTGGGTTGGTTTCGCTACCACGCTTTGAATTCTTTTACTCTTTTGTACTATATCTATTGATATGCAGATGACACTTACGACCAAAACTTGATGTGCTATAGGGTCGACAAATTTTGCTCGCATTAGGCGCAGTCAGGCTTCAGCTGTTGTTTCCCTAAAAAATTGCCTAGATTTAAGGTGAGGGTACACCTAGCAGCACTACTTCACACGACATACGCGCCCAGTCCTCGTTGTTTCAGCATTTTCTCCAAATGTCCTCAAGGTGAAAGATAATTTTTTTCTTAAAAAAGAATATTTTAGGGTCTAGAATTTGAGCTCTTATATTGATAACGTGTCTGAGAGTCCTTTGGCGTGGTCTATCTGGGCGTAGAATAAGTGAATTATGACCTGCATCTCAATTTTATTCGGTCAGGGACTAGAAAAGATGACAGTCTATATGTGTATCATGTTGAATAAGATTTCAATGTGTTATTAGAACAACGAGTGATCTACGAGTCCCAGATCAAAATAAGCATGATACTAAGTTTGTTATTAAATACACTGTCCATATTTTTTATTTTATAGTTTACTAGCCATTCCCGGCGTCCGTTGCTACGCCAAAGAAAAACACCTGAATTAAATTAAATTTCACAATTTAAGGACGTCGCACAGTGGGGTGTCTCATACAATTTAGCCGGCCAAGAGTCGAATTTTCAAAAGCTTCCATTTTAAAAAAAATTTATACACATATGTTTCTAGATAAAAAAAATAGATTTCGGCTACCAATTCTTTCTCTTAGCATGAATACTTGGCTTCAGATACGTCATCCGTTCGCTTTGTATCAGTTTTCGGTGATACCTCTGCGCCGCTAGCAACATGGTAACATTGAAAGTTCTTATTGCAATTGCGGTAACGCACTGCCTGGCTTCATGCTATCAACGTCAAAGAATTGGCGCCACTACCCAACCTTAGTTTTGGTAAGTAAATTTCACACCATAGACTACTCACAGCTGAAATAATATTTGCAGTGGTGATAATGCTTTTTAATATTCTTAATAATAAGGGGTGTGCAAATTGGCACATCAACTCAGTACCTACTAATTATTTTTTTTATTACACTCGTGCTGTTGTTTCGAATTTTCGAGTTTGACAATCGACCATCTAAAAACCAGCAACTTAAAAGGCGAGTTCCAATCAGCAGTGATCCAAATCCAGATAAAAATGTTGTATGTTGAATTCGTCAATTTCTATTGGATCTTTGACAAGGTCGTTTTCAATTTCTTCTGCTAAATCTAGTTCGTTTATTTGTCGGCGATTAGCAGGATTGCGATATGGTGTTGCCACGGGGCTGGTATTAGTCGCAGCAGGCTGCCTGGAAATTTCTTGCAACAAGCTTTCATGCTTAATACACAACTCCCTTAATCTAGCAACGGAAGGAATCGAGACATATAATAATTGCTGCCTCAAACGCGGTCTTAAGCCTCTCTGTAGAACTTCGACAAGTTCCGTCTCCGGAAGTGGATTACTCAAGTTTTCAGCAATTTTGAAAACCGCATTGCGATAATCATCGAAGCTTTCCGCCAATACCAATCTTTGGCTTCCTTTGTGAAAACACTTTGCACATGTTCGCAAAAAAGTGTGAAGTTCCCCCCGAGGGTGTCTATTACCTGCGACTCAACTCTGTAGATGAAGTTTTCTACAGACAACCGGTTCGAGCCATCAAACTTTATATCCCAATTAGATATTAGGCTTGCTATTTTTCCCGCATTGGTTACGTGTGAGATGTCACTAAGACGAGCGGAGCCTACATTATAAGGCTGTTGGTGTGCGTTTGTATGCACAGGCATATGTGCTTGAGGGGTAGCATTACGGCTGTTAAAGAAATCAGGTGGGTCTTGTGGCCAATCAACTATAGGGGGTAAATTTGGGTTACTATTTTGGACAGGTTGCAGCGTTGCGTTCTGCAATCTAGAAATCAGGTTATTAACCGACTGATCTAATCGTTGTTCTATTTGCGTAAATCTTGACTCAAAGTTCTCAAGCAAACTTGCCTGTCGTGCGGCGACCACGGCGTTAACTAGACTACGTATTCTGCCATCGTCGTTTTGGGAATTCGATGTATTGTTGCTAGCAATCTGGTCGATATTTTCTTGTTGTTGTTGGGCAGGATTATCTACAGCTCCTTGTTGCAGCCTACTCGCTTGTTCTTCTGCTGGAAGCGGCTGTGCTGGTTGGATGGAATCACTCGGTCCACCTGCTTGTGAAATTGATGACCTTTCAGGATCATCGGCCATACTGGTTTCCGGATTTGCTGATTGTGATCGGGTGGTGATATTGTATTGTCTGGGTTTAAAATCTCTAGAGCTACACCGTGCTCTGCACTGCGGACAAGAGGGAGTTCTTTTAAGCCAATTTATGAGACAAGTACGGTGAAACTTGTGGTTGCAGGCAGTACGAAGTGCATCAGAGTGTAAAGTAAAAAACTCGCGACAGATGGTACAAAAATTATTTGAACTTTGACCCGGTGGTAAATATTCATTACTGTGCCTCAGCGGCATATCGATATCCAAAAAAAATATTGTATGTATGTACGTGAATTAAGAAAAATATGTTTAGGGAAATTATCTATGAGAAAGATTTGGATAGAAATCTCTTTTTTTTCCAAGGTTTAAATATATGTATGTTTGTATGCATATGTAAATGAATATAAATAAAATATTTAGGAAAAATATTTATCAAAAAAAAAATGAAAAAAAAATAAACTTTTCTCTCAAAAGTTCAACTATGTGTACTTATGTAAATTTTGAAAAAGTATTTCAGAAAAATATCTACCAAAGAGGTAGGTAAAAAAATTTTCCAAAAAGTTCAAATATTATAATGGAAGCTTAGAAAAAAAAGTATTAAAGAAAATAATTATTAACGATTTTTTTTGTTTTATCCAAACAAAAGTTCAAATATAGGTAATTATGGTCTTACTTTTTAGTTGTTGTTATTTGTTTAATTATTTAAAGGTAAAAAGGCATATGTTTAACTTTGCTTCTTATAAGCTTATCGTTGTATAGGTACATGCAATTTTCATGAATTCCTACTTGCAACAACAAAAAGCTTGGTGGAAATATGGCCATTTAAACATATTAAAACGAAATCCTATTCTCAAATGGTAATTAAAACATGCATAAAGCTTATTGAAATTAAATCCAAAATGAGTTTTCAAACTACGAAGAATACGTCAGGTTTATTGACAACTAGGGTCTGTACTATTGATACGGTTAGTGCGACGTGAATATATCCTATCGCTTTAAACTAAATTCCAGTTACCAATGGTTAAAAAACCGATGCTGCACTTATTCATATAATATATAATTCCCTGCCGGACAAAATTAATTTATTACAGAACCCCTAAAAGAGATTTATGGAAAACATTGTTGTAGCTGTTTCTACGTCTAGGGGCCCCACGTTGGGCGCCATTTTCTGTTATGGAACCTTTTAGCGTATCCACTATGGGTTGACAATTATTTGCGATTTGTGCCATGTTTAGATGGTGACGAGTAGAAGGAGTTGATGTCTGCCCGTGTACGTCCTGCTGTCCCGTAGCTTCAGCCACTAACGTGGATTCGTTGAAACAGACACCCACCAAATCACCACTTACGACTAACCCAAGGCCTAACAAGAAAAAAATATTTATACGTACACGTAAGGTTTCTGGGGATCTATTTCCACAGCATTTTCAGTGACCAAACAAAATTATCATTTTTTTAGCAAAAGCTACATACTACCTTTTTCCAATTAGGCGGTTGTACTTCCAATTTCCTCACCGCTCTTTACCCACCCTCCATGACTCTTCAGATGGTAGTGAAGAGTCCCAATATAAAAATCACAACAACTAAATTTCAGACCATATTAGGTATTAATTAACAATCCATTTTATTTATATATTAAGTTAATCAACTAACAAAGAAAAATAATGAAAAATTCGAATTCATACTATTTTAGTATTGCAAAGAAAAGAGTACTTAATTTTTAAAAGTCCTAACACTTATAGGAACATTGTGAAAACGGAACAACTTTCAAATAACAAGCCTACTATATGACTATTCATATATATAAAACTATGTGAACACTGTGGAAGTGGAACAAATTTAAATAATAAGCCTACTACTATTAAGACCGTGATATTAGAAAAGTGAAATTTCGCGTGAGGTACTTCGAATTTAATGAAATCGATTTTTAAAAATAATAATGTAATTTAATTACGATATTATGGGTTTTTTTTTTTTCAAGCAAAGTTTAATATTTAGTTAAATAGAAAATAATTATGTATACCGTTTCATTCTTCAAATCGTTTCGCTGATTCTCACGCCGCTCTTAACATCCACTGATATCAATGTGTTCGTTTTGTTTTTTGTAGTAGATTTTTCGACAGCCAACCCTTATTTGCTTAGTAGCACAAACATGCGTATGTATACACATTTATAAAAACAACTTTCATGCAACTGATCCGTATCGTTCGGGTGAGATCTTGATCGTGATACTGATCTGGTAAACTGATTGGAACGCGACCAAAAACATCGATGTAACACTACCGTGTAATTCGAAGAAATCGAGATTAGAATTTAAAGGACTGGCAATATGGTATTTTACTTGAGATTCTCTACAATTAAAGGGCACATTGGAGCCTGTATGTCTGAAATGGACTGAGAACACGCAATGGTACGAAGATGACTCAACGTAAAAATTCCTGGAGCTAATGCTGAATGAAAGCCGCTGTTAGAAATCTAACAACTTAGAGAAGATCCATTTCATTAAAAAAAGAGAAACATCACTTTTAGAAAATTATGACGACACACTCTGAACACGGTGCATAAAATGCGGGCTAAGGTGCACTTAAAAAGTCTTACGTAATTTCATTAAACCCGGTTCGTTACTTGTTCCTATATTTTTGTAATTTTACTATTTAACTATTAATAAATTGTATGCTTTTTAATTAAATTTATTTTAGCCAGTTGAAATATTTGGATTGAATTTGACAGCAACGAGATCAAATATTGGTACACATGCCAATACAAGCTGCTCCGAACTATTCAAGCAAACATTAAGAGGTTTGGAAGTGGATTCTCCCTCAGACGATGAGGGGGAAAGCGAATACTGCAGGGAAGTGTTAGTTGCTTTTAACGAAATTTGTTTGACATAAATTCAAATTTACTTCATTACTGGGAGGAAAATAAATATAAGTTTCCATAACTGCACCAACTTGCTTATATAGTTCACGCAGCTCCCGCAATGCAGGCAATAGTGGAAAGGTCATTTTCTTCTCTAAAAATGGTGCTCAATGACCAAAGATATAATTTGAGTGAGGAAAAACTAGCAGCCATTATGTTTGTGAAAGCGAATTACAATAATTTTGAATAAACGATAAAAACATAATACTATTTTAGTCTTCACTTTAAATATTTTTAAAAATAAGTGTCGTGGTTTATATTCATATTTTATTATATTTTAATTATATTATATTTTAATTTACACATACAACATTTTTATCTAGATCTGGATCACTGCTGACTGTAACACGCCTTTTAAGTTGCTGGGTTTTAGGTGGTCGATTGTCAAACTCGAAAATTCGAAACAACAACACGAGTGTAATAAAAAAAAAATGTACTGAGTTGATATGCCAATTTGCACACCCGTAAATATTAAGAATATTAAAAAGCATTATCACCACTGCAAATATTATATATAACCCGAATTTGGAGTCTACAGTTTTCACCCACTCAAAAATAATGAGCAAAACTCATATTATTAAAAAAAAAAGGTAAAACTTTACCTTTAATGTCACCTGTTGAAACACGTCCATAAATGTGGGAGGGATATCAAACGACGCGTTTTGACGTCGGCATCAATAATCCAAAGGCGGAAAAAAAGTATATTATTCCAGTGAAAATGGGAGGGCATGAACACCGTCAAGTTCGAGGTGCCGGCAGCGCCAGATACAAGAGACTTGCAAATCAACTATTGGCAACATTTCAAATCAATAGCGACAGTAGCAAAATATACCCAATTTATTTAATTTTCATATTTCAGAGAGTGATATCTAGGTTATTGGTATTGGTTGATTCTCTAAAATATTTAATTCGAAACGCGCATTTTGATTTTTATTAATTTACTCTGCAAAAGCAATCGTATATACCAATTTGGCAGTAAAACTTTTCTTTCTGACACTCTAAAGCAGTGGTGGCCAGAATTAAAATATCAATGCACGCGTGCATAGGCTACCTTTTGCTGCCGACGTCGATGCCATCACACGCATAGTATCAATGAAGTCGTGTGGCGAAGTTCGGGAGAGTGACCGATCAATTTTGCTTACTTTTATCAAGTAAGCATAGCGCTGAGCTCTCTCTGGCACACATACAAGCAAAATTGCGCATGGGGTCGTTTGGCCACCACATTCTTGGTTGCACTTCTTGGATAAGCTACTGAGTTCGATTGCGTAGTTGGTTGGTTTTTAATAAAAAATCACTTTAATTTGATATTTAATGAGTTCTTCGTAATAATATTTTAGGAAAATGTGTGGTTTGTGAGTGTAATGTACGTGAAAAGCTTATAAAAAAGTCTGAACGTTTTTGCGCGTTTGTCTCACACGTGCCTTTACATAAGTACGAAACAACGACAAACGGTAATTTCGTGTTGTTGCCCGATCAGTTCAACCTATGTATATAGTTAAGTCATGGTTATGGTATCACAAATAAAGGTATGAGCGCCAGCAACGCCAATACCGGTACCAGCGCAATTTCGTGAAACCGCGCAACGTTACGTACCCTCACACTTGACGGCTTCTGAGGCTGTGTGCCAATCGGTAACTTTTTACTCAGAGGAAAAATGAGGTGAACAAATTTTCTATGGTGTACAAATATTTTCCATTTTGCTGTGCTAAATGAAATGGGAAATTTTGACAGTTGTAAATTTTACATCTGAAAAAAGCACATGCGAAAGCAAATAATCTGGGAATGAAATGTAAATTTACGTATTTTTTCTGCCATTATATTTGATATTTTTGGCTTTAAACTATATTTTACCGTTTAATAACGTATTGGCATATAAATTCATATGAAATAATATGAGTGGCAATACCGAATGCATACATGTGTACACATTAACAGTTGTCAGAATTTTACCTAGCCCCATGGTGGCTAGTGGGCGTGTCCGTTAACCAATTTTGTTTATTTTTACAGCAAAGAGTAGGTAAGCTTTATATGTTGAACTATTTCTCCAAATATCGTTTCAATAAATCAATTTTTACCGGATTTATGGCATGAACAGTTTTGTGGAATAATCCGAACGAACACTTCAGAGGTAAAATAGAAATGATATACAGCTAGTTTAAGCAAAGTTATTTCATATTCAATATACATAGCCATGATCCTTGCGTGGGCCTTACCCGATTTCGCTAATTTTTTTTCGGAATATTGCCGGTATTAATATAAATATGTGTGCTGAATTTAATTTTGCTATCTTGAGCGGTTTTTGATTTATGATTAATAATATTTCCAAATTTGACTTAATCAAAAGTGGGTGGTACCACGCCCCCTTTTTAAAAATTTCTTCAAAAATGTATTTGTTGCCTTAACGCTAAAGAGCACACCAAATATTATCCTTATAGGTGTATTATGTACTGAATAATCACTCCTTTGGTATTTTCGAAAATATTATATGTATAGAAAGTGGGAGTGGCTTTTAACCGATTTTGCCTATTTTCAATAGCGCTCCGAGATAAGTGAAAAGGAACCTGCATACCAAATTTCATTGAGATATCTCAAGATTTACTCCAGTTATCGTGTTCACAGACGGACGGACAGACGGACAGGCATGGCTCAATCAATTTCTCTTTTCCTTCTGAACATTTTGATATACTTAAGTCAATGTCTATCTCGATTAGCTTATGCCACATACTACCGTTAGGCGCATGAAGTTAATATACCTTGTGTGCGAAACACTACTAGGTATGTATAAAAATTACCAAGCTAACCGCCCCTACAAAACATAAAAATTTAAAATACTATTTTGGTATTCTTGCGCCTGTTGCAGCTTAACCTCGGATAGCTGTTGTTGCACGAGATCGTTGATGTGGTTGCAACGGCTGTCGTGGTTGCAATGCTTAATGGTATTGTTGCTGCTGATCTGGTTGGTATCATGAACCAAATGATAAATATATTAAATGTGATTTGCAATAGCTGATGTAGCCCTTAGTGCGATGCCTAAAGCTTCCCAGATAATTTTTGATTGATTGAGGAGCTAAACTGTAAAAGGGATCAGTTAAATGTCTACAGCAAATGTTTTTATTTTCCCTTACCATTTTCAGGCGATCTGCACAATCCAGCCGTTATTCAAATTCCAAAATTTATTATTAATATTTGCATTTTTGAGTTAATAAAAGTCTATTTCGGAACAAAGGTATGAAGGGATTAGAAGTATTTTCAAGAAATGTTCTGATTTATATGTGACCAAATTTCGTGGTCAATTTCCATTTTGAGACAATTTGAAACTCTGAAAAAAATACTGTGATACAAATTTTAATAAAGTATAAAAAAATGTTTTGTTGTCTACGTCTAGCGGTACTTGCAGCATTGGACTGCAAGCGGCCTTGACTCGCCTTTTCGTCTTTTTGCTGTCTGGCTATATACATATGTACATAGATCGGTAAATCACTACACTGCAAATGGGTGTGTCGCTCCTCTTTACCTTTTTGTTGCCTTTGCGAAGAATTTTTGGTTGCATTCGAATGCAAACGAATTTTGCATTGCTCTTGCGTTTCTTATACCTGGGACAGACATATGGTACATATAATAATATAATACGGAAACCATGTGTGTGTCGCCAGTTTTCCTAATTTAGTTCGAAAGCATATTGAGTTCCGTACCATGAAAGCAGGCCAGAAACCATTGAAATTGAGTGGAGTTGCTAATTGTACTACGTTGCAGTGCAATGAACACAGCCAATTCTTCTGTCACAATCAGGTGTTATATGTCATTTTGACAAAAAATATTAATTTAAAAAATTAGCAAATTTATATCAGAAATGGAAAAAAACTCAAAAAAGTACGTTGGAAGCGACGCAATTAAAAAAAATAATTGCAGTGTGGGCTCAATTTAGCCATGAGCTGCGTGGAGCACATAAAAATAGCCATATATTTATATGCAAAGATGTACCACGCAGCTGGCAAAGGAGCACGCAGTTTCGAGTTTTCATTGAGTTCATTTTTCTTTCGTTTTTTTATTTTTAACTTTGTTTAATCAGCTGATAAGTGCCAACGTCATAGAAAACCAAATGTGTGTCACTATGCTATTACATGGTTTCCTGAGCTTTCATTGTAGTACACATTGTGGTACAGACACCATATGTCTGTCTTAGGTATTAGTCTCTTTCACGTTTCTGCCTTTGTGAATTATTTAATTTTAACCTTAAAGCTCCTCGCTTTCTTGCAGACATATCCCATCACTGACTTTTAAATGATTAACTAAAAGTACACCCTGTATAATTTCTAAATTTACAAATCAAGTGCATAAATTTCATAACACATACATACATACATATGTAGGTATTACAGATCGTAGCAGAAACAGCTCTTATTATTATAAATAGAAATAGAGGATTTTAAAAGCATTTAAAATAATTCAAATCCGCATTGCATTTATTTTTCTTAAGAAATTTTTAAATTTGACTGAAACTATATTTCTTTTGATAATTCGACTTGCGCAATTAACTTCCCATGCTAATTGTTGTTTTCACGCTGCATACTTCTTATATTTCCCCCAAGAATTAAAAAAAAAACACTCAAATTTTCAATTCTTTTGATTTCACGCCTTAACATTTGCACGCGTGCACAAAATAAATATTTAATGGTGGTATATTCTTGAAGTTTTGTTTTAGCAGTTACTTTAAGGTGCAGATACATGTGCTTAACAGCTCAACCTAATATAAACGCACAGCGTTTGCCAGCGCACATGCGCCTACACGCAAATATTTAAGCTACCTAAATTGAATTGCGTGCGTTATGTCATTAGTGGTAACCAGAATGAAAACGGCAAACGACAAGCGGCATCTGTCAAATTATTTTTACACGTGTTCTTATGGGGAGGAATTTTTTGAACCAACGCTCACGAGAATGCTTAAGTTTTCGAAGCTTTAGCAATACTTTTCCTGATAAAAGTATCGAGAACTGATTCCGAGAAACTATCGTAAAAGTATTACCTATCGCTCAGTTTGTGGCAGCAGAGCACACTTTCTCGAAATAAGATTTTGATACGTTTACGATCCTTTTTCGTGCTGTAAACGGATTGCAAATGAATCTTGTTTCGATACGTTTTTTTATCGAGAAAGTATCTTAAACAGTATCTAAAATGGATCGAGAATACTTACGTTAGCGCTAAATTCCAATTTATTCCCCATATAAAAAAGGGTGCTTTTTTCTGTTGATTTCAATATTATTTAATTTCATTTTAATGTTAAGAAATGTAAGTAGAGAAATGTAATTAAATACTTAAACTATAAATTAGTAAATACATTTATTTAGTGGTTTTTGTTTGAGTTTCTTGTTGAACTTGCTTTTCAATTCGCGGTTGTTTTGCGGCTAAATATTTATCTACTTTTGACACTCTATCGTGCGCGTATTGGAAATATTTTTGGCTCACCCTGTCGAATTCAGACTCCTCCAAAGCAAACTTTTTTGTAAAAGAACCTAAAATGGGTATAAAAATGGACTTAGGTCGCTTTAAAAAATGCTTAATTAAAATGTAGGTACTTACCTACGTATGTATGTTGTAATATGTGTTTTCCTTTTATTGATAGTTATTTCAGATTTGTTCTTGTTTCTTATTTTAATCCACGGCCTGGAAAAGGAAATAATTATCAAGATATGTTATTATATTATTATTAAAAAAAATTTCAAACATGCCCAAACTAATTTTCATTAGAAACTTACCTTTAGTTGGTCACGTCTTGTCCGTTACACAAAATAGTAATTTTTATAATTTTTTGTTAAAAACGTTTTTTATTTAATTGAAAGAAAATTCAAGTATTTCAAAAAAAAAAAAAAAAAATCGGCCGTTCAAGATCCGAGACTCGTACATGTGGCGAACTCCCAAGTTACGAGAAACTATCGTAATTCTCTTATGCTCGCTAACATACGTTTCTTGGTCGAGTGGGCAGGCCTATTGAGTTGTATTTCTCTCAACAAAACAGACAATTACATATATGTATGAAATTTTTAATTTTATATTTTTTTTTGGTAAAAAATAAGTTTATGATAACTGGCCCTATTAATCTAAAAGATTACAACAATTAACAATTTCTAAGAGTGGAGACAAATTTCCCATAAGTTCCAACAAGACACTGGTCTACCGAACTGTATCGGAGCATTAGATGGGAAGCATACTATTGCCCAAAGAACAGCGAATCACAATATTTAAATTACAAAAAATACTTCAGTATTGTATGTATATTAAAATAAATGTCCATGCGTATTTTAACTGATCCTCTTTCAAAGGTTCTATTGGCGGTTTGTGATAGCAATT
This sequence comes from Sphenella marginata, assembly GCA_951509765.1. Taxonomy (NCBI): domain Eukaryota; kingdom Metazoa; phylum Arthropoda; class Insecta; order Diptera; family Tephritidae; genus Sphenella; species Sphenella marginata. The sequence goes on along the minus strand of OX608081.1, from coordinate 65,973,869 downwards.
ACACGTTCACATTGGTCGACGTTGGAGCTTCTGGCAGTAGAAGCGATGGTGGTGTCTTTAGAAATTCACAAGTGGGAAATAAATTTTTGAACAACGAGTTAAATATCCCTCCACCAACAAATTTACCTTATACACAAACAGTGTTTCCGTACTATTTGGTACCTGACGCAGCATTTCCTTCAAAACCAATATTATGAAGCCTTTCGCCAGAAACCTTACGGGGGAAAGAGACAAGTACAACAAACACTTATCGCGAGCACGTTTACGAATTGAAATTGCCTTTGGTTAGAAAATTTAGGAATCCTTAATGCCTCAAGTTTTCAAACCAACTTTTTTCAGGTATTCTCGCTGCTTTGTGGAGAATATTTCATAAACATTTTGCACCACATAATGCCAAGAAGGTAAATTAAATGTTATAATCTATATTTCTTAAAAATGCTTGGATGTAAACTTGAATATCTTATCTCAATACGTTGTCGTACTACACAACTTTTTACGCCTTCAAAAATTGAATGAAGAATACGAAGACAATTTACCTGTAACCTTGAGTAGCATTGACCGAAATAATGTTCAAACTTCAAGCTATTCAACTCAAGAATCACTGCAAAACAGAATAATTCTCTCAGAATATATAAATACAAACCAACCATCTACTTCTTAATATGGCATTGTTAACTTTCTCATTTAGAATGGATTGATTTCTCCATTATTATCTAATTTTTTGTACAACATTTTCTGCATGTACTAAGGCTCCAAATAAACTCTGAAATCTTTTCATTTTCGCTGTTTACGAGCTGCTGTTCTTTATTTGTTCCGACAACCTTCCCCCTACGCCCAGACCAGTACGAGCGCATGCTGCCAGCTCCTCGTCCTTCACAGCAAACCCACTACAGAGGCCATTCGAAAAATGTAAGGCTCTAGATACTGACATGACCTAGAAGGTTCCACTGGTCATACCAAATCGCTACCACGACAGTCGGGCAGTACCGGATTCATATCCGGCCAAGGACTGTTATTTCGACAACACTCCCCAAAACCTTCGGGGAGTGATTTTGTTGCTAAAACAACAACAACAACATGCTGAGTCAACGCCGTTAGCAAGGGGAGAAATCACTATAACCACTGTTTTAATGAAAAAAGTCGGATGTTTTATTTTATATTTATATTTATTTATAAATACATACATATGTATATTTGTACACATTACATTTATTTAAATTTAATTGTTTTTAATTATGTTGTTGACAACAGATACAAATTCCACCTGAACTTCATCCTTTACAGAAGCAGATAGTCGAGAAAATTTCTTCCTCAGCAAATCGAAAAATTTTTCTTCTTCTGTTGCTCCTCTTGGTTGTGCATCATATTTTGACTTCATTCTATTGAGGACATCCTCAAATAAATCGTCCATCTTCCTTGATGCATCTTCGTCATCATTTTTCAGCCCGATGTTTGTACTTGTACTGAAATGACCAAAACGAAGATATTACATTTTTACTACCATAGCCACTTGTACTACCACTGCCACTTGTACTACAATTACCAATTACCACCAAACTTGCACTACCACATACCTCTCACCATCCGCCGAATCGTTTACGAAAGCCATAGCCTCCTTAAACTTCCACTGTTTTCGCGGCACGCTTCCACTTCCAGATGCACAGGTCCCTTCCGCCTTTTCCCTGCGGTAACGGTCGCAGAAAGAACGCCACCTAGTTCTACAATTATAAGCTAAAAAGGGTACATTAATTGCTTTGTTATACAACACAGTAAGTTTATACTAACAAGTATTCCCCATTGCTCCCGCAACTGGTTCCCAGTGTTTGTTCTTGTACTCCTTGCACCTTTTTACATAAAGGCCTCTATTAATTTTTCGTTGCATATCTAAACAAATATATAATGTCTTTATAAGAAAAATGCACTATAATTTGTAAATTTATAACAAACTAGTAGACCCGGCAGACGTTGTCCTGCCTTAAATTTGGTTTAACTGCCTATCTGAAAATAATTTGTTGTTATCTCCCAGCGAATTTTATGCCGTCTTAGTGATAATAATTAAGTAACTTTTTTATTTTATCAAGTTAATTTGTTTATTATGATTAGGATAAATAAAAGAGATCTAGACGTTCTTGTTTTCTTCAGTTAAGCACCTTGTGATACACGACATTTTTTGTTTTGTTATCAGGCGCAAGAACAAACAACGCAGATGGTCTTCCGACTCGTGAACATGCCACAAATAATTGACCATGGAAAAAACATTGATTCTCGAGATTCAGACCACAAACTTTCAAGGATTGACCTTGTGATTTTTTAATTGACATGGCAAATGCTAGACGGATCGGAAATTCAAGTCTTTTCAACTCAAATGGCATATCAGTTTGGATCATTGGAATCCTCGGAATGAGAACTTCCTCACCTTCGAATTTTCCATTGAGTATCGTCGCGTAGATCACACAGTTCATTAATTTTTTTACCACCAAACGCGTACCGTTGCACAGTTTTGGTTGGTTTATGTTGCGAGGCATGATGACTACTGAGCCAACCTTTAGTTGCAAGTTGTGCGGTGGTAATCCAGGCAGTAAAAATATTGTGCCTCCAAAAGGTCTCGGGTCATTGCGTCAATCTTTCAATGTTCTATTAAGTGCTTCTAATGCACGTTTATGCGCCATCGTACATTCGTCCCAAATTACGATCTTTGTTGCTGATATTACATACCGGTTTCTCAACATTTTGAAGATTTAACGGCAATTTTAAGGCAGAATTAGCCGTACGACACCCTGGATCTTTCACGAACAGTGGCTAAAATTAATGATAGGAGTAATGTCTTACCAGTTCCCCCAGGGGCATCCAGAAAATATAAACCACCATTTCCATCATCAATTGCCTTCATAAGCGTATCATAAACATACCTTTGCTCCTGATTCAGTACGGGTACATTCCTTTGCACTGCTAAATTTAATTCCTGAGGATCATATTCACGTTCCCGTTCCAAATCTCGATTATATGTCTCATTCGCTCCACGATTTTCACGAACGCATTCGCACTTAGAACTAAGCCACATTTCCTATTAAAACTCTTATTAAGACGTTTTATTTCATACCCATATCGTACAAACAATTTTAAGGGTCATCCCTGGTCCACATATGGGCGATATCTCAAAAAAGGGAGAAACGGGATAAAAAGTATCCTATGTCTGTTTCCTGGTTCTCAACTACCTCCCTCCAATTTTCAGCCAAATCGGTTCAGCCGTTCTTGAGTTATAGATGGTGTAACTAACACAACTTACTTATATATATATGTATATATATACTAGCAGACCCGGCAGACGTTGTTCTGCCTGAACAGTGACTTCCCTAGAAATATATTTTCAAATATTTTTCTATTAACTTTTAACATTCCATTTATTGCAGTGCTTTAGGATATACAATGTTTCTGGCTTTAACGTCTTTGGTATAAACAAATAAATTTTTTGGATGTCCAACTCAAAAAACGGCTCCCGTCATAAATTCAGACAACAAAAATTCAGAAACACATATTTTCAGAAATTTTTTTTCAGAAATTTTTTTTCAGAAAGTCAAAATTCAGAAGTCAAAATTCAGAAGCCAAAATTCAGAAGTAAAAATTCAGAAGTAAAAATTCAGAAAGTAAAAATTCAGAAAGTAACCAGACGGCAGAAAAAACATTAAATTTGGCGCAGATCCCCAATTCGGGGCCAAATCCACATTTTTTATGTGCAGAACACCTTTCCGCGTAGGCGGCCTTCGGCCGCGCTTCAAAAAAATAACCCTGGGCTACGCCATTCCAACTCCGGATGTGTGCCATAGCCGTGGCTACCGCCACGGTGATGTCCTTCCGCGTGCCACTCTTTTCTGAAAAAAGTTTTCTGAATTTTTGATTCTGAATTTTTAGTTTCTGAAAAAAGTTTTCTGAATTTTTCGTTCTGACTTTTGGTTTTTGAAAAATGGTTTCTGAATAAATTTTTCCGAAAAATTGTATTTCTGAATTTTTTCCGTCTGAATTTATGGGGGGCACCTCAAAAAACGGATCTTTTGAACTCAATGAGTATGACAAAAACCTTTATGCGCTGCTGAGCAGATGTGTAGTTAGTATTTATTTAATTATATCCTATATCTACCACTTAACGCCACTATTATGATTTTATGAAAATCCTATAATACTCCGGATATGTAGGTATAAACGGCAATAACAAAAAAAACAAGTAAGGAAGTCTAAGTTCGGGTGAACCGAACATTAAATACCCAGCGTTAGTTTTTAGAAAAAGGGGGCGTGGTTTTCATCCGATTTCGCCCATTTTAAAAACCAATCTATGCCGAGCCTAAACAATAGCGAATTTGGTGGGAGCGGCCACGCTCCTTGCTTATAAAGCTTTAACCGCTTACATGAGCCAAAAGTACTGAATCGATCTTTTCAAGGGTTATACCATGTCCTATATATAACTTTGCAAAAGAAGGCGTGCCATGCCCATAACTTTTAACGTATTTTGTGAAATTTTTCGATGTACGGATATATGTGTCCATTAATCAATATTTACATAATTTTAAAAAAGTGGGTGGTGGCACGCCCACGGATTTTATTATGTTGTTTGTCCCTATTGAAGATCAGTTTTCATTGCAGATCTTTATGATACTTTCACAGTGGCTTGTTAATAGTGAAATGTTGATATTTTGTTTATTCACTTGTGGGCGGTGCCACGCCCATTTTCCAAAATATTACCAAAAAACCTTTAAACATCACAAATAACATCATCAGGTGAATGAGTGTACTAAATTTTAGCATTATATCTGTATCAGTTAAACAGATATTGCATATTCCGGTTTCCTAACTCTCGTTTAGAGAACTTTAGTCCAAAAAGGGGCGTGGTCGTTCACCGATTTTTCTTATTTTCTGTGGTAGTACTCTACATAAACATAACATACCTGGAACCTAGTTTCGTAAACCTATCTCAGATCGTTCTGAAGTTATTAGCAGTCGAATTTGAAAATTGCTTGATTCATAAGTGGGCGGTGCCACGCCCACTTTCCAAAATTTTGCAAAAATAATGTAAAGAATATGAAAATTGATGTATGTACAAAATTATATTATTATAGCGGTATCAGTTAATTAGATATGGACTTTTCAATATTTCCACCTCCTTTCAATATAACTTTTATAAAAAAGTAGGCGTGGTCGCCAAGCGATTTCGTTTATTTTCTATATCTGAATTTAACACAACAATAGTATGCCCTCTACAAAATTTCGTTATACTAGCATAAACTGTTCTCAAGTTATTAGGAGTCAAAATTTTAAAATTTCTTCAAATATATGGGGGCGGTGCCACGCCCCTTTTCAAAAAATTTGGTAAAATCCGCCTAAGAACATATAAATCAATACATATTGCAAATTTTATCATTGTAGCTGCTTCTGATATTGAATTAACCCGTTTTATACGTTTTTCGAAATTTTCGATATCGAAAAAGGGGGCGTGGTTATCATCCGATTTCGCCCATTTTCAATAGCAACCTACCTTGGCCAGAAAGTAACCTGTATGCAAAATTTCATGCAAATATCTCAATTTTTACTCAAGTTATCGTGTACACGGACGGACAGACGGACAGACGGACAGACGGACAGACGGACGGACATGCCTTAATCAATTCCTCTTTTCAACCTAAGAACTTTCATATATGGAACTCTATATCTAACTCGATTATTTTGTGCCGTTACATAGTACCGTTATGTGGACAAAATTAATATACCCTTGTACTAGTACTAGTACGCTGGGTATAAAAATTATGTGCTTTGATTAAGATTTAAGAACGTTAAAATCCCACTAAAGCAAATACATTCAGGGATATAACAAATTGAAATATTACTTAGCTTCTGGTCTTGGAACTGCCCACATTTCCAAAGAATTTTCAAATGTAGCCTATGTATGTCCTACCCAAAGAAGATTTTAGCGTATTGGAAAAGTTTAAAACAGATCAACCATAAACTTTGGACATTATTGAAGTACAAACAAAGTACTGAATACAAAAAATGTGGGCGTCGTACAGCCCACTTTTCCCAAATTATATAATTCTTGACCAAGGGACACACATATCCAAAAATCATTAGTTTAGACCAAACATATTCAAAGTTATGATGACTTAAATTTTATATAGCCTGGGGGCATGGCACCGCCTACTTCTCCAAAAATTAATATAGCCGAAATCGTACACAACAATCTTCTGAACCAATCTGGAAAGTTTAGAAAAGATCGACCATACACTTTGGACATTATTGAAGTACAAACAAAACACAAAAAATGTGGGCTTGGCACCGCCCACTTTTCCAAAATTACATAAATCTTGACCAAAGGACACACATATCCAAAAATCATTAATTTAGACCATATATGTTCAGAGTTATGAAGAATTGTAGTTTTATATAGCCTGGGGGCGTGGCACCGCCTACTTTTCCAAAAATTGATATAGCCGAAATCGTACACAACAATCTTCTGAACCAATCTGGAAAGTTTAGAAAAGATCGACCATACACTTTGGACATTATTGAAGTACAAACAAAACACAAAAAATGTGGGCGTGGCACCGCCCACTTTTCCAAAATTACATAAATCTTGACCAAAGGACACACATATCCAAAAATCATTAATTTAGACGAAATATGTTCAGAGCTATGAAGAATTTAAATTTTATATAGCCTGGGGGCGTGGCACCGCCTACTTTTCCAAAAATGGATATAGCCTAAATCGTACACAACAATCTTCTGAACCAATCTGGAAAGTTTAAAAGAGATCGACCATAAACTTTGGACATTATTGAAGTACAAACAAAACACAAAAAATGTGGGCGTGGCACCTCCCACTTTTCCAAAATTACATAAATCTTGACCAAAGGACACACATATCCAAAAATCATTAATTTAGACCAAATATGTTCAGAGATATGATAAATTTTATATAGCCTGGGGCAGGCGCGTAGCCAGAAAAAAATTTCGGGGGGGGGGGTTTTTGCCAAAGTGTCAGTAAATAAGAATTACCTGTAAATACACACATACGTACATATTTATATTTTTAGATATTACATATTTATACTTTCATTTATTTGAAATTTTCCTCTTTCTACACGGCAAAAAAATTGAGCCTAAATTTTAAAAGATTCATTGGTTTACACAATTTTTAAAAGTTTTTGGTAATAAATTCCAAACCTTTCAATTACCTACAATAATTCTCAATTTTTTGCGGTTTAGATGTAAAACTTAACTGGGATAAACAAAAATACAACAAAAGTCGTATACACAGCGAATATGTGTACTTTTCGCACAAAATTCATGAGTGCGCCGCAGCTCAGGAGGTAGAGCATTGCGCACTGATTTGGGGCACGTCGGTTCGAGTCCTAACATTTTTTTAAAAAAACATAAAAAATTGTTAACAACATTTTCGGTTTAAAATTTAAATAATTTTTATTAGGCGCATTTCTATGACAAACGGTGTAGATTTAATTCTAAACCAAATTTGGTTTGGTCATACACCTAGATCGGTATGTCTGCGTTCAAAGGGTTTTTTTGGAATGTCCAGTAAAATTAACTTCTTTAGACTAATTTCATTATTTTTCAATGAAAGTATGTGTAAATACACAATAAAAACACTTCAACTCAATGTTAAGAACCTTGTGGAAAATTCATGAAAATTCAAGAAATCTCGAAAAAAATTGCATCAAAATTTCTAACTTTCTAGTAGAATTTTTCTGATTTTTTTCGAACATACAGTTTTGTAGCTCGTTGAATTGTCAAAAGCCGACCAAGAGCATTTTCTTCAATATAAAAATATTACGTTAATAAATTTGTATGGAAGATAATGCACTTGGCTAGAAAAAAAATTGACAAAAATCGAGCAAATCGGCTTAAGTATCTTTGTTCACTTTAATTGAACGGGCCACAAAACTATATACTCGAAAAAAAATATAAAAAATTTTACTAAAAAGTTAGAAATTTTGATGAACATTTTTCGAGTTTTCTTGAGTTTTCATGAGTTTTCCACAAAGTTCTTAACTTTGAGTTGCAGTATTTTTATTGTTTTTTTGCACATTCTTTCATACAAAAATAATGAAATTAGTCAAAGGAAGTTAATCTTACTGGAAATTCCAAACAACACTTTGAACGCAGACATACATGTCTAGGTGTATGTATGTATATGTAGACCCCAAAAAGTTTGAAATCTAGGCTAAAACTTTTAGCCGTGTACAAAACAATATTTATTTTTCTTGTTTGTTTTGAAATTTTCATTAGGATTTCTTCAGGAGTTATTTCTTGTGTCAGAACCTCTTCTACTTTTCTATTGCTAATTTGTGGAAAATTTTTCAAAAAAGTGACCTGCGCAACTCCGGCTTTGGCAAGAAGTAAATATTGTATTCATAACTCGAAAAGCAGTTAATTTAAATTTCAACAGACTTGAGTTCGCATGACTCTTGCTGTTGTTAACATGCTATATAGATGAGGTGCTAAGTTGATCTTATGCAGAGCAAGTCTGATAGGTTTGCGCGAATTTCTTAAAGCGCCAAATGAGTGAACCGTTGCAGGAATTTAGTTGTGACCTCTCAGACTTGCTCTGATAATTATTAGCTACTACCAATCATTCCCACAACAGCCGGTTCTACGTACCGGAATGACCCGGGTTTTACCCGGCCAAGGGCTGTTATTTCAGTGTAACCCTGTCCAATTTGTCCAATCCCACTTTTAAATTGTCATCCTCGGAGCAATCCCTTGCAGCAGGGTTGCTCCAATGTCTCTTGCTACGGGCTGGTATCGAATCCAACCCCGGACCGAGAGACTGGATCTGCTGCGTCTGCTGGAAGAAAATATATGTTAAACGTTCACATTCCGTTCAATGCAGTAAATGCAAGAGATGGTTGCATAGATCTGGATGCTCAGGGCTTAACCCTGCCATCCCCAGAACCCGTACTTTTTTCAGTACTTTTGAGGCACCATGTTGTTCGCGCACACGCGCGTCCCGCGGTTCTCGTCGCTCCGGCGCACACACACCGCACCTACCATCATCAAATGGCCACGACAGTGGCCCGGTCTTCACGACCTGCAGCCTTGCTGCTCCCGCCTCACCTCAGTCCCCACTCTCGTCCCCCCCTACTTCCAGCATGCACGTGGGTCAGGAACATAACCTCCTCGTACCTTTCACCACGTGCACTGGGTGTCGGCAAAGACTATATACGCCTGCGGCATCGGTTAAGTGCAATAACTGCCATGGCCTGTGCCACATCCATATGTGCTCTGGGCTCGCAAACAGGAACCTTTGGACGGATGCATTTATTGCCCCTTGCTGCAGTACTCAGCCGCCCTCCACGCCACACAACATCGGCCAAGACGCGCTGAACCCTAGACTGCGTCACAGCTTGGGACTATGCCCACCTCCACCTAGGCAACCGCATCCGTCCCTTACCCCCAGCATGCCTCCACCCCCCTCCCGACACACTTCAAAATCCTACAGCTGTACTGCAACGGGTTAGCTGGTAAGATCGCGGAGATAACAGACTTTATGAAGTCGAACAACATTAAACTGGCCGCCATTCAGGAGACCAAACTGAATGCTAACTCGGACTTACGTACTCGTGATGGGTACAACGTACATAGGAAAGACCGTCCCAGCGGTCATGGGGGCGGCCTCGCATTCATTACACACCATACTGTACAATATAATCTGTTTGCCCCTGACGTTGACCCCAGGGACTCTACCCTTGAATGCCAGGGCATAGCAGTCCGGACAGGCGACGTCGACCTGCGAGTGTTAAATATATACATTCCCCCTGTTACGTGCTGTCCCCGTGATTATCGCCCTGATATTAGTGCGTTGCTAAGGGGCGATAACTGCCTCATCTTAGGTGATTTCAACGCACATCACGATCTCTGGCACTCCAACTTGCCAGCAGATAGCAGAGGGAACGCACTCGCAGAGCAAATAGATAATTCGGCATTCTGTACATTGAATGGAGATGCCCCCACTAGGGTGGCAGGTAACTGCCACAGTTCGCCAGACATCTCCATTTCAAGTGCGGGCCTTATCAACCACGTTAACTGGCAACCTATGCTTACACTGGCATCTGACCACCTACCCATCCTACTAGACATCGAACGACCGTCCGACTTCATAACGACAGAAAAACGAACGTACATTAACTTTAGTAAAGCGGACTGGGACCGCTTCACGGACTTTACAGAGCACTCCTTCGCTGACCCACCCACACCGACGGACGTATGCAAAGGTGAGAAAGAGTTTCGCAAAGTCATCGATTCAGCCTCTGGCCGCTTCATCCCTGCTGGCAGAATCCCGGAAATTCGGCCGAATTTCCCTGCGGAAGCAGCGGCAATGGCAAGAGAACGTGACCAAGTGAGACTCTTGAACCCCGCAGATCCAAGAATAAAGGATCTCAACGCAGAAATCCGTCGGACTGTCAATGATCATAAATTGAAGAAGTGGAAAGAACACCTAGAGTCATGCAACCTCTCCGGCGGGGTCGGCAAATTATGGTCGACAGTCAAGGCCCTATCCAACCCGACCAAATACAATGACAAGGTCGCCATTGCTTTCGGCGATAACGTCAAGTCGGACCCCAGGAAGTGCGCGAGCGCATTCTGCCGGCAATTTATACTGCATTCTCCTGCGGATAGGGCTAAGAGAAAAGCCATCCGACGCGCGCACAAACACAAACACACAGCCGCGCCCATTGTCGTCTCCGCTGCAGAGGTCAAGGAAGCTATAAAGAAGGCCAAACCTTCAAGATCACTCGGACCCGACGGAATTGCCATGAAGATGCTGAAACACCTAGGCCACGAGGGGCACAAGTACTTGGCGGCTCTATTCAACCTCTCACTGTCCACCTTCGTTATACCAGATATCTGGAAACATGCGACTGTGGTCCCCCTCCTAAAACCTGGGAAGCCGGCAAATCAAGGAGACTCTTATCGTCCGATATCTCTCCTTTCGCCGGTAGTGAAGTTGTTAGAGGCTATTCTGCTCCCATATTATACTGCAAACCTGCAGCTGGCCACTCATCAACATGGCTTCCGTAAAAACCATAGCACAACATCAGCTTTGAACGCCATCACGACGCAGATTAACTTCGGTTTGAACCAACACCAACCAAACCACAGGACGGTTCTCGTGGCACTTGACCTGTCGAAAGCCTAAGACACGGTCAACCACGCCACACTCCTTGAAGACCTGGAGGAGACACCGCTTCCTGCCGGCCTAAAAAGGTGGACCGCTAACTACTTGAACGGTCGGCTGGCGTCAGTGCAGTTTCGAAACGAGAGATGTAGACCTAGAAGAATTAGACAAGGGGTTCCGCAGGGTGGTGTTCTTTCACCCCTTCTGTTTAACTTCTACATCTCGAGCCTCCCTCCCCCACCAGAGGGGGTCTCCATCGTTTCGTACGCTGACGACTGCACTGTGATGGCCACGGGCAAAGGACCTTCGACAGACGAACTTTGTACGAGACTGAATGACTACCTGCGCGACCTTTCCTGCTTCTTCACAGAGCGGAACCTGACTCTTTCCCCGACTAAATCTACGGCGACGTTGTTCACCACGTGGACTGCGCAGATGGGGCAGGAGTTGAATGACCACGTAGATGGTGTTCCACTACCTACTGTCAACCACCCCAAAATTCTAGGGGTTACATTCGACAATAGCCTCACCTTCGCTAATCATGCCACCGCAATAGCTTCAAAGGTACAAAGCCGCAACAAGATCCTCAAGTCACTCGCCGGCAGTACTTGGGGCAAAGACAAAGAAACGTTGCTGGTCACCTATAAGGCTATTGGCCGACCGGTTATTGATTATGCTGCGCCCATATGGTCGCCTAACCTTCACGACACCAACTGGAGGAAATTGCAGGTCTGCCAAAACACCGCCATCAGAACTGCGACGGGTTGTTTGCTTATGTCTCCTGAGTCTCATCTCCACCAGGAGGCTCAAATGCTCAACGTTCGCGAGCATGCGGAACTTTTAAGTAGGCAGTTCCTTCTGAACTGCCACCGTCCCAGTCATCCAAATCGACAGCTATTGGATGAAACTCCGCCCCCTAGAGACATAAGGAAGCATCTCCGGAAGCATTATGATGAGATCCGGCATCACATCTCGTTGCCGTTTGATCTGCGGGACCATAGGCGGGCCCTAAAGGACCTCCACACTGAGTCGGTGGACAGATCCCTCAGATCCCGGCCTGTGAACCCCGTTATTGGTGCCCAACCACCCGTTCTTGCTGAGGAAGAGCGTGTCCTTCCGAGGGAGACTAGAGTCATGCTGGCTCAACTTCGGTCTGGATATTGCAATAGGCTGAACTCCTATTTGTCCAGACTGAACCCTACCATACCAAACACATGCCCTGCATGCGGTATGGCCCCCCACGACACGCAACATCTCTTTTCGTGTTCTTCGGAACATACTCTTCTAACTCCCTTATCACTTTGGTCCAACCCTGTTGAAACAGCGCGTTTCCTTGGACTTCCGTTAGAAGAGCCCGATGACAACTAGGAGTGTTCTGGCCCTTTGGGCAGGGCGAAGCACTGCTAACAACAACAACAACAACAGCTACTACCAATAACTTCTCTCAGTGTGAAATATTATTTAATTTTATTCTTTCGTATTTTCATTATTGCTATTAATGCTAATTTCTTAACAGGGGTTTTAAAAATTAATAGAGTAATTATTCTAGTACAGACGTATATTTTTTAATTTTCGGAAAATTTCGGGGGTTGAACCTCCCCCCCCCCTGAATACGCGCCTGGCCTGGGGGCGTGGCACCGCCTACTTTTCCAAAAATTGATATAGCCTAAATCGTTGTATGGGCATGAGACAATTTTGACAGAAAACTCACGCTGTGCGTTTATATTAGGTTGAGCTGTAATATACTTCACTTGTTTGAATTACATACATACATATTTAAATCACTGTTTGCCTAATTTAGTTGCACTATTGCATTGTAAGCCCAAGGCATTGGTGCTGTAGCCGTATCGTTAATGTAAGAGCAAGACCAATATGAAATTTGTCGGTAAGGTTACGATTATCGATTACATTGTTTCGCATAAGGTTGGTCGAATCAGTTGTTTTATAAAGTTACCGATAACGCACCAATGATTCCAGCTATATTTTTGAATTGTTTTACGACAATCCAAACTATTATTTTTTTCCAAACGTTACTTTTATTGTTTTGTTTATAGTTCGCATAAAATTATTTATGTTTAGTTTGTAACGCTTGTAGGAAGGTCTCTCTAAAGCGTGTCCAAAAACACAAAAAATTTTGATATGGAATTTGATTCACTATTTTTCAATTATACGCGGTCTCCAGAATTTTCAAGTAAAGTAGCCTACTGCATTTTGCAAAGATTTAAAATTCAATTTGAAATTGGTAATTGACAGGAATCGGACTTTATATAATTGAATTTCAGTAGATCTACTGCTCTTTTTTGACGAAGAATATATTCGACGTGCTGTGGTTTTTCGCTAATTTTCTACTTTTCAAAAGATAAACTTGAAGAAATTTTCCCTGTTGCTTCTAACATTGCCAAGTCTGTGGCAATCAGGCGAAGTTACCAAAGCAATTTTTAAATTTTTCAGTAGAGAGCTTTGAAAGTTGAAATTGCGGTATATGTAAATGTGTAGTATCGTCAAAGAGAGTAGATATATAAAACGGCAGTCCTCTTAGTAGCGGGATTCGGGAGAATTGAAATTTTTACGCACTGAAAATGAAATTTATTCGCTGGCATGTCTCAGCCCCTTGAGCAATCCTCTTTGTTTTTATCCGAATTGAGTCTAATCAAATCGGATGAGTGCAGTCAAATATCTGTCAAAAGTGAAGAAAACATAATTTATTAGTGAAAAATGTATTTATGAGTGAAATATTATTGAAATAATGAAATATTATTAAATAAAAAAGTGTGTATAATTATTGTCAATCCTAAAACAAGGAAAGTGAAATGAAAGTAATAGTTGTAAAATCGTATAAAATTGTATCGTATGTGTTTTGCAAATGTTCCAAGTCGTCTAAGTGGAAACTTATTGGGCAAGTGTTTGTGGTATGAATCAAGTGGCATAAAAGTGAAGTGAAAATTAACAAAAATAAATAAAGATAGATTCATGTATGCATTGCAGTAGTGTTTCAAAAAATCTCTGCAACTTCATATGAATGTATATATGTTTTGTTTACAACAGTTGCAAACAGTGACATACATACATACATAAATTGTGATGAGGTTCTAATTAGGCGCCAATTTGGAAATGTAGGGGAATTGAGTGCCAAAATCCAACGGTTCCTCCCAAGTACTCAGAAGAATCTCCCGTTGATTTTCTAGCCAAAAAGTTCAATGATAAAAAGATTTTTCCAATTACACAAGCTTTTCTGTCAAGTTGGTTTTAAACCGTCATTTGAAAAGTTCGAATCGATATATTTCTATTTTTACAGTGCTAGGACAACCTGCAAGTTGAGGAGTTCCGGAAGAAGAGCTGTGTGTGCACCTTGCACTTTTTTGATGAAGCTGTGCAAAGCTGCCCCAACATTGTATTTGGGTAAGTATGTATACATTTTCTGCAAGTGTTTTTGGTTTATAGGTTTATATGTGTAAATCGGTCGGTATAATCAAATGTCTTGCCATAGCAATTGAAAAGGTTTGGTAAATTGGGGGGGAGGGATTGCATGGATTTGTTTAAACATATGTTTTTATTCTGTGTGTTAATCTGCTAGCGTGTAAATGTGTGTTTCTTTTGTTTCGTGCAATATACCAGGGCTGGCGAAAAAGTTTTCAGCTCTAGGTCAAATAATTTTAATGTGAACAATTTTTAATGCAACTTTGATGAGTTAATGATGTTTAACAACTTTTTAAAGAAATTTAGAGTAGCCGATTTTTACTTTATTTTGAATAAGTTTTTGTTAAAATATTTATATACAATCAAATAAATAAGCCATAATAATTTATTATACATTGAATGCTGGAACTTCAAACAATCAAGTTTACTTGAAATTAGTTTTAAAAAACGTTTACAGAAATGCTTGTTGGATGTATTTACAAAGTGTGAATGTATGTGTGATTTGATATTTGACGTTTTACCCCACAAAGACAATTGACGAATGGCTAAATTTAGATTATCCTTTTTATTTAAAGGACATGCCAAGCGGCCTTGTTGTATCCCTGGTTGTACTTCAGCCGACGGTACAACAGTGTACGAGTTCAACAAATCAAGGGCTCTTGGGTTCTGGCATGCAACATGTCTATTGGCGACTTGGGTAATAAGAATATTTTCATTTGCGAACTGAAATTTTACAACCGACTCTAAACACAAGACCAAACTTAGACCGGGGGCAATTCCGACAACATTTAGCGAGACGACCGACAAAGTGATAAGCGACAGTGCGGTCTCGCTGGTTGTTGTTGTTGTTGTTTTAACAACAAAATCACTCCCCGAAAGTTTTGGGGAGTGTTGTCGAAATAACAGTCCTTGGCCGGATATGAATACGGTACTCCGCGACTGTCGTGGTAGCGATTTGGTATGACCAGTGTAACCTTCTAGGTTATGTCATCCCTCCTTTCGAAAGGAACGAGAAGATGGGTAATGAGAGGTGGGATGCGTAGATCAACCATCGAGTTGCATATCATTACCTTTGTGCATATTAGTCGCCTCTTACAACCGGTATGCCTACCGCGCTCCGTCCAAGGTGCAGAAATCTGTACCAGCAAAGCGAACAAAATCGCCGCACGCTGACCTGACATGGGAGGAATTTGAGAAGTTTTTTTACGGAGTATGGAAACAGTTAACAAAAGTCGTCGGTATAGGGCCATGAAGGGTGATTTGGGGTCCAGGCATTGATGTTCAGGTAATCAAGAATCTAACGGAGATGATTGCCCCAATGCCTGTTAACCATTGCATATGCGTACTTATGTGGGATGAGGTTACCATAAAAAAGATCTGACATACAACAACAACATTGATGTTAAATACGGTTTTTATCGTAGCAATCGGATTGTGGACAAATGCATTTTCTTCATGATTAAATTAATCTGATGTCCTACTACGAAGCGAGCAAAGCAGTAAGCGCGGAGGGTTTCGTTGGACTAATATAGGACTTCACGTAAAAGCTGCTGTATGTGACCAAGGATTCCAGAACAAATCGGCTTACGGGATCTTTAATGTAAGCAAAGAAAATCAGATAGTCACATATGATGGTGTAGATACCCATTTGATGTTCGACTACTGCCATCTTATAAAAACATTCGGACTAATTTTATAGGGAAATAAAGTGTAGGAACAAGGGACGGCACTGTAAATAAGGTAGTAGTCGAAAGACCATATGATAAGGTATGTTCCAAACTAACTGAGGCACACATCCGCCCGAACAATTTCGAAAAAATTAGTGTTTCGAAGGCTACTCAGTTACTTAGTATTTTTGTGTATGCCGGCCTCAAACTGATGGAGAAACTGAAACTGTTTGGCCAGGAGGCCGCAGTTTAAGGTACAGTAAAGCCCACGAAAACATTCGTAAAAATGATGAATGATTTGTTTGACGAGGTTAATGCCAAGCAACAGGAATGCGATAAAGAGGCCAATTCAACTAGGGAGCGGCGAAAAGCAGAAGCAACTAATGGTACATTTAGCATACCTGGAGGAACTTTAATTTGAAAACAGAGTTTACTGCGTGGAATAATTTATACTGACAATCAGGTCAATGATCAAACTGGCGGAGGACCCATCGTTGGACTTCGTTTTGCTTGGCAAGCTCAACCAGGATACGCTCGAAAACTTTTTATTTTTACAAAGTTAGAGCTAGCCAAGGCATAATCATACACCCAACGGCCTGTGAAATGCAGTATATCGCTGGACGTCTACTCTCGACGAACATACTAAGGCATCCATTCAAGCTCAAGGACAGCAACTGTAAGGACGACGAAGACACATTCCTAGATTCGATGAATCCTACTGTCGATCCTCACAGTTGCGTGGTAGCAACGTTGGCATGCAATCCTACGGCACAGATAGTCAGGGATGTAATCATGCCAATCGGATATCCACATCTACTCTCTTTGGTATTGTGATATAGACTCATAATCATAGTAAAGTAAAATAGAGTTTTGTCTACTTAAACACGATTCTAGACTAAACATCATATCATGTAGGTCATATTCAACATAAAATACATTCGTTATTTTAGCAAGGTTACCCTTTGTTACGAATCACAGTTTGTGTTGTGGCAACTGCGTAAGTCAAACGATTTAATGCCAACCTTTAAGTCCAAAGAATAAAAACTAATGAAACTAACGAGTGCAGTTACCGAACAAATAACACAAATATGTGTGGAACACCTTAATATTCAGCATAAGATTCCTGCTAATTTTTTATCCAACTGGACTGTATACAACTTGTTATTGAAACTACGCACTTCCTTTACATTTTGCATTCTAACTTAGTACATACATAAGCAATTAGTACCTAGAGCTAGCAGTAATCGAATTCTTTAATGCTGTAACCTTCGTGCTGATTTACCTTAATTTTGTCACGCCACTGCATTTAGAGCTCTGGCTTAAACAGTCGCATATTCTGTAAAAATATAAGGTTTATAAAACGTTTTGACTTACATATCTACATAAACATTGAAAAATGTAGATGACATATTTTTATACGCAGCGTACTAGTACTAGTGCAAGGGTATTCTAATTTTGTCCACATAACGGTACTATGTAACGGCTCAAAATAATCGAGATAGATATAGAGTTCCATATATGAAAGTTCTTAGGTTGAAAAGAGGAATTGATTAAGGCATGTCCGTCCGTCTGTCCGTCCGTGTACGATAACTTGAGTAAAATTTGAGATATTTGCATGAAGTTTTGCATACAGGCTACTTTCGGGCCAAGGTAGGTTGCTATGGAAAATGGGCGAAATCGGATGATAACCACGCCCCCTTTTTCGATATCGAAAATTTCGAAAATCACATAAATTGACATAAGTTGAGTAAAACTTGAGATATTCGCATGAAATTTAGGACACAGGTTACTTTCTGGCCAAAGCAGGTTGGTGTTTAAAATGGGCGAAATCTGATGATAACCACGCCCCCTTTTTATACCCAGCGTACTAGTACTAGTACAAGGGTATATTAATTTTGTCCACATAACGGTACTATGTAACGGCACAAAATAATCGAGTTAGATATAGAGTTCCATATATGAAAGTTCTTAGGTTGAAAAGAGGAATTGATTAAGGCATGTCCGTCCGTCTGTCCGTCTGTCCGTCCGTGTACACGTTAACTTGAGTAAAAATTGAGATATTTGCATGAAATTTTGCATACAGGTTACTTTCTGGCCAAGGTAGGTTGCTATTGAAAATGGGCGAAATCGGATGATAACCACGCCCCCTTTTTCGATATCGAAAATTTCGAAAAACGTATAAAACGGGTTAATTCAATATCAGAAGCAGCTACAATGATAAAATTTGCAATATGTATTGATTTATATGTTCTTAGGCGGATTTTACCAAATTTTTTGAAAAGGGGCGTGGCACCGCCCCCATATATTTGAAGAAATTTTAAAATTTTGACTCCTAATAACTTGAGAACAGTTTATGCTGGTATAACGAAATTTTGTAGAGGGCATACTATTGTTGTGTTTAATTCAGATATAGAAAATAAACGAAATCGCTTGGCGACCACGCCTACTTTTTTATAAAAGTTATATTGAAAGGAGGTGGAAATATTGAAAAGTCCATATCTAATTAACTGATACCGCTATAATAATATAATTTTGTACATACATCAATTTTCATATTCTTTACATTATTTTTGCAAAATTTTGGAAAGTGGGCGTGGCACCGCCCACTTATGAGTCAAGCAATTTTCAAATTCGACTGCTAATAACTTCAGAACGGTGTGAGATAGGTTTACGAAACTAGGTACCAGGCATGTTATGTTTATGTAGAGTACTACCACAGAAAATAAGAAAAATCGGTGAACGACCACGCCCCTTTTTGGACTAAAGTTCTCTAAACGAGAGTTAGGAAACCGGAATATGCAATATCTGTTTAACTGATAAAGATATAATGCTAAAATTTAGTACACTCATTCACCTGATGATGTTATTAGTGATGTTTAAAGGTTTTTTGGTAATATTTTGGAAAATGGGCGTGGCACCGCCCACAAGTGAATAAACAAAATATCAACATTTCACTATTAACAAGCCACTGTGAAAGTATCATAAAGATCTGCAATGAAAACTGATCTTCAATAGGGACAAACAACATAATAAAATCCGTGGGCGTGCCACCACCCACTTTTTTAAAATTATGTAAATATTGATTAATGGACACATATATCCGTACATCGAAAAATTTCACAAAATACGTTAAAAGTTATGGGCATGGCACCCCTTCTTTTCCAAAGTTATATATAGGACATGGTATAACCCTTGAAAAGATCGATGCAGTACTTTTGGCTCATGTAAGCGGTTAAAGCTTTATAAGAAAGGAGCGTGGCCGCTCCCACCAAATTCGCTATTGTTTAGGCTCGGCATAGATTGGTTTTTAAAATGGGCGAAATCGGATGAAAACCACGCCCCCTTTTTCTAAAAACTAACGCTGGGTATTTAATGTTCGGTTCACCCGAACTTAGACTTCCTTACTTGTTTAATATAGAAAATTTCAAATAAGATTCTAGGGCCTATATCATTGCCAAGTCATGGTATTTGTATCTCGTTCTGAAAACTAACGCTGTGTATTTAATGTTCGGTTCACCCGAACTTAGACTTCCTTACTTGTTTTCAATAAAATTAGATGTTTTTTTTTTAAATATTAAAATTTCTGAAAATGTAACAAAATTAAATTTAAAAATTTGCACCACACGTGGGAATTAGCGGGAAAGTACCTCCCCTCAACTCATTTTATTGTAAATTTGCATTTGTTTTTATTTGTTTGCGATAGCATTTTGGTAGGTCAATTTTAGGTGCAAGAGGCAGGTTTGTTCAAATTTTTAGTTTTGACTGTAGGGGCAAACTTACGTGGTCGCGAACGTACGCAAAATGGAAGTGACTTTTTGTGCAACTGGAAAAATTCCAAAAATTCAGCGAAATGGAATGGATTTTTTTTCAAAACAGTTGATGACATATTTAAGTGGCATAAAGTGACTTTCTTTACATTTATTTCGCGTTAAAATATCTTCATTACATTTTTATATACATATACATATGTACGTTTAAATACCGGTACGATTTTTCCAAATTTTTTTTTTATTATTTTCGGCATAATCATGGCACTTGTTTGTCATATTTTACTGTCAAAATCATTATTCGCTGTATTGGCCTTGCCAGGCGCGGATCCAGAAAATATTTTCGGGGGGGTCCAAATTTTTCCCATTTTGAGTGTAAACTAGAAATTACAAAATTGAAGTTTCATTTGTCTCCGGTGTGGACGCAAAATAAATTTATCAAAACCTAGGAAAAAAATACCAAAAATAAGAACCTTTTCTTTTGAAAGGACCCCACGTTTTTTTATGCCAATAATAGCGAGAACTTAAATAGTAATAAAAGAAAAACGATTTAGGTTTATTTCATTTATTATTATTCAATAAAGAAACAACAAGTTTATCACATACAGACCAAGCCTAAATAACTAAACCATGGTACAAGAAAATCAAGGTATTTCCACTATGACATAAACTGTGTTTGTCGTCATTCACATCATTTGTCATTTGTTCCATCTTACAAAAAAAAATTGATTTGATTATTTTTATAATATTAAAGAAAATTTTTAAAATATAAAATAAATATATAGTTAAAGTTAAAGGAGTTATAGTCCGAAACCCGTTTATCGGAACAATCGATTGTATAGGACCCATGCGTTATATTGGTACCGTTGGCTCCGACAAATGACTAATCCTATACAAAATGGCGCCCACTTGAAAAATTTCAACCGATAACAGAAGTAGAAGATGAACTGATGGAGGAGTTACTTGCCAGCGAGGGGTGTGGAGGATGCTCCAACCCCATCCATCAAACTCAGTGCTACATAAGCCAGCGCAGCTCACACCGGAAACCTTGCTCTTCTCAAAACGAATATGGAAGCATGTTAGCAAATCAATATAGAACCTCAAATCAAAATGAGTAAAAAAACTGAACTTTTTAAGTTCCAATTCGAATATTATATATATGTATGTATGTATGTAGTTTTTTAAATAATGGATTGCGATATGTGAGACAATTTATACGAAGTGACCAAGTCACTGCTCGTTGTAGCACCGCGATTGATAAATGGCCTTCAAATTTATTTTCCGAAAGATTCAACTAAATACTTTCTTGGTAAGTCGTAACCAAAAAGAACGTAGAACATAAACATGACATACTCTTAATTGCTGAATAGCGAGGGAGGTTATAAACCCGGTATCCCAATCCCTAAAAGTAAAAACAGTAGACCGCCATCCAACTATCATTAGGCGAGGACAACAATAACCCGGCTCAAATGTGATAAAGCGGCTAAAAATGACGGACTAATCGCCGAACCTAGAAATAGGCAACCCAATCTGTATGAAATCAAAGGGCACAGATGCTTATCGAGCTTTTAACTAACAGCTCCAAGCAAGTTGGAAGGACCCATGCCAGGAAATAAATCTATTTCATGATGAAGATTTCTTCAATTCAGTACTGTGAAATGGTTTCCAATTTCAGTCAGCTTGATTCATCACATTTGAAAAATATGGTAAATTGTTATCCGGCTTACTAACTCCCTTTTGCTGCCGTCATGAAAATAATTACAGATTTAAAGATAACGCATCGCATCCAGATAACGAAATTTAAATCCTGATGCCTCAAAATTCTGCTCATATTATGAATCTGTGCATATCAGGTGTATTATAATCTATGAACTCGCTGCCTTTAAGGTTTTTACCCTTACTTTTCTGGCACGTTACACAAATCTATACATATATCAATTTTTTAAAATTTATTTGTGTGTTTTCGACACAGTTGAGTGACTTTTGAGAGACGGCCAATGATTTATGTATGCCAAGTGTTATGAACTGGGTTTTTTTCATTAACCTCGAACCATATTTCCCTAGTGTCGAAAAATTTGGGCACCTTTGACCACACAACCCAGCAAAAAAAACGTACGGTAGTGTACTGTAAAGGAAAGGTATTGATCGAGAATAACTCTTTTTAGGGCAGTCCCCCTATTTTTTTGTAGGGCGTTAACCCATCGCTACTCTCATGCGGGTGTGCAAGAATATACTTGGTTATAAGCAGCGCCATGTTTTCGCTTATTCGTTCATTTATTCAAGTGTTTTACTCTTTGGAGTTATACTTTGATGCAAACATTTGATCGAGCTAAAGTAAAACAAACACAGTTTTCCAGATTTTGAATAAAAGCAACAGAATTTTAACAAAATGCAACACTTGTCTGGAATTGTCTACCAACAAAGTAACCAAATTATGAAATTACCAATCCTTCAATTAGCTGCGCTCCTATCGACGGCTAATCTTGCTCAGGCTCAGCTTTTTAGCGGACTTGGCGATTCACATCATTCATTATGGACCACAACACAAAGCCCAACTGGACATCCATCAATCAGCTCTAGTGCACCATCAAGCAAAGCCCCAAGTATTATTTGTCCACCAGGTTACAAGACAGAGCCATCAGTGCCATCAACTGCTCACGGTCCATTAAATACCACACCGGGGTCTCTTGTTCTTGTATGTGTACCAATACTTACTGGATCTCCTTCAACCAGTTCGAGTGCGCCATCGAGCACAACATCAAGCCCATCAACTAGTACTTCGAAACAAACGCATCCTACGCCATCGATCACAACTCCAAGCCCATCAACCAGTACTTCGAAACAAACGCATCCTACGCCATCGAGCACAACACCAAGCCCATCAACTAGTACTTCAAAACATACTCCATCCAGTACAACACTATGTCCCTGCAGATCATCAACCACCAAACCTAGTCCACCATCAAGCACAACACTCAGGCCTATTTGTCCACCAGGTTATATAGCAGTGCCATCAACGAGTCCTACCAAAACTCCGCTGTACACAAAACCGGGATCTATTGTTGGCTCTGTCGGTGCTGTGATCGGTGGAGTTATTGGTGGTGTCCTGGGTGGTGGTAACACAATACATGCACAGACTACAACTCATCGACCGACGACTACAACTACTTTTAAGTGCGTGCCAATATTTACTGGATCTCCTTCAACTAGTTCGAGTGCGCCATCGAGCACAACACCATGCCCATCAACTAGTACTTCGAAACAAACGCATCCTACGCCATCGAGCACAACTCCAAGCCCATCAACCAGTACTTCGAAACAAACGCATCCTACGCCGGCGAGCACAACACCATGCCCATCAACTAGTACTTCGAAACAAACGCATCCTACGCCATCGAGCACAACACCATGCCCATCAACTAGTACTTCGAAACAAACGCGTCCTACGCCATCGAGCACAACTCCAAGCCCATCAACTAGTACTTCGAAACAAACGCATCCTACGCCATCGAGCACAACTCCAAGCCCATCAACTAGTACTTCGAAACAAACGCATCCTACGCCATCGAGCACAACACCATGCCCATCAACTAGTACTTCGAAACAAACGCATCCTACGCCATCGAGCACAACACCAAGCCCATCAACTAGTACTTCGAAACAAACGCATCCTACGCCATCGAGCACAACATCAAGCCCATCAACCAGTACTTCGAAACAAACGCATCCTACGCCATCGATCACAACTCCAAGCCCATCAACCAGTACTTCGAAACAAACGCATCCTACGCCATCGAGCACAACACCATGCCCATCAACCAGTACTTCAAAACATACTCCATCGAGTACAGCACTATTCCCTATCGGATCACCAACCACCAAACCCAGTCCACCATCAAGCACAACACTCAGGCCTATTTGTCCACCAGGTTACATCGCAGTGCCATCAACGAGGCCTACCAAATCTCCGCTGTACACAAAACCGGGATCTATTCTTGGCGCTGTCGGTGGTGTGATCGGTGGAGTTATTGGTGGTGTCCTGGGTGGTGGTAACACAATACATGCACAGACTACAACTCATCGACCGACGACTACAACTACTTTTAAGTGCGTGCCAATATTTACTGGATCTCCTTCAACTAGTTCGAGTGCGCCATCGAGCACAACACCATGCCCATCAACTAGTACTTCGAAACATACTCCATCGAGTACAGCACTATACCCTATCGGATCACCAACCACCAAACCCAGCAAACCATCAAGCACAACACTCAGGCCTATTTGTCCACCAGGTTACATCGCAGTGCCATCAACGAGGCCTACCAAATCTCCGCTGTACACAAAACCGGGATCTATTGTTGGCGCTGTCGGTGGTGTGATCGGTGGAGTTATTGGTGGTGTCCTGGGTGGTGGTAACACAATACATGCACAGACTACAACTCATCGACCGACGACTACAACTACTTTTAAGTGCGTGCCAATATTTACTGGATCTCCTTCAACTAGTTCGAGTGCGCCATCGAGCACAACACCATGCCCATCAACTAGTACTTCGAAACAAACGCATCCTACGCCATCGAGCACAACTCCAAGCCCATCAACCAGTACTTCGAAACAGACGCATCCTACGCCATCGAGCACAACACCATGCCCATCAACTAGTACTTCGAAACAAACGCATCCTACGCCATCGATCACAACTCCAAGCCCATCAACTAGTGCTTCGAAACAAACACATCCCACGCCATCGAGCACAACACCAAGCCCATCAACTAGTACTTCGAAACAAACGCATCCTACGCCATCGAGCACAACACCATGCCCATCAACCAGTACTTCAAAACATACTCCATCGATTACAGCACTATACCCTATCGGATCACCAACCACCAAACCCAGCAAACCATCAAGCACAACACTCAGGCCTATTTGTCCACCAGGTTACATCGCAGTGCCATCAACGAGGCCTACCAAATCTCCGCTGTACACAAAACCGGGATCTATTGTTGGCGCTGTCGGTGGTGTGATCGGTGGAGTTATTGGTGGTGTCCTGGGTGGTGGTAACACAATACATGCACAGACTACAACTCATCGACCGACGACTACAACTACTTTTAAGTGCGTGCCAATATTTACTGGATCTCCTTCAACTAGTTCGAGTGCGCCATCGAGCACAACACCATGCCCATCAACTAGTACTTCGAAACAAACGCATCCTACGCCATCGAGCACAACTCCAAGCCCATCAACCAGTACTTCGAAACAGACGCATCCTACGCCATCGAGCACAACACCATGCCCATCAACTAGTACTTCGAAACAAACGCATCCTACGCCATCGAGCACAACTCCAAGCCCATCAACTAGTACTTCGAAACAAACGCATCCTACGCCATCGAGCACAACACCATGCCCATCAACTAGTACTTCGAAACAAACGCATCCTACGCCATCGAGCACAACTCCAAGCCCATCAACCAGTACTTCGAAACAGACGCATCCTACGCTGTCGAGCACAACACCATGCCCATCAACCAGTACTTCAAAACATACTCCATCGAGTACAGCACTATACCCTATCCGATCACCAACCAAAAAACCCAGTCCACCATCAAGCACAGCACTCAGGCATATTTGTCCACCAGGTTACATCGCAGTGCCATCAACGAGTCCCACCAAATCTCCGCTGTACACAAAACCGGGATCTATTGTTGGCGCTATCGGTGGTGTGATCGGTGGAGTTATTGGTGGTGTCCTGGGTGGTGGTAACACAATACATGGACACACTACAACTCATCTACCGACGACTACAACTAGTTTTAAGTGTGTACCAATACTTACTGGATCTCCTTCAACTAGTTCGAGTGCGCCATCGAGCACAACACCATGCCCATCAACTAGTACTTCGAAACAAACGCATCCTACGCCATCGAGCACAACACCATGCCCATCAACTAGTACTTCGAAACAAACGCATCCTACGCCATCGAGCACAACACCATGCCCATCAACTAGTACTTCGAAACAAACGCATCCTACGCCATCGAGCACAACACCATGCCCATCAACTAGTACTTCGAAACAAACGCATCCTACGCCATCGAGCACAACACCATGCCCATCAACTAGTACTTCGAAACAAACGCATCCTACGCCATCGAGCGCAACACCATGCCCATCAACTAGTACTTCGAAACAAACGCATCCTACGCCATCGAGCACAACTCCAAGCCCATCAACTAGTACTTCGAAACAAACGCATCCTACGCCATCGAGCACAACACCATGCCCATCAACTAGTACTTCGAAACAAACGCATCCTACGCCATCGAGCACAACTCCAAGCCCATCAACCAGTACTTCGAAACAGACGCATCCTACGCCATCGAGCACAACACCATGCCCATCAACTAGTACTTCGAAACAAACGCGTCCTACGCCATCGAGCACAACTCCAAGCCCATCAACTAGTACTTCGAAACAAACGCATCCTACGCCATCGAGCACAACACCATGCCCATCAAGCAGTACTTCGAAACACACTCCACCGAGCACAACACCATGCCCTAGTCGACCTCCTCCCACCAAACCAAGTCCACCATCAAGCACAACACTCAGGCCTATTTGTCCACCAGGTTACATCGCAGTGCCATCAACGAGTCCTACCAAATCTCCGCTGTACACAAAACCGGGATCTATTGTTGGCGCTGTCGGTGGTGTGATCGGTGGAGTTATTGGTGGTGTCCTGGGTGGTGGTAACACAATACATGGACACACTACAACTCATCTACCGACGACTACAACTAGTTTTAAGTGTGTACCAATACTTACTGGATCTCCTTCAACTAGTTCGAGTGCGCCATCGAGCACAACACCATGCCCATCAACCAGTACTTCAAAACATACTCCATCGAGTACAGCACTATACCCTATCGGATCACCAACCACCAAACCCAGTCCACCATCAAGCACAGCACTCAGGCATATTTGTCCACCAGGTTACATCGCAGTGCCATCAACGAGTCCTACCAAATCTCCGCTGTACACAAAACCGGGATCTATTGTTGGCGCTGTCGGCGGTGTGATCGGTGGAGTTATTGGTGGTGTCCTGGGTGGTGGTAACACAAATTATCCACAGACTACAACAACTCAGCCACCGACGACTATAACTACTTTTAAGTGTGTGCCTATACCTACTAGATCTCCTTTAACCACTTCCACTACTGTATCGACGACCACTTGTAAGCCAGGAAGTGGGGTGTTAATTTGTATTTGCAAACCTAAAGTTTCATCCAAGTCGTGTGGAGTTTGTAGCGGAGAGCCTATAAAGATGGCTTGTGATTGTAAGTATAAGACCGAAGGCGAAGCTGAGCAAATTGAGTTAATCTATAACTCGAAGCCGGAGCCGAGAGCTCTTATTGGACCATCTGATCCTGTGAATATTATGTTTTCAACAGCAGCAGACGTTAGTCCAGTTACCAAGCAAATTTCCCAGGTGCCTGCTTTATTGTCTTGCGATTGTAAAACCGCTACAGCTTTAAGTGGGCCTCCGACCCCAGCGACAGGAAACAAAAAGTGCTTCTGTAAACCTACAGTCCCTACACTCCCATTACTCGACAAATAGGTACTATTGCATTTAAAAAAAAATCGAAGAGACTAACAAACAATGAAGAACTATCGAATTCGAAACTAGTTTATAAGAAAATTAGCAATAATAAAAATCAGCATTCATATATGTAGAAGTTTTTATTGATTTCCAATACATCAGCCCCAAGCCCCCAAAATATTTTTTCGGCCTATCCTTCTATTTACTATCAGTTCTCGATAATGTTTCTATCTGATTTGTTACTGGGGAATCTATTTAACGCTCACTATTTTTGGACAGATAAGAAAAAGTGTGGTTCTTAGATTGTATATGAGTCTTAGATTGTAAATTCTTTATTCGATCAGTGTAGAGTCAAATAAACCCACGCCTTATATAGTCCAACAGGGTGCGCCTAGCAGTTTCCCGGTTGCTCCCTTCTCGTGTTCTCGAAACTCGGTACACACTCGCCCAATCTCTCTCGCTCTTTTGCTTACATGCATAAGTGTAGCCATCGTTATCTCCGTTGTATTAGTTACTAGTCGTCATTGGGTTAGGGATAGTACATACTTGGAATATTCGCAACACTGCCCTCCACCTAAGTCAGATCGTTTCGATCTGACACATTGCCAGAACCAAATGCTGCGAACACTTCAATGAGCTTTAAGATGCTCTATTGTGACCAATATCCTTTTGTAATGCGGCTCTCCCTGGCCACTTCTGTTCTTCCTGGCTGTTTATGCTCCTTCAGCGATTTCAACACATATGCCAAATCCGGATCTTGCTCTTGACTTTTCCAAATATTCTTAAGGCGACAACTTTCCACATAACCTGTTTTGTGAGTCTTCTTCGGTTTTATCTCCAAGACCTCCCTTGGTGCTATAGCCCTTATTGTATCGACAAATTAGAGGCACTTCTTGGCAGTTGTAAGTCATAATCCTACTCCTTACATTTATGCGGATTTCTCTCTCAGCCAAGAAGTCGACGCCAATGATGATTTCGTCCACAATATTCGCTACCATCTGCGTCGCTGAAGTCTCTGGAGCGGTGCCCCCCATAAATTCAGAAAGAAAAAATTCAGAAATTCAGTTTTTCAGAAACATTTATTCAGAAAACACTTTTCAGAAACAAAAAGTCAGAATGAAAAATTCAGAAATCACTTAACAGAAAAATGAACCAAAAATTCACACAATCTTTATACTTCTTTTTGCGTTTTCGCCATGGTTCACCTCCAGCTGAAAATTGCTGAAGTTTTGTGACAGTTAAGGCCTGTTCGTTTTTTATTTTATTTATAAAATTAAATATGTTGGGGTGTGTTCCAAATGCACTTCGAATGGCGTTGTGCCAACCTTCAACTGAATTATGTATTTGTTCGAGCTTCACCCAGTTTGGTTATCTTATACATGTTCCACAGCTCAATTGGAAACATTGCCTTTTTTCTACGTTGCTGTGAAAATATAATTTTCAGTGATCAACAATGGATTGAAATGAGGAGTTAGTAACTTATACTACTAAATATGAACAATGCGTTTTTAGAAAGCTATCAGACGGCTGAAAAAAATAATGTAGAAGTAAAAAATCCGAAGTCAAAATTGAGAAAGTAACCAGACGGCAGAAAAAACATTAAATTTTGCGCAAATACAACAATAACGCGCAACATGACCAGATCTTCCACACATGAAGCATTTAATGCCACCATCACTTCTTTTCTGTACTCCGATCAAAGCTTCCTACATCTTGTCTACCCAAGCCGGAGTTTCCACTTCTACGCGATGAGCCTTGTATGCAGGTTTACTCAAAAGCAAGGCAGTTTCATGAGTTAGAGCATGGGACACCGTCTCTGCGAATGTCCTTTTGGGGTTTGCATATGTGGGTCGCTACATTTTCTCGTCGCGTATTCTATTTATAAAAGCTTCGATTTTTACCCTTTCTGTGTGCTCTACGGATGCGTCTGCATTTGCTTAATGGTTCAACCTCTCCATATCCGACACAAATTCTTGTAAAGTCTCAATAGCCTTCTGAAACCTAATCTGCAGCTCTATTTGGTAAACCTGCTTCCGATGCTCACTACCATAACGTCTCTCCACATAATTGTTTCGCTCGCCATCAGGAACAGTCTGCAAGATTTTGGCTGCAGGTCCTTTTAATGCCACGAGTAGTGCAGAAACTTCGCCTTTAGTACCCCAATTGTTCACAGCCGTTATTTTCTCTAATTGTAGCTTGAATACCTGGAGAGGAACAGAACCATTAAAGGACGGGGATCTACCCACTTAAACCTGTGTCCTTTCTTGCCGATGCTTAAGTTTGGTTTGGCAAGTTGGCTGCGGTTGTCTTCTCATTCTCTCTTTAGCAGATGAACTGATGGAGGAGTTACTTGCCAGCGAGGGGAGTGTGGAGGAAGCTCCAACCCCATCCATCAAACTCAGTGCTACAAAAGACAGTGCAGCTCATAGCGAAAACCTTGCTTGCAAATCTATATAGAACCTAAGGTTGATAAATTGATTTTAATGAAAGAAGAGGCACATAGAGCACATACGCAAATCATAACTTTAGAACTCAGGATAAAAAAATACTGAGCTCCAGGCTTGACACAAAAAAGTCAAATAATATAGATTAATATGTTTCAGTCTAAGTTCTTATTAAATGCGTAAAAAAAAAACGGAACTTTTTAAATTCCTATTCGAATATAATATACAGTGCATGCTCGATAATCTGACCTAATTAAAACCAAGGCAGTTCACATTATCAAAAGTGTTCACATAATGGAATGGGATAGTACGTATTTATATATTGGAATTCACACTTTATTCATGTTTTCATTGCATATAAATATTTACGTTACTCATGTAATGCAAAATCTAGGTTTTATTTGAAAATACCAGTCATCCTTTCTGTATCTTCTGTGTTTCTAAAAGTTGGAGCACCGCTTTCCCTCTTAGACGCCTTAGTACATTTACATCATTTGGATCGACGACTTCAAGACCAGCCCACCTTATCGCCTTGTTCAAAATTTCAACTGCTTCAGTCCCCAAATTCAGAATTAGCTGATATCTGTGTAAACTACATTCAAATACTTTAACGTCTTTTGTTCATATTATAGAGCTTTTTGGGTTTGTTCACATTACAGAGTAGTCAATGCATAAAAAAGCCTGTTCACATTATGGGGTGTTCGAATTATAGAGTGTTCACTTTAGCGAGCGAGCGCTGTATGTAGTTTTTAAAGAATGTATTGCAATATATACATATATGAGGCAAATTATACGAAGTGACCAAGTCACTGCTCGTTGTAGCACCGCGATTGATAAATGACCTTCAAATTTATTTTCCGAAAGATTCAACTAAATACTTTCTTGGTAAGCCGTAACCTAAGCCTATAAGTGATTCTTGCATTGAAAGTTGCATTTTCAACTAATTCATCTACAATCTCTAACGAGTAATAGCATATACCAGGGGGGGCGACGATTTTTGTACAAATGGTTTTGTCTTCTTCTTACACTGAAAATATAACAAAAATGGGATGTGCTTAATAATTTGACATTTCGACTGTCTCCTTGGTGGTCAACAATTGTTCAGTACTGAATTAGACTAAACTCTTTTATTATATGTGTTTGTGTGTATGTCCATATGGTAAATATCTCGCGTGGGTTTCCATTGATTATGGGGGAGCGTTAAAGTAGATTTAAGTAGGTAACATATGTATAAGTACATGTCTGTTTGTAATATTCATTGCTCTTATACTAAACAGTTAGGTAAGTTAGCGAATATCAAAAAACCGACTGAGTTCAAAGTAAATTATTATGCAGGGTATCTCAATCGGTGTTACAAAAACATATAACTTAATATTTGAAACCAAAATGAACGTAGGTAGAACATAAACATGACATACTCATAATTGCTGAATAGCGAGAGACGTTACATACATACGTACCGGGTTTGTCCCTAACAGTAGAAACAGTGAACCAACATCCAACTATCATTAAGCAAGGATAACTGTGGCGGCGGAAAAATTTCGGAAAGAAATGTACACGAATATATTAAGAATTTGTGAACGTTAAATTGAAAAAGAATACATCATACTTGGGATCAAAGTACATGCCAAGTACCTTTGAGTCGCCCTGAAACGTCGCATTACCACCAATGTTACTCAATAGTTTGCTAGAATTTGACATGAACTCTCTTAATTCAAACCCAGCTTTGCTATGGATCTCGATAACTTTCTTTGTTACATTTATACTTTCGTCAGCACTAGCAAAACTATCGATGCAATCGTCAACGTAATGGCGATTTACAATGGCTTCAACTGCCATTTGGATATTCATCTTTATACTGCAAAGCATTTAAGTTCTTGACGAACTGGGCAGAAAAGGGAGAACAAATGGTACCGAATATCATAGCCTGACATATCACGCTCACGCCAAAGAAAACGCTGAAAATTTTAACCTTTTCCAATAATATTAATGCGGTTGAACTTTTCTCTAATATCTCAACTAATTGCTATAATCCCTCACGAATTTTACACAAAATCGATTGCAAAGGTCGTGGTTGGTATTCATCTGGACCCTTCAAAAGCATGCTAGTCAAAGAAACAGAGTTGACCTTGGCTGCTGCATCAAAAACTAGTCTGGGCTTATTGCCCTTATTTAAGTTATAAACGGCGAAATGAGGTAAATACCATGTACGGTCAGTTTGCAATTCAGTTTCACGCGAAGAGAGCTTTTTAGCATACCCCTTTTTTATGTATTCGCATATTTTTTCCTAGTACCATTTTGCATAACTGGCGTTGCGAAACATATATCATCACACCACAAAAGACCCGTCTCATACCTACCCCCTGCAAGTTTAGTAGTGATGTTTAAAATGCATTCTGCTCTGATATCGGCAGCGGACTTAATTACCGGTAAGTTTGGCTCGAAAGCTTTAACAAGTAAGGAAGTCTAAGTTCGGGTGAACCGAACATTAAATACCCAGCGTTAGTTTTCAGAAAAAGGGGGCGTAGTTTTCATCAGATTTCGCCCATTTTAAAAACCAATCTATTCCGAGCCTAAACAATAGCGAATTTGGTGGGCGCGGCCACGCTCCTTTCTTATAAAGCTTTAACCGCTTACATGAGCCAAAAGTACTGAAACGATCTTTTCAAGGGTTATACCATGTCCTATATATAACTTTGGAAAAGAAGGCGTGCCATGCCCATAACTTTTAACGTATTTTGTGAAATTTTTTGATATACGGATATATGTGTCCATTAATCAATATTTACCTAATTTTAAAACAGTGGGTGGTGGCACGCCCACGAATTTTATTATGTTGTTTGTCCCTATTTGAAGATCAGGTTTCATTGCAGATCTTTATGATACTTTCACAGTGGCTTGTTAATAGTGAAATGTTGATATTTTGTTTATTCACTTGTGGGCGGTGCCACGCCCATTTTCCAAAATATTACCAAAAAACCTTTAAATATCACTAATAACATCATCAGGCGAATGAGTGTACTAAATTCTAGCATTATATCTTTATCAGTTTAACAGATATTGCATATTCCGGTTTCCTAACTCTCGTTTAGAGAACTTTAGTCCAAAAAGGGGCGTGGTCATTCACCGATTTTTCTTATTTTCTGTGGTAGTACTCTACATAAACATAACATGCCTGGTACCTAGTTTCGTAAACCTATCTCACACCGTTCTGAAGTTATTAGCAGTCGAATTTGAAAATTGCCTGACTCATAAGTGGGCGGTGCCACGCCCACTTTCCAAAATTTTCCAAAAATAATGTTAAGAATATGAAAATTGATGCATGTACTAAATTATATTATTATAGCGGTATCAGTTAATTAGATATGGACTTTTCAATATTTCCACCTCCTTTCAATATAACTTTTATAAAAAAGTAGGCGTGGTCGCCAAGCGATTTCGTTTATTTTCTATATCTGAATTTAACACAACAATAGTATGCCCTCTACAAAATTTCGTTATACTAAAATAAACTGTTCTCAAGTTATTAAGAGTCAAAATTTTAAAATTTTTTCAAATATATGTGGGCCGTGCCACGCCCCTTTTCAAAAAATTTGATATAATCTGCCTTAGAACATATATGTAAATCAATACATATTGCAAATTTTATCATTGTAGCTGCTTCTGATATTGAACTAACCTGCTTTATACGTTTTTCAAAATTTTCGATATCGAAAAAGGGGGCGTGGTTATCATCCGATTTCGCCCATTTTCAATAGCAACCTACCTTGGCCAGAAAGTAACCTGTATGCAAAATTTCATGCAAATATCTAAATTTTTACTCAAGTTATCGTGTACACGGACGGACAGACGGACGGACATGCCTTAATCAATTCCTCTTTTCAACCTAAGAACTTTCATATATGGAACCCCATATCTAACTCGATTATTTTGCGCCGTTACATAGTACCGTTATGTGGACAAAATTAATATACCCTTGTACTAGTACTAGTACGCTGGGTATAAAAACGGTGCTCAAGGAAAAACAAAAGCTAAGGACCCTAGTGTTCATATTATGAATCTATGCATATCCGGTGTATTATTTTCTATGAACTCTCTGCCTTTAAGGTTTTTACCCTTACTTTTCTGGCACGTTACACATATCTATATATCAATTTTTTTAAATTTATTTGTGTGTTTTCGACACAGTTGAGTGACTTTTGAGAGACGGCCAATGATTTATGTATGCCAAGTGTTATGAACTGGGTTTTTTTCATTAACCTCGAACCATATTTCCCTAGTGTCGAAAAATTTGGGCACCTTTGACCACACAACCCAGCAAAAAAAAGCTATTCGTCTAGAATGAATCCGTGATGAGTCACAAAGGAGATTGCAACCAATGCCAGCCAATGCCAACTCTTTTTAGAGATCAGTCCCCCTATTTTTTTGTAGGGCGTTAACCCATCGCTTCTCTCATGCGGGTGTGCAAGAATATACTTGGTTATAAGCAGCGCCATGTTTTCGCTTATTCGTTCATTTATTCAAGTGTTTTACTCTTTGAAGTTATACTTTGATGCAAACATTTGATCGAGCTAAAGTAAAACAAACACAATTTTCCAGATTTTGAATAAAAGCAACAGAATTTTAACAAAATGCAACACTTGTCTGGAATTGTCTACCAACAAAGTAACCAAATTATGAAATTACCAATCCTTCAATTAGCCGCGCTCCTATCGACGGCTAATCTTGCTCAGGCTCAGCTTTTTAGCGGACTTGGCGATTCACATCATTCATTATGGACCACAACACAAAGCCCAACTGGACATCCATCAACCAGTTCTAGTGCACCATCAAGCACAACCCCAAGTATTATGTGTCCACCAGGTTACAAGGCAGTGCCATCAACTGCTCAAGGTCCATTAAATACCACACCGGGGTCTCTTGTTTTTGTTTGTGTACCAATACTTACTGGATCTCCTTCAACCAGTTCGAGTGTGCCATCGAGCACAACATCAAGCCCATCAACCAGTACTTCGAAACAAACGCATCCTACGCCATCGAGCACAACACCAAGCCCATCAACCAGTACTTCGAAACAAACGCATCCTACGCCATCGAGCACAACACCAATCCCATCAACCAGTACTTCGAAACAAACGCATCCTACGCCATCGAGCACAACACCATGCCCATCAACCAGTACTTCGAAGCACACGCATCCTACGCCATCGAGCACAACACCAAGCCCATCAACCAGTACTTCGAAACAAACGCATCCTACGCCATCAAGCACAACACCATGCCCATCAACCAGTACTTCGAAGCACACGTATCGTACGCCATCGAGCACAACACCAAGCCCACCAACCCGTACTTCGAAACAAACGCATCCTACGCCATCAGGCACAACACCAAGCCCATCTACCAGTACTTCGAAACAAACGCATCCTACGCCATCGAGCACAACACCAAGCCCACCAACCAGTACTTCGAAACAAACGCATCCTACGCCATCGAGCACAACACCAAGCCCATCAACCAGTACTTCGAAACAAACGCATCCTACGCCATCGAGCACAACACCAAGCCCATCAACCAGTACTTCGAAACAAACGCATCCTACGCCATCGAGCACAACACCATGCCCATCAACCAGTACTTCGAAGCACACGCATCCTACGCCATCGAGCACAACACCAATCCCATCAACCAGTACTTCGAAACAAACGCATCCTTCGCCATCGAGCACAACACCATGCCCATCAACCAGTACTTCGAAACAAACGCATCCTACGCCATCGAGCACAACACCATGCCCATGCGGATCAACAACCACCAAACCCAGTCCACCATCAAGCACAACACTCAGGCCTATTTGTCCACCAGGTTATATCGCAGTGCCATCAACGAGTCCTACCAAAACTCCGCTGTACACAAAACCGGGATCTATTGTTGGCGCTGTCGGTGGTGTGATCGGTGGAGTTATTGGTGGTGTCGTGGGTGGTGGTAACACAATACATCCACAGACTTCAACCACTCAGCCACCGACCAAAACTCCGGTGTACAAAAAACCTGGATCAATTGTTGGCGCTGTCGGTGGTGTGATCGGTGGAATTATTGGTGGTGTCCTGGGTGGTGGTAACACAATACATGCACAGACTACAACTCATCGACCGACGACTACAATTACTTTTAAGTGTGTGCCAATATTTACTGGACCTCCTTCAACCAGTTCGAGTACTTCATCAACCACAACATCAAGCCCATCAACTAGTACTTCAAAACAAACGCATCCTACGCCATCGAGCACAACATCAAGCCCATCAACCAGTACTTTAAAACACACTCCACCATGCCCTAGTCGACCTCCTCCCACCAAACCAAGTCCACCATCAAGCACAACACTCAGGCCTATTTGTCCACCAGGTTATATCGCAGTTCCATCAACGAGTCCTAGTAAAACTCCGGTGTACACAAGACCGGGATCTATTGTTGGCGCTGTCGGTGGTGTGATCGGTGGAATTATTGGTGGTGTCGTGGGCGGTGGTAACACAATACATCCACCGACTTCAACCACTCAGTTCCCGACCAAAACTCCGGTATACAAAAAACCGGGATCTATTGTTGGCGCTGTCGGCGGTGTGATCGGTGGAGTTATTGGTGGTGTCCTGGGTGGTGGTAACACAAATTATCCACAGACTACAACAACTCAGCCACCGACGACTATAACTACTTTTAAGTGTGTGCCTATACCTACTAGACCTCAAATAATATAGATTAATATGTTTCAGTCTAAGTTCTTATTAAATGCGTAAAAAAAAAAACGGAACTTTTTAAATTCCTATTCGAATATAATATACAGTGCATGCTCGATAATCTGACCTAATTAAAACCAAGGCAGTTCACATTATCAAAAGTGTTCACATAATGGAATGGGATAGTACGTATTTATATATTGGAATTCACACTTTATTCATGTTTTCATTGCATATAAATATTTACGTTACTCATGTAATGCAAAATCTAGGTTTTATTTGAAAATACCAGTCATCCTTTCTGTATCTTCTGTGTTTCTAAAAGTTGGAGCACCGCTTTCCCTCTTAGACGCCTTAGTACATTTACATCATTTGGATCGACGACTTCAAGACCAGCCCACCTTATCGCCTTGTTCAAAATTTCAACTGCTTCAGTCCCCAAATTCAGAATTAGCTGATATCTGTGTAAACTACATTCAAATACTTTAACGTCTTTTGTTCATATTATAGAGCTTTTTGGGTTTGTTCACATTACAGAGTAGTCAATGCATAAAAAAGCCTGTTCACATTATGGGGTGTTCGAATTATAGAGTGTTCACTTTAGCGAGCGAGCGCTGTATGTAGTTTTTAAAGAATGTATTGCAATATATACATATATGAGGCAAATTATACGAAGTGACCAAGTCACTGCTCGTTGTAGCACCGCGATTGATAAATGACCTTCAAATTTATTTTCCGAAAGATTCAACTAAATACTTTCTTGGTAAGCCGTAACCTAAGCCTATAAGTGATTCTTGCATTGAAAGTTGCATTTTCAACTAATTCATCTACAATCTCTAACGAGTAATAGCATATACCAGGGGGGGCGACGATTTTTGTACAAATGGTTTTGTCTTCTTCTTACACTGAAAATATAACAAAAATGGGATGTGCTTAATAATTTGACATTTCGACTGTCTCCTTGGTGGTCAACAATTGTTCAGTACTGAATTAGACTAAACTCTTTTATTATATGTGTTTGTGTGTATGTCCATATGGTAAATATCTCGCGTGGGTTTCCATTGATTATGGGGGAGCGTTAAAGTAGATTTAAGTAGGTAACATATGTATAAGTACATGTCTGTTTGTAATATTCATTGCTCTTATACTAAACAGTTAGGTAAGTTAGCGAATATCAAAAAACCGACTGAGTTCAAAGTAAATTATTATGCAGGGTATCTCAATCGGTGTTACAAAAACATATAACTTAATATTTGAAACCAAAATGAACGTAGGTAGAACATAAACATGACATACTCATAATTGCTGAATAGCGAGAGACGTTACATACATACGTACCGGGTTTGTCCCTAACAGTAGAAACAGTGAACCAACATCCAACTATCATTAAGCAAGGATAACTGTGGCGGCGGAAAAATTTCGGAAAGAAATGTACACGAATATATTAAGAATTTGTGAACGTTAAATTGAAAAAGAATACATCATACTTGGGATCAAAGTACATGCCAAGTACCTTTGAGTCGCCCTGAAACGTCGCATTACCACCAATGTTACTCAATAGTTTGCTAGAATTTGACATGAACTCTCTTAATTCAAACCCAGCTTTGCTATGGATCTCGATAACTTTCTTTGTTACATTTATACTTTCGTCAGCACTAGCAAAACTATCGATGCAATCGTCAACGTAATGGCGATTTACAATGGCTTCAACTGCCATTTGGATATTCATCTTTATACTGCAAAGCATTTAAGTTCTTGACGAACTGGGCAGAAAAGGGAGAACAAATGGTACCGAATATCATAGCCTGACATATCACGCTCACGCCAAAGAAAACGCTGAAAATTTTAACCTTTTCCAATAATATTAATGCGGTTGAACTTTTCTCTAATATCTCAACTAATTGCTATAATCCCTCACGAATTTTACACAAAATCGATTGCAAAGGTCGTGGTTGGTATTCATCTGGACCCTTCAAAAGCATGCTAGTCAAAGAAACAGAGTTGACCTTGGCTGCTGCATCAAAAACTAGTCTGGGCTTATTGCCCTTATTTAAGTTATAAACGGCGAAATGAGGTAAATACCATGTACGGTCAGTTTGCAATTCAGTTTCACGCGAAGAGAGCTTTTTAGCATACCCCTTTTTTATGTATTCGCATATTTTTTCCTAGTACCATTTTGCATAACTGGCGTTGCGAAACATATATCATCACACCACAAAAGACCCGTCTCATACCTACCCCCTGCAAGTTTAGTAGTGATGTTTAAAATGCATTCTGCTCTGATATCGGCAGCGGACTTAATTACCGGTAAGTTTGGCTCGAAAGCTTTAACAAGTAAGGAAGTCTAAGTTCGGGTGAACCGAACATTAAATACCCAGCGTTAGTTTTCAGAAAAAGGGGGCGTAGTTTTCATCAGATTTCGCCCATTTTAAAAACCAATCTATTCCGAGCCTAAACAATAGCGAATTTGGTGGGCGCGGCCACGCTCCTTTCTTATAAAGCTTTAACCGCTTACATGAGCCAAAAGTACTGAAACGATCTTTTCAAGGGTTATACCATGTCCTATATATAACTTTGGAAAAGAAGGCGTGCCATGCCCATAACTTTTAACGTATTTTGTGAAATTTTTTGATATACGGATATATGTGTCCATTAATCAATATTTACCTAATTTTAAAACAGTGGGTGGTGGCACGCCCACGAATTTTATTATGTTGTTTGTCCCTATTTGAAGATCAGGTTTCATTGCAGATCTTTATGATACTTTCACAGTGGCTTGTTAATAGTGAAATGTTGATATTTTGTTTATTCACTTGTGGGCGGTGCCACGCCCATTTTCCAAAATATTACCAAAAAACCTTTAAATATCACTAATAACATCATCAGGCGAATGAGTGTACTAAATTCTAGCATTATATCTTTATCAGTTTAACAGATATTGCATATTCCGGTTTCCTAACTCTCGTTTAGAGAACTTTAGTCCAAAAAGGGGCGTGGTCATTCACCGATTTTTCTTATTTTCTGTGGTAGTACTCTACATAAACATAACATGCCTGGTACCTAGTTTCGTAAACCTATCTCACACCGTTCTGAAGTTATTAGCAGTCGAATTTGAAAATTGCCTGACTCATAAGTGGGCGGTGCCACGCCCACTTTCCAAAATTTTCCAAAAATAATGTTAAGAATATGAAAATTGATGCATGTACTAAATTATATTATTATAGCGGTATCAGTTAATTAGATATGGACTTTTCAATATTTCCACCTCCTTTCAATATAACTTTTATAAAAAAGTAGGCGTGGTCGCCAAGCGATTTCGTTTATTTTCTATATCTGAATTTAACACAACAATAGTATGCCCTCTACAAAATTTCGTTATACTAAAATAAACTGTTCTCAAGTTATTAAGAGTCAAAATTTTAAAATTTTTTCAAATATATGTGGGCCGTGCCACGCCCCTTTTCAAAAAATTTGATATAATCTGCCTTAGAACATATATGTAAATCAATACATATTGCAAATTTTATCATTGTAGCTGCTTCTGATATTGAACTAACCTGCTTTATACGTTTTTCAAAATTTTCGATATCGAAAAAGGGGGCGTGGTTATCATCCGATTTCGCCCATTTTCAATAGCAACCTACCTTGGCCAGAAAGTAACCTGTATGCAAAATTTCATGCAAATATCTAAATTTTTACTCAAGTTATCGTGTACACGGACGGACAGACGGACGGACATGCCTTAATCAATTCCTCTTTTCAACCTAAGAACTTTCATATATGGAACCCCATATCTAACTCGATTATTTTGCGCCGTTACATAGTACCGTTATGTGGACAAAATTAATATACCCTTGTACTAGTACTAGTACGCTGGGTATAAAAACGGTGCTCAAGGAAAAACAAAAGCTAAGGACCCTAGTGTTCATATTATGAATCTATGCATATCCGGTGTATTATTTTCTATGAACTCTCTGCCTTTAAGGTTTTTACCCTTACTTTTCTGGCACGTTACACATATCTATATATCAATTTTTTTAAATTTATTTGTGTGTTTTCGACACAGTTGAGTGACTTTTGAGAGACGGCCAATGATTTATGTATGCCAAGTGTTATGAACTGGGTTTTTTTCATTAACCTCGAACCATATTTCCCTAGTGTCGAAAAATTTGGGCACCTTTGACCACACAACCCAGCAAAAAAAAGCTATTCGTCTAGAATGAATCCGTGATGAGTCACAAAGGAGATTGCAACCAATGCCAGCCAATGCCAACTCTTTTTAGAGATCAGTCCCCCTATTTTTTTGTAGGGCGTTAACCCATCGCTTCTCTCATGCGGGTGTGCAAGAATATACTTGGTTATAAGCAGCGCCATGTTTTCGCTTATTCGTTCATTTATTCAAGTGTTTTACTCTTTGAAGTTATACTTTGATGCAAACATTTGATCGAGCTAAAGTAAAACAAACACAATTTTCCAGATTTTGAATAAAAGCAACAGAATTTTAACAAAATGCAACACTTGTCTGGAATTGTCTACCAACAAAGTAACCAAATTATGAAATTACCAATCCTTCAATTAGCCGCGCTCCTATCGACGGCTAATCTTGCTCAGGCTCAGCTTTTTAGCGGACTTGGCGATTCACATCATTCATTATGGACCACAACACAAAGCCCAACTGGACATCCATCAACCAGTTCTAGTGCACCATCAAGCACAACCCCAAGTATTATGTGTCCACCAGGTTACAAGGCAGTGCCATCAACTGCTCAAGGTCCATTAAATACCACACCGGGG
This sequence comes from Sphenella marginata, assembly GCA_951509765.1. Classification (NCBI taxonomy): domain Eukaryota; kingdom Metazoa; phylum Arthropoda; class Insecta; order Diptera; family Tephritidae; genus Sphenella; species Sphenella marginata. The sequence goes on along the minus strand of OX608081.1, from coordinate 65,932,264 downwards.
TCTCTTGTTTTTGTTTGTGTACCAATACTTACTGGATCTCCTTCAACCAGTTCGAGTGTGCCATCGAGCACAACATCAAGCCCATCAACCAGTACTTCGAAACAAACGCATCCTACGCCATCGAGCACAACACCAAGCCCATCAACCAGTACTTCGAAACAAACGCATCCTACGCCATCGAGCACAACACCAATCCCATCAACCAGTACTTCGAAACAAACGCATCCTACGCCATCGAGCACAACACCATGCCCATCAACCAGTACTTCGAAGCACACGCATCCTACGCCATCGAGCACAACACCAAGCCCATCAACCAGTACTTCGAAACAAACGCATCCTACGCCATCAAGCACAACACCATGCCCATCAACCAGTACTTCGAAGCACACGTATCGTACGCCATCGAGCACAACACCAAGCCCACCAACCCGTACTTCGAAACAAACGCATCCTACGCCATCAGGCACAACACCAAGCCCATCTACCAGTACTTCGAAACAAACGCATCCTACGCCATCGAGCACAACACCAAGCCCACCAACCAGTACTTCGAAACAAACGCATCCTACGCCATCGAGCACAACACCAAGCCCATCAACCAGTACTTCGAAACAAACGCATCCTACGCCATCGAGCACAACACCAAGCCCATCAACCAGTACTTCGAAACAAACGCATCCTACGCCATCGAGCACAACACCATGCCCATCAACCAGTACTTCGAAGCACACGCATCCTACGCCATCGAGCACAACACCAATCCCATCAACCAGTACTTCGAAACAAACGCATCCTTCGCCATCGAGCACAACACCATGCCCATCAACCAGTACTTCGAAACAAACGCATCCTACGCCATCGAGCACAACACCATGCCCATGCGGATCAACAACCACCAAACCCAGTCCACCATCAAGCACAACACTCAGGCCTATTTGTCCACCAGGTTATATCGCAGTGCCATCAACGAGTCCTACCAAAACTCCGCTGTACACAAAACCGGGATCTATTGTTGGCGCTGTCGGTGGTGTGATCGGTGGAGTTATTGGTGGTGTCGTGGGTGGTGGTAACACAATACATCCACAGACTTCAACCACTCAGCCACCGACCAAAACTCCGGTGTACAAAAAACCTGGATCAATTGTTGGCGCTGTCGGTGGTGTGATCGGTGGAATTATTGGTGGTGTCCTGGGTGGTGGTAACACAATACATGCACAGACTACAACTCATCGACCGACGACTACAATTACTTTTAAGTGTGTGCCAATATTTACTGGACCTCCTTCAACCAGTTCGAGTACTTCATCAACCACAACATCAAGCCCATCAACTAGTACTTCAAAACAAACGCATCCTACGCCATCGAGCACAACATCAAGCCCATCAACCAGTACTTTAAAACACACTCCACCATGCCCTAGTCGACCTCCTCCCACCAAACCAAGTCCACCATCAAGCACAACACTCAGGCCTATTTGTCCACCAGGTTATATCGCAGTTCCATCAACGAGTCCTAGTAAAACTCCGGTGTACACAAGACCGGGATCTATTGTTGGCGCTGTCGGTGGTGTGATCGGTGGAATTATTGGTGGTGTCGTGGGCGGTGGTAACACAATACATCCACCGACTTCAACCACTCAGTTCCCGACCAAAACTCCGGTATACAAAAAACCGGGATCTATTGTTGGCGCTGTCGGCGGTGTGATCGGTGGAGTTATTGGTGGTGTCCTGGGTGGTGGTAACACAAATTATCCACAGACTACAACAACTCAGCCACCGACGACTATAACTACTTTTAAGTGTGTGCCTATACCTACTAGACCTCAAATAATATAGATTAATATGTTTCAGTCTAAGTTCTTATTAAATGCGTAAAAAAAAAAACGGAACTTTTTAAATTCCTATTCGAATATAATATACAGTGCATGCTCGATAATCTGACCTAATTAAAACCAAGGCAGTTCACATTATCAAAAGTGTTCACATAATGGAATGGGATAGTACGTATTTATATATTGGAATTCACACTTTATTCATGTTTTCATTGCATATAAATATTTACGTTACTCATGTAATGCAAAATCTAGGTTTTATTTGAAAATACCAGTCATCCTTTCTGTATCTTCTGTGTTTCTAAAAGTTGGAGCACCGCTTTCCCTCTTAGACGCCTTAGTACATTTACATCATTTGGATCGACGACTTCAAGACCAGCCCACCTTATCGCCTTGTTCAAAATTTCAACTGCTTCAGTCCCCAAATTCAGAATTAGCTGATATCTGTGTAAACTACATTCAAATACTTTAACGTCTTTTGTTCATATTATAGAGCTTTTTGGGTTTGTTCACATTACAGAGTAGTCAATGCATAAAAAAGCCTGTTCACATTATGGGGTGTTCGAATTATAGAGTGTTCACTTTAGCGAGCGAGCGCTGTATGTAGTTTTTAAAGAATGTATTGCAATATATACATATATGAGGCAAATTATACGAAGTGACCAAGTCACTGCTCGTTGTAGCACCGCGATTGATAAATGACCTTCAAATTTATTTTCCGAAAGATTCAACTAAATACTTTCTTGGTAAGCCGTAACCTAAGCCTATAAGTGATTCTTGCATTGAAAGTTGCATTTTCAACTAATTCATCTACAATCTCTAACGAGTAATAGCATATACCAGGGGGGGCGACGATTTTTGTACAAATGGTTTTGTCTTCTTCTTACACTGAAAATATAACAAAAATGGGATGTGCTTAATAATTTGACATTTCGACTGTCTCCTTGGTGGTCAACAATTGTTCAGTACTGAATTAGACTAAACTCTTTTATTATATGTGTTTGTGTGTATGTCCATATGGTAAATATCTCGCGTGGGTTTCCATTGATTATGGGGGAGCGTTAAAGTAGATTTAAGTAGGTAACATATGTATAAGTACATGTCTGTTTGTAATATTCATTGCTCTTATACTAAACAGTTAGGTAAGTTAGCGAATATCAAAAAACCGACTGAGTTCAAAGTAAATTATTATGCAGGGTATCTCAATCGGTGTTACAAAAACATATAACTTAATATTTGAAACCAAAATGAACGTAGGTAGAACATAAACATGACATACTCATAATTGCTGAATAGCGAGAGACGTTACATACATACGTACCGGGTTTGTCCCTAACAGTAGAAACAGTGAACCAACATCCAACTATCATTAAGCAAGGATAACTGTGGCGGCGGAAAAATTTCGGAAAGAAATGTACACGAATATATTAAGAATTTGTGAACGTTAAATTGAAAAAGAATACATCATACTTGGGATCAAAGTACATGCCAAGTACCTTTGAGTCGCCCTGAAACGTCGCATTACCACCAATGTTACTCAATAGTTTGCTAGAATTTGACATGAACTCTCTTAATTCAAACCCAGCTTTGCTATGGATCTCGATAACTTTCTTTGTTACATTTATACTTTCGTCAGCACTAGCAAAACTATCGATGCAATCGTCAACGTAATGGCGATTTACAATGGCTTCAACTGCCATTTGGATATTCATCTTTATACTGCAAAGCATTTAAGTTCTTGACGAACTGGGCAGAAAAGGGAGAACAAATGGTACCGAATATCATAGCCTGACATATCACGCTCACGCCAAAGAAAACGCTGAAAATTTTAACCTTTTCCAATAATATTAATGCGGTTGAACTTTTCTCTAATATCTCAACTAATTGCTATAATCCCTCACGAATTTTACACAAAATCGATTGCAAAGGTCGTGGTTGGTATTCATCTGGACCCTTCAAAAGCATGCTAGTCAAAGAAACAGAGTTGACCTTGGCTGCTGCATCAAAAACTAGTCTGGGCTTATTGCCCTTATTTAAGTTATAAACGGCGAAATGAGGTAAATACCATGTACGGTCAGTTTGCAATTCAGTTTCACGCGAAGAGAGCTTTTTAGCATACCCCTTTTTTATGTATTCGCATATTTTTTCCTAGTACCATTTTGCATAACTGGCGTTGCGAAACATATATCATCACACCACAAAAGACCCGTCTCATACCTACCCCCTGCAAGTTTAGTAGTGATGTTTAAAATGCATTCTGCTCTGATATCGGCAGCGGACTTAATTACCGGTAAGTTTGGCTCGAAAGCTTTAACAAGTAAGGAAGTCTAAGTTCGGGTGAACCGAACATTAAATACCCAGCGTTAGTTTTCAGAAAAAGGGGGCGTAGTTTTCATCAGATTTCGCCCATTTTAAAAACCAATCTATTCCGAGCCTAAACAATAGCGAATTTGGTGGGCGCGGCCACGCTCCTTTCTTATAAAGCTTTAACCGCTTACATGAGCCAAAAGTACTGAAACGATCTTTTCAAGGGTTATACCATGTCCTATATATAACTTTGGAAAAGAAGGCGTGCCATGCCCATAACTTTTAACGTATTTTGTGAAATTTTTTGATATACGGATATATGTGTCCATTAATCAATATTTACCTAATTTTAAAACAGTGGGTGGTGGCACGCCCACGAATTTTATTATGTTGTTTGTCCCTATTTGAAGATCAGGTTTCATTGCAGATCTTTATGATACTTTCACAGTGGCTTGTTAATAGTGAAATGTTGATATTTTGTTTATTCACTTGTGGGCGGTGCCACGCCCATTTTCCAAAATATTACCAAAAAACCTTTAAATATCACTAATAACATCATCAGGCGAATGAGTGTACTAAATTCTAGCATTATATCTTTATCAGTTTAACAGATATTGCATATTCCGGTTTCCTAACTCTCGTTTAGAGAACTTTAGTCCAAAAAGGGGCGTGGTCATTCACCGATTTTTCTTATTTTCTGTGGTAGTACTCTACATAAACATAACATGCCTGGTACCTAGTTTCGTAAACCTATCTCACACCGTTCTGAAGTTATTAGCAGTCGAATTTGAAAATTGCCTGACTCATAAGTGGGCGGTGCCACGCCCACTTTCCAAAATTTTCCAAAAATAATGTTAAGAATATGAAAATTGATGCATGTACTAAATTATATTATTATAGCGGTATCAGTTAATTAGATATGGACTTTTCAATATTTCCACCTCCTTTCAATATAACTTTTATAAAAAAGTAGGCGTGGTCGCCAAGCGATTTCGTTTATTTTCTATATCTGAATTTAACACAACAATAGTATGCCCTCTACAAAATTTCGTTATACTAAAATAAACTGTTCTCAAGTTATTAAGAGTCAAAATTTTAAAATTTTTTCAAATATATGTGGGCCGTGCCACGCCCCTTTTCAAAAAATTTGATATAATCTGCCTTAGAACATATATGTAAATCAATACATATTGCAAATTTTATCATTGTAGCTGCTTCTGATATTGAACTAACCTGCTTTATACGTTTTTCAAAATTTTCGATATCGAAAAAGGGGGCGTGGTTATCATCCGATTTCGCCCATTTTCAATAGCAACCTACCTTGGCCAGAAAGTAACCTGTATGCAAAATTTCATGCAAATATCTAAATTTTTACTCAAGTTATCGTGTACACGGACGGACAGACGGACGGACATGCCTTAATCAATTCCTCTTTTCAACCTAAGAACTTTCATATATGGAACCCCATATCTAACTCGATTATTTTGCGCCGTTACATAGTACCGTTATGTGGACAAAATTAATATACCCTTGTACTAGTACTAGTACGCTGGGTATAAAAACGGTGCTCAAGGAAAAACAAAAGCTAAGGACCCTAGTGTTCATATTATGAATCTATGCATATCCGGTGTATTATTTTCTATGAACTCTCTGCCTTTAAGGTTTTTACCCTTACTTTTCTGGCACGTTACACATATCTATATATCAATTTTTTTAAATTTATTTGTGTGTTTTCGACACAGTTGAGTGACTTTTGAGAGACGGCCAATGATTTATGTATGCCAAGTGTTATGAACTGGTTTTTTTTCATTAACCTCGAACCATATTTCCCTAGTGTCGAAAAATTTGGGCACCTTTGACCACACAACCCAGCAAAAAAAAGCTATTCGTCTAGAATGAATCCGTGATGAGTCACAAAGGAGATTGCAACCAATGCCAGCCAATGCCAACTCTTTTTAGAGATCAGTCCCCCTATTTTTTTGTAGGGCGTTAACCCATCGCTTCTCTCATGCGGGTGTGCAAGAATATACTTGGTTATAAGCAGCGCCATGTTTTCGCTTATTCGTTCATTTATTCAAGTGTTTTACTCTTTGAAGTTATACTTTGATGCAAACATTTGATCGAGCTAAAGTAAAACAAACACAATTTTCCAGATTTTGAATAAAAGCAACAGAATTTTAACAAAATGCAACACTTGTCTGGAATTGTCTACCAACAAAGTAACCAAATTATGAAATTACCAATCCTTCAATTAGCCGCGCTCCTATCGACGGCTAATCTTGCTCAGGCTCAGCTTTTTAGCGGACTTGGCGATTCACATCATTCATTATGGACCACAACACAAAGCCCAACTGGACATCCATCAACCAGTTCTAGTGCACCATCAAGCACAACCCCAAGTATTATGTGTCCACCAGGTTACAAGGCAGTGCCATCAACTGCTCAAGGTCCATTAAATACCACACCGGGGTCTCTTGTTTTTGTTTGTGTACCAATACTTACTGGATCTCCTTCAACCAGTTCGAGTGTGCCATCGAGCACAACATCAAGCCCATCAACCAGTACTTCGAAACAAACGCATCCTACGCCATCGAGCACAACACCAAGCCCATCAACCAGTACTTCGAAACAAACGCATCCTACGCCATCGAGCACAACACCAATCCCATCAACCAGTACTTCGAAACAAACGCATCCTACGCCATCGAGCACAACACCATGCCCATCAACCAGTACTTCGAAGCACACGCATCCTACGCCATCGAGCACAACACCAAGCCCATCAACCAGTACTTCGGAACAAACGCATCCTACGCCATCAAGCACAACACCATGCCCATCAACCAGTACTTCGAAGCACACGTATCGTACGCCATCGAGCACAACACCAAGCCCACCAACCCGTACTTCGAAACAAACGCATCCTACGCCATCAGGCACAACACCAAGCCCATCTACCAGTACTTCGAAACAAACGCATCCTACGCCATCGAGCACAACACCAAGCCCACCAACCAGTACTTCGAAACAAACGCATCCTACGCCATCGAGCACAACACCAAGCCCATCAACCAGTACTTCGAAACAAACGCATCCTACGCCATCGAGCACAACACCAAGCCCATCAACCAGTACTTCGAAACAAACGCATCCTACGCCATCGAGCACAACACCATGCCCATCAACCAGTACTTCGAAGCACACGCATCCTACGCCATCGAGCACAACACCAATCCCATCAACCAGTACTTCGAAACAAACGCATCCTTCGCCATCGAGCACAACACCATGCCCATCAACCAGTACTTCGAAACAAACGCATCCTACGCCATCGAGCACAACACCAATCCCATCAACCAGTACTTCGAAACAAACGCATCCTACGCCATCGAGCACAACACCATGCCCATGCGGATCAACAACCACCAAACCCAGTCCACCATCAAGCACAACACTCAGGCCTATTTGTCCACCAGGTTATATCGCAGTGCCATCAACGAGTCCTACCAAAACTCCGCTGTACACAAAACCGGGATCTATTGTTGGCGCTGTCGGTGGTGTGATCGGTGGAGTTATTGGTGGTGTCGTGGGTGGTGGTAACACAATACATCCACAGACTTCAACCACTCAGCCACCGACCAAAACTCCGGTGTACAAAAAACCTGGATCAATTGTTGGCGCTGTCGGTGGTGTGATCGGTGGAATTATTGGTGGTGTCCTGGGTGGTGGTAACACAATACATGCACAGACTACAACTCATCGACCGACGACTACAATTACTTTTAAGTGTGTGCCAATATTTACTGGACCTCCTTCAACCAGTTCGAGTACTTCATCAACCACAACATCAAGCCCATCAACTAGTACTTCAAAACAAACGCATCCTACGCCATCGAGCACAACATCAAGCCCATCAACCAGTACTTTAAAACACACTCCACCATGCCCTAGTCGACCTCCTCCCACCAAACCAAGTCCACCATCAAGCACAACACTCAGGCCTATTTGTCCACCAGGTTATATCGCAGTTCCATCAACGAGTCCTAGTAAAACTCCGGTGTACACAAGACCGGGATCTATTGTTGGCGCTGTCGGTGGTGTGATCGGTGGAATTATTGGTGGTGTCGTGGGCGGTGGTAACACAATACATCCACCGACTTCAACCACTCAGTTCCCGACCAAAACTCCGGTATACAAAAAACCGGGATCTATTGTTGGCGCTGTCGGCGGTGTGATCGGTGGAGTTATTGGTGGTGTCCTGGGTGGTGGTAACACAAATTATCCACAGACTACAACAACTCAGCCACCGACGACTATAACTACTTTTAAGTGTGTGCCTATACCTACTAGACCTCCTTTAACCACTTCCACTGCTGAATAGACGACCACTTGTAAGCCAGGAAGTGGGGTGTTAGTTTGTATTTGCAAACCTAAAGTTTCATCCAAGTCGTGTGGAGTTTGTAGCGGAGAGCCTATAAAGATGGCTTGTGATTGTAAGTATAAGACCGAAGGTGAAGCTGAGCAAATTGAGTTAATCTATAACTCGAAGCCGGAGCCGAGAGCTCTTATTGGACCATCTGATCCTGTGAATATTATGTTTTCAACAGCAGCAGACGTTAGTCCAGTTACCAAGCAAATTTCCCAGGTGCCTGCTTTATTGTCTTGCGATTGTAAAACCACTACAGCTTTAACTGGTCCTCCGACCTCACCGACAGGAAACAAAAAGTGCTTCTGTAAACCTACAGTCCCTACACTCCCATTACTCGACAATTAGGTACTATTGAATTTAAAAAAAAAATCGAAGAGACTAACAAACAATGAAGAACTATCGAATTCGAAACTAGTTTATAAGACAATTAGCAATAATAAAAATCAGCATTCATATATGTAGAAGTTTTTATTGATTTCCAATACATCAGCCCCAAGCCCCCAAAATATTTTTTCGGCCTATCCTTCTATTTACTATCAGTTCTCGATAATGTTTTCTATCTGATTTGTTACTGGGGAATCTATTTAACGCTCACTATTTTTGGACAGGTAAGAAAAAGTGTGGTTCTTAGATTGTAAATTCTTAATTCGATCACTGTAGAGTCAAATAAACACACGCCTTATATAGTCCAACAGGGTGCTACGGTACGCGCCCAGAAATTTCCCGCACTGGAAAAAATATCTACAGTAAACGGCCGTCAAATTGATAGTAAACCCTGTCATTTTTCGTCCAACAGTGGGTAATATAAATTTTGAAAGTGAGCCCCTATCATTCTTCGAATATACTATCATATTGACATGAATTACTGTAAATTTTAAAGTGGACTCATATCATTATGCAAAAATCACATGTTTTTACTGCCAATTTTACAGTAAATACTGTAATATTTACAGTATTACCTTCTCGTGTTCTCGAAAGTCGGTACACACTCGCCCTATCTCTCTCGCTCTTTTGCTTGCATGCATAAGTGTAGCCATCGTTATCTCCATTGTATTAGTCAGTGTTCGTAATTGCTTGACTATTTTCAATGACTTCGAAACTGCTTAGCTATGACTATGAAAATGATCGCAGTCGAATGTAAGTTAACAAGCAACCACCAAAAATGAACACAACTGCTTTGCTGGCGACTAAGAACGACGAGCAAGCACAAGTCGGTAGCCGAAGCTGTTTGCTTATAGATAACTGTTAACTTGAGCTGTTGCTTTGTTTTGATGCGTAGTCAAAGCATTGGGAAAACTACTGCTGCAAATAGGAACGACTACAATTAACTACTCTTTAGCTACAATTGGCTTCGCATTAACCGCAGTTTCACCCTTTTTTGCATGTATTGACATATACATACATATATGTATGTATGTACAATGTACATCTATCTATATTATGTTTACTTGTTCGTTGATTAGAGTGTACATATGGCCACATCGTCTTCCTCTTTTACAAGAAAATGTTCAAAAATTAAACTTTTATTTAATCGCGGAGCCATAACGAATTTAACTAACAAAGCATTAGGTACAACGGCGACAAATCAACTGAAGCATTTGCAAAATGTTTCTATAACTAGTGCATTGACTACGCATCAAAACGAAGCAATAGCTTAAGTTAACAGTTATCTATAAGCAAACAGCTTCGGCTACCGACTTGTGCTTGCGCGTCGTTCTTAGTAGCCAGCAAAGCAGTTGTGTCCATTTTTGGTGGTTGCTTGTTTACTTACATTCGACTGCGATCATTTTCGTAGTCATAGCCACAGTCGTAGTCGTTACCAAAACAAATGACTGTGAAACTGAAATGAAATAGTCATATTACACTGCTTTTGCTAATTTTCAGTCAGCAATTCAAACACTGGTATTAGTTACTAGTCGTCATTGCGTTAGGGATAGTACATACTTGGAATATTCGCCACACTGCCCTCCACCTACATAAGTCAGATCGTTTCGAACTAAATGCCGCGAACACTTCAATGGTTGATACTCCATTATTGAACTTCATTTCCTTCAACGATTGGAACTCCGACATCGACTCTTCCTTGCAGCCATTTCCACAATGCCTTACATTATCACATATTCCAACCATTTAGCCTGTCACCAATCTCGCAGGGACTTGTGTGGGCAGTACTCCTGCACTCCATTTCCTCAGGTTTTGTTTTCGTTCTCTCACTGTTGCTTTCTCGGATCATGACCAACAAATATTCGGTTTTTAACCTCAGCACACTTAGCAATCCACTCCCTCACACATTGTCGGCATCCAATCCGAAGGAGCCTTACCTCCTGCAGCGTTTCCTTGTTCCCTTCTGCCTTCCATCTGGGCAACTATGCGACGCTTTGATAACATCTGGAACTCTTGACTGAGGAACTACCTCAAGCGCTCGATGATTCTGGCCATCTTCACTTTCCCATATCCGGTGCAAACAAGCAGATATGAGCTTTAAGATGCTCTAATGTGGCCAATGTCCTTTTGTAATGCGACTCTCCCTGGCCACCTCTGTTCTTCTTGGCATAAACAGCCAGCTCCTTCAGCGAGTTCAACACATATGCCAAATCCGGATCTTGCTCTTGACTTTTCCAAATATTCTTAAGTATCTTGGTTCTGGTGGTAAAATATTTCGTAATAGTGTCGGACTACGAGTCGCGACATTGCTTGGAATTTTGGTAAAATAATTAGCCTTATCGTATCCATAGGTAGACATAAGGCCTTGTCAATACGACCACCAACACGTAATATTCCTTTGTCGTCTAGCAGGGGTGTCAAATTAAATATAGGACTACGTCTTGACATTGGCGCACCTCTGTGCAACGTTGCAATATCTTCATTAAATGCTTCTTCTTAAACGAGCCTGTATAACTTTATTTCTTTTTCTTTAATTTCAAAAGCTGTAATCTTCAATAGTACTTTGAGTGCTTCAGCATCTCCTCTTGCTAAGGTAGAAAACTTGAAAATCGCAATGCGAACGCAAGTCATAACTCTGAGAAATTTGTAATAAATCGAAAATTTCGTGAACGGTATAACGTTCTCATCTAGCTCCACCATATACAATGGCTTCGAACTTCTTTCTTCATCACCATTGACACCATCAACGGATATACTATCTGACATTGATGGCCACTCAAATTCGCATTTCTTCAGAAAGGCAGGCCCACTAATCCAGCTCGATACTCCAACAAAACTTTTATTACCTTGGGGCCGTGTTGCCTCGTCAGCCGGATTTAATGTTCCAGGCACCTATCTCCATTGTTGCACCTCAGATGAGTGAAGTATCTCCGAAATTCGATGGCTTACAAACTGTTTATAAGATCCACTGTAGAACAGACTTAGAGTCAGACCAGAATATTATTGACTGCGGTCTTAACGTATGCCTATCTATAACAAATTTACATAATCGAGATCCCAATACCGCAGCTTCCAGCCCTAACCTAGAAATGGACATCGATTTTAGCGGACTGCCACCATCATTGGCTGCGATGAAGGAAACGCTGACTTTGTCCTGGCAACTAACGCGAAAATGCGACAGCAGAAAATGCCAATTCACTCGCATCAACAAATATATGTAACTGAATCTCAGAAGACGGATCTAAAAAATATTCACCATAACATCTAGGGAATGCTTAGCTGGCTTAGGTTACCGAGCATTTTGTACCACTGATAGCATTTGTTGTAGATATCAGCGGGTAAGGCTTCGTGTCAACCAGTATTCAATTTCCATAATCTCTGTGCCATCCAAAACCGATTGCGGTACTTTTGTGAACGTTAAATTGAAAAAGAATACATCATACTCCTTTTTTATGTATTCGCATATTTTTTCCTTGTACCAATTTACATAACTGGGGTTGCGAAACATATATGGCATAGATATATTATCATCACACCACAAAAGACCCGTCTCATACCTACCCCCTGCAAGTTTAGTTGTGATGTTTAAAATGCATTCTGCTCTGATATCGGCAGCGGACTTAATTATCGTTAAGTTTGGCTCGAAAGCTTTAAAAAAGGAACATTTAGTTTCCCTACATAATACATATATCGCACCCTAAATCAAAAACAGTCACAACTCAAAATTTTTTTAGGTCGCTTTCTTGGCATAGATTGCCTAATAAAAAGTAGTGCAGCCAATACATACAATTAGGGGATTCACAAGGTGTCATAAAGTCATATGTCATATAACAATACATCGCAAATATATAACACTTGTGAGCACACCTTCTTAAATCTGAGTGATATTTTCCATTTTGATCCGCTGATCGCCCGAAAACATTAAAAATGCCAAGGGAATGTGAATTTCGCAGCTACAAAATTATAATCACAATTAGAATTTGTGAAATAAGAAGGTAAACGAAACAGCTGATCAAATGCAGCGAGCCATAAACATACCGTGCAGAGTTGTATCTGTTTAGTACGCATACAGCATGGAAGGTAGCAACAAAATGTTTATGACTGTTATAACAGTTATGACAATATGACGATATGACTTGATATGACAGTTTTGTGAATCCCCTAAATATTTTCCTGTTTGACTACTCTCGTTACTCTTTAAAGAGCACAGTGATGTCAAGTTTTTAAAAATCAAATCACTTCTGTGCGATCCAGAAGCAATTAACTGAAAGTTACTCGGATTTTGAGTTGTGACTCTTTTTGATTTAGTGTGCGATATGTTACACATATGTATTTTTTGATATCACTTAAAATAAAGTGGATTTGAGAAATAGGTTTAAATAGAGAAAAGTCAGACATTTTCTTTTGACGTATGACTTGAAACTTCTTTTAAACAAAATTTTCAAATTCAAGATTATTGCCCTCCATACTTATATTTATACACTGTTCCTTATGCTGCCAGCGCTTCTGCAAAGGAAGGTGGATTCACTTCAATAGTATTTTCCATAATATCTTCAGATGGTGATTCCTACGGGCCAAAGAATTCTGTAACCTTATCGCAATTGTACATATTCAGAAAGGTACTTAGCCGGAAGAAAACGTACGTAAAACTTTATTTATGGTACTTAGGCGGGTTGAGTATTTAAGCGGGGAGGTACTTAAAAGGGTAGATTTGTTCGATTTGTTACAAAAAAGCCTTTGTGTCCGCAGACATTGGGTACATTAAAGGGTTAGGTGCTAAAGTAGGGAGGTACTAAAGCGGGTTTTACTGTACTGTGAATCCATCAGCGAAATTCACTACACTCAACGGACGTACCACATTTTTAGTTAGATGGTAAATTTGTGTCCTTCTTACTAACCCATTTTGACAAACGCATCACACAATAATAATAACAGATTTCAAATCCTGATGCCTCAAAATTCTGCTCAACGAAAACCAAAAATTATGGCACCTAGTTTTCATATTATGAATCTGAGCATATTATTTTCTTTGAACTCGATGCCTTTAAGGTGTTTACCCTTACCTTTCTGGCACGTTACAAATATCTACATATATATCCATTTCTTTATTATATTTGCTGCGATATGCTTCCGCTTGTTCGTTCATTTATTCAAGTGTTTTACTCTTTGGAGGTATACATTGATGCAAATATTTGATCGAGCTAAAGTAAAACAACCACAGTTTTCCGGTATTTTAAATCCTAAGAGGCAAACATTTTGAATAAAAGCAACAACATTTTTTCAAAACGCAACACTTGTCTGGAACTTTCTTCCAACAAATTACCCAGAGAGATTTTACAGCGAAATTATGAACTTATCATTCCTTCAAATAGCTGCGCTCCTATCGACGGCCAATTTTGCGCAGGCTCAACTTTTTAGCGGAATTGGCGATCCACATCATTCGTTATGGACCACAACACAAAGCCCAACTGGAAATCCATCAACCAGTTCTAGTGCACCATCAAGCACAACCCCAAGTATTATGTGTCCACCAGGTTACAAAGCAGAGCCATCGACTGCTCAAGGTCCATTAAATACCACACCGGGGTCTCTTGTTTTTGTTTGTGTACCAATACTTACTGAATCTCCTTCAATCAGCTCGAGTGCACCATCGATCACAACACCCACACAATCAACCAGCACTTCAAAACACACAAATCATACGCCATCGAGCACAACACCATGCCCATCAACCAGTACTTCGAAGCAAACGCATCCTACGCCATCGAGCACAACATCAAACCCATCAACCAGTACTTCGAAACACACGCATCATACGCCATCGAGCACAACACCAAGCCCATCAACCAGTACTTCAAAACACACTCCACCGAGCACAACACCATGCCCTAGTCGACCTCCTCCCACCAAACCAAGTCCACCACCAAGCACAACACTCAGGCCTATTTGTCCACCAGGTTACCTCGCAGTGCCATCAACAAGTCATGCTATAATTCCGGTGTACGAAACACCGGAATCTATTGTTGGCGATGTCGGTGGTGTGATCGGTGGAATTATTGGCGGTGTCGTGGGTGGTGGTTACACAAATTATCCACAGACTACAACAACTCAGCCACCGACGACTATAACTACTTTTAAGTGTGTGCCTATACCTACTAGACCTCCTTTAACCACTTCCACTACTGAATCGACGACCACTTGTAAGCCAGGAAGTGGGGTGTTTATTTGTATTTGCAAACCTAAAGTTTCATCCAAGTCGTGTGGAGTTTGTAGCGGAGAGCCTATAAAGATGGCTTGTGATTGTAAGTATAAGACCAAAGACGAAGACACCGACGACTATAACTACTTTTAAGTGTGCGCCTATACCTACTAGACCTCCTTTAACCACTTCCACTACTGAATCGACGACCACTTGTAAGCCAGGAAGTGGGGTGTTAATTTGTATTTGCAAACCTAAAGTTTCATCCAAGTCGTGTGGAGTTTGTAGCGGAGAGCCTATAAAGATGGCTTGTGATTGTAAGTATAAGACCGAAGGCGAAGCTGAGCAAATTGAGTTAATCTATAACTCGAAGCCGGAGCCGAGAGCTCTTATTGGACCATCTGATCCTGTGAATATTATGTTTTCAACAGCAGCAGTAGTGACACGATATCGAATGCAAAGCATCGATTCTGTACTCATTTGAAGTATCGCTTCAAATATATCGGGTACCCGATAATATCGAAACAAAAAGACTCGATAGTCAAAATATCTATGCTAAATGTACATGACAAACAAGCACTTCAATAACCGAATGGTTCGCTGCAAGCAAATTCATACGTTTTGTAAATGATTACCATAGGTTCGTATAATCTTCAATAAAATAAATAATAACATAAACTAGTTTAATATGAGCAAATTTGATTTTTTTAATTTGATAGATTTTACTTCAAGAAACAAAGATCAAAAGCCCCACTCTTCCTCTGTGCAATCTGCCATGAATAGTAATTTATCCAACCTCTTCCCCTTCAACCTGTTACGTGTTTTTGTCATTGTTAAACCTGCCTTTGAAAATAGGCGCTCTTATAGGACAGAAGTTGCTGGTACTTCTAGATATCGTAAAGCAATTTTCGACATTCGAGGATATTTATGCTTATTTTCCTTCCAAAAACGCAAAAGATAGCCACTTAAAGGAAGTAGTTTGCAACGAATATATTCATTGATGTTTTCGCTTTGTCGGATTGCACTTTCACTTCCTCGACCAGACGCTAAAGTTTCTATGTGATTCCAAAATTCATTTTTGTCGGAACACAAATTCTTGGATTGCATGTGCGGCTTCTTCCCGACTGATCATATCACGTAGCCAAGACATACATAGGGAATAAGCGCAGGGGTCAGAAAATGCAATATTTTTGAAGCGTGTTTCTAAAACACCCCACAAATCAAAAACATTTTATAACACCTTATATCTGTGTCTACAACAACCACATGAAAATGACAGACAATTTTCTACTTTAATTGCAAAAATCGCTTGAACGAAATAAAATATCGGATTTCCCCCTTAGGATCATTGTTACAGCGGTCAAGACGCGTCGTTTGATACCTCTCCCGGTCTTTTTGGACGTGTATTAACAGTTGACGTTGGATGGATAGTATTAATTTTTTTTCAGTATAAAGGCAAAACAATATCACAATAAGTTAGTACTTCAAGTTTGTTGTAACCTTTTTGGACGTATTAAGTGCATATTGCAACAGATCAATGGCAACTCTTACTTTTCTGGCGTCTGCCTTTTCCGGCTAAATTAACTGTTATTATTTGGTTCTGATTTTCCTTCGATTCGCGTCACAAGTTAGAGAGAGACAACCAGCAGAGCGGTATTTTTGCTCTATTAGTTCCATATTTTTTAAAAAGTTCGATACGATACCGGGGTCTAGATACTCGATGCCGAAAAGTATCGTTAAAAAAGCATCGAGTACAAAATATCGGTATCGAAGGGCAAAAGTATCGATATGGTATCGTATCGTATCGAAATTCGTGTCCCTAAGCAGCAGACGTTAGTCCAGTTACAAAGCAAATTTCCCAGGTGCCTGCTTTATTGTCTTGCGATTGTAAAACCGCTACAGCTTTAACTGGACCTCCGACCCCAGCGACAGGAAACAAAAAGTGCTTCTGTAAACCTACAGTCCCTACACTCTCATTACTCGGCAATTAGGTACTATTGAATTTAAAAAAAAAAATCGAAGAAACTACCAAACAATGAAGAACTATCGAATTCTGAAATATTTTATAAGACAATAATAAAGTTCATCATTCATATAAGTACTTAGTTTTTTTATTGATTTCCAATACAAGTCCCCAAAATATTTTTAAGGAGTCAGTGACACTAATTCCATGCTGTATATTCCAGCGCACTGTAATTCTTTACTGTAACCTGCAACTCCCAAGGTGCTACGAAAAATGTCAAGAGGTGTACTCAAAGACGCACAATCAGAATGCGAAAAGTTAAAATTTTAAATAATATAAAAAAAATAACCAAAAAAGATTGAGTTTGGTATTTACATTTTAAATTTTAAGCTCGTTCAGAAGAATAGGCGGCCTATCCTCGGTTATGGCTTCTAACTGATTTGTTACTGATGGAACCTATTTCTGCTATCTTTAAATGGCCACTTTACCACCCTAGAGATTTTGAAGGGTCAACATAGCTCGCCAGTCATTTCTTCGTTGCGCCAACTGGTGCCAATTGGAGACCCCGCGAGATCGCAGATCGGTGTCCACGCTTCTGCACGATATAGCAATACGGGAGCGATGAGTGACTTGTAGAGTGTGATTTTCTTTCGTCAAGAGAGGACTCTACTTTTCAATTGCCTACTCATGCTGATATTATTGTTAGGGTTAATTCTGGATCCAACGAAGTCCTTCATTATTTCGAACTTGGCGTGGGTGCCAAGGCTGACCCTTTGCTTGATGACAGCATGTATTTCGTTTTGAACTCGTTCACCACCAAACCATTTTTTCGCGCTTCTTTTTCTAGTTTGGAGTAGGCAGAGGTTACGACCCGGGTGTTAAGGCCAATAATGTCAATATCGTCAGCATATTCTAACAGTTGTACGCGAGGAAACTATTTAACGATCACCATTTTTGGACAGGTCCTAGTTGTGTTTTGTTACTAGTTGTGGGAACCAATCGCTTCTAACCACTGAATGGTTTGTACTCCTTTACTAAACCTTATTTCCCCTGGGGTTGGAACTCCCTTGCAAACATTCCCACAATGGCTTATCGTAGCTGGCATGTGGTGAGTTAAGCTCTGCTGCCATAACATCGTATGTTGACATCTGTTGCAACCACGAACTGAATTCGCAAATTGTTGGAAAAGGCATATTTATCGAGAACGTGTGACGTGCCAATTCTTCACGTTTATAATGTGGTAGTTTACTAAGCAATTTCTCGAGAAATGGGGAGATTAAGAGGTGAGGTACGGCCATTGAGTTGAAGTTGGCAATTTCACGAATCTTCCCACTTGTGATTGATGGAAATGAATTGTTGGGTGTAAATTACTTGTACTATTCAATACATGAGATGGAGGTGCGGCGTGCACCGAGGCGGCAGCTGTAGAATTGATATTGGCAAAATTGGCATTTGACCTGTTGTGGGGTTGGAATTCGGCGTACTAGGTTGCATGTAGCTAGGCATATGATGACCACTTGATATGGTATTAGAGAAACTTGTAAAATCATTCGAACGAGCGAAGTATACATTGTCAGCAGCGATATTAAAAGCAAGTGTGGCAAGAGCGGCGGCGGCGCTAGTAAAACATTTAAAGTACACATAATAATCATCAGCAATCGTTAACGCGGTGATATACATATGTACATCGGCGTGGCAGGTGCAATAGCACCGAAATGACAAGTGTCTGGTCTCTTTACTTCGACGGCAGTAGTTGTCGATGCGAGTGTCTGGTTTAGAAATAATCTTTCTTTTCGGAGACTTCTAAATTTGCCTGGAGGTTACGAATCTGTTCCTGCAAATCAGCAACTGCGTTGTTTGATTCAACAATAGTGCTATCTCCATCGTTGTCGCTGGATGAATTTTGGTCTGAATTCGGCATTTGAGCTTTGAGCAGTGACTTGTTTTTATACCTAGTAGTGCTTCGCACACAAGGTATATTAACTTCATTCGCCTAACGGTAGTATGTAACGGCATAAACGAATCGAGATAGATATTGACTTATGCATATCAAAATGTTCAGTAGGAAAAGAGAAATTGATTGAGCCATGTCCGTCCGTCCGTCTGTGAACACGATAACTTGAGTAAATCTTGAGATATCTCAATGAAACTTGGTATGCAGGTTCCTTTTTACTTATCTCTGAACGCTATTGAAAATAGGCAAAATCGGTTAAAAGCCACGCCCACTTTCTATGTATATAATATTTTCGAAAATACAAAAAGAGTGATTATTCAGTACATAATACACCTATAAGGATAAAATTTGGTGTGTACCTTAGCGTTAAGGCAAAAAATAAATTTCTGAAGAAATTTTTAAAAAAGGGCGTGGCACCGCCCACTTTTGATTAAGTCAAATTTGTAAATATTATTAATCATAAATCAAACACCGCTCAAGATAGCAAAATAAAATTCAGCACACATATTTCTATTAATACAGGCAATATTTCGAAAAAAAATTAGCGAAATCGGATTAGGTCCACGCCCCATTTTATACGAAAGATTTCGAAAAGGATCATGGATATATTGAATATGCTATAACTTTGCTTAAACTAGCTGTATATCATTTCTATTTCACCTCTAAAGTGTTCGTGGGCAAAGAAAGTCGAAAGCAAAAAATTTTCGGAAAATGGGCATGGCCCCGCCCCTTTATGGGGGATTATTCCACAAAACTTTCCATGCCATAACTCCGGTAAAAATTGACTTATTGAAACGATATTTAGAGAAAGTGTTCAACATATAAAGCTAACTCTTTGCTGGAAAAATAAACAAAATCGGGGAACGGACACGCCCACTTTTTGAACATAGTTCTAAAAAATTTCTTCGTAAAATTAAAATCGCGATATTTCCATAATTGTATAAGTTATATAAATAAGATTTTACACACATAATAGCCTTTTTAAACAAAACTAAACTGTAAAAAAATTTTGTGGATTTTGGTGAAGTAGGCGTGGCGCCGAACACTTTTTAGCATAAAAGCTCTGCTATTTTCAAAAGCGATTGCTTGGAATTTCAAGAATGTATTTCAATGAAATTTTGTGAGATACTTCCCAATAGTATGTAGTATACTCTTGCCAAAAATTACGCAAATCGAATAACAAACAAGGAAGATTTACGGGCAAGTAGTTAACACCCTACTGCCTTTTTTTATTAATTTTTTTTATTTTCATACCTTTCATGAACATGAGGAAAGCTATTTATATTTTGTTATTTAGTGATAATTGAATTTACCACTCACAAAAGAAGTGTTTTTAATCGAAAACAATCAGTTGCCTTTATAACAACTTTTCCGTTATTAAAATAGACCTGAGTAAATTGGGATACCAAAACAGATCACTACTAGGTATTTAATGTTCGGTTACACCCGAACTTAGACTTCCTTACTAGTTTATTCCTTAAATTATAACGCGGCATGCGTTTTTATTCAAGATGGCGATTATTCGGCAAACATATACGGGAATAAATAGTAAAAGATGTTGCGGCGGCAAAATTTAGGAAAGAAAAGTACCTACACGAATATATTAAGAACGCGTTTTATTTATTATTAAACGAACGTTTAATGCAATATTAGGTTTTAATATCTGAAATAATAATATAAATTATTATTATAAATGACAAATTGTAACTTCACCCTTACTAGTTTGTGCTTTGTCTTCGGCTGTTCGTAAAAATGTGAAGCCGTTCGAAGCCATTACAAATTTCAAATTCAATATATGTATATACTCAGGATTACAATAAAGTAGTAGTTAAAGAAATAAAAATTACATCAGAGTTCTATTCAAAACCTTAAGCAAGATTCATATGTCGATAACAATAACAATAATCCGGCTAAAAATGACGGACTACTCGCCGAGTTGTTAAAAACTTGAATCAGCATTAGGAGAATTTTTAGTTTTTGCCATAGGAAGTAAATCTATTTAATGATGAAGATTTCTTCCTTTCAGCAATTTCAAATGGTTTTCCATTTCAGTCAGATTTATTCCTCAGAAGGTTCACGACCCATGGATGGAGTTAAACTTTTGAAAAATATGGTAAATTCGTGTCCTTCTTACTAACCCATTTTGACAAACGCATCACACAAAAATAATAACAGATTTCAAATCCTGATGCCTCAAAATTCTGCTCAACGAAAACCAAAAACTATGGCACCTAGTTTTCATATTATGAATCTGTGCATATTATTTTCTTCGAACTCGATGCCTTTAAGGTGTTTACCCTTACCTTTCTGGCAGGTTACAAATATCTATATATCCATTTCTTTATTATATTTGCTGCGATATGCTTCCGCTTGTTCGTTCATTTATTCAAGTGTTTTACTCTTTGGAGGTATACATTGATGCAAATATTTGATCGAGCTAAAGTAAAACAACCACAGTTTTCCGGTATTTTAAATCCTAAGAGGCAAAAATTTTGAATAAAAGCAACAACATTTTTTCAAAACGCAACACTTGTCGGGAACTTTCTTCCAACAAATTACCCAGAGAGATTTTACAGCGAAATTATGAACTTATCATTCCTTCAAATAGCTGCGCTCCTATCGACGGCCAATTTTGCGCAGGCTCAGCATTTTAGCGGAATTGGCGATCCACATCATTCGTTATGGACCACAACAAAAAGCCCAACTGGACATCCATCAACCAGTTTTAGTGCACCATCAAGCACAACCCCAAGTATTATGTGTCCACCAGGTTACAAGGCAGTGCCATCAACTGCTCAAGGTCCATTATATACCACACCGGGTTCTCTTGTTTTTGTTTGTGTACCAATACTTACTGGATCTCCTTCAATCAGTTCGAGTGCAACATCGATCACAACACCCAGACAATCAACCAGCACTTCAAAACACACACATCATACGCCATCGAGGACAACACCATACCCATCAACTAGTACTTCGAAACACACGCATCATACGCCATCGAGCACAACATCAAGCCCATCAACCAGTACTTCGAAGCAAACGCATCCCACGCCATCGAGCACAACACCATGCCCATCAACCAGTACTTCGAAACAAACGCATCTTACTCCATCGAGCACAACACCATGCCCATCAAGCAGTACTTCAAAACACACGCATCATACGCCATCGAGCACAACACCAAGCCCATCAACCAGTACTTCAAAACACACTCCACCGAGCACAACACCATGCCCTAGTCGACCTCCTCCCACCAAACCAAGTCCACCATCAAGAACAACACTCAGGCCTGTTTGTCCACCAGGTTACACTGCAGTTCCATCAACGAGCCCTACCAAAACTCCGCTGTACACAAAACCGGGATCTATTGCTGGCGCTGTCGGTGGTGTGATCGGTGGAATTATTGGCACTGTCGGTGGTGTGGTCGGTGGAATTATTGGCGGTGTTGTGGGTGGTGGTTACACAAATTATCCTACTTTTAAGTGTGTGCCTATACCTACTAGACCTCCTTTAACCACTTCCACTACTGAATCGACGACCACTTGTAAGCCAGGAAGTGGGGTCTTAATTTGTATTTGCAAACCTAAAGTTTCATCCAAGTCGTGTGGAGTTTGTAGCGGAGAGCCTATAAAGATGGCTTGTGACTGTAAGTATAAGACCGAAGGTGAAGCTGAGCAAATTGAGTTAATCTATAACTCGAAGCCGGAGCCGAGAGCTCTTATTGGACCATCTGATCCTGTGAATATTATGTTTTCAACAGCAGCAGACGTTAGTCCAGTTACCAAGCAAATTTCCCAGGTGCCTGCTTTATTGTCTTGCGATTGTAAAACCGCTACAGCTTTAACTGGACCACCGACCCCAGCGACAGGAAACAAAAAGTGCTTCTGTAAACCTACAGTCCCTACACTCCCATTACTCGGCAATTAGGTACTATTGAATTTAAAAAAAAAATCGAAGAAACTAACAAACAATGAAGAACTATCGAATTCGGAACTATTTTATAAGATAATTAACAATAATAAAGTTCATCATTCAATAAGTACTTAGTTTTTTTATTGATTTCCAATACATCAGCCCCAAGCCCCCAAAATATTTTTAAGGTGTCAGTGACACTTATACCGCATGGATATATTCTAGCGCACTGTAATTCTTTAAAAAAATGTCAAGAGGTGTACTCAAAGACGCACAATCAGAATGCGAAAAGTTAAAATTTTAAATAATATAAAAAAATAACCAAAAAAGATTGAGTTTGGTATTTACATTTTAAATTTTAAGCTCGTTCAGAATAATAGGCGGCCTATCCTCGGTTATGGCTTCTAACTGATTTGTTACTTATGGAAACTATTTCTTCTATCTTTAAATGGCCATCTTACCACCCTAGAGATTTTGTTGGGTCAGCATAGCTCGTCAGTCATTTCTTCGTTGCGCCAACTGGTGCCAATTGGAGACCCCGCGAGATCGCAAATCGGTGTCCACGTGGTCCTTCCATCGAGGTAGTGATCTTTCTCTTCCTCTGCTTCCACCGGCGAGTGCCGATAAGTATACCTTCTGGGCTGGAGTGTCTCGTTCATTCGCAAGAATTGGCCTAGCCAACGAAACCGCTGTGTTTTAATCCGCTGAACTATGTCGACGTCTGCGTAAAGCTCATACAACTCGTCATTAAGTCTTCTTCGGTACTTGCCGTCGCCAATGCGTAGAGGCCCACAAATCTTTCGCAGGATTTTTCTCCCAGTGCCACCTTGTCAGATGTCAATGTCCACGCTTCTGCACGATATAGCAATACGGGAGCGATGAGTGACTTGTAGAGTATGATTTTCTTTCGTCAAGAGAGGACTTTACTTTTCAATTGCCTACTCAGTCCAAACTAGCATTTCTTCGCAAGAGTAATTCTTCGTTGGATTTCTATGCTGATATTATTGTTGGGGTTAATGCTGGATCCAAGGTAAACGAAGTCCTTCACTATTTCGAACTTGGCGTGGGTGCCAAGGCTGACCCTTTGCTTGATGACAGCATGTAGTTCGTTTTATTTATTTATTTAGTAAGTCTTTGGAATAACAATCCTTACAGACTATGTATTAAATCAATTTACATATTACTTATAAGTTATAACTACATATGAATCAAACCACTTATAAAGCAGAATTCAACATCATGAGAAAAGCATCCCTAGGCAGCGAAAAATCCAAAGCATTACAAGCGTAATTAGTTCTCGTGTTATCCCCATAGAACGGAAAAACATTACGAAGAAGTCGTTGCGGAACATTAAACCGAATCCTTTTCAGCAAGTAGAGACATTCTATTATACCCTTAATAATTTTGTAAGTAAAAGATAAGCAGAGTACAGATCTGCGGCACTCCAAGGACTTAAGACTTAAAAGCATAAGACGGGCAGAATAGGGTGGAACAGGCTCCACGAAATTTAACTGCTAAAGAGCATATCTTAGATAAACTTTCTGTACTCTCTCCAGTCTATTTATAGCTATCTGGGTACTTGGTCGCCAAATAAAAGCAGCATATTCTAAGTGAGACCTGACAAACGATGTATAGAGTAGTTTGATAGTATATGGATCAGAAAATTTTGCGGAGTTACGCCTCACGAAAATCAGCATGGAGTATGATTTAGTGGTTATATAATTAATGTGACCGCTAAAAGAAAACTTACTATTAAAGATAACACCAAGATCCTTTAACTCACTAACGCACTGAAGTTCAGAATTAGAAATACTGTATTTTGAGTGCAGGATATTAGATGATTTAGAATAGGTCACATGAAAGCATTTAGACGGATTTAGGGACAGCCGAGACTCCAGACACCACAGATATAACTTGTTAATATCATTTTGTAATTTTATGGTATCCTCAGGCGACTTTATTATCGAGTAAACTTTTAGGTCGTCTGCATATAGCAGACATTTAGCAAATGAAAAGCAATTACTTATGCCATTTATAAAGATAATAAATAATAATGGGCCTAATATACTTCCCTGTGGAACACCTGAAGTGGCCATAAAGGGAGCAGAAGATACGCCATCAACCGTAACAACACTGTGCCTGTTGCATAAGTAGGATCTTATCCATAACAGAAAAGATGAATGAAATCCAAGACAGCCTAGTTTATTAATTAAAACTCTATGAGATACCCTATCAAAAGCTTTGGAGAAATCAGTATAGATGCAATCCACCTGTGAACCAGCCAAAAAATACTCAATGCAATACTCACCGAAGACAGCCAGGTTAGAAATCGTTGATCTATCCGCGACGAAACCATGCTGGTAAGGTGAAATAACGGACTTAACAGCAAAGCTCAACTTAGCAGTGACTGCATGTTCAAAAGTTTTGGAAATGGTGGTCAGCTTGGATATGGGTCTGTAATTACGTACGTCATTCTTGTTGCCACTTTTGAAGATAGGCGTAATGGAGGTAACCTTCCAATCATCAATGAAAATCCCAGAGGATAATGACTTGTTGAAGATCAGTTGCAAGGGATAAATCAAGGCCGTACAATTTTTCAACAAGATAGGTGAAAACCCGTCATAATCTGATTGAGGGGAAGATTTAAGTTTAAAAATGGCTATACTAATATCTTCCGATGAAAGATGAAGAGCTCCGAAATTTAAGGCAGAGTCCGGGCCATTCGAAAAATCATGCGTCTGATTACTATCATCCGGAGAAAAATTAGATTTAAAGAACTCAGCAAACAAATTTGCTGCCTCACTCGGGGTTTGCGCGGAGTTATCATCAATAAAAACTCCGGTGGATACACAGCGGAAGATTTTTTATCCTTAATATACTTCCAAAAGATTTTGGGATTCGATTTAATGTTACCCTCGATATTGCGTATATAATTGGAATATACATTTTTATCCAAAGTATTAAAATCCTTCAGGTATAACTTATATTTACTGAAGTAAAAATGATTCTTAGTGGTTTTGTATTTTTCTAAGAATTTATTTTTAAGGTTCTTCAATTTCTTTAATTCCCTAGTGTACCAGGGTAATTTATAGGGTCTTTTTACCCGTACAGGAATTCTATCTAAACAGTGGTTGAATAAAATAGAATTGAAAACAGAGAAGCTAGTAGAAGGATCAAGCCCCCCGAACAACTCCTCCCAGTTTATTTCAAGTAAAGAATCATTAAGACTTGCAAAGTCGCATAAGGAGAAATTAAAAGTTAATCTACTCTCAGAAGTATCCAATGGAAAATGATAAAAAGTACACTCACACTGTTGTTGTGGTTGTTGTTAGCAGTGCTTCGCCCTGCCCAAAGGGCTAGAACACTCCTAGTTGTCATCGGGCTCTTCTAACGGAAGTCCAAGGAAACGCGCTGTTTCAACAGGGTTGGACCAAAGTGATAAGGGACGAAAAGAGATGTTGCGTGTCTTGGGGGGCCATACCGCATGCAGGGCATGTGTTTGGTATGGTAGGGTTCAGTCTGGACAAATAGGAGTTCAGCCTATTGTAATATCCAGACCGAAGTTGAGCCAGCATGACTCTAGTCTCCCTCGGAAGGACACGTTCTTCCTCAGCAAGAACGGGTGGTTGGGCACCAATAACGGGGTTCACAGGCCGGGATCTGTCCACCGACTCAGTGTGGAGGTCCTTTAGGGCCCGCCTATGGTCCCGCAGATCAAACGGCAACGAGATGTGATGCCGGATCTCATCATAATGCTTCCGGAGATGCTTCCTTATGTCTCTAGGGGGTGGAGTTTCATCCAATAGCTGTCGATTTGGATGACTGGGACGGTGGCAGTTCAGAAGGAACTGCCTACTTAAAAGTTCCGCATGCTCGCGAACACTCACACTGTCCTTAGAAGTAATTGGATTCATGCAAGTGACGACTAACGGCGATAAGAACGCCACCACCACGAAGGCAACCAGTTTTTAGTGCATCTCGGTCCTTGCGAAAAACCTTGAAGAGATTCGGGTTGAAGAATTCACTATCAAAAAAGTTCATATTTAACCATGTCTCAACGAAAACAAAGATGTCGTAATTCATTAGCGCACTAAAGCTGTACACCAAATCAGATTTGGTTCTCATTCCAGATATATTTTGCAAATAGATTTTCAAACCACTATCATTATTGATGTGGAGCCGGGTGCCACTTGCTATGCCCGCAGCGGCTTTTTTTTGAGTCTTTCGAAAAACCTAAAAAGGCATTACCGTAACATTTGTCGGCAAGATATCCGAGCATAATAATTTTTCGTTAGAAGACTCAGGGACTCCCAACTTAAAATTAACTCTATGCAAACTTGATAATGCGACGCCTTTTTTTTACAAGCTTAATGCATGATAATGACGTCCTATCTACATCGGTTTGCTTAGACACATAATCTTTTATGTCATCTTCAGACACAGATGGTGAAAAAGAAGCCAAGTGAAGCCATTTATAGCGGTCAGCAACAATCAGGTCAGTGCATGGATTAGAACCTCTTATTCGAACATGCGAATATTATTGCCCCTTTTACGCGTCGCATTCACCCGCTGTGCATTTTGCCCTCGTTCACCACCAAACCATTTTTTCGCGCTTCTTTTTCTAGTTTGGAGTAGGCAGAGGTTACGACCCGGGTGTTAAGGCCAATAATGTCAATATCGTCAGCATATTCTAACAGTTGTACGCGACGAAACTATTTAACGATCACTATTTTTGGACAGGTACTAGTTGTGGGAACCAATCGCTGCTAACCACTGAATGGTTTGTACTCCTTTACTAAACCTTATTTCCCCTGGGGTTGGAACTCCCTTGCAAACATTCCCAGAATGGCTTATCGTAGCTGGCATGTGGTGAGTTAAGCTCTGCTGCCATAACATCGTATGTTGACATCTGTTGCAACCACGAACTGAATTCGCAAATTGTTGGAAAAGGCATATTTATCGAGAACGTGTGACGTGCCAATTCTTCACGTTTATAATGTGGTAGTTTACTAAGCAATTTCTCGAGAAATGGGGAGATTAAGAGGTGAGGTACGGCCATTGAGTTGAAGTTGGCAATTTCATGAATCTTCCCACTTGTGATTGATGGAAATTAATTGTTGGGTGTAAATTACTTGTACTATTCAATACATGAGATGGAGGTGCGGCGTGCACCGAGGCGGCAGCTGTAGAATTGATATTGGCAAAATTGGCATTTGACCTGTTGTGGGGTTGGAATTCGGCGTATTAGGTTGCCTGTAGCTAGGCATGTGATGACCACTTGATATGGTATTAGAGAAACTTGTAAAAGCATTCGAACGAGCGAAGTATACATTGTCAGCAGCGATATTAAAAGCATGTGTGGCAAGAGCGGCGGCGGCGCTAGTAAAACATTTAAAGTACACATAATAATCATCAGCAATCGTTAACGCGGTGATATACATATGTACATCGGCGTGGCAGGTGCAATAGCACCGAAATGACAAGTGTCTGGTCTCTTTACTTCGACGGCAGTAGTTGTCGATGCGAGTGTCTGGTTTAGAAATAATCTTTCTTTTCGGAGACTTCTAAATTTGCCTGGAGGTTACGAATCTGTTCCTGCAAATCAGCAACTGCGTTGTTTGATTCAACAATAGTGCTATCTCCATCGTTGTCGGTGGATGAATTTTGGTCTGAATTCGGCATTTGAGCTTTTAGCAGTGACTTGTTTTTTATTCTTTAAATTATAACGCGGCATGCGTTTTTATTCAAGATGCCGATTATTGGTCAAACATATACGGGAATAAATAGTAAAAGATGTTGCGGCGGCAAAATTTAGGAAAGAAAAGTACCTACACGAATATATTAAGAACGCGTTTTATTTATTATTAAACGAACGTTTAATGCAATATTAGGTTTTAATATCTGAAATAATAATATAAACTAGTATATCCCGTAGTCGAAATTCGACCACCTTAAATTAGTTTAACTTATTAAATCCTCTGATCGCATTTTTCTCCAGTACCTAATGCCTAGAGGCATAAATATTGGAGACATTTTTATTGCTGAAAATAATTATTTATAGTTGAGTTATTGAGAGTCGCTGTCATAAAAGCTGGTTTACTCTAAAGACGGGTAATTTGACAACTAACCAAAAAAAATCCGTCCATTAAAGACCAGTAATCATTAATAGGAGATGGCAGAAACGGTACTTAGTAATGTTTGAAAGTCCCCCATCAGACCCACCACTCCTTTCATATTCCGTCAATATTTCAATAAACAAAATTAGATTTCATGGACATATACCAACAACATAGTTAGACTTATAATATATATAATGGTCACATAGAATGGTGCCATATCGAACAAAATTGGCCATATGGATTGAAACGAATGAAAGTTCATTTTGAGATTCCGCTAACTTCTTAATATAATAGTAATAATATTATAATATTTTTTTTTTTGGCGATACAGTCTGTTTTCTCAATTTTTCCTTTAGTTGTGGGTTTTTTGAAGTCCGTTTAGCGGGAGAATATTACAACTTACACATATGATGGTTTTCTGGTTTCTTTCGTCAAATTCAACTTGGAAATATTGAAAACACATATCTTAACTGGCCCAATTAGCCTAAATATGTAAGGATTCCGGTTATATGTCGACTCTTTTACAAATTAAAATTTTTAGGAAGAAAATAGTTGATGTCTTTAGGAAAATTAACGCGATTTCGAACTATTTCATGAATATAAAATTGAAGAAGCTACAAACTGTGTTTTTACTTTTTGTATATTAAATATGATATATTTCTTAAAAAATATAAATTGATAAATTGGAATAATTTTTTATATTTTTTCAAAAAATTTGGGTTTTTTACTCCAAGATAGATGTCATAAACATCATAAACAGAAAAATATTGGATTACAAATATAATAAATTAAAAAAAAAAAATATAATAAAAAGTTTTCGTATATTTTAAGGCAAATTCAATTTAGTAAAAAAAAAAAACTTAACCTGCCCTGAACACGTCCTTGAACCTACGAACGCACGCATCATAGCCGGCACGCTCACCACCTGCGCCATTGCTGTATGTACAACGAAGCAGTCAGATACTGTACTTAACAGCTTTGGGTTTTGGTGAAAACTTTGATGAATTATTACAAATTAATGGAGCATTTTTTGTTAAATATAATATGCCTGTGCAAAGCTCCTGGCCCATGAAAACATATCAAAATATATAATAATTGGAATTATGCATTTTTTTATGAGATACACTCTGGCAATTGATTGTATGGAAAAAATGTTAGCCTATTAATATATAGATTATTATTATAAATGACAAATTGTAACTTCACCCTTACTAGTTTGTAATGTGTAACAATGTGAAGCCGTTCGAAGCCATTACAAATTTCAAATTCAATATACAGTACCTGGGTGACCGAGACTTGCTCGGTATTTTTCGAATTTGCCGCATAATCTTACTTACCAAGAGCATAAATTTCCAAAATAGATTTCCAAAATATCGAACACTAACCACAAAAAGTCACTTAACATACATTGGCGACACCTATTGTGTATTAAATATTCTGGTTGGTATACGCCCTAAAATACCTTTAATTTGATACCCATATTGCCATATATTACTTAATAGTTTAAAAAAAATCGGAAAGGTGGCAACCCTCTAAGCTTCCTTCAGTGGCAACATCCAAGTAGAAAATCTAAGAAGGAAGCATACTATCCATCTACCAAACTTTATCGAAATCGGTTTAGCCTTTCCCGAGATAGTGGTCGATATCTGAAGGAATAAATAAAATGCGTTCAGGTGGCAACCCTAGGTGGCAATACTATGCGAAAATATTTTGGTTGGTATACGCCCTAAAATACCTTTAATTTGATACCCATATTGCCATATATTGCTTAATATTTAAAAAAAATTGATATAGGTGGCAACCCTAAGTGGCAACACCAAAGTAGAAAATCTTAAAACAAAGCATAGTACCTCTGTACCAAATTTCATTAAAATCGGTGAAGTCGTTCGGGAGATAGTAGTGGATATACAAATATTCAAATATACAAGAATAAGTCGTTTAAAGTTAAAAGATACTTACATACGTATACAGGATTAAAATAAAGTAGTAGTTAAAGAAATAAAAATTACATCAGAGTTCTATTCAAAACCTTAAGCAAGATTCATGTGTCAATAACAAGAACAATAATCCGGCTAAAAATGACGGACTACTCGCCGAGTTGTTAAAAAGCTTGCATCAGCATTAGGAGAATTTCTAGTTTTTGCCACAGGAAGTAAATCTATTTAATGATGAAGATTTCTTCCTTTCAGCAATTTCAAATGGTTTTCGATTTCAGTCAGATTTATTCCTCAGAAGGTTCACGACCCATGGATGGAGTTAAACTTTTGAAAACTATGGTAAATTCGTGTCCTTCTTACTAACCCATTTTGACAAACACATCACACAAAAAATAACAGATTTCGAATCCTGATGCCTCAAAATTCTGCTCAACGAAAACCAAAAACTATGGCACCTAGTTTTCATATTATGAATCTGTGCATATTATTTTCTTCGAACTCGATGCCTTTAAGGTGTTTACCCTTACCTTTCTGGCAGGTTACAAATATCTATATATCCATTTCTTTATTATATTTGCTGCGATATGCTTCCGCTTGTTCGTTCATTTATTCAAGTGTTTTACTCTTTGGAGGTATACATTGATGCAAATATTTGATCGAGCTAAAGTAAAACAACCATAGTTTTCCGGTATTTTAAATCCTAAGAGGCAAAAATTTTGAATAAAAGCAACAACATTTTTTCAAAACGCAACACTTGTCGGGAACTTTCTTCCAACAAATTACCCAGAGAGATTTTACAGCGAAACTATGAACTTATCATTACTTCACATAGCTGCGCTCCTATCGACGGCCAATTTTGCGCAGGCTCAGCATTTTAGCGGAATTGGCGATCCACATCATTCGTTATGGACCACAACAAAAAGCCCAACTGGACATCCATCAACCAGTTTTAGTGCACCATCAAGCACAACCCCAAGTATTATGTGTCCACCAGGTTACAAGGCAGTGCCATCAACTGCTCAAGGTCCATTATATACCACACCGGGTTCTCTTGTTTTTGTTTGTGTACCAATACTTACTGGATCTCCTTCAATCAGTTCGAGTGCACCATCGATCACAACACCCAGACAATCAACCAGTACTTCGAAACACACACATCATACGCCATCGAGGACAACACCATACCCATCAACCAGTACTTCGAAGCAAACGCATCCCACGCCATCGAGCACAACATCAAGCCCATCAACCAGTACTTCGAAACACACGCATCATACGCCATCGAGGACAACACCATACCCATCAACCAGTACTTCGAAACACACACATCATACGCCATCGAGGACAACACCATACCCATCAACCAGTACTTCGAAACACACACATCATACGCCATCGAGGACAACACCATACCCATCAACCAGTACTTCGAAGCAAACGCATCATACGCCATCGAGCACAACATCAAGCCCATCAACCAGTACTTCGAAACACACGCATCATACGCCATCGAGGACAACACCATACCCATCAACCAGTACTTCGAAACACACACATCATACGCCATCGAGGACAACACCATACCCATCAACCAGTACTTCGAAACACACACATCATACGCCATCGAGGACAACACCATACCCATCAACCAGTACTTCGAAACACACACATCATACGCCATCGAGGACAACACCATACCCATCAACCAGTACTTCGAAGCAAACGCATCCCACGCCATCGAGCACAACATCAAGCCCATCAACCAGTACTTCGAAACACACGCATCATACGCCATCGAGCACAACACCAATCCCATCAACCAGTACTTCGAAACACACGCATCATACGCCATCGAGCACAACACCATGCTCATCAACCAGTACTTCGAAACAAACGCATCCTACTCCACCGAGCACAACACCATGCCCTAGTCGACCTCCTCCCACCAAACCAAGTCCACCATCAAGTACAACACTCAGGCCTATTTGTCCACCAGGTTACACTGCAGTTCCATCAACGAGCCCTACCAAAACTCCGCTCTACACAAAACCGGGATCTATTGCTGGCGCTGTCGGTGGTGTGATCGGTGGAATTATTGGCGCTGTCGGTGGTGTGGTCGGTGGAATTATTGGCGGTGTCGTGGGTGGTGGTTACACAAATTATCCTACTTTTAAGTGTGTGCCTATACCTACTAGACCTCCTTTAACCACTTCCACTACTGAATCGACGACCACTTGTAAGCCAGGAAGTGGGGTGTTAATTTGTATTTGCAAACCTAAAGTTTCATCCAAGTCGTGTGGAGTTTGTAGCGGAGAGCCTATAAAGATGGCTTGTGATTGTAAGTATAAGACCGAAGGTGAAGCTGAGCAAATTGAGTTAATCTATAACTCGAAGCCGGAGCCGAGAGCTCTTATTGGACCATCTGATCCTGTGAATACTATGTTTTCAACAGCAGCAGACGTTAGTCCAGTTACCAAGCAAATTTCCCAGGTGCCTGCTTTATTGTCTTGCGATTGTAAAACCGCTACAGCTTTAACTGGACCTCCGACCCCAGCGACAGGAAACAAAAAGTGCTTCTGTAAACCTACAGTCCCTACACTCCCATTACTCGGCAATTAGGTACTATTGAATTTAAAAAAAAAATCGAAGAAACTAACAAACAATGAAGAACTATCGAATTCTGAAATATTTTATAAAATAATTAACAATAATAAAGTTCATCATTCAATAAGTATTTAGTTTTTTTATTGACTGCCAATACATCATTTACATTTGCATGAATAGGCGGCCTATCCTCGGTTATGTCTTCTAACTGATTTGTTACTTATGGAAACTATTTCTTCTATCTTTAAATGGCCATCTTACCACCCTAGAGATTTTGTTGGGTCAGCATAGCTCGTCAGTCATTTCTTCGTTGCGCCAACTGGTGCCAATTGGAGACCCCGCGAGATCGCAGATCGGTGTCCACGTGGTCCTTCCATCGAGGTAGTGATCTTTCTCTTCCTCTGCTTCCACCGGCGAGTGCCGATAAGTATACCTTCTGGGCTGGAGCGTCTTCGTTCGACGTGGCCTAGCCAGCGAAACCGCTGTTTTAATCCGCTGAACTAAGTCGACGTCTGCGTAAAACTCATACAACTCGTCATTAGATGTTGTTGTTGTTGTTAGCAGTGCTTCGCCCTGCCCAAAGGGCCAGAACACTCCTAGTTGTCATCGGGCTCTTCTAACGGAAGTCCAAGGAAACGCGCTGTTTCAACAGGGTTGGACCAAAGTGATAAGGGAGTTAGAAGAGTATGTTCCGAAGAACACGAAAAGAGATGTTGCGTGTCATGGGGGGCCATACCGCATGCAGGGCATGTGTTAGGTATGGTAGGGTTCAGTCTGGACAAATAGGAGTTCAGCCTATTGCAATATCCAGACCGAAGTTGAGCCAGCATGACTCTAGTCTCCCTCGGAAGGACACGTTCTTCCTCAGCAAGAACGGGTGGTTGGGCACCAATAACGGGGTTCACAGGCCGGGATCTGTCCACCGACTCAGTGTGGAGGTCCTTTAGGGCCCGCCTATGGTCCCGCAGATCAAACGGCAACGAGATGTGATGCCGGATCTCATCATAATGCTTCCGGAGATGCTTCCTTATGTCTCTAGGGGGCGGAGTTTCATCCAATAGCTGTCGATTTGGATGACTGGGACGGTGGCAGTTCAGAAGGAACTGCCTACTTAAAAGTTCCGCATGCTCGCGAACGTTGAGCATTTGAGCCTCCTGGTGGAGATGAGACTCAGGAGACATAAGCAAACAACCCGTTGCAGTTCTGATGGCGGTGTTTTGGCAGACCTGCAATTTCCTCCAGTGGGTGTCGTGAAGGTTAGGCGACCATATGGGCGCAGCATAATCAATAACCGGTCGGCCAATAGCCTTATAGGTGACCAGCAACGTTTCTTTGTCTTTGCCCCAAGTACTGCCGGCGAGTGACTTGAGGATCGTCATTAGATCTTCTTCGGTACTTGCCGTCGCCAACGCGTAGAGGCGCACAAATCTTTCGCAGGACTTTTCTCCCAGTGCCACCTTGTCAGATGTCAATGTCCACGCTTCTGCACGATATAGCAATACGGGAGCGATGAGTGACTTGTAGAGTGTGATTTTCTTTCGTCAAGAGAGGACTTTACTTTTCAATTGCCTACTCAGTCCAAAGTAGCATTTCTTCGCAAGAGTAATTCTTCGTTGGATTTCTATGCTGATATTATTGTTGGGGTTAATGCTGGATCCAAGGTAAACGAAGTCCTTCACTATTTCGAACTTGGCGTGGGTGCCAAGGCTGACCCTTTGCTTGATGACAGCATGTAGTTCGTTTTATTTATTTATTTAGTAAATCTTTGGAATAACAATCCTTACAGACTATGTATTAAATCAATTTACATATTACTTATAACTACATTCGTGCATATGAATCAAACCACTTATAAAGCAGAATTCAACATCATGAGAAAAGCATCCCTAGGCAGCGAAAAATCCAAAGCGACTAAAACGCTTAATGAGTTAAACTCACGTACAGCACGGTTTATGGGGGCATTACAAGCGTAATTAGTTCTCGTGTTATCCCCATAGAACGGAAAAACATTAAGAAGAAGTCGTTGCGGAACATTAAACCGAATCCTTTCCAGCAAGTAGGGACAGTCTATTATACCCTTAATAATTTTGTAAGTAAAAGATAAGCAGAGTACAGATCTGCCGCCCACTTTTTAGCATAAAAGCTCTGCTATTTTCAAAAGCGATTGCTTGGAATTTCAAGAATGTATTTCAATGAAATTTTGTGAGATACTTCCCATTAGTATGTAGTATACTCCTGCAAAAATTACGCAAATCGAATAACAAACAAGGAAGATTTACGGGCAAGTAGTTAACACCCTACTGCCTTTTTTTATTAATTTTTTTTATTTTCATACCTTTCATGAACATGAGGAAAGCTATTTATATTTTGTTATTTAGTGATTATTGAATTTACCACTCACAAAAGAAGTGTTTTTAATCGAAAACAATCAGTTGCCTTTATAACAACTTTTCCGTTATAATTAGACCTGAGTAAATTGGGATACCAAAACAGATCACTACTAGGTATTTAATGTTCGGTTACACCCGAACTTAGACTTCCTTACTAGTTTATTCCTTAAATTATAACGCGGCATGCGTTTTTATTCAAGATGGCGATTATTCGGCAAACATATACGGGAATAAATAGTAAAAGATGTTGCGGCGGCAAAATTTAGGAAAGAAAAGTACCTACACGAATATATTAAGAACGCGTTTTATTTATTATTAAACGAACGTTTAATGCAATATTAGGTTTTAATATCTGAAATCCTACTAATATTATAAATGTGAATGTAGCGATGTTTGGATGTTTGGATGTCCAGACGTTTGCTTTTGTTCCCTAAAAACGTGAGAATGGCTGGACGAATTGTGTTGAAATTTGGCACACCTACAGGTTATAGTCTGGAAGGAGCTATAGGCTATTTGTTTTTTTAATTTTGGGAGTTCCGACCCTGCTAGGGACCGTTTCTTTTCGAAATTTTTTTTATTCCATATAACTCTAAGTATATTGAACCTATACTTATGATATTTCGCATAAAGGTATAGAAAGATCGTACAATATGGGTATCAAACGAAAGGGGAAGGCCCCAGGTTTCATTTTAGCCTTGATATATTTCGATAAATTGATCGATAACTAAGTTATCGGTCAAAATTCGATTGCCCGAAAACCTTAATATTACCCTGCAATATGGGTATCAAACGAAAGGGGATAGCTCCAGGTTTCATTTGGACTTCGATAGGTTTCGATAAATGTAGCGATAACTGAGTTATCGGTGAAAATGTTATTGCACAAAAACCTTAAAATTGTCCTACAATATGGGTATCAAAGGTAAGGGGAAGGCCCCAGGTTTCATTTGTACTCCAATATATTTCGATAAATTGATCGATAACTGAGTCATCGGTCGAAATGCGATTGCCCGAAAACCTCTATATTACCCTACGATATGGGTATCAAACGAAAGGAGATAGCTCCAGGTTTCATTTGGACTTCGATATATTTCGATAAATTTATCGATAACTGAGTTATCGGTGATTGCCCAAAAAACTTAACATTACTTTATAATATGGGTATAAAACGAAAGGAGAAGGCCGCAGGTTTCATTTGAACTTCGATAGGTTTCGGTAAATTGATCGATAACTGAGTTATCGGTGAAAATGTGATTGCCCAAAAAACTTAAACTTGCCCTACAATATGGGTATCAAACGAAAGGGGAAGGCCCCAGGTTTCATTTGTACTTCGACATGTTTCGATAAATTTATCTATAACTGAGTTATCGGTAAAAATGCGATTGCAGAAAAACCTTAATATTACCCTACAATATTGTATCAAATCAACATTTGAAGTTGAATTCATCCTGGCACAATTTGTCAAAATTGAATTCTTGAAAGGCCCCCTAACGTTACCAACGAATACCGCAAAAAAAAATTTTTGAATACTCTTTTTCAAAATTTTCAAAATATTCGAATTTGGTAAATTCTTCAGTAGGCAATAATATTATATAAATATGAAATCTTAAAGTATATTATTGATTTTGAAAGGCCCCCTAACTACTTACATCCCGAGCAACGCCGGGTACCCTGCTAGTAATAATATAAATTATTATTATAAATGACAAATTGTAACTTCACCCTTACTAGTTTGTGCTTTGTCTTCGGCTGTTCGTAAAAATGTGAAGCCGTTCGAAGCCATTACAAATTTCAAATTCAATATATATACTCAGGATTACAATAAAGTAGTAGTTAAAGAAATAAAAATTACATCAGAGTTCTATTCAAAACCTTAAGCAAGATTCATGTGTCAATAACAATAACAATAATCCGGCTAAAAATGACGGACTACTCGCCGAGTTGTTAAAAAGCTTGCATCAGCATTAGGAGGATTTCTAGTTTTTGCCATAGGAAGTAAATCTATTTAATGATGAAGATTTCTTCCTTTCAGCAATTTCAAATGGTTTTCCATTTCAGTCAGATTTATTCATCAGAAGGTTCACGACCCATGGATGGAGTTAAAATTTTAAAAATATGGCAAGTTCGTGTGCTTCTTACTAACCCATTTTGACAAACGCATCACACAAAAATAATAACAGATTTCAAATCCTGATGCCTCAAAATTCTGCTCAACGAAAACCAAAAACTATGGCACCTAGTTTTCATATTATGAATCTGTGCATATTATTTTCTTTGAACTCGATGCCTTTAAGGTGTTTACCCTTACCTTTCTGGCACGTTACAAATATCTATATATCCATTTCTTTATTATATTTGCTGCGATATGCTTCCGCTTGTTCGTTCATTTATTCAAGTGTTTTACTCTTTGGAGGTATACATTGATGCAAATATTTGATCGAGCTAAAGTAAAACAACCACAGTTTTCCGGTATTTTAAATCCTAAGAGGCAAAAATTTTGAATAAAAGCAACAACATTTTTTCAAAACGCAACACTTGTCGGGAACTTTCTTCCAACAAATTACCCAGAGAGATTTTACAGCGAAATTATGAACTTATCATTACTTCAAATAGCTGCGCTCCTATCGACGGCCAATTTTGCGCAGGCTCAGCATTTTAGCGGAATTGGCGATCCACATCATTCGTTATGGACCACAACAAAAAGCCCAACTGGACATCCATCAACCAGTTCTAGTGCACCATCAAGCACAACCCCAAGTATTATGTGTCCACCAGGTTACAAGGCAGTGCCATCAACTGCTCAAGGTCCATTATATACCACACCGGGTTCTCTTGTTTTTGTTTGTGTACCAATACTTACTGGATCTCCTTCAATCAGTTCGAGTGCACCATCGATCACAACACCCAGACAATCAACCAGCACTTCAAAACACACACATCATACGCCATCGAGGACAACACCATACCCATCAACCAGTACTTCGAAACACACACATCATACGCCATCGAGGACAACACCATACCCATCAATTAGTACTTCGAAGCAAACGAATCCCACGCCATCGAGCACAACATCAAGCCCATCAACCAGTACTTCGAAACACACGCATCATACGCCATCGAGCACAACACCAATCCCATCAACCAGTACTTCGAAACACACGCATCATACGCCATCGAGGACAACACCATACCCATCAACCAGTACTTCGAAACACACGCATCATACGCCATCGAGGACAACACCATACCCATCAACCAGTACTTCGAAACACACGCATCATACGCCATTGAGGACAACACCATACCCATCAACCAGTACTTCGAAACACACGCATCATACGCCATCGAGCACAACACCAATCCCATCAACCAGTACTTCGAAACACACACATCATACGCCATCGAGGACAACACCATACCCATCAACCAGTACTTCGAAACAAACGCATCCTACGCCATCGAGCACAACATCAAGCCCATCAACCAGTACTTCGAAACACACGCATCCTACTCCATCGAGCACAACACCATGCTCATCAACCAGTACTTCGAAACAAACGCATCCTACTCCATCGAGCACAACACCATGCCCATCAAGCAGTACTTCAAAACACACCCATCATACGCCATCGAGCACAACACCAAGCCCATCAACCAGTACTTCAAAACACATTCCACCGAGCACAACACCATGCCCTAGTCGACCTCCTCCCACCAAACCAAGTCCACCATCAAGCACAACACTCAGGCCTATTTGTCCACCAGGTTACACTGCAGTTCCATCAACGAGCCCTACCAAAACTCCGTTGTACACAAAACCGGGATCTATTGCTGGCGCTGTCGGTGGTGTGATCGGTGGAATTATTGGCGCTGTCGGTGGTGTGGTCGGTGGAATTATTGGCGGTGTTGTGGGTGGTGGTTACACAAATTATCCTACTTTTAAGTGTGTGCCTATACCTACTAGACCTCCTTTAACCACTTCCACTACTGAATCGACGACCACTTGTAAGCCAGGAAGTGGGGTGTTAATTTGTATTTGCAAACCTAAAGTTTCATCCAAGTCGTGTGGAGTTTGTAGCGGAGAGCCTATAAAGATGGCTTGTGATTGTAAGTATAAGACCGAAGGTGAAGCTGAGCAAATTGAGTTAATCTATAACTCGAAGCCGGAGCCGAGAGCTCTTATTGGACCATCTGATCCTGTGAATATTATGTTTTCAACAGCAGCAGACGTTAGTCCAGTTACCAAGCAAATTTCCCAGGTGCCTGCTTTATTGTCTTGCGATTGTAAAACCACTACAGCTTTAACTGGACCACCGACCCCAGCGACAGGAAACAAAAAGTGCTTCTGTAAACCTACAGTCCCTACACTCCCATTACTCGGCAATTAGGTACTATTGAATTTAAAAAAAAAATCGAAGAAACTACCAAACAATGAAGAACTATCGAATTCTGAAATATTTTATAAGATAATTAACAATAATAAAGTTCATCATTCAATAAGTACTTAGTTTTTTTATTGACTTCCAATACATCAGCCCCAAGCCCCCAAAATATTTTTAAGGTGTCAGTGACACTAATTCCATGCGGTATATTCCAGCGCACTGTAATTCTTTACTCTAACCTGCAACTCCCAAGGTGCTACCAAAAATGTCAAGAGGTGTACTCAAAGGCGCACAATCAGAATGCGAAAAGTTAAAATTTTAAATAATATAAAAAAAAATAACCAAAAAAGATTGAGTTTGGTATTTACATTTTAAATTTTAAGCTCGTTCAGAAGAATAGGCGGCCTATCCTCGGTTATGTCTTCTAACTGATTTGTTACTAGTGGAATCTATTTCTTCTGTCTTTAAATGGCCATCTTACCACCCTAGAGATTTTGATGGGTCAACATAGCTCGTCAGCAGGGGCGGATCCAGGAAAATTTTTCGGGGGGGGGGGGGGTCCATATTTGAAATCTCCAATGCAACATTCACAAGAAAAGTTGGAAGATAATAATCGGAGGTATGAATAACAAAAACTCACTCATATATGTATACTTACACAGTAAAATTATTATATGTTTGCAATGTATTCTTAAATTTTCGAATGACAGACGATATGTACATACATATATACATTAATTATAACGTCACTAGCGCGGATATTTTAAAAGTTACATTAAGTATCTCCAAAAAGCTTTTTAGTTTTATGTGTGTTTATAGACTACATGCGGTCTGTGTTCAAAAGTTTTTGGAAGAGTTTTCAGGTCTTCTTTGTAGGGAAAATTTTGGTAATATTGCTATATTAGGAGATTTTAATTTAGATATCCTACACCTAAATGCTACAATAGATAGTTACCTTACCCTTATGGCGAATCATGGCCTAAAATCATACTAAAGCGAACCAACTCGTATTATTTCTGGAAGTTGTCTTGACCACATTTTCTGTCGGAGTAGTTGTGATACTGACTTTAATAGCCTAAACGTTGATTTAAGTATTACAGACCATACCATGACGGGTTTAATAATAAACAATGTTAGCAAAAAAAGCAATAGTTTAAACGAGGTTAATTCTAACTATAAAATAAATTTCGGTTTGCTTAACCTACGGTTACGGTCTGAATCTTGGGACGCAGTATTTATTGAGGGAAATGTATCACGTGCTTACAATATGTTTTTAAACATTCTGCAAGGTCACATTGAGGCTGCAAGCTTTCCTTATAACCCATGTAGGAAGAAATCAAAAATAAAGCCCTGGATTAGCAATGAGCTGGTGAAAAAAATTCGTATAAAAAATAAATTAGGTACAAAGAGTCATAAGCACCCGTTAAATGCTCACCTTCGTAGCCGATATCTCAAACTGTGCAGGGACTTGAGAAAAGAAGTCCGTTTGGCGCGTGATACGTATTATAATAACGCGTTAAGGTCCTCGTATGGCAACTCAAAAAAAGAATGGGATATCGTTAACAGTCTCCTTAATCGCAAGGACAAAACAAATAATAAAGAAATTCGTTTATGTGATAGTGGAGAGATTTTCGATGACGCCGAACTAATAGCAAATATTTTTAATGACCATTTCTCGTCAGTCGGGCAATCTGATTGGCGTGAATCTTTTCCTCAATATCTGCACCTACAACTGAAGGTGACAGTTTTTTCTTTGAAGCATTTAGTGGCATTGAAGTCCTAAGAGCCATTAATTCTCTGAATAACTCCAGATCGTGTGGTTCTGATGGAATTTCCAATCGAGTTATAAAAAACGTTGCTTTTAGCTTAGTTGATGTTTTAACACATCTTTTTAATTCTAGTGTCTTGTCTGGAACCTGTCCTGCTGATTTGAAATGTGCTCTTGTGATCCCTTTATTTAAAAAGGGCGACAAAAAAGATGTGAATAATTATAGGCCAATCTCTCTACTCTCCTCTATTTCTAAAGTTTTTGAGAAACTAGTTAAATGCAGAATTCTTTCTTTTCTTGAAAATAAGAACTTCTTCAGCCCTATGCAATATGGATTCAGAAATGGGCGGTCAACAGAAGATGCCCTGTTGGAATTTTGTTCCTTTATATATAGGGAAATTGACAATAAAAAGAACTGTGCTGGATTGTTCGTTGGTATAACGAAAGCGTTTGATATGGTAGACCACAAAATTTTACTTCATAAATTGTTTTCCGCTGGCTTTCGTGGTTTCTTCTATAATTGGTTAGAATCGTACTTATCGGAGAGAGTGCAGCAAGTAAAGGTTGGTAGCAGTTTAAGTAATCCTGTTACAATCAAGTTAGGAGTACCTCAAGGATCTGTTTTGGGCCCAATATTATTTTTGGTATATCTGAACTCGATCTTTTCTTTACCATTTTTTGGAAAAGTTACGGCTTTCGCAGACGACCTGGCCATTGCGTATGGTTCATCGAACTATCTGGATTTGGTAGCTGGCATAAATAATGATGTACATTTGCTAAGGGCGTGGTTTGCTGCACATAAGCTTATTGTTAGCAAGAAAACTAAGATAATGTATTTCAATGTACATCCAAAAATGTCACCTGAAATACCCATAGTTTTTCATGCCGCTGACTGCAAGCGCTACGCACTAAATGCTATGCTGTGCTCAGAAACATCATTTAGTTTTGATAAGGACTGTTGTGAAAAGTGTTTCTCTATTGAAGAAGTCAGCGACTTTCAGTACCTGGGTGTTTCTGTTGACAATAACTTAAGTTGGTCTACTCATATATCTCGTTTAAAGTCCTACATGCGATGTACCGTTCGTTACTTTTATAGCTTGAGAAAGATTTGCTCAAACGCAACTCTTAAAACTATTTACTACGCGTTGGTCCACTCAAAGCTAGACTATGGTATAAGCTGTTCGGGAGGTACATCTTATAGTAGAATACAGCAGCTTCTAACTATTCAAAAATGTGTCATAAGGAAAATATCGAATGTAAATCGTCTTCATCATACCATCGATCTGTTTAGAAATCTGAAAATTCTTCCCGTAAAGCATATGTACTACTACAAGGCTTTAAAGATATTTTTCCTTCGCTGTGGTTATTTGCATAGCCTGATCTCGGAGAGCTACAATTTAAGGCAAAACTCACACGGACTTGTTTATGTTCCCACATCTCGAACAACTCACTTCAGTAACTTCTTCAGTATTGTTTCTTGCAAGGCTTTCAATGCGCTACCTGGTTCTATACGTGTCATTAGAAATTTGCGTACTCTTTTATTAAAGGTTAAATCATTTTTATTAGAACAATCACACAACGACATCAAAATTTTGCTGAACCCTTCAACTTAGTAAACTTGAACTAATAGGCTGTTCATGCTGAGGCTGCATTTTGCTTTTACCTCGCATTTTAGCATTTAGCCCGAAAAGCAGCTTTTATTTTCACATTTTCCATACAAATTTTGACACCTAAATGCAACTAAAAGCAACTTTTGTTTTGCATTAGCATTATAAATGCGGAAATCAACCCTGTAATATTCGAAGAAAATTGCGATTCGAATTCAAAAGAGTGGCAATATTGGTTGTTTTTACTTGGCGTTCTCTCATTCTCTGTCTTTCGTAAACATTCTGCAAATTCGCTCGGATTTTAAATTTGTAATTTAGCGCGCGTGTTGTGTGCTATTGCTAAAATAAATCAATCTACAAATTAATCTGATGTTTGTGAAGGGATTTAAATAAAAGATTTAATAAAAATCTGTACATTTTTTCACACGTGGCATAACCTCAAAATAATCTTCGAACTTGCTAAATGTGCATTTGAT
Organism: Sphenella marginata; assembly: GCA_951509765.1. NCBI lineage: Eukaryota > Metazoa > Arthropoda > Insecta > Diptera > Tephritidae > Sphenella > Sphenella marginata. Next base: position 65,887,995 of record OX608081.1, on the reverse strand, counting down.
AAATGCGCCAGCATGAACGCTTTTTCGAAACCAATGTCCGAAAATGTAAAATGCTGCTTTTTAACTCCAGCATGAATGGCACATAAATCTGTAATCTCATGAGCATGTACACCGCCTTTTCATAAAGCAACTTCATTAACTTCATTAAATTTAAATTTATTTTACAATGTATAGTTATTCTGAATTTCACCCCACACACTTTAGTTAATGTGCATTTAATTTCTTTTGAGACGGCATTCGATACTAAAATATTAATACTTTTTACAGAATGCCTTACTTTTTCTTTCTTTTAACATTTTATTGTTATTTTAATTTAAGTTAAGTTAATATTGTAACTGTATGTTTACTCTGAAAGAAAAATGAATTAATCAATCAATCAAGCAATCAATATACATATAACGCTACGGACTTTTCTTTCTGGGGGTCAACCTAAGCTCTCCACAAAAATTTAGCTCTATCGAAATTTCGTTATACAAGATATCTAAATTTAAACCACTATTACTTTTTGATATCACGAATGGAGCAAATTTGGCTCTAGCTAGGGAACTATAGGGTTTACAAAAATAACTATTTTCATTGTCAATGAGGAGCTTCGTGACGAACAAACGGTAAAAGAAAATGTTTCGATACACATAAACGTTTTCGGGAAAAATCCGGAAAAGTCTATACGTGGCATTTATGTTCTTATAATGTATGGAATTAGATTTGCAATCGCGATATCTCAGAACTGGTGACTCGTAGATAAAAACTGTTCACACCGTTTTTGTAGAGAATTTTCAGGTCTACAACTTTGTCTCAGGTAGTTTTAAGATAAAACTTAACGTTTTCCAGAAAAATTCAAAAAATCTCAAAATTTGGTATTTTACATTTTTAAAATGAGTTTTTTAAAAAAGAGCTCGGGGAAAAATGCTAAAAATCAACATATCATCTTATTTTAATGCATATTCGAGCATTCAAAAGAAAAAATGGAGGGACGTGAACCTTTTAATAAAACATGCTTACATGAGTAACTTCGAAATCTCTGTGAATATTCAACATTGCCAATCCATTCAAACGTTCTTCTCCAGTTTTATTTCGCAAATAGGTTTTTACTCTCCGTAAAGTAGAGAATGATCGTTCGCTTGAAGCTACCGTAACTGGCAGTGTAGCACCTATAGTGAGATAGCTATGTATTTCTCTGTAAAAATGTATATCACAAACGTTCAGAGCTTCAATAAAGGTTTTCGGCCGGTTTTCTGCAGATACGTTCGAACAGAATCTGTAATAAGTAACTGGTCATCCATTTCGGGGGGGGGGTCGGGGGTCTGGACCCCCTGGACCCCTCATCTGAATCCGTCCCTGCTCGTCAGTCATTTTTTCGTTGCGCCAACTGGTGCCAATTGGAGACCCCGCGAGATCGCAGATCGGCGTCCACGTGGTCCTTCCATCGGAGTAGTGATCTTTCTCTTCCTCTGCTTCCACCGGAGAGTGCCGATAAGTATACCTTTGCTGGAGCGTCTTCGTTCATTCGCAAGACGTGGCCTAGCCAGCGAAACCGCTGTTTTAATCCGCTGAACTAAGTCGACGTCTGCGTAAAACTCATACAACTCGTCATTAGATCTTCTTCGGTACTTGCCGTCGCCAATGCGTAGAGGCCCACAAATCTTTCGCAGGACTTTTCTCCCAGTGCCACCTTGTCAGATGTTGTTAATGTACACGCTTCTGCACGATATAGCAAGACGGGAGCGATGAGTGACTTGTAGAGTGTGATTTTCTTTCGTCAAGAGAGGACTTTACTTTTCAATTGCCAAGGTAAACGAAGTCCTTCACTATTTCGAACTTGGCGTGGGTGCCAAGGCTGACCCTTTGCTTGATGACAGCATGTACTTCGTTTTGCCCTCGTTCACCGCCAAACCATTTTTTCGCGCTTCTTTTTCTAGTTTGGAGTAGGCAGAGGTTACGACCCGGGTATTAAGGCCAATAATGTCAATATCGTCAGCAGTTGTACGCGAGGAAACTATTTAACGATCACTATTCTTGGACAGGTAAGAAAAAGTGTGGTCCTGGCTTTCTCCTGGAATGAATTCGCGACTTTAGTTACCTCATCCGAACGGTTTATATAATGTAACTAATTCGATGAGTCTTAGATTGTAAATTCTGGGTTCGATGACTGTAAAGTCAAATAAACACACTCTCTCTCTATTGCTTGCATGCATAAGTGTAGTTATGGTTATCTCTGTTTTTTTACTAGTTGTGGGAGTGTTATTTCCCGAACCAATCGCTGCTAACCACTGAATGGTTTGTACTCCTTTACACGGAGAGAATTGTGTGCAGAAGTTATGCGGTATGAGCAAAACTTATGCACAAATCGTTCACGGAAAATGACCAAGAACAGTTGTTCATAATCCATGCACACTTAAGTTCGGCACTATGAGCATGTTTTATGAACAAGGACATAGATTATGAACAACTGGGCATACATTCTGAACAACTGGGATAGACTTAGACAATTTAAACGTTCTTTAACTTTTCTGAAACTGCATACTCTGATGCCTAAAATTATACCCAAGAAAATTTTTTTTCGTTGTACAAATTTTTCTGTATTTGATAGAGAATTAGTGATATGGTCGCCAACCAAAAGTACCTAAAAAGACTCCTCTCGGAGCCAAATGGAGCCAAAAATCCAAACGGAGTCATAAAAAAAGAGTCCGATTCTGATGAATTTGGAGCGATATGACTCTTTTTAAATGAACTTCCCAGCCTTTTATTGGTGCTTTTCAGAAACTTTTTCGGAGCCTTTTTGGACTCCATTCTAAGGGTTTTTGGAGCCTTTTATTTATGCTTTTGGGTGTGTGTATCAATGAATTTGCTCGATAATAAGGTTAAACACGTAGCTTGAACTGGAGTCTCGGCCATGAAAAATCGAGACCAAGATTTCTAGTAATCCGATGGAATTCTTAGCTCTAATAAAGGGAGCAAAACTACGAAATTCGGTATAAAAAGTATTGTGAGAGCGAAGGGGTCTATTCGGAATATTGAAGCATATCTGTCTAAGGAGAGCTGAACAATCGATAGCCCCAGACACTATATCGTAAATAAACATTACATGTTGAACAGTTCGTCTGGTTTGAAGCGACATAACATTAATAAGCATGCACCTGGCATTGTAGAGAGGCAAGGGCGTTATTTCACTGCACCACTGTTAACAGTACTTGTTAATTGAAACTGCTCACTGTTTTCACAAAATGAACATTTTTTGTTATCAGTACAATTTTTTTAAAAATGCCAAACGAACATACGAGCCTAAGCTCTCTACCAAAATTTGGCCTTGCGGGAATTGCCGTTAATAAGGGTCCAAAATTGAATTATTACCACCATCGAGTTCTCCGTATTAAGATCTATGATCGCACAAATTTTTACTGAAAAACTTGAAAAAATAACTTTGGTCGCTTGGCCTTATTGCCCCAGATCTATGGGCTCTCCCGAATTATTCACAAAGCAAAGTGAAACTCAGTTGCATATGCGTACGCCTTGTTCATAATCTATGCATAAATGAACACAACTTATGAACAATAAGTGTTTATAGTCAAATATTATGCACAATGTTTACATATTATGAATAATTGTGTTTGATTTTCAAATAACTAAGCTATGACCAATGTTCACAAACTGCACATTTTTTGTGTATAACTTATGCACAATTTCAATAGATTGTGCAGAATTCATGATTATTGGGCTAAATTTATGCGCAATGTTGCATATTCAAAAATGTAACTAAAAATTTTATAGTTATGAACATGAGTTCTCAAGCCAAGATAAAGGAAGGAATTTTTGTTGGACCACAAATAAAAAAGTTGATCAACAATAATCAATTCAAAGGACTACTCTCATCAGTTGAGGCAGCAGCGTGGGAATCCTTTGAAAAGGTCGTTGCTTCTTTTCTCGGTAGACACAAAAGCCCTAACTACGAGCAGATAGTGAACGACTTAATCAATAATTATGCAAAAATGGGTAAATATTAAAGGCTTATTAAGATTAATTTCCCAACATTTTATAACTTGTTTACCTAACTAATATTTTCTTTCCAGGCATAAATCTGTATTTAAAAGTTCACTTTATGCACTCACATTTGAGCTTTTTCCCGGCAAATCTTGGCGACGAAAGTGACGAGCATGGCGAAAGGTTTCACCAGCAAATGAAATTAATTGAGAATCGATATCAAGGGTTCTGGGACGTCGCAATGAGGGGCGATTTCTGCTCGTTTCTCCTAAGAGAAACCGATCCTAAAAAGAACAAGCGTCAAAGTAGAACACATAATTATTTCACATAGTAAAATCAAATTAAGATAAAGATTGTTAGAATATAGTATAAACATAAATAAATTTAAAAAAAAGTTAAAAATATGGGTAATTTCATTCATAAATTGTACTTTTAACTCAATAGAAAAAGAGCATAGCTAGATATTCCACTCTCCTTCATACCAAACATTGAGGTATACGTTGAAATTGCGCAACCTGGGTATTTTATTTGATCGTTTATAACTTACGTAGTTTTGCATCGATTTTCTTCGATGATAGCTTATCTATTTTCTAATTAAACAGAGCTTTACGTAAAGAAAAAAGATCTGGGAAAAAAGTTGCGGTTTTGTAATGCTGCCCTCGCAAAGAGTAATTTTTTTCATATTTTTTCATAAAAAAAAACAAAAATCTGAAATGATAAGCTAATATCTCGAAAACTGTCTGGTTGAGCAAAAAAACAATGTATGATACATTTATACCAAATTTTATTGTGATTTTGATTATGTAAACCTTTTTGCAATTGCTTGATCCGGATTGCGAGGAAGTCTAAGTTCGGGTGAGCCGAACATTAAATACCCAGCGTTAGTTTTCAGAACGAGATACAAATACCATGACTTGGCAATGATATAGGCCCTAGAATCTTATTTGAAATTTTCTATATCAAAAAAGAGGGCATGGTTATCTCCCGATTTCGCCCATTTTAAACACCAACCTGCCTTGGCCAGGAAGTAGCCTGCATAACTAATTTCATGCAAATACCTCAATCTTTACTCAAGTTATGTCAATTTATGTGATTTTCGATTTCGAATAAGGGGGCGTGGTTATCATCCGATTTTGCCCATTTTCAATAGCAACCTACCTTGGCCAGAAAGTAACCCGTATAACAAATTGCATGCAAATATCTCTCTTTTTACTCAAGTTATCGTGCACACGGACGGACAGACGGACGGATATGCCTTAATCAATTCCTCTTTTCAACCTAAGAACTTTCATATGTATATGGAACTCTATATCTAACTCGATTATTTTTCGCCGTTATGTGGACAAAATTATAATACCCTTGTACTAGTAGGCTGGGTATAGAAATTAATGAGTGTCTGTGTGTCCTTTATAGTCGTCAAAAGTACTCAACCGATTTTTATGAAATTTTCACAGTACATTCTTAGGATCATGGGTTAAAGCCTAGGCTATATTAATTTTTGCAAAAATGGGAGGTGCCACGCCCCAGGCTATATAAAATTTTCATTCTTCATAACTCTGAAAATATTGGGTCTAAATTAAAGATTTTTGGATATGTGTGTCCTTTAGTCAAGATTTATATAATTTCCGAAAAGTGGGCGGTTCCACGCCCACATTTTTATACCTAGTAGTGCTTCGCACACAAGGTATATTAACTTCATTCGCCTAACGGTAGTATGTAACGGCATACGCGAATCGAGATAGATATTGACTTATATATATCAAAATGCTCAGGAGGAAAAGAGAAATTGATTGAGCCATGTCCGTCCGTCCGTCTGTGAACACGATAACTTGAGTAAATCTTGAGATATCTCAATGAAATTTGGTGTGCAGGTTCCTTTTCACTTATCTCGGAGCGTTATTTAAAATAGGAAATATCGGTTAAAAGCCACGCCCACTTTCTATACATATAATATTTTCGAAAATACAAAAAGAGTGATTATTCAGTATATAATACACCTTAAAGGATAATATTTGGTGTGCACTTTAGCGTTAAGGCAACAAATACATTTCTGAAGAAGTTTTTAAAAAGGGGCGTGGTACCGCCCACTTTTGATTAAGTCAAATTTGGAAATATTATTAATCATAAATCAAAAACCGCTCAAGATAGCGACATGAAATTCAGCACACATATTTATATTAAACCGGCAATATTCCGAAAAAAAATTAGCGAAATCGGGTAAGGTCCACGCCCAATTTTATACGAAAGATTTTGAAAAGGATCATAGATATATTGAATATGCAATAACTTTGCTTAAACTAGCTGTATATCATTTCTATTTCACCTCTTAAGTCTTCGTGGGCAAAGAAAGTCGAATACACAAAATTTTTGGCAAATGGGCGTGGCCCCGCCCCTTTATTGTGGATTATTCCAAAAAACTTTCCATGCCATAACTCCGGTAAAAATTAATTTATTGAAACGATATTTGGAGAAATTGTTCAACATATAAAGCTTACTCTTTGCTGTAAAAATTAACAAAATTGGTTAACGGACACGCCCACTTTTTGAACACAGTTCTGAAAAACTTCTTTGTAAAATTAAAATCGCGATATTTCCATAATTGTATACATAAGTTATATAAATAAGATTTTAAAAAAATTTTGTGGATTTTGTTGAAGTAAGCGTGGCGCCGCCCACTTTTCAGCAAAAGCCGCCCACTTTTCAAAAGCGATTGCTTGGAATTTCAAGAAGGTATTTCAATGAAAGTTAGCGAGATGCTTCCCAATAGTATGTAGTATACTCCCAGCAAACATTAAGGTTAGAGGACGATTAGAAAACGACTCGAATTCTAATGTTATTCTCTAAGGTGGATGGTTAGAGAACGATTTGTGAAACTGTCGCGAATTATAGCATTCTCGACAAAAAGGGGACTTAGTTCTCGATATCGAGAAAAAGGTTAGTTATCGATTCGAATTCTAACATGAAATTCTAATGGGATTCTAATGAGAAATTTCTAACTGAAATGAAATCCAATTGTTCTTGTTTAATTCTATTTCGATAAATTGATTGCTTTAAATATGTTTGACATGTTTTAAGCTTAAATATCCAATGGGAATAAAATTCAAAGTTTTTATACCTTAGTTTATAAATACAATACTTGACAATACACGCATCTTCGCTATTCGAGTGTTTCTCTAATCGTTCTCTAATCGTCCTCTAGCCTAGTTCTCTAACGTGATTTTCGATTAGAGATACATTAGAGAACTACATTAGAATTCTAATGTAAAACTACAGTATTTCTCTAACGTTAGAGGTTGTGTTTGCTGGGCTCCTGCCAGAAATTACGCAAATCGGATAGCAAACACGCAAAATATACGGACAAGTAGTTAACACCCTACTGCCTTTTTTCTTAATTTTTTTTTATTTTCATACCTTTCATGAACATGGGGAAAGCTATTTATATTTTGTTATTTAGTGATAATTGAATTTACCACTCACAAAAGAAGTGTTTTTAATCGAAAACAATCAGTTGCCTTTATAACAAATTTTAAGGGATGTATTAAAATAGACCTGAGTAAATTAGGATACCAAAACAGATCACTACTAGGTATTTGATGTTCGGTTACACCTGAACTTACACTTCCTTACTAGTTTGTGTTTTGTTTGTACTTCAATAATGTCCAAAGTTAATGGTTGATCTGCTTTAAACTTTTCCAATACGTTAAAATCTTCGTTGGGTACGACATAGGCTACATTTGTATATTTTTTGGAAAAGTAGGCAGTTCCAAGACTAAAAGCTAAGTAATATTTCAATTCGTTATATCCCTGAATGTATTTGCTTTAGTGAGATTTAAACGTTATTAAATATTAATCAAAGCACTTAATTTTTTTTGTTTGTTATTGCCGTTTATACATATCCGGAGTATTATAGGATTTTCATAAAATCACAATAGTGGCGTTAAGTGGTATATATAGGATATAATTAAATCAATACTAACTATACATCTGCTCAGCAGCGTATAATGGCTTTTGTCATACTCATTGAGTTCAAAAGATCCATTTTTATACCAAAGACGTTAAAACCAGAAACATTATATATCCTGCTTTACTGCAATAGATGGAATTAAGAGAAAAATATTTGAAAATGTATTTCTAGGCAAGTCACTGGTCAGGCAGAACAACGTCTGCCGGGTCTGCTAGTAATATATACAATATATACATTATCCCCAGCGACAACTTCCCTAAAAAAAGCTAGGTTTTAACAAAATAAAAAGGTGAGGTAGGAATGAGGGACTACCTCGGGTAAAAATACCCGAAATCTACTTGGAAGGAAAATGGAATCGGTACATTTTTAAAACGTATTATATTGAAAAATATGCATACATATATTATCAAAAAAAAAACTTTATATTTTTAAAATTAGGACTTTATGCCTCCTTATTAAAACAATTTATTAAGAAATATGTTCTTATTCTAATGTAAATACGTTTTATAACATCGGGAATGCCATTTTTACAACAAAAATATGGCTGGACATCCACCATTTTATCGAAAATAGCTTCTGAAAACCCAACTCTATGGCAACTAAGATCAAAATGGTCGGAATATATTCTTTCTAGGCTTGATAAAAAATGCAATAAATTCATTGGGAGGCCTTACAAGCTGACTATTACTAAATTGTTTTTACGAAGTAAATAAAAAATCTTTTTCTAAAATTCCGCCATCAAATCTAGGCAACGGCATTAAGCAATTATGGAGTTTAAAATATTTGAAATATAAATATCCGCAAAAGTATACAAAAGCACTTCGACGCAGAAAACAGCTCTCATCGACCTCGACGTTAATATCAACATGAATATTTTGAACTTAAGTTAAAGGGGGCTCGCGCAACCCGCGAACAGTTTGCCAAGATGTGTCTCTAACTAAATCATCATTGCAGGCAGTTTGAATTATACTACTCGCAAAAGATTCCACTTTGTCAGGCAAAAGTTCGCAGTTCCCTTGAATATATCCTATTCCCCATGCTTGTCTAAAGAGGTATGAAAATCTCTAAGGACTTATTCTTAAAACAAAACCACCACCTCTACATATGTGGCCAAAGAAATTTTATATTTGACCTTGTCATCAATTGAGTGAATTCAACATTAGATAAAAAGCGCCATAAATATCGCAAACTATTTATATGTATTTAGGAGCCACTCTTTTATGAAAGCAAAGGTATTTGTGATATCATTTCCCTCGACATCGTGAACTTTTATGGAGTTTAGGAATTGTTCGGCTTCTTCTAGAAAGTTAATTTGTTCCGTAGAGGCTGTGAAGGGTTGTTTTAAATTGCCACCCACTCCATACATAAAGCTAAAGCTATTAAAAATATTGAAAAATTTATCAAAAAAAAGTCTAAAATGCGTCGAAGTTAACTTATGTGTACAAGATATATCATAGCGAGAACCTTGCTCGTATAGTTGAACAATATCCAGCCAATTTACTGGACGACCATTGAAGCTTACTCTATTTTTTTCCCTTTCCAAGCAGTTTCGGGTACTTTTAAGCAGATGAGGAGAATCGAAGAAGTAAACGATTTCCTTGCCGTTTACTTCGAAAACAGGTCCATCGTTTGTTACTCCTACTAGTTTGGAAAAGCTTACGAAATTAGAACCTTGGTCGCTGACTAATTGACAGGAACGGAGGCCAATACTTTGAAGCTTCGTTATGGCTTCGAGTATGTATTGTTTCATAGTTTCACCTTTGCAGGCTTTATGCACAAAAAAAATATAATAAAGGATGTGTCCAAGACTTCCAACCGATTCCTTGGACAAGTAGTGCTAAAACACTAGAAGCTACCCTGGAGGTACGGTTTTCGTCACCGTAATCCTCCAGCCCTATAATGGAATCTCTACTTCTATCATACTGCAAGTGGACTTTTAAAGACATCTCATCACAGCAAATAGAAACATATTTTTGGACTTTTGAGAACCCACGGCTTCTGAGTTCCAATGATTTTATGCTGCTAGAGCTACAGCCAGGATGACACGGCCAACCTTGAACAAATTGTTCTAATGTCCTTTGCACAGGCCAATTGAAAATGGGCTTTAAATACCTAAAAGTAATAGGTGACAAAAACTTTACAACAAGAGACAATGTTTTTAATTCCCTATCATATCAATACACTTTAGGAGTTCGGGGTGCGTTTCGAAGGCAGTTTCTCACACATACATATCTGCACATGGGGTGGTAACCTGCTACATAACTCTTCAATATAGTCATCATATTCTCTGTATACAAATCTTTATGGTTTTGTAAATCTACTACCCTCCTTTCTAATATTGTCACCTTATTAAGTAAGAGTTCCAATTCCTCATGTTGGATATCTGCCACTTCCCGATACTTTCGTTTTCTAGGAGTTTCATCGGTTAAATATGAATCAGTCTGGGATTGACGACTATTGGCCCAAGTTTTTATTAAAACGGAATTATGTAAAGAGGAAGAATCTGGACATTCTTCAGGATTGAGAAACTCCTTCATAGAAGCGTGAGCGCCTCCCAAATTTATGGTTGAGCTCGGTGCTTTAACTACCGCTTGGGTTGGAAAAAGTACGGGAGTGAAATCTTCTACACCTAGCTCTAAAAAATTGTCGTTTTCGTTTTGTCCAACTAAACTTAAAACTTCTACATTTTCAACTAAGTCATTGGGCCTATCTGTTATCGCTGCGGGTGAACATAGCCCTAAATTAGTATCAGGAATAGCCAATTTGACGAGAAAGTGGCCTTTCCTCATATTGGAAGAAAAGTGTCTGTGGCATGCGATATATGTTTCGCTGTGGGGCCAACCACGCCCAACAGCTGGAGCCATTCACGACGCCTAATTAAAAGGAAAATATGCATGCATTAGAAATAATTTCTAGCTACAACATTGGCGTATTCATGTGTAATGTTACTAAGTGTGAATGTTAACACTATACATGTAAAAACAAACATTATCAAACCCGTAAACATTACGGGAAAGGAAAGTGAAAGAAAAGCAAAAGTATTTATAAAAGTGGATTTTGGAAACAAACTTAAAGTCTTTTTTAAATTATATTCAAGAAAAAGCGACACCCAAAAGCAAATAAAAATAAATCGCCAAACAAAGCATTTTATATAAATATTAAACTATGTATACCCAATACGTTCCGATAGGTCAAATGCTGTTTCTGGAAAACAGGAGTTAAAAATTATGTAAACTTAAAGTAAGAAAGATGAAAACAAAAATTGAAAGAAATGCAGTAAAAATTTAGTTAGGGTTGAAAATTCAAATTTTAAATTTAAAATATTTGTAGGTTTGAAATCATTTATATATGTATACCAGAAGGACCCGGCAGACGTTGTTCTGCCCAAATACACGATAAATAAAAAAGTTTGGAATATTTCGGTCCCTGGTCCACTTCCCGGAAAAAAAGAAACCTCGAATTTTAACAAAAGTAGAGTGGTACCTTTGTACCAAATTTGAAGAAAATCGCACCATAAATTAAGAAGTTTGGAATATTGAAAAATAGATAACGGCCTACTAAATACGCTCACAAAATTTCATGAGAATCGGTCAATCCGTTTCGGAGGAGTATGGGAACGAAAACTGTGACACGAGATTTTTATGTATGTACATATAAGATTAAAAAAAAAAAAGTATTTAAATAACAAAAAATAATATAAAATAAAAATAAGTAATTATCGGCGATCTCGAAATTAAGCCCGCGTTGCTCGCTTTTTAGTCCAAACACTTACTAGCAGCACTATTTTGTTTCGAACAATTGTAATAAAAAAAGGCCCAAAACTAGATTCATCAAAAAATTTATAGATATGCCATTTTAATAAAATTACAAAATAACTACTCATAACAAGATAACTTTCCAAAAGTACAGCAAAGATCAATTGATTCAATTGTAATTTAAATTAATTGCCATGCTAAGATGCGCGACCATTTGCATCTAGTTGTGTAGTGTACTATAGTTGCAATAAATGTATTTTCTACAACCCTGCCAACCATTATCGGATAAAAATCTAGACGATCATTCAGTCGGTTGATCCAAAAAAAAATTATAAAAAAGTGGGTAATTTTGCGTGTGAGTGTGAGTGCATACTTTTAGACACTTCCGTTTTCCATACAAATTCTAAAAATATGCGTCGGCGTTAGTAAAAATTTGTGAATCAGAGTTTCACCATAGTTAGCCGTGGTTGGTAGGGAATATACTATGTACATATGTGTATAAATATCAGTTTACGTACGTGACACTTTCTGCTTCCGGCGGAAAACTGTGAAGGGCTTCGCAAAATGGACATCCCAAAACGCACGACTCATTAACCATTTTAATTCTGTAATGAAATTAACTGTTTTACACATATTTAGGTCGATACATATTTTTAGAGTACTTACTAATTCTGTGTCAGAAAATCCGAAAGTGGTTATAGACAAACTTATGATTTTATAAAACTAAGCTTATTGTTCATCTAATAATTTTAACTTACTATTGTTCCATTTAAATGTTTACCAAGAAGGAAAGAATCTGAAATGATGTTTTCCGTTTCTTTGTCGTTTATTCATTTTAAAATAATTTAATTCATAATATTCGAATTAATTGGCTTCAGTTTTATTCATAACATAATTAACCTTCAGTAGACACACTGGCGTGTAAGTCACCCTAAGGGGCCATGGCCCTTGATTAACTAATTATTTTAGGCGATTTTAACTTGCCCAGTGTAACATGGAATATTATAGATGTCGTCTTAGTTCCTAGCTCTTCTCGGGACATATTCAATGATTTTTTAAACGACCTAACGATTAAATTTGAATGAAGTCGCAAAATAATGGCTGGTGTGCGAAGTTTGTTAACAACTCTTTTGCATTCGGCGAAACAATTACCAAATCTGTCATTTTTTAAAACATCATTCACGCTTAACTGAATTGTATGCGCGGAACATCTGTAAACTACAAAGGAGCCAGGAGCTCACGTTTCTGCAACTGATAGTGCTGCTACTGTTGCTGAAGCATATCAAATGCACGCTTGTGCTTAAAGTTGCTGCCTGAAAACAGGATCTTATAAGCACTCCTTCATTTCTACGACCCATTGAAATTCATAACAGAAACCACATAAATAAAAATTTTCACAAAGTAGCGATCACAGCTGTATATAAACGATAGGTACATTTCTGAATTAGACACACATATGTGCGATGGTGCAATTGCTGTCGGGATACACGAGATTCCGAGCAGCACTTAATTTAAACAATTTTTCAATTTACCGTTGCATCAATTAAATCCCGGTTAGCGTTTATTGCAATCCTGACACAAGCATTTGATCTAGAAAAAAAGTAGTAGCTACGTGTTGTTTAGGAGTTACCCCTTCGGTAAAGATTCTTAACTCACTAGTTTCAACGAAAGATTCGTTTTCGTCCACAATATCACACTCCCAACGCTCTCAAATCAATTCCCGATATTATTTGATAAAATAATGTTGTCTAAAACAATACACGAAATAAGTTTTTCAGCTACAATGGGTTAATACATCAATACTCTCTCTGATGAAGGACACCGAAATCTGCTTTTTTGTACACTAAAGCACAGTTCTCTGCATTTTTGGCTCTACGAAGCTGCCTATCGTAGCTTTTCTGCGATTGAGTCAGGTTGTTTCCTTGAATTGGCGTCATCGATTAGGGAATCTCTGGATATCCACAATTGCCTGTAGGTAAGAACAAAAATTAATGTTAGGGTGCAAGTGAATAATATTATATTATATTCGCCTAAAAGCAAAAAAATTCCGTACACCGCTTGAATATCTTTCCACGAAATCGCGCGATACAGTTTAATATGTAAAATAGCAATTGTTTCGGTAACGTTAAGATGGATGCTGGGCGATTTATTGAAATTACACGTTTTTCGTTTTCACGATTAATCAAGTAATGGCAAACCGGAAAATTGTCATCTCTCTTTTCTTTATTTCTTCTTATTCTTACATGGTTGCATTTGGTGAACATACCTAAAGCAGAGTTGCATTCTGCTTGGCTTAATCTAACAATAATGACACTTTACAAATATTTCTAAATTAAAGTCACACACCTTAAAAGGAATTTTTCTTTAAAGGAATCTGCATCAATCAACTTACTTCTACTTTTGGTGTTGAATCATCACACTTCGCCATTTTGAACTAATGTACAACGAGCTCCTACGTGGGCGCTAATCTTTGCAGGACGAATTTCGTGAAGGTCGTCCAAAAACAGTTGATGCTTCAATTGATAATACAAGATCGTCATGTGAAATATCGCGAGATAGAGGCATCCTTGGCCATTAGTGGGACCAGCATACATTCAATATTGTATGAACATTTGGTCGTAAAGAAGATTTGTTCTCGTTGGATACCGCATAATTTGAAGAAATTTAGCCGCGGTGGATCTGCGGTCTATGACATCGTAACAGGAGAAGAATCTTGGATCTATCAATTGAATAAAATACAAATACAAAAAAAAAAAAACCGCGTGTACCCAGTACACGTGAAAGAAGTTAACTTCTTAAATTCAGAAATAACGAAATATGAATAAGGTGTATTCGAGATTAGCATTTTGAACTGCTGATTGCTACCACGCACTAGGCGAAAGAAAAAGAAAAATTCAAAGTTTTCGATTTACGGACAGGCTTCAAAAAGTGTGGTAAGAACCCTGTCGTGGATCTTCTAGAGGAACACCAAAACGTTCCAGCCAAAAATTGAGTGGCAAACTGCTCCCTCTTATTATCCTATGCTCTTTGCTATATTGAAAAATAAGGCCACTCTAGTGTGCATATAGGCAAAGAGCATAGAATAATAAGAGGGAGCAGTTTGCCACTCAATGGGAACGATGAAACACAAAAGTCTGAAAGGTCCGCAACAGGGTTTCGTCTCCGCTTTGACATGTCTTTCTTAAATATTCACCGCAAAATTTGTGTTGAATTTCATGGAATTCGCGGACGAAAGACAAATTCCAATGAAAATGCCGAAATGTGTTTTATTGTTGTTGTAACAAGTGCAAACGTATGTATAGTTGTGTATGCAGCCGAATGCAATGTATTTTGTTGTTGCCATACATTGCGTTTGTACATATAGTTGTGTGTAGCATAGTAACGGCAGGGCAAATGTCGCGATCTGCTTGCAGCGTCACGGTCAAAGTGTAGCATATGATTTTTCATAATTGTGACGGCTAATTTTTATGCGCGCCTGGTACAGTGAAATCTAAGTCGGTATAAAAGGCACCCCTTGTCCATTCCTCACCTTTCCCATTCGTTGTTTCAAAGTGAATCTGATTCTAAAATATTATATTTTTGCATTTTTGTTCATTTTAGCAATTTCGACAATTTTTGCCATCGATGCTTGAAATCACTTGGACGAAATCAGGTGGAAGCACGAGCTCTGCTGATTGCTTCTTTTTTCTCGAAGTTTGACAGCTCACAGTCTAGTTTTGACATTCAGCTTACGAAAAACATACTAGAAAATGTATGTATGGAGATATGTATACCAAGCGGCATTCACCCGTTTTGATTCTTCTAAAGTCCATTTGTGCACATTAGAGTGCCTTTACTTCCATACAAAAATTAATTAATAAGCCTTTCCATTTATAAAAGGAATAAAACAAAATGTATGTCCCTTTTATTAAAAAATCGTTTCAATGTCTATTCACTATTTAATTTAATTTTGCGACAATGGTAGAATTGGGCTAAAACTTGTTTGGAATGATTTTTTTATTACGTACAGAAAAATCAGGTCAGAGCATCCCTAAAATTCCTATATTGAAAAATAAGGCCACTCTAGTGTGCATATAGGCAGAAGTTCGTGCGAATTTGAGTCTTCTGCGCAATTGCAGCAAATAGAAATTTTTGTCAAATAGCATTTTTTCTGCGTGCCTGGTAGAACGAATTTATGCGCCGGTATAAAATCAAGCCGTCCGAGTCTGAGGATTGAATTTTATTGATTTGGGGGGACATTCCAGTTCTAATGTACTTGAATTAAATTCTTACAAAATCCGAAGAATTATTTAAAACTATAAAAGATGGTGATGAACACCCTAGACCAAACTAATTGATTTTTAGATGTTATATGCAGTTGTGGTTTGGACGCATACATAAAGCCACCTTAGGTCCATTTAATATAGCTATTTACTCATCATATCCCTGTAAAAAACGTTGGAGTATGGGAGTACTCCAACATTTATCCTCATTCATACAAAAAGGTGGTCCAATTTATAAGCCCATGTCCGGTGATTGGATCACCTAATCCATATCGGAGCACCCTGCTGAATAGTCTATGGAGCACCTACGTGAGAGTACTTTGAAAATGCTGGCAAAATATTACTCTATAGAGTACTTTGCAGTAAAGCGAGAGAGGGGCTTAGAATATGCCCGCGGTAGGCATACCGGTCGTAAGAGGCGACCAATATGCACAAAGGTAATGATGTGCAACTCGATGGTTGATCTACGGATATGATGCCTCCCACCTCTCATTACCCATCTTCTCTTTCCTTTCGGAAGGAGGGATGACATGACCTAGAAGGTTGCACTGGTCATTCCAAATCGCTCCCACGACAGTCGGGCAGTACCGCAAGGGAGTTCCGGAGCGTACCGGATTCATATCCGGCCAAGGACTGTTATTTCGACAACACTCCCCAAAACCTTCGGGGAGTGATTTTGTTGTTAAAACAACAACAACAACAGGGAGTATGTGTTCTTTTTGAGGACCACCTACTCCCTCTCTCGCTTTGCTGTTGAATAGTCCATAGAGTAATCCAATGGGAGGATTTTGGGAGTACTCTCATGTAGGTGGTCTATAGAGTAGTCAAAAGCAAAGAAATGGAGTACTCCGAGTCGGATTAGGTGATCCAATTACCGGCCATCGCCATGTAAATTGGACCACCTCTTTTATATGAGCGAGGATAAGTGTTGGAGTACTCCGATACTCCTTAAGGAGTACTCTATGGAGTATGGAACGGAGTATTTCGGTTTTTTGCAGGGATTATACTCAACAAGCATGACAATAACAAATGAGTTGACAATTGCAGCAACAAAAATCAACTATGTACTTAATTACTGTACTAATCTAACCAGCACCAAAGGCAATTATGTACAGCGTGTGTGTGTGTTGGTGTGCACCATCTAGCGTCGTCTGGCGTTTCTAGTGCCATCTACGCAGCGTAGTGAGGATTTCAAAGACAACAACCAATATTCTATTTCCGTTGCATTTGTTTGCCAAAAGTTTTTGGAGAATTATTCTCTTTATTATATTTAATTCTTTTATTTATTTTTGTTATTTTCGAACATAAAAAAAATTCGAGGTTCAAGTTTTTCAACGCCTGAAGGAGCTGCCTCCAACAGCTCGTTTAGATAGTTTAGGTAGTTAATTACCGGTTTTAAAAGGGTATGTCTTATATAATTGTACATAACTTCCTTTTCCTTCACGGCATGCATCTCATCAGCGGAAATTGGAAATTATACGTATTTAACTAATAGATATTTGTCCACAAGAAAAATAGCATCGTTTTAGGAATCAAAGGGGATTCTTTCTGTCTCATATGAGGGCGGATTTACCGAAAAACATGCAAACCTCTACTGGTAACCCAAAGAGCTCCACAAACCGCTCCTTTGAAATGATGTAGAGCTCCAGTTTTGCGCTCAATTCGTTGAGAATTAATTGCTACACGACAAGTAGGCATTTCGTCTCAGTTGACTTATGACTTCGCCAAGCTTATAAAATATTTATAACATCTTTATTTTCACTAGTATTTTACGCTTTTTTAAATATTACAATTTATTTTTACGCTGAAGATAAAAGTAAACAACGTTTGACAGCTGGAGGTGCAACCGAAACGAAACGAACGCAATTAAGCTAGATCTAAATTTTGAGAGTTCCTTCGCTTAAGCAATTTAGCATATTTTAGCATTTAGGAGTACGAGATTTTTGGAATTCCTCTGCAAGTTATCATACGTCGCCATTGGGTTTACCGATCCTTGCCCATGGCGCGTCATTCAAAATGCCTGGCAACACAGCCCAATGTAACACCTACATAACATTTCGGCAATTTTTTGCGTTTGGCCGCCAAACAGCTGATCGGTGACAGCGGGAAATGCAAAAATGTTTTTCAATTGTGGAAATAATAGATTATTGGATAATTTGTGAGAACATACATATATTTGAATTTATTTACATACTACCAAGGTATATCCAGGGAAAGAAATGAAACCCTGCTATACATTTTGCTGCTGCTTGAAGAAACTTTACTATCAAAAAGAATTATTGCAATTGTCTTACATTTATGAAAAATTAAACTTTTTCTTCGGCTAATAATCAACAGTCGGCCGTCAAGATAGGAGGTACTGAAAAAGGAAACTGCTAAAGATACAAGGAACTGGAGCTGTCTGATAAGGATCTACAACTACAAAACAAAATGAAAATGATGGTATAATCGCGTTATACAAGCTCTGTTCCAATCAAGTTTCCTTCGTTGCTCCTGAGGCGAAAAGCACCATCACCTTTAACTCTTATTTTTTTGCAAAGCACACACTTTCCCATTTCTGATTAAAACAGCCACTGAACTTAAAAAAAACTCGAATACAAATATGGGTAAATACAATTGTTTTGATAAAATGTAAACAAAGCCAAGGTAAACAACCCCAATATAAACAAGGTTTGGCAATTGAGTTTCTAATCAAAAAAAATTTATCAGCTGTGCTGGTGATTTTACCTATGTTACTATGCCATGGTATACGTAAACATATCTATTGGCACAATTATAACAACAGTCATTGAGTTGAATTATTTTATAGTTCAATCATAGGGCTGTTCATATAAAGGTAGAAATACAAATAATTTTTTTGGACATATATCAAGTATGAGGGGGAGAATTCAGAAGACTGACAAGTCAGATGAAAGAAAGAATTTAGAGAAATTTCAAATATAAAAAATAAAAGCAGCTATTATTGTGAAAAGCAAGTTTTAAGGCAAATGGTAAGAGCGAGCTCTTTGAGAGTCACTGTATTATGATCGTCAATAAGCAACGCAAAACAACAACAACAAATGTAAATTGCCAAGTAACAAAACGTGTACAAAACTAATTGCAGAAAGGAAAATGAAACCAGTGAAACTACAACAAATACACAATGCAAAATTATTTTGCATATAAAGTAAAGTAAAAGATGCAAACTCAAATAAGACAATTGCATAAATTCACCAAATGTGAATTATTCAAAGAAACCAATTGTTTAAACTTGAACACGATGACTTCGCACTTATTTTTGTCACGATTTAAAAATAGAATTTTTCGAATTTTTATTTCGCTATGCAAACGCAGCCAAATGTAAACACAACTGCACAGATGTATTGACATTTGCGTTGCCGCAGTGCAGTGACGGCCGCATATTTTTTTCAAGTTAAAAAATATTAAAAATTTTTTTGTTTAAATTTTGGATAATACTTTAAATCCACTGTCAAAACGCCACAAAAAATGTCGGGATGGACGGCAAAAGACGCGTCTCGGTCCCAGCGCAAATTGTAATTTTGGTATATTTTCTATTAATACGCATTGTTGAACTAGATCCAAACTGACGAATTTTGCACTAGTTAGGAACTATAAATAAATTGTATTTTTCTTTCACAATAGTTATTCCCTTGTTTAACATTAAACAGGTGTTTGGGATAGACGTTGGAAAGTAGTTATTTCCCTCTACATTATTTTCGTTACTTATAATTAAAAAAAGGTCTCAATTCACTTGCTTCTACAGAGTCTTTTATCATTAATTAAGCATTTTAGAAGATTGTGTAATGTATGGACTCGAATAGGATTTTCATTTTTACCTTAAACACTAAAGTAGCTCGTTCTCGAAATTGTACGAATCAGAGATAGTTTATAAGCAACGCCGGGAGTTGAGATATTATGAAAAGACGCGATTGAGTTAAGATAGTTTACTTCGCAGCGTTCGAGATAAGATGAAATGAACGTGCCTCAATTAGTTAGTACAGAATGAAAAGGAGAACGCGAGTTAAGACAGTTTACTGAACTGAGCGGAAGATAAGATAAAACAAAACGTTCTCCACGAGTTAGTTCAATGCTGCTCGGGGCCATCGATATATTGAAACATGCATGTACAGTCACTCACATAAATAAGTATACACCCCTTTTTGGCAGCTCTCACAATTTTTGACTTCAACAAATTTATTATACCCAGCGTACTAGTACTAGTACAAGGGTATATTAATTTTGTCCACATAACGGTACTATGTAACGGCGCAAAATAATCGAGTTAGATATAGGGTTCCATATATGAAAGTTCTTAGGTTGAAAAGAGGAATTGATTAAGGCATGTCCGTCCGTCCGTCTGTCCGTCTGTCCGTCCGTGTACACGATAACTTGAGTAAAAATTGAGATATTTGCATGAAATTTTGCATACAGGTTACTTTCTGGCCAAGGTAGGTTGCTATTGAAAATGGGCGAAATCGGATGATAACCACGCCCCCTTTTTCGATATCGAAAATTTCGAAAAACATATAAAACGGGTTAATTCCATATCAGAAGCAGCTAAAATGATAAAATTTGCAATATGTATTGATTTATATGTTCTAAGGCGGATTTTATCAAATTTTTTGAAAAGGGGCGTGGCACCGCCCACATATATTTGAAGAAATTTTAAAATTTTGACTCTTAATAACTTGAGAACACCAAATTCGCTATTGTTTAGGCTCGGAATAGATTGGTTTTTAAAATGGGCGAAATCGGATGAAAACCACGGCCCCTATTTTTGAAAACTAACGCTGGGTATTTAATGTTCGGTTCACCCGAACTTAGACTTCCTTACTTGTTTTAACTAATTTCTTTTCAGACAGTTTCTCTTTATATAACACAAAAATATGTGAAAAATTCGCAAAATTTCGACGAACTTTCATGGAAATTTTCAATTTTTATTGAGTATGGAGATTTTTAGCCCGTTCAATTTCAGTATCATAAAGTGTAAGTTGAAGTCCGTGAGAAATTCTAATGGTTTTTGGAAAATTTTTTGTCCTCGGGACTTTAAGATTTTTCTCCATATACATTTATCTTCCATGATAATGCGTCGAAATTTTGCGAATTTTTCACATATTTTTAAAATATAATTTAAAATTGATGTGTTATATAATGAGAAACTGTCGTAAAAGAAATTAGTTAAAATAAATTCGTTGAGGTTAAAAATTGTGAGAGCCGCCAAAAAGGGGTGTATACTTATCTATGTGAGTGACTGAGTATGTACCTACATACATATGTATGTGTGCATAGTTGGATGCTGCCGCCATTATATACATACATACATACCAAAGGAAACTTGCTTAATTGTCTGGAAATACTTCTCCATCAATACAATTTCCCAGTGGGAAAATGGGGAATGCATTACCTTTTTCATGCATGAAAAGATATACGAAAATTGTTGTACGAAAAGATCAATCCGAAAGCCATCAGATAAGTAATTAGTCGCTCTACTTTTATTTGTAGTTTTATGTTTTTGATTTTTTTCACTGTGTTTTGTGGTTTTTTACAGAAACAGCCAATGTGAAAAATTTCAAACTCATTCTAACAAATAAAAATAAATATTTTACAATCAAAAAAGTTCAGAAAATGTATGAGGAACGCTGCCGTTTACTGCTGTGTCCATTAAATATTTTGGGACATTTAATTATATGGTTAGTGATTCCACCTACTGGACATGGTGCCTTTATGAAGCGGTTTCCCCCAAGTAATCCGATATTGCAATGCTGCAAATTAGAGCAGTCAGTGAGGTCATGCATAACATTCCAGTCTATAAGCCAGTACCTCTTTTTCCCGAACTTGCATCCTTATCAGACCAATATTGGAATGAAGCGTTGAAATAACACATTACTTAAGCATTATTCTTGTAATGAACATACATATTTTGATACATATATTATTTCATATAAGAACATGTAACGCAACCGGTCATGTCTCGCTTGAAAGGGAAAGCGAAACATTACTTTCGTAGGACATTTGCTGTGTTAAGAGTAATCAATTCTGTAATGCTTAAGTAGCCAAGGAGATAGATTACTTTATACATTACCTTTTCCAATTCCAATTTTTATTCTCACACACACTAAAAATGAACACCCAAAACCTAAGCATAGTAAAATGAACATACAAAATTTATTTAGTAATAGTTTTCTATACAAAAGCTATATTAGAACTTACCAAACCACACAAGCGCGTCACTGAAAATAAACCCAGCCCAGCTTACCAAAGTCGGAGTAAACACCGAAGAACCACGAAATGAATATTTTAGAGCGAATGAGCTGCAAGGCTCAATTACATATATGAGCAATTTTGAGCGTTTTCTGATCCTTTTTGTTGTAGGCGTACAGAGAATTGTGAGAAAATAAACGTGGGAGAGCAGATGAGCGGCAACGTTCAAATATGTGAATGTTTGCGAGCATTTTCTGAGGTTTTTTTTACTTTACCTAACAGAAGGTAAAGATCACATATTTCATGACGCTTATCAGTAAGCGACTGAACAAATATTTTAACATAGCATTTTTTATATTTTTAGAATTGTGTCAATAAACTCTTTTTTATGACTCCGAGATCAATAAACTCACCATTCGCTAATGAAAAATTAAAAAGGTAATGCAAGGGCTTGCAAAAAGACATACATACTGCATTTTGTTTTTAATATAAATGACGAGAGTCCGTCAAGATCGCATTTAGATGAAATTTTAAGGGACGTAATGCCATTGATCACGTCAGTTTTCGAGATTGACCAGGAACCAAAAGAGACCATTTTCGCAACATCAGCACAGAGACTACTAGCCATATTGCTTGAAACAAAATTAGATTTGAAAAAATCAGCAAACAAATTTACGCAATCCAAAAGGTATTCAGAAAATACACCACAATATGTCATACAAACCGGAATATTAGAACAACCCTTTTTTGACGAATATATTTCCAGAAAGCTTTGGGGGTTTCTTTCAGCTCATTCTTATATGTATGTATCTAGAAATATATTGCTTGTATAAAAATTTATCAAGCACATTAAAATCTCTACTATATCGAATAAATTATTCCTTGTGGATTATATTTTTGGAGGCTTTATAAAGTTTAGAATGTTTGTTCCTAAGATTCTTCAATTTCTTGAGGCGTTTAGTATACCACGGGAGTTTATGATTTCGCTCAGGGAGTAAAGAAGTCATATTAGAAAATATTGTATGTGGGACATTCCATCGTGACTCCTGGGACATTTGACTCCAGAGCTGAGTAAACTTTGCCTTGAAAAACTGAAATCGGGACTTAAATTGATATGAAATATATTTATCGACGTGGACAAATATCCAATACAATTAATGCATTAAAAGAATTGGCCAAATAACAACAAGTGCCTTTGTAACTACTAAGAAACTGAGTGTGACTCCTGGGACACCGAAAAATCCCTTTGTTGCATCTTTGTGAGCACGAATACGAATTTTAGTTCAACTATTCAACTTTCATCTACAATTTGCAGGCCCGTGCGCACGGGGGGGGTTTTGGGGGTTAAAACCCCCCCCATGGCCAAATCTAAGTTGCAATGATTTTACAAAAATTTTCAAAATACAGTTTATAAATTTTGTATTGAATCTTGACTAATAAATTTTGACAAAATTAGTTAAAATAATTTTACGGAAGAAGAAATTGGTGAAAGTTGCAAAGAATAAGGTTGGCCAATACATAAGTCCGGCACTTTGAATTGCACTTGGAGCTTTCCGAAATTACAAAGTTGTGTAGCGTATGGGCATTTTTTGTTCTTAAATTTTACCGATGAAAACAGTGAGCAGTTTCAATTAACAGAGCGAATGAACTGCAAGGCTCAATTATATGAAAGATTTCGAGTGTTTTCTGACCCTTTTTGTTGTAGGCGTAAAGAGAACTGTGAGAAAATGAACGTTGGAGAGCAGATGAGCGACAACGTTTAATTATTTGAATGTTTTCAAACATTTTCTGAGGTGTTTTTTTATTTTACCTAACAGAAGATAAAGATCGCATTTTTCATGGACGTTTATCAATAGTCTGTGGAAAATAAACATAGCATATTTCATATTTTCCGAATAGTGTCAATAAAACTTCATAAACCTTATTTTTTATTATTTATAATAATAATAATTCCCAACGGATTATCCACCATATCGTGCGGATTGTTCTTTCGTGCCGAGTCTTTGAAAGGCTTTGGTTTGTTAATCGTCGAGATCTAAAACTGCTCAGCTACAGAGAAAACCTCATCAGCTAAGTAAGGTAGATAAAAAATAGATTACACAATTAATAAACAATTAGTTGACAGCGGATAGTTATTGTAAAGAATAAAAATAAGAATCAAAGGATATGAAAGCAAATTGTTGCTATGTATTTAGGATAGAAAGAATTGACATTTTTATTCTGCATAGTGAGTCTGAAATATTAAACGTACCAGAATGAGGGTTATAATCTTGACACAAACAACGAAAAGGCTGATTTAATTCAAAATTAGTTCGGCACTGTTTCAAGATAAGTGGTTTAAAATGTCTTGATGGACGAGAAGGTACATTGAAGTTCACATCGCTTGTGATTCAACCATTTAGTAATTTAATCATGAAAACAATTCCAAGCATTTCCCTCCGACTAGAAAGGTTGGAAGATTAATTAGTTTTAAGCGACTCGCAAATTATACAAGGGATCCCAGTGAAGATCTCTTAAGGGAAATAGTAAAAATTCTAAGCGATCCACGTGGACCTGGTAACGTGGGTTCCAAATTATAGAACCGTATTCAAGTATCGGTCTGACTAATGTAGTAAAGAGTTGTAGTTACACAAGGGTTGCTAAATTCTTTAGACCATCGTTTAACAAATGCTAGAACGCCTCTAGCTTTATTGACTGTTACGTTAATGTGGCAGTTGAAACTGAGTTTGTAATCCATAGTAACCCCAAGGTCAACAAAATCATACATTTGCTCAAGATTATAATTGTTAATTGTATAGGAAGCTGGCTGTGAAATTCCTCTCGAAAAACGCATGTATTTACATTTCTTTAGATTAAGCGGCATATAATTTAAATCGCACCAATTAACTAGTGTATTGAAATCTGATTGGCTTATTTCTATCTTCGAATGAAGCGAATGACGTGAAAAGCTTTACATCGTCGGCATACATTAACATTTTCTATTACTGTAGAAATATCATTTATAAACAATAAGAACAGAATCGGGCCCAGATGGCTTCCTATGTCTCCTGAGGAGACATAACTAACATCGGATTCACAATTTTTAAACACTATAGTATACTTTTTGTGATCTGTCACTAAGGTAAGAAGAGATCCAGCAATTGAGACCCGGATCGAAACCCAACTGATGTAGTTTATGAATAAGTAACGAGTGACACACTTTATCGAAAGCTTTGCTGAAATCAAAGTAAGTTTGTAACGGTGGACTTTCCCTTACAGAACCCGTGTTTACAGTCGGAAATCAAGGTAGAGATAGGATTCGTAAGCTGATTGGTAACAATAGCTTCACACACTCTTGGGATGGCAGAAAGCTTTGCTATGCCATGATAGTTCTTTATAGAAGCATTGCTTCCGCTTTTGTGAAGCGGTAGAAGAAACGACTCTTTCCATGCGTTTGGAAAAACACCACACTTTAGTGACAGATTGAACAAATTGGTAAGGGATTGGTAAATATTGTTAGCACACTTCTTCAAGAAGCATGTAGGCATCCTATCAGGTCCGCATTTAAAAGGTTCCTCCAAGGTTTTCAGATAAATAAGAACATCATTGGCGCATATAGTCGGACAATTAATTAAATTGTTCCCATGTAGCTCATAGGGATAATTTTGAAAGTCAGAGTTGGTGACGGCAGAATAGTTAGGAGTGACAAATTGCTAAAAGAAATTATGACCCAAAAGAAATAAAAAACGACCCCAAATAAGCTTCAGAAAAACACCAATAAAAGGCTCCGAAAAGTGTCCAAAAACCCTCTGAATGGATAAATGAAAGAAAAACACCAATTAAAGGGCTCCGAAAGGCGTCTGAGAAGGCTCCAGAAACCCTCAGAATGGAGGAATAAAAGGCTCCGAAAAAGGTTCAGAAAAGCACCAAATAAACGCCGAAGTTCATTTAAAAAGAGTCATAAAACGCTTCAAATTCATCGAAATCGGACTCATTTCGGATTTTTTTTTATGACTCCGTTGGAGTGCCCGCGTAGAGCGATTTTTCGATCCCTTTGGGCTCCGAAAGAAGCTCATTTTGGAGAGTAAAGTTCTGAGATATGAGCGTTTTATGGCTCCGAAAGGAGTCTTCTGTAGCACTTTTTGTTAGCTGGGTTATGCCATCATATCACCAATTCTCTACCAAATACAGAAAAATGTGTATAACCAAAAAAATAGTAGTTTTAGGCATCAGAGTATGCAGTTTCAGGAAAGTTAAAGAACATTTAAATTTGTGATATATGGGTCTAGGTATTAGTGAAAAATGTATGCGAATGCAAATCTAAATTAAAACCCCCCCCAAGGCCATTTCCTGCGCACGGCCCTGACAATTTGTATATGGTCGAAAATACATACTGCATAGTACCATATTCTATAAAAATATTTTATATATTCAAATTCAATAAACTATTTTTAAATATTTAAATTGTGACTCCTGGGACAAGTGCGAAATATGTAATATACCAGATTATTGAAATCAGTTTTATTATTGTTTCAACCCTTTTTGACCACCTTATTTATAAATTTCTCCCAGCAGAATTGAAACCAAGCCAATTAAATGAAATAAAATAAAGTGAAGGCAAAATAATATTAATAATTACTTCAAAATTCTGATTAAATATTTATTAAAAACAAGTCGAATTCAACATCTCTCGAAACAATTATTTAAAACTATATAATAAAAACAAGAAACAATCCAAAAAAAAATTCATCTGAATAATACATGTTTAGACTCGTGTGACTCCTGGGATACATTTCAAAATAGTCTAGAAACCATAGTATGACCCTTTTAACTCAAAACATGTATTCAGACGGTCAACAGCCTCTTTATACTTACTGTCAGAAATATCTGGTTTCGTAGGGTCATTCCTAAGGTTACCAGACCAATTTGTATGCCTTTTCGTGTGACTCCTTGGACACCCCATATGAACCAATTTAATGAAGGTATACACAAAAATTACATACCTTTTTTTATTTTATGTTATGCAATTATTTTAATTTTTCTCTGCTTTACTTGAATGACTAGCAAATTTTTTTCTAAAAATGAAAATATAGCTAATGCAGCAAACCATGCATGACCCAACTTTTTTCGCAAAATAGTAAGATGTGAAGTCAAAGTTATAAGGACAAAAATTTTGGGTTTTTACATATTATTCTATATTTCTGTTACCATATTAGGAAAATATACACATTTAGTTAGAGATAACTGAATAAATAGGAATGATTAGTAGCATTTAAAATTGTATGTCGTTTTCCTCTTTTGGCTGGAATGTCCCATGTATATTCCACAGGAAAATATCGAAGCATTCCTCTACGCTTTTTGAGTCGAAAATTGATAGCCAGTCCACTTCGAGAATTGCAGCATTTAGGGAGTCGAAATTCGCGTCCCGAAAGTTAAAACTATTATTGGGGATTGTGGTTGATCTGGATAAAAAATTAACAAACTCGAAGGTGAGAGAAAATGGGACATGATGCATATCGGACTTACATATTGGGAATGTGTATTCCGACACTTCAAAGTTTAAATTTTCATCAACGAAAACCAGGTCCAAGATATTGCGTAGTTTATTGAAAAACGAATTAATTTGAGTCCGATTAATACTAAAGAGACTATCAATAAAATTTTGGGTAATGTTGGTTTATTAGCTGTCTATGGCTCAGTTTGGGAAGTAGTGGAATGAACTTGTCACCACAAGAACTGCTATCAAGTACACTTTCTTATCTTATCTTTCATCAGAGTCAGGCACAACCTCCATTGTCGAGCATCATTTTACTGCCACATTTTGAGTTAGAAAATCTATGCCTAAATCTAAAACGGATATCTGATAAGCAAACTATGGATTGCTGTTAAGTAAATGTTCAGCGCTTTGTAACATATTGGTGTAAGGCTGCTGTTGCTTGCTTAATGGAGTTTTTAAAAGAATTACAATCAAGTGCTTTCGATATTAGTTGCTTGTAAAATTTTTATCAGGGATGCTCAACTACCGAAACGATTCTATTTCGTTTTGCTATTTCACAAAAAAAACTTAACGAAATAATTTCGTTCCGTTGATTCACAAAACAAAATTACCAAAATGATTTCGTTTCGCTACTTCACATAACTAAATTATCGAAATGGAAATGATAACGTTGCAACGAAATAAATCAACAAAAATACCTCAATTAAACTGAACTGGCAATGCCTCCACGAGCGCATACATACATACATACTTACATACATTTGCGAAAGGTGATGGCTGTCCTTTAATCAGCTCAACTTGCCGAAATATAGCATTATTAATTTATTATTTATGTATATTATATACAGCACTTAAATAGAATATATTCTAATTTTTATATCTTAAATAGTGAGTATTTAATGAAAAATTAACCAAACTCACTTATTCCAAAAAAGTTTTGTTTACTTTTATTTCGTATGTCAAGTTTGTGTGTATGTCAATAAGCCGATTGTTGGTGACGGCATTGCCAGCAGCATAAAAACCAAAAGTGTAGAGTTTAAACGTTATCATCAACGTTTCGTTCACGTTAATTACCGAATTAAAATTATTTCGATAATTTCTTTGCGTTAATCACCGAAATATTTTTATTTTGACAATTCCATTATCGTTATCATCGAAAATAAATTATTGTGATAGTTGCTTAAACGGTAAAAAACTGGATCGTTGCAACAGAAACGATTGGTTTTTTTCGGTAATGTGTCCGCTTCTTATATCTACGGCTAAAAATTTAAGGTTAAGGGCCTCATTCTCAATTGCGAACCTTCTCAGAGACAAATCGTTAGCCTGTTTGGAATATGTAAGACGTTCATAGCAACAGACGAAAATTCGCGCAGCGAAATAAAACAAATGAAATAAATTTCTGGTCAATAAATAATAGACGAACGAAAATGGCAGAGAATACGCTTGCAATACATAATGATGCCCTAAATTTGAGAATATTCGTCGCAATTTTTTAAACATGTTTTTAATAAATTCCAATCCTTTCAAAAACCTCCACCAATTCTCAATATATTATAATAATTTAATTTCGAAACTAAATTTGGTTTGGACATACAATTAGTAGACCAGAAAAGTTTAAACTATAGGCTAAAATTTTAGGCGTATATATTAACCTAAAGGTTTACTCTGAAAATGTGCCATTGAAATAAGCTAGGCATAGCCCAGTGATATAATTAATATAAATATGTGTGGGAGCGGGGGTTTGAAAATTATCACTATCGATCACGTATGGGGGGGTGGGGTGCTTCGCATTACCACGTGATTTGCTTGAATGTCAATAATCATCACATTTCCTCTTCTATTAAACATTTTTGTGATATGGCAATCCTATCAGGTGACTGAGATCATATTCTGTTCACAAATATGTCTGTATATATATGTTCTCAAGTAAAGTTTTAAAATATAACCGAAAACTTCCAGTTTGTCGAGCTCAATTGTTATTAAAATCATTTCTTTGATAAGAGCTTAAAGTTGCGGTGATATGAATCTACATTTGCAGCTATTTGGTGCATATGTTGCAAGATATTCAAGTAAAACCAAAGCAGCGTGCCAGGAAAGTGCAAACATCTTCTGGAGAGATGCCAAAAAAAGTTGCGCAGACAAAACTGAGTTCGAAAACATTATATTAAATCAAATTAAAGAGCTACAGCAAGCAACGACAAAACAAATAAGAAACGGAAATATTGCCAATTACTTTCAACGCTCAAATGAAAAGGTAATAACTGATTTTAGTTTAGTTAATATTTGTAATCGTAATGCATTAATGTATTTTAGGGCAATCAACTGAACAATAAATCTGCACCCGCAGTTGCGACGGATTGCGCCCCAAGTGAGTCCGCAGATGTAATTCAAAATAGCAAAGACTCTGAAGAGTTTTCTGCGTCAGTTCGTCGTAATACTTCAACGCAAGATGTGAAAGAAAATTTCTTTACTGAGAGCTGAATACAATGTGGAAATACTTCGTGGAAAATCAAACGAAGCTTCTAAAATCAAAAAACGTATTGAGGCTTTTAAAAAAAAGTCTCAAAAGAAAACAGCTTCACGTTATTCAATCCAAAAAGCATAGGTTAACTGTCAAAGCGAAACTAGCAGAAATAAGTTCAAGTAGTGTCGACGTCGTCAATGTAACACACAGTACTCCAGGTCGCCCCGTATTGAATATAAACAGCCTGAGCTACTTAAAACCATTGTCGACATTGCCATGTTTGGTGATTCTGCCAACGAACGCCGACAAAGTGAAATTAGGTGACCTTCATGACAAATTATTACATTTTGGTTACCAAATATCTAGAAGCGCGACATATCTGCGATTATTGCCAAAAAATTGTAAAACGTCGGAAGGTAAACAGCATGTAGTTACCGTGCCTGTTAAATTGAGTCGACCAGAAGCGGATCATCACAAAGCGCATTTGGACCAGCACTTCTGTGTCGCTACAATTAGATCTTTGGAAACGCTGGCAAGTATTGTAGGCCCGCTGCAGGCATGCTTTCTATCGCAGGATGATAAGGCTCGTGTACCAATAAGTTTAGCAGCTGCTAATAAGCAGGCACCTGTCTTAATGCACATGGAGTATCGGGTCTCGCTCCCAGATCATGATTAAGTGATAGCCACCAGACACAAGTTGATACCTAGCGTTTATGCTGCATGTTTAATAGAAAATAATAAAATAGGACGCCCGGAAGCAGTTTCCTACTCTGGACCATCTTACATTGCCATAAGGAATGGAAAGCACTCGTCATCAACCGATGACTTGACGAAAAACTTATCACATTAACTCAATTCCGGAACCCCAGATACCCGAAAGTAATTTCACATGCAATTCATCTCGACGCTATTTTTATATTCACAAACGCACCTGGTAGAAGCGCTTTTAATAGGGTTGAACGCAGAATGGCTCCGCTTAGTAGGGAATTGGCGGGGGTAATACTACCTCATGATTCTTTCGGTAACCATCTAGATGGGAATGGAAAAACTGCTGATCCAATATTAGCGAAGGCTTACTTTCGGAAAGCTGGTGAGGTGTAAGCTGAAATATAGAGTGGAATGGTCATCGACACCTACTAAGTTTTCGCAGAATACATTGAAGCAGATGCAAGAGCCGAAAGTTTTGTTCCACCCTTACCATGTAGTAAGTGGTACAGTACACACGTTCGAGAGAGTCAGTATCTGCTTCAGGTTGTTAAATGTACCAATAGAAATTGCTGTGGACAAATGCGGAGCTCCCTTCTTCAAATTTTACCTAACCGATTTCTGCCTCCTCCATACCCCCTTTTACAAAATGTTCAAAAGTTGATCACGTGATTTATGGACTACCTTTTGCTGTTCAGTTCTTCAAGCAAAAGCAAACATGCTGCTTCTTAAGCAAGACATTATTTAATCAGTTTTAACATTACAAAGTTTAAAATTCGCCGAACTATTTGAACACCTTGAACCGTGAATACAAGTTCAACTTTTATTCCAAAGCATAAGCGTTCATTTTCAAATGTTTTAAATTCATATAAAATAATGGGGTCTGTACATAGTACGTCTGACTCGCAAGTCATCTGTGTAAATGTTGACTCGACTTCATTCTGAGCTCACTTGCGTCATTCATTTGTTCATAGTTTTCAATAGAGAAGGTTCGAAATGAATATCTCTGACCTACATAGATATATACTCCGATGAATTCAAGGAGAAACTGTTTATCTTCCTACATATCGAATTTATTGGCACACATTGTTGAACATAAAATAAAATTTTGCTTCTCGTTATTTATTTTTAAACGGTTTGGCAATTAACTAATAGGGTCTATACACGCTGCGTCTGAGTCAAGAGTCAATTTAGGTGTATTAGTGAAAATGTTTATGGAGTAGCTA
This sequence comes from Sphenella marginata, assembly GCA_951509765.1. Classification (NCBI taxonomy): domain Eukaryota; kingdom Metazoa; phylum Arthropoda; class Insecta; order Diptera; family Tephritidae; genus Sphenella; species Sphenella marginata. Next base: position 65,855,964 of record OX608081.1, on the reverse strand, counting down.
CACCGACATGACTCTGGCATGACAAAATGAGTTTGATATTTTGCTGTGACTCGCCCGTCAAATTTGGATAGTCAATTGCCAAGCCGTTTAAAAAATAAATAACGAAAAGAAAAAATATGTTTTAGTTTCAAAAATGTGTGCCAATAAGTTCGCTATGGAGGGAAGTAAAAAGTTTTCACTTGAATTCATCTTAGTATATATGTACGTCTGCGATATTCATCTGGAACCTTCTGCAATGAAAACTATTCATAAATGAATGACGCAAGTGAGGCCAGAATGACGGCGAGTCAACATGTACACATGTGTATAGACCCCATAACAAAATTTGACGGTCGAGTCACAGCAAAATATCAAACTCATTTTGATTTTCTTGAGTCATGCCAGAGTCATGTCGGTGTAGCTACCCTGCAAAAAACGTTGGAGTATCCGAGTGTGCACTCCAACACTTACCCTCATTCATATAATAAGGTGGTCGAATTTATTAGGCCATGTTGGAGCACACTTCTGAATAGTCTATGGAGCACCTACGTGAGAGTTCTTTGAAAATGCTGTCAAAAGATTACTCTATAGAGTATTCTGCAGTAAAGCTAGAGAGGGAGTAGCTGTTCTTTTTGCTGTTAAATACGCTATAGAGTAATCCAATGGGAGAATTTTGAATGTACTCTCACGTAGGTGGTCTATAGAGTATTCAAACCAAAGAAGTGAAGTACTCCGAGTTGGATTATTCGATCTAATTACTGGGCATCGCTATGTAAATTGGACAACCTCTTTTATATGAACGAGGATAAGTGTTGGAGTACTCCAATACTCCTTAAGAAGTACTCTATGAAGTTTGGAAGGGAGTATTTCGGTTTTTTGCAGCGTAGTGCATACACATTTTCCCTAATACACCTACATAAATTGACTCTTGACTATAATGTTATTTTCATGATGCTATTACACCATGCTTTTTTTCAGGGCTCGAATTTGCACGCACGTGTGCAGCACACTTGTATATTTTTCGCTCTTACACATGTGCTATGTGCTACCAGAAATATTTTTTAGCACACAGCTCATGTGTGTGCCGATTTGAGTTAAGCACATGCACACGTGTGTGCTTTAATATAAAATATCTATGCACGAACTCTCGTGCTGTGTGTAGAAAAGACTTTCACTTCAACACGCACTTGTCTATTTCAAAAACAAAACACACACATTTTTTTCTGGCATATAAATAATCAATAGAAAAATTTGAGAGCAAATAAAATAAATAAACACACGCATGAGCATGATCCAACGTCGCAGCTCGACAAACATACAAACACACACAAATTTTCCATGTATTTTGTTTTTGTAATTTGTGGGCTTATAGTCAAAATCGTACTGAAAAATATTTTGATTGTCAAAATTCGAGAAAAAAATAAAAAACAGCTGGCCTATCGACACGACCTGTGTTACTGGATCATGCGCATGAGTATGTGCTTTTATATTTTCAATACAAAACACACACGCGTGCAAGTGCTTTATTTCAAACTGCACACACGCGTGCGTCAACGCAAAGTAGCTATGGTAAGAAAAGTGATGCAATTAACGAATTTATTTCTTCATAAACATGCAAGCAATAGCCATATTTACATTAAAATTGTTTATGGATTTTAAGAACACTGTACGCTTAAACCCCTATGCAAAATTTAAAACGTTTTCAAGACAATTTTAAATTTAAACATATGTACATACATATATATTTAAGACGTATGAAAACACCAACTCATTAAATAAATCTCCAAATGACAAATCAAACGACACCACAACCTTTGGCGATATAGGCCTGATGAACCGCGTAAGGAATTGGAACCGAAAAAAAAAAAATACAGCAACAACAAACAAATATAACAAGTAAGGAAAGAGATGTCTTCGGCTTTGCCGACGGCTTTGTACCTTTCATGAATACTCATAACTTTTTTGAGTGTCCGATCGTTACAATTGGTACAAACTCTTCAGAACACGCAACAATCGATTGTATGGGAGCTATATGTTATGCTAGAGCGATCTGGCTGATTTTCACTACACACTTCACATATACATATAATAAGTACCAACCCTGCAAAATTTGACATTCCTAGCTTTTTAACTGCAACATTTTATCCCAAAACCCATTTATCGAATCTATCGATTACAGTGCACTCGCGCAAACTCAAACACACGATAACTCGAACATTCGGAAACTTTAACTTGTTTTTTTCTCCATTGACTACTTTAAAACTCGAACAATTGTTTTCTTATATCTGGGGACACATATATGTATGTGAAACTGTTTGTTGGTATGTGCTGTAATGGTCGATGTTCAAATTACACAAGTTTACAAACTCAGGTCAACTGTTGGATCTGAGCAGATAAGAGCGATTCTTAACTATATTTGATATGCTCAATTCGAATCTGCATTCAGTTTTTCAAGATTGATTCTAGTTTCCGAGATCTCGCATGATATCACCATTGTGCTGTTATAGCAGCTTTTAAATCGTGGCACTGCTTGATAAGTAAGTAAAAATGGCAGAATCATATATATTATTTCTGTAAGGTCTATTTGTGTTTGCTCCTAATTTTCTGCTCTCATTTCGAACCAATATTAATAAATAAGGTATCGTTTTAAAGGTGTGGGTTACCTCTACATGCGAAATCATTTATTAATTACAGCAGTGCTTTTGTTTAAGCGGTTTTTATAAATATTAATTTGTTTAAATAAACCATTGTGACTGCACAAAATAATCAATTTGTACTGCAACGCCATTGCGAATCAGAGACTTTATCTACTGGGCCGTAGATGTCGCTGAGGGTAGTGGTGAAGTTCTGTGCGCAAGGCGCGCACGGGTCCCTCTAGTGTTCATAAAAGTATGAACATATAACTACGCCGCTCTAAAATAAGTAAATTTATACAGTCCACTAGAATTTAAGATAATGTTGTCATACATACATACTTACAAAACAAACAGGATAACCCTGCAATCAAACCAACTAGTTGAAAACTACTTTACAACTAGTATGTGCACTAAGCCCAACTAGTCAGCCAACTGTCATATTTTCATATAAGCAACTGGTGTTTTTACAATGTTGATGTCCTACGAAATTTCAATTGTCAGATTTCGACCAGAACATACCAGTCATCTACTAGTATATACATACTAGTTTGCATATAGTTGAAATATACCAGTTTCATAGTAGTTCAAAATGGAATGAAATGAACTAGTAAAATTTCAGCCCAGAGGGACTAGTATCAAACTAGTTCGAAAAAGATTGAACCTTTCTAATCCAAAAAGGGACCGAAACCTGTAGATATAATAAAAATACGATAACAAACTCGATTATGATTAAGTACATTGTAAAAATATGGTATTGTTATTTCAGTATTTTCCCGATGAATTTCCACATTAGAATGAATATTCTGATACAGTGTCGTTACGAGGATAAAGCAGAATTGGAAGGATATTTTAAAATTTTGATTGAAAAAGGTCAATGCAACTGAAAATGCATATAATAGCTATAAAAATAAATAAAAACTAAAAGCAAACTTTGTTCTAATAACTTCATAGTTAAAAGTTTGAACTTTTTGAAACTAGAACAATTTGAACATGAAAATTGTAGTTGAATACTAGCATGTTGTCTGACTAGTTTGGTGTTTCACTGCAGGGAAGGTACCTAAACCTATCACACATACACACACATATGTACACACATACAGTCCACTTGAGGAAAGATAAGTCCCAGCTAACCAAAAGTGCAAAAAAAGACTCCTTTCGGAGCCAGAAAACCCACATTTCTCAGAGCTTTACCATTCGAAATGAGCTCCTTTCGGAGCCCAGATGGAGCGAACAATCGTTCTACGCGGGCACCCCAAACGGAGTCATAAAAAATAGTCCGAAATGAGTCCGATTCCGATGAATTTGGAGCGTTTTATGACTCTTTTTAAATGAACTTCCGAGCCTTTTTGGACTCTTTTCGGAGCCTTTTATTCGTCCATTCGCAGGGTTTTTGGCGCCTTTTTGGACTCATTTCGGGGCTTTTATTGATGATTTTCTGAAGCTCATTTGGGGTCATTTTTTACTCCTTTTGGGTCAGTTTGGAGGTTCCTATCGACATTTTTATGAAGCTTTATAAATAATGAAGAGGAAAGATACCTTTTAAAGTTTTATGCCGATTTATTGACACAAATCTGAAAATATAAAAATTGCTATGTTAAAATGTTTGGCCAGTCGGCTACTAATAAGCGTCAGTAATATGTGATCTTTAACCCTCGTTACACGATCCAGCATTGCAGGTCATGCACTGTATATGTGTGCGTTTCGTGTGCATGCCCAGCAAACCAGCTTCGGAGCGCTCTTAATTCTGAGCTCTAATATGAGCGTTTTTATGAGTGTTTTCTGCACGAGCGCATAAATATGAGCGTTTTATGAGTCTTTTCTGCACGTGCGCATAAATGTGAGCGTTTTATGAGTCTTTTCTGCACGTGCGCAAAAATATGAGCGTTTTATGAGTCTTTTCTGCACGTGCACATAAATATGAGCGTTTTCGGTAACAGTAAATATAAACATGTGAAATGCAAAATAAAGAAAAATAAGTTAGTTTGCTTGTAATTTTGAAAAGGTGAAGACGTGTTTAGATTTAGATTTAATTTTATAAATAAATATAATAATAAGCAATATCATGAAATTAGAGCTCTTACTGCGTGGAAAAAAGGTCAAAATAGACTCTTTTATGCACTGGTTTTAGAGCTCTTAATGCGTGGAGAAAAAGGTCAAAAAAGACTCTTTTATGAACTGGTTTTAGAGCTCTAAATGCGTGCAGAAATTCATTCATAAAAGACTGCTTTATGCATGAAACTGAGAGCTCTTTTATGAGTGACCAGTTTCATAGAAAATGACACTCAAATATGAGCGTTTTATGACTGTTTATGATTGTTTTATGAGCTCATTATGAGTGTGAGCGCTCAGAGGAAAGAGTGCTTTATGCGCTCATTCTGAGCTCATATGGTTTGCTGGGTGACGTAGCCCTTACACGTTCATGCAAATGTATGTCATGCGCCATTTGAATTGAGTGTTCGTAGCGTGCGCACGTAATATGCCGTCGTCGGAAGATGATTTTTTGTGAGGGGGGTTAGGTATTTCAACTATTTTTATTCGATTTTAAACCAGCTTTTAACTAATTTTATTCCATTTTTTATTTAAGTTAAATATATATTTAATATTTATAGTAAAAGTTGATTTTTAGTGTAAAATCAATTTATTAAATCTTAGTACAAATTCATTTTCTTCCGCACACTTGTTCATCTCGAATGTCAGCACTCAACTGAGGCACTATTGCATGTCAATCAGACTGCTAAACGTTCAAGCAAAGCGCAAAAATCAAAAATTTTTGATTTTCATCATGCAAGAACCGACAACAAGTACGTGTGACACGAAGAAAGTACGTGTGTCACACGAAACGCACACATCTACATTGCATGACCTGCATGCTGGATCGTGTAATGAGCGCTTTTACCTTCTGTTAGGTAAAGTAAAAAAAACCTCAGAAAATGATCGCAAACATTCACATATTTGAACGTTGCCGCTCATCTGCTCTCCAACGTTTATTTTCTCACAATTCTCTGTACGCCTACAACAAAAAGGGTCAGAAAACACTCAAAATTGCTCATATAATGGAGCCTTGCATTTCATTCGCTCTACAATATTCATTTCTTCTCTCAACGCTCCGTAAATCTTCATAATAAAGTGGTTCTTCGGTGTTTACTCCGAAAAGGCTCCAGTTACGCACTCTTTTTGGATGCTTTTTTCGGAGCGCTGCGACTTTGGTAAGCTGGGGTATAACAACCCTCATTGTCATACATACATACATACTTACAAAACATAGGAACATAGTTTTAAGATTTAGTATATAAGCAAATGTAAAATAGTTTAAGACTCAGAATTAAAATATATTCTAAACCATCAACACTATTATATAAAAATAAAAATGCAGAGACAGTTTTGCAAAGTTGATCCAAATTGTTTTTGTTACGTTTGAGGTGGTTATATGAGTAAAAAAAGTGGCAAAATAATAACAAATGCGCTCAAAGATGCGTATCTGCACTACTTTGGTTTCAGAGTAGCAGACACTCATAAGTCATGTAGACCGAAATTTATTTGTAACGCATGCAAAACAAAGCTGTATAAGTGGTCATTGGGAGAACGTGAGTACTTTTCCTTTTCAAAGCCAGCGCTCTGGAGAGAACCTAAAAACCATGAAGATGATTGCTACTTTTGTTTGATGAAAGTTACGGGTATAAATGCAAAAAAATTAGCAAAATATTATTGAAGGTAAGCGCGTTTGAAGTTAATTTTTAAGGCGCCGTACTTACTACGCTTCTTACGGAACTTTTCTTTTAAATTTTGATCAGGTCGTTCTTGTTGATTTGCATAGCTTCTGGTTGATATTTTTTCATTAACATATAAAAATATGCACTGTTAAATTCACGTACAGTTTCATTTCGAGAGCACTGTACATGGGACCTATATGTTATGTTGGTCCGATCCGGGTGATTTTCACTATATACATACGTTACATACATAATATGTACCAAACCTGCAAAATTTACGTTCCTAGCTTTTTAATTGCAAGAGTTATAGGCCAAAACCCGTTTATCGGAACAATCGATTGTATGGGAGCTATGCGTTGTATCGGTCCGATCATGCCGGTTCCGACAAATGATGAATCCTATGCAAAATGGGTTGCAAAATTTCATCTAGATATCACTAAAACTGAGGGACTAGTTTGCGTTCCAACAGACGGACGGACAGATGGCTAAATCAACTCAGCTGATCGTCCTGATCATTTCGGTATACTTAATAATGGGTCTATCTCTTCTTCTTCTCATACTTAAAAACATCGGACCAAACTTATATTAGCATTACATGATAATGAAAGGTATAAAAACAATATTTAAATCTCTCTGACAAAATTTTGTATGCACTTGAATCATTCCTTCAGCTCACCTTGTAAATTTGTTATCTGAAAAACTTTTGCAGTCCGCAAGCTATTTGAAGAGTAAAAGATGAAAACTAAAATTTCGTGCGAGTAAGACGTGTTTTGCTGTGCTCCGGAAGTTTCCACTGAATACGAAAAGAAAATGTTTTGTGACAACTAAAGCAAGAAAGTATAATATTGCTTTTAAATTAAACAAATTAAATTATACATATAAAGAAATACAATTAATAATAAAACAATTTGTGCACTACAAAAACTTATAATCAATTTGCATTTTTGGCGGTCAATTGTTTTGACAGCCTTTTCTACATTCGTATCTAATTTACACAAACAATATGCCTTGCTTCTGTGGACAACGAGTTGAACGCGCTCAAAGCAGTGTGCAGTGCGAGAAGTGTAAGGAGGTTTTTCACCTGCAGTGTGTTGTTGGCACTTTGGCTGCCAATTTGAATTGTTTTAAAAATGCCGATAATATTTATATCTGTGGCGATTGTGCCGTCGCTCATCGCGAAGATGATATGTCTTCGCATAATGTTGTCGCTGAACAACAACAACAGCATGTAAATGACAAAGAGAATGATTGTTTGTTATCATCTATTCTTGCCGAATTGAGAATTTTGCGAACTGAGCAAGCAAGTGCAGTTGCTGGTATACACTCTCTGCAAGCTGATAAAAACAAATTACTGGGCGAATTAGAACTTGTGCGCTCTGAGCTTATTAATTTACATAAGCTATGTATAAGATGAAGTGGTTGCTGGTGCGCTTACCTCGCTCACATCAGAGGTCAAGCAACTACATCGCAGCGATAGTACCCAGCAAACCAGCTTCGGAGCGCTCTTAGTTCTGAGCTCTAATATGAGCGTTTTTATGAGTGTTTTCTGCACGTGCGCATAAATATGAGCGTTTTATGAGTCTTTTCTGCACGTGCGCAAAAATATGAGCGTTTTATGAGCCTTTTCTGCACGTGTGCATAAATATGAGCGTTTTATGAGTCTTTTCTGCACGTGCGCAAAAATATGAGCGTTTTATGAGCCTTTTCTGCACGTGCGCAAAAATATGAGCGTTTTATGATATTTATTGTCAATGAATAAAATAATACTTTATATTTTGAATTATTTTTAATTTTTTATTTATTTTATTTTTGGTCCATACATAGAAATATTTAACATCAAAAATTACTATTTTTTGCACTGGTTTTAGAGCTCTTACAGCGTGTAAAAAAGGTCAAAAAATACTCTTTTATGCACTGGTTTTAGAGCTCTTAATGCGTGGAGAAAAAGGCCAAAAAAGACTCTTTTATGAACTGGTTTTAGAGCTCTAAATGCGTGCAGAAATTCATTCATAAAAGACTGCTTTATGCATGAAACTGAGAGCTCTTTTATGAGTGACCAGTTTCATAGAAAATGACACTCAAATATGAGCGTTTTATGACTGTTTATGATTGTTTTATGAGCTCATTATGAGTGTGAGCGCTCAGAGGAAAGAGTGCTTTATGCGCTCATTCTGAGCTCATACGGTTTGCTGGGTATAACGAAGGGAAGAATGGGTAGAGCCAAAAACTCCAAGCGAGATGCCGGGGAGAAATCGGCAACAAATTCAACAACACCTTCTGCTGCTGTGCCATTACCACTGTCTCATGAAAATGTCGCTGACGCTGCTCATATCGACTCTCCAATTCCAATAGCTGGTGTTGTTAATGCACCCAGTAGGAATTTATTTAATGTATATTTACCCTAAAGGAACTTAAGATGTAATCGTTTATTCGTTGAGCCAATTAGCAGAAACAATTATTCGCTGAATGAGCCAATCACTAGATGCGTTCGTCTTTGCAATAAATATGCCGATGTTATCAACTTTAATGTTAACTTTCATGCTTTTTAACTGACCTTGTTTTCCTTATTTAATTAAATATTAATTTTTAATTGTTGTTATAATATATTTATCTTGTCTTTCGACAGTGATTTTAAGTGGATCAATTGTCTAGTCTGTAAGATTTATGTAATCAGTAGACCGAATAAACAAATAAATAAATATATATATGTTTCTTCGGTTTACTAAGATTATGTATGTAGGTACCGGACTGCTTCTATAAGTATCGAAATATTTACATATTTAATAGCCTGGCGTTTTTACATTGCTTCCAAATAACGAATTTCAAATCCTCATACCTTAAAAGTCTGATAATAAAAAGAACCACAGAAATTTCTGAAAATTTTGAACAAAAAGTATTCAAATAGGATTCTACCGATGAATAAAAACGATCAAATTTAAAAACATTTTTCATTGGAATATCAATACATCGTCGAACACTGGGGTCGCTTATATACATATGTATATGGTGACGCTCAAAATTCTGAAATCAAATATTTTAATCAGAATCGCTTTATCTACACTAAAGCCGTTAATCTTTAGAATCTTAACACATTAACGGCCATGCATTAACCCGTTAGGGCCCATGTTTTCTATTTTAGTTTCGAAATTAATTTTTTGGAATCAGAATCGGTATATCGATACTTAAGTAATAAATCCATAGAATTTTAACCCCTTAACGACCACGTATTAACCCATTCCCGACCCATATTTTTTCACTTAATTCTTAAATCAAAATATTTGCATCATAATAGTTGTATCTACTTTTAAGCAAGTAATCTTTGGAATCTTAGCCCATTAACGGCCATGAATTAACCCATTATTAACTGCTTCAATATTGCAAGACGACTGTGCATTGCATTCTGCCATCACTTTTATAATACTTACAGCGTGATTATAATATAACTTAAAATCGTTAATATTACTCGATACACTACACAATATACTTTTTTATAATTGATTTTTATTAGGCACACAGTAAAAAATGAAAGTTTACTGTTAATACCAGTCGCGAAGGAAAAGAAACCTTTTTTGGAATTAAATTTGCGTTTCAATACTAGTTACATAGAATTATTTTAAGAAAATTTTGGAAATTAACTTAATCATAAATGGTTTTAAAGTAATACCAAAATAATACTAAAGCGATCTCTCGTGCAAGTATGTTTATATGTATGCACAAGTGGTTTCCTCCAATTTTCTTGTTTCGAGATATTGAAAGTTTTGTGTTGTCAGAAGTAAGTTCTTCTGTATATTTGTTTGATATGGGAATTAGGAGTTTCACCGTTAGCATTTTTAACAGAATACATATTTCCCCACTCGTTTCCAAGTCTAACTTAACAAAAAAAACAAATTGGAGTAACACATCTTATGTTTTAAGTGGATATATTATAACACAACAACACAAGTCCAAATTAAAGAAAACTGGCTTGAAAAGTAACCTTAGCCACAATTTGCTATTTAAGTAACCAGTAAATAATGGATCAACTAAATTTAAGATAGAACATAATCAAATTCAACCAGATATACATATGTGTTTTTGTTTTTAACTAAAATTGGAATGCAATTTTTAGATTCACTTTTTTTTTAAATGCGCACTTTGCTTTTACTTCTAAACCAGGATTCTTTATAACAAAGGACCATATTTTACTACTGCATTTTTAGATTTGCTAGATTTTTGCGCAAATTAAAAAAAATCCATTTTGAAAAAAAAAAAATTTTAAAAAAGAGGTATCTTTAGTTTTATGCTTAAAAGTAATTTTTTAAAAGATCTTGGTCAAAAAAATAAACACTAATCAATTACATAGGCTTCACTCAATGTAATAAAAAAAGCACAATATCAAAATTTGATTTCCTTCTTTTACACCATCCATTTGAAATACACATTAAAACTTCTCACTTTGAAAAAACCACTTTTTGGGGAAAATTTTCCATTTTTGGACTCGTTTAACTCCCAACTGAAAAACGATAGAAAGCTGAAAATTTTATAAAATTTTATAGAGAACAATACTGTGTTTTTAGTTTTTGGAAAACGCCATTATTTAAAAACTGAATTTTGAGCACGCTCGGCCCCAGTGTGCGTCGGGAGAAAAGTGTACACTAAATATGATTATTCATGAATAATCATAAATGGTTTTTACTTTTGAACACTTTTTAAACATTTTGTCATTATTTTCTGATCATATTTGACTGCGTTGGGCAAAACATGTGCCATTTTGAAACATAGTAACCCAGCAAACCACCGAAGTCAGAAATGATTCAGAAAAGAGTCCTAAATTGGAGCATTTACGCTCTTTATGAGCTCATTTATGAGCCCGAAATGAGGGTGTTTCCCTTCTTGAGATGATCGTCCGATATGAGCCGAATTTCATATAGCATATGAGCCGGAATAAGAGTCATTTATGACACCTTCTTTTCTCATAATCGGCACTTATTGGACTCAAAAAAGACTCATATATGAAACAGTTATAGAGTCATTTAGGACTGTTGTAAAACTCAGAAAATGCACATTTTTGGCCTTAAATTGCGCCTTTTTGGCACTGAAATTGGGAGATTAGAATTGGAGAAAACATACCTGAAGTTTCAATAAAAAAAAAATTTATCAATAGATTTTGGTGAATAAATCAGTAAAATGTGCATAGTTTGGGCATACTTACACCAAGGGATTGTCTATCAAGCTATCCATTGAAAACTACACCACAATGGATTTAGACAGCAAAGATAAAACAAATCAAGTCCAGAACAATGGAAATGTAATTAAATTTTTATTGAAATAAAAAATTTTCAAAAACAAAATATGAATATTTGTTCTAAAGTTGTTCTGTTAAATGAACACTCTCCATATATATATATATATATATATGGCGCGATATACAACAGTTATATCATCAACCTCCTAGGAGATTTTTGCGCCAAGCTTCTCTTCCAATTTGTGGTGTGCCGCTTTGAAATTTTTCCTACAAATTGGCGGGACCTACGGTTTTTCGCCGACTCCGAACGGCATCTACAAAGCAGATGAATTTTTGCTGAGAAGCCTTTCATGGCAGAAATACACTCGGAGAGTTTGCCAAACCACTGCCGAGGGGCGACCCCGTTTTGAAAAAACTTTTTCAAACTACTTTTTTGATGTAACCTATACCAGGGCTCGAACCCGGACCTTCGGTGTGGTAGGCCGACAACACTACCTCCACACCACGGTGGCCATATAAGGCTCATAATTTTCATCACATCAGAGCCATAAACGACTCCAATGTGATTTTATTTCTGGGTCTAAAATGTTTCACATATTTAAGACTCATATCGGAATCTTAAATTATCAACCCTCCGACAATGTTTGTAGGGAATTGATTGTTATTTAAAAAGAATTTAGGTATAATAATTTTATGATCATATTTGTTATATACATACATATGTACCTACCCACATAGTAGGTATTCTGTAATGATACATTTTTAAACTATTTCCTGCTACTATTTTCAAAAAACTCGCCAAACTATGGTACTATAGATGGTCATGATCATAACATACATACATACATATCTAAATTGAAGAATATGACAATTCTTTAAAAGCAACGAGGAAGCTATTAAGTTGAGACAGATTGTTAAAAGGACGTTCAATAGATTTAATAATTTTTTTTTTTGTGAATTTCATGATGAAGAAAAATGTGTTGAAATGAAGAAAAATAAAAATTTTATTGTACAGTTAAATTTTATAAGGTACAAAATACATTGTTATCAGTTTTTGATCATCCAAGGTGAGCATTTTTGATTATCCATGTCATTGAAATTCATGACGCCACAAGTATTAAGTCACTAGAAGTGATCAAATATATATTGAAAAGGTGATTCAAAATTGATTGCGAAAAGTGATTTTAAGATGACAATAAGTTTTTAATCATCAAAACGAATCATATTTGATTATGTGACATGATCAATTTCATTGAAACTCATTAGTTGATCCCTAAAAATAATCAAAATACAATCAATTGCCAAAATTTTCAAAACCTATTCATCCAAATGCTGTGTGGGAAGTAAGAAATCTGTGAAAGGTTCACATTCTCATTTGATACTTTTACAATTATGCATGTGTGCATATCCAATCGGATTATTTTTTATGAACTTGCAGCCTCCAAGGTTTTTGGCCTTACCTTTCTGGCACGTTGCAAATATCTAAACATCGATTCCTTTGTTGTATTGTGTGTTTTAGAAACAGCTGGTAGGTTTAATCACAATACACAGTGATGAATAAAAAAACCTGCAGCGGGTTTCTGGAAATCGCTTAAGCCGAATCTCGATCGCCAAAAATTTCTAAAAGTATCTTGGCAACTTTTGCGATTCCAGTCAAGAATCTGTAACGCAATTACAATAACGAGAATATCACCATATTGAGAGATATATGTACATACATCTTGTGAAACAAAATTCTAAATAGTGCTTTTAGAGGGTGGGCCACGAAAAAGCATATGAGCTAGAAGAGAAATCGGCAATCAAAGAGACCAACGGTCGAACTGAGATTAAGACAATAAATATCGTTACAACACTTAGCTATGCAATAATCGGTACTCCGACAAAAATCCTAGTACCCTATACATATATGTTCTCACAATCCATGGGAACAAATCTCCCAAAAATTTTTAATGAGAAACACTAACAATTTTCCCACTTTGTTTTTCACAATAAGGCTGATTAACAGGTATTTAGGTCCAATCTCATATATTTCTGTTTACAATAGTCAGTTGGCAGTCAACTTTTTATTAATTAATGCAATTAGCATAGTGTAAACGGGTCGTGCAACATTGCACGTTATAAGTTGGTAAGCAGCCAACTTTGAATCAATCTCTCGTGCAACTGAAATTCGACTAATGTCAACAGCTCTTAAGGGCCACGTTCATAAAAGCTGATTAAGCCGAATCGGCAGTAAATTCGGCTTCTAACCCTCCAAAATACGTCAATTAAACTCCGGGTAGCCGGTACAACTGGTAAAATTTACTAAGACCGATAAGTAACATTTGAAAGTATTGGCTTGACTTTTAGGAACCTCTGTATATTTGAGACTATTTCTGGCAATTACTGTTTCATAAGGATTCTAACTAAATTGGTAACGGACATTGCTATCCCAGCGCCCCCAAACGAGAAGATAACGATACTAAATTATAGCTAGGCGACTTGCTTTCCAGAATCGCTCTCGCTTATGAGTTTATTTGCTTTGGCATTTTGGCATATTTTATTATTTAGAGAATAGCCATGACTGGAATTCAGCTGCTGGTCAGTGCAATAGTGACTTGGGAGAGACGGGTAATGATTTATTAGAAAATGTGCTCTTATTTGCCTTATATAGAAACAAATTTGATCTTTGACCAGCTAACATCCATCATCCCAGCGGGATAGGAGTTCAGAAGATGCCCGATCTTGTAGTCATATAACGTGTCAGGGGAAAAAGACACCCAGAAAACCTATTTAGTCTAGACTACATCTATGTTATAAAATGGGCTGCGTGTTTCAAATGCTAACATAAGTATACATATGTAGAAGCTTGTCACTATTAACTCATTACTGTGCTCTTGCAGGTGTGAGCTAAGCAAGAATATGTTTGGTAAACAACAGCGATATGTTTTCGTTTACCCGTTAATTTATTCAAGTGTTTTACTCTTTGAAGTTATGCATTAATACAAATATTTGATCGAGCTAAAATAAAACAAACACAATTCTGAAGTATTTCAAATCCTAAATGGCAAATATTTTGAATAAAAGGAACAGAATTTATTCAAAACGCAACACTTGTCTGGAGTTCTTCACTAGCAAGTTACCCAAGGAGATTTTACAGCTAAACTATGAAATTATCCATCTTTCAGTTAGCTGTGCTCCTTTTGGCAGCCAATCTTGTGCAAGCCCAGCTTTTTGGCGGCATTGGCAATTTGTTTGGCAATGCTTTTGGCGGTATTCTAGGAGGTGGTAAAAGAAAATCTCCGTCGACCACAACTCACCCACCGCTGATAACAACAACGATTACCTGTCCACCAGGTTACATTGCTGTGCCATCAACAAGTACTACGGAAGTTCCAGAGCACCCAACAAAGGGATCAATTGTTGGCGGCATCGGCAGTATAGTCGGCGGTGTTATTGGCAATGTTCTGGGCGGAGGTCACAAAAAGCCACCACACACTTCAAACAACCCGCCATCAACGACTACGACTTTTATTTGTGTACCAATAGCTGGACCTTCATCAACCAGTCCCAGTGCACCATCGAAAACAACACCAAGCGCTACTGGACCTCCTTCAAGCTGCTCTAATGGCCCACCGAGCACACCAGTAAGCCCTAAAGGACCTCCCACAACCAGCTCCAGTGCATCACCAAACACAACACCTCGCGCTACTGAACCTTCTTCCACCGGCTCCAGTGTACCATCGAGCACAACTTTAAGTCCTATTTGTCCACCAGGTTACACCGCAGTGCCTTCAACAAGTACTACGAGCGTTCCAGGAGGGGGATCTGTTGTTGGCGCCATCGGTAGTGTAGTCGGTGGTGTTGTTGGTGGTGTCTTGGGCGGAGGTAAAACTCACCCACCACACACTTCAACGAACCAGCCACCCACAACTCCAGCTTTTACTTGTGTACCAACACTTGTTTGTCCACCAGGATACACCGCAGTGCCTTCAACAAGTACTACGAGCGTTCCAGGAGGGGGATCTGTTGTTGGCGCCATCGGTAGTGTAGTCGGTGGTGTTGTTGGTGGTGTCTTGGGCGGAGGTAAACCTCACCCACCACATACTTCAACAAACCAGCCGCCCACCAATGCATATTTTACATGTGTACCAACACTTATTTGTCCACCAGGTTACACCGCAGTCCCAGCAACAAGTACTACGAAAGTTCCAGTGCATACAACTGAGGGATCTATTCTTGGCGGCATCGGTAGCGTAGTCGGTGGTGTTGTTGGCGGTGTTCTGGGCGGTCATAACACAAAACCTTCACACGCTTCACCAAATCAGCCATCAACGACTGCACCTTCATTTATTTGTGTGCCAATAGTTACGGGACCCCCTTCAACCAGTTCGAGTGCACCGTTAAGCACAACACCTAGGGCAGATGGACCTCCTTCAACGAGTTCGAGTGCACCATCAAACACAACAAAAAAGCCTTCAACCAGCTCTAGCGCACCATCGAGCACAACACCAAAGCCTTCCGGACCTCCTTCAACAAGCTCTGCTGTACCATCGAGCACAACACCAAAGCCTTCCGGATCTCCTTCAACAAGCTCTTCTGTACCATCGAGCACAACACTAAAGCCTTCCGGACCTCCTTCAACAAGCTCTAGTGTACCATCAAGCACAACACCAAAGCCTTCCGGACCTCCTTCAACAAGCTCTAGTGTACCATCGAGCACAACACCAAAGCCTTCAGGACCTCCTTCAACCAGCTCTGGTGTACCATCAAGCACAACACCAAAGCCTTCCGGACCTCCTTCAACAAGCTCTAGTGTACCATCGAGCACAACACCAAAGCCTTCCGGACCTCCTTCAACAAGCTCTGTTGTACCATCGAGCACAACACCAAAGCCTTCCGGATCTCCTTCAACAAGCTCTAGTGTACCATCAAGCACAACACCAAAGCCTTCCGGACCTCCTTCATCAAGCTCTAGTGTACCATCGAGCACAACACCAAAGCCTTCTGGATCTCCTTCAACCAGCTCTAGTGTACCATCGAGCACAACACCAAAGCCTTCCGGACCTCCTTCAACAAGCTCTAGCGCACCATCGAGCACAACACCAAAGCCTTCCGGACCTCCTTCAACAAGCTCTGCTGTACCATCGAGCACAACACCAAAGCCTTCCGGATCTCCTTCAACCAGCTCTAGTGTACCATCGAGCACAACACCAAAGCCTTCCGGACCTCCTTCAACAAGCTCTAGCGCACCATCGAGCACAACACCAAAGCCTTCCGGACCTCCTTCAACAAGCTCTGTTGTACCATCGAGCACAACACCAAAGCCTTCCGGACCTCCTTCAACAAGCTCTAGTGCCCCATCGAGCACAACACCAAAGCCTTCCGGATCTCCTTCAACAAGCTTTAGTGTACCATCAAGCACAACACCAAAGCCTTCCGGATCTCCGTCAACAAGCTCTGTTGTACCATCGAGCACAACACCAAAGCCTTCCGGACCTCCTTCATCAAGCTCTAGTGTACCACCGAGCACAACACCAAAGCCTTCCGGACCTCCTTCAACAAGCTCTAGTGCCCCATCGAGCGCAACACCAAAGCCTTCCGGATCTCCTTCAATAAGCTCTAGTGTACCATCGAGCACAACACCAAAGCCTTCCGGATCTCCTTCAACAAGCTCTAGTGTACCATCGAGCACAACACCAAAGCCTTCCGGACCTCCTTCATCAAGCTCTAGTGTACCACCGAGCACAACACCAAAGCCTTCCGGACCTCCTTCAACAAGCTCTAGTGTACCATCGAGCACAACACCAAAGCCTTCCGGATCTCCTTCAACAAGCTCTAGTGTACCATCAAGCACAACACCAAAGCCTTCCGGACCTCCTTCAACAAGCTCTGTTGTACCATCGAGCACAACTCCCAGTCCCATTTGTCCACCAGGTTACACCCAAGTGCCAACTGTGGAAACTACGGAAGTTCCAGTTCATACAACTCCGGGATCTATTATTGGCGGCATCGGCAGTGTAGTCGGCGGTGTTATTGGAGATATTCTGGGTGGAGGCAGCACAGTACCCCCGTACGCAACCACAATACAGCCACCAATGACGACACCATCGTATATTTGTGTGCCAATAATTACCGGACCTCCTTCAACAAGCTCTAGTGTACCATCGAGCACAACACCAAAGCCTTCAGGACCTCCTTCAACCAGCTCTGGTGTACCATCGAGCACAACACCAAAGCCTTCCGGACCTCCTTCAACAAGCTCTGTTGTGCCATCGAGCACAACACCAAAGCCTTCCGGATCTCCTTCAACAAGCTCTAGTGTACCATCAAGCACAACACCAAAGCCTTCCGGACCTCCTTCATCAAGCTCTAGTGTACCATCAAGCACAACACCAAAGCCTTCTGGATCTCCTTCAACAAGCTCTAGTGTACCATCAAGCACAACACCAAAGCCTTCCGGATCTCCTTCAACAAGCTCTAGTGTACCATCAAGCACAACACCAAAGCCTTCCGGACCTCCTTCATCAAGCTCTAGTGTACCATCGAGCACAACACCAAAGCCTTCCGGACCTCCTTCATCAAGCTCTGTTGTACCATCGAGCACAACACCAAAGCCTTCCGGATCTCCTTCAACAAGCTCTAGTGTACCATCGAGCACAACACCAAAGCCTTCCGGACCTCCTTCATCAAGCTCTAGTGTACCACCGAGCACAACACCAAAGCCTTCCGGACCTCCTTCAACAAGCTCTGCTGTACCATCGAGCACAACACCAAAGCCTTCCGGACCTCCTTCATCAAGCTCTGTTGTACCATCAAGCACAACACCAAAGCCTTCTGGATCTCCTTCAACAAGCTCTAGTGTACCACCGAGCACAACACCAAAGCCTTCCGGACCTCCTTCAACAAGCTCTGCTGTACCATCGAGCACAACACCAAAGCCTTCCGGACCTCCTCCAACAAGCTCTAGTGTACCATCAAGCACAACACCAAAGCCTTCCGGACCTCCTTCAACAAGCTCTGCTGTACCATCGAGCACAACACCAAAGCCTTCCGGACCTCCTTCAACAAGCTCTGTTGTACCATCGAGCACAACTCCCAGTCCCATTTGTCCACCAGGTTACACCCCAGTGCCAACTGTGGAAACTACGGAAGTTCCAGTGCATACAACTCCGGGATCTATTATTGGCGGCATCGGCAGTGTAGTCGGCGGTGTTATTGGAGATATTCTGGGTGGAGGCAGCACAGTACCCCCGTACGCAACCACAATACAGCCACCAATGACGACACCATCGTATATTTGTGTGCCAATAATTACCGGACCTCCTTCAACAAGCTCTAGTGTACCATCGAGCACAACACCAAAGCCTTCAGGACCTCCTTCAACCAGCTCTGGTGTACCATCGAGCACAACACCAAAGCCTTCCGGACCTCCTTCAACAAGCTCTGTTGTGCCATCGAGCACAACACCAAAGCCTTCCGGATCTCCTTCAACAAGCTCTAGTGTACCATCAAGCACAACACCAAAGCCTTCCGGACCTCCTTCATCAAGCTCTAGTGTACCATCAAGCACAACACCACAGCCTTCTGGATCTCCTTCAACAAGCTCTAGTGTACCATCAAGCACAACACCAAAGCCTTCCGGATCTCCTTCAACAAGCTCTAGTGTACCATCTAGCACAACACCAAAGCCTTCCGGACCTCCTTCATCAAGCTCTAGTGTACCATCGAGCACAACACCAAAGCCTTCCGGACCTCCTTCATCAAGCTCTGTTGTACCATCGAGCACAACACCAAAGCCTTCCGGATCTCCTTCAACAAGCTCTAGTGTACCATCGAGCACAACACCAAAGCCTTCCGGACCTCCTTCATCAAGCTCTAGTGTACCACCGAGCACAACACCAAAGCCTTCCGGACCTCCTTCAACAAGCTCTAGTTTACCATCCAGCACAACACCAAAGCCTTCCGGATCTCCTTCAACAAGCTCTAGTGTACCATCAAGCACAACACCAAAGCCTTCCGGACCTCCTCCAACAAGCTCTAGTGTACCATCAAGCACAACACCAAAGCCTTCCGTACCTCCTTCAACAAGCTCTGCTGTACCATCGAGCACAACACCAAAGCCTTCCGGACCTCCTTCAACAAGCTCTAGTGTACCATCGAGCACAACACCAAAGCCTTCCGGACCTCCTCCAACAAGCTCTAGTGTACCATCAAGCACAACACCAAAGCCTTCCGGACCTCCTTCAACAAGCTCTGCTGTACCATCGAGCACAACACCAAAGTCTTCCGGACCTCCTTCAACAAGCTCTAGTGTACCATCAAGCACAACACCAAAGCCTTCCGGACCTCCTTCAACAAGCTCTGTTGTACCATCGAGCACAACTCCCAGTCCCATTTGTCCACCAGGTTACACCCCAGTGCCAACTGTGGAAACTACGGAAGTTCCAGTGCATACAACTCCGGGATCTATTATTGGCGGCATCGGCAGTGTAGTCGGCGGTGTTATTGGAGATATTCTGGGTGGAGGCAGCACAGTACCCCCGTACGCAACCACAATACAGCCACCAATGACGACACCATCGTATATTTGTGTGCCAATAATTACCGGACCTCCTTCAACAAGCTCTAGTGTACCATCGAGCACAACACCAAAGCCTTCAGGACCTCCTTCAACCAGCTCTGGTGTACCATCGAGCACAACACCAAAGCCTTCCGGACCTCCTTCAACAAGCTCTGTTGTGCCATCGAGCACAACACCAAAGCCTTCCGGATCTCCTTCAACAAGCTCTAGTGTACCATCAAGCACAACACCAAAGCCTTCCGGACCTCCTTCATCAAGCTCTAGTGTACCATCAAGCACAACACCAAAGCCTTCTGGATCTCCTTCAACAAGCTCTAGTGTACCATCAAGCACAACACCAAAGCCTTCCGGATCTCCTTCAACAAGCTCTAGTGTACCATCAAGCACAACACCAAAGCCTTCCGGACCTCCTTCATCAAGCTCTAGTGTACCATCGAGCACAACACCAAAGCCTTCCGGACCTCCTTCAACAAGCTCTGTTGTACCATCGAGCACAACACCAAAGCCTTCCGGATCTCCTTCAACAAGCTCTAGTGTACCATCAAGCACAACACCAAAGCCTTCCGGACCTCCTTCCTCAAGCTCTAGTGTACCATCGAGCACAACACCAAAGCCTTCCGGATCTCCTTCAACAAGCTCTAGTGTACCATCAAGCACAACACCAAAGCCTTCCGGACCTCTTTCATCAAGCTCTAGTGTACCATCGAGCACAACACCAAAGCCTTCCGGACCTCCTTCAACTAGCTCTAGTGCCCCATCGAGCACAACACCAAAGCCTTCCGGATCTCCTTCAACAAGCTCTAGTGTACCATCAAGCACAACACCAAAGCCTTCCGGACCTCCTTCATCAAGCTCTAGTGTACCATCGAGCACAACACCAAAGCCTTCCGGACCTCCTTCAACAAGCTCTGTTGTACCATCGAGCACAACACCAAAGCCTTCCGGATCTCCTTCAACAAGCTCTAGTGTACCATCAAGCACAACACCAAAGCCTTCCGGACCTCCTTCATCAAGCTCTAGTGTACCATCGAGCACAACACCAAAGCCTTCCGGACCTCCTTCAACAAGCTCTGTTGTACCATCGAGCACAACACCAAAGCCTTCCGGACCTCCTTCAACAAGCTCTGTTGTACCATCGAGCACAACACCAAAGCCTTCCGGACCTCCTTCAACAAGCTCTGTTGTACCATCGAGCACAACACCAAAGCCTTCCGGATCTCCTTCAACAAGCTCTAGTGTACCATCGAGCACAACACCAAAGCCTTCTGGATCTCCTTCAACAAGCTCTGTTGTACCATCAAGCACAACACCAAAGCCTTCCGGACCTCCTTCAACAAGCTCTTTTGTACCATCGAGCACAACACCAAAGCCTTCCGGATCTCCTTCAACAAGCTCTAGTGTACCATCAAGCACAACACCAAAGCCTTCCGGACCTCCTTCAACAAGCTCTGTTGTACCATCGAGCACAACACCAAAGCCTTCCGGACCTCCTTCAACAAGCTCTAGTGTACCATCAAGCACAACACCAAAGCCTTCCGGACCTCCTTCAACAAGCTCTGTTGTACCATCGAGCACAACTCCCAGTCCCATTTGTCCACCAGGTTACACCCCAGTGCCAACTGTGGAAACTACGGAAGTTCCAGTGCATACAACTCCGGGATCTATTGTTGGCGGCATCGGCAGTGTAGTCGGCGGTGTTATTGGAGATATTCTGGGTGGAGGCAGCACAGTACCCCCGTACGCAACCACAATACAGCCACCAATGACGACACCATCGTATATTTGTGTGCCAATAATTACCGGACCTCCTTCAACAAGCTCTAGTGTACCATCGAGCACAACACCAAAGCCTTCAGGACCTCCTTCAACCAGCTCTGGTGTACCATCGAGCACAACACCAAAGCCTTCCGGACCTCCTTCAACAAGCTCTGTTGTGCCATCGAGCACAACACCAAAGCCTTCCGGATCTCCTTCAACAAGCTCTAGTGTACCATCAAGCACAACACCAAAGCCTTCCGGACCTCCTTCATCAAGCTCTAGTGTACCATCAAGCACAACACCAAAGCCTTCTGGACCTCCTTCAACAAGCTCTGCTCTACCATCGAGCACAACACCAAAGCCTTCCGGACCTCCTTCAACAAGCTCTGTTGTACCATCGAGCACAACACCAAAGCCTTCCGGACCTCCTTCAACAAGCTCTAGTGTACCATCAAGCACAACACCAAAGCCTCCCGGACCTCCTTCAACAAGCTCTAGTGTACCATCAAGCACAACACCAAAGCCTTCCGGACCTCCTTCAACAAGCTCTAGTGTACCATCAAGCACAACACCAAAGCCTTCCGGACCTCCTTCAACAAGCTCTAGTGTACCATCGAGCACAACACCAAAGCCTTCAGGACCTCCTTCAACCAGCTCTGGTGTACCATCGAGCACAACACCAAAGCCTTCCGGACCTCCTTCAACAAGCTCTAGTGTACCATCGAGCACAACACCGAAGCCTTCTGGATCTCCTTCAACAAGCTCTGTTGTACCATCAAGCACAACACCAAAGCCTTCCGGACCTCCTTCAACAAGCTCTGTTGTACCATCGAGCACAACACCAAAGCCTTCCGGATCTCCTTCAACAAGCTCTAGTGTACCATCGAGCACAACACCAAAGCCTTCCGGACCTCCTTCAACAAGCTCTAGTGTACCACCGAGCACAACACCAAAGCCTTCCGGACCTCCTTCAACAAGCTCTGTTGTACCATCGAGCACAACACCAAAGCCTTCCGGATCTCCTTCAACAAGCTCTAGTGTACCATCGAGCACAACACCAAAGCCTTCTGGATCTCCTTCAACAAGCTCTGTTGTACCATCAAGCACAACACCAAAGCCTTCCGGACCTCCTTCAACAAGCTCCGTAGTACCATCGAGCACAACACCAAAGCCTTCCGGATCTCCTTCAACAAGCTCTAGTGCACCATCAAGCACAACACCAAAGCCTTCCGGACCTCCTTCAACAAGCTCTGTTGTACCATCGAGCACAACACCAAAGCCTTCCGGATCTCCTTCAACAAGCTCTAGTGTACCATCGAGCACAACACCAAAGCCTTCCGGACCTCCTTCAACAAGCTCTAGTGTACCACCGAGCACAACACCAAAGCCTTCCGGACCTCCTTCAACAAGCTCTGTTGTACCATCGAGCACAACTCCCAGTCCCATTTGTCCACCAGGTTACACCCCAGTGCCAACTGTGGAAACTACGGAAGTTCCAGTGCATACAACTCCGGGATCTATTGTTGGCGGCATCGGCAGTGTAGTCGGCGGTGTTATTGGAGATATTCTGGGTGGAGGCAGCACAGTACCCCCGTACGCAACCACAATACAGCCACCAATGACGACACCATCGTATATTTGTGTGCCAATAATTACCGGACCTCCTTCAACAAGCTCTAGTGTACCATCGAGCACAACACCAAAGCCTTCAGGACCTCCTTCAACCAGCTCTGGTGTACCATCGAGCACAACACCAAAGCCTTCCGGACCTCCTTCAACAAGCTCTGTTGTGCCATCGAGCACAACACCAAAGCCTTCCGGATCTCCTTCAACAAGCTCTAGTGTACCATCAAGCACAACACCAAAGCCTTCCGGACCTCCTTCATCAAGCTCTAGTGTACCATCAAGCACAACACCAAAGCCTTCTGGACCTCCTTCAACAAGCTCTGCTCTACCATCGAGCACAACACCAAAGCCTACCGGACCTCCTTCAACAAGCTCTGTTGTACCATCGAGCACAACACCAAAGCCTTCCGGACCTCCTTCAACAAGCTCTAGTGTACCATCAAGCACAACACCAAAGCCTCCCGGACCTCCTTCAACAAGCTCTAGTGTACCATCAAGCACAACACCAAAGCCTTCCGGACCTCCTTCAACAAGCTCTAGTGTACCATCAAGCACAACACCAAAGCCTTCCGGACCTCCTTCAACAAGCTCTAGTGTACCATCGAGCACAACACCAAAGCCTTCAGGACCTCCTTCAACCAGCTCTGGTGTACCATCGAGCACAACACCAAAGCCTTCCGGACCTCCTTCAACAAGCTCTAGTGTACCATCGAGCACAACACCGAAGCCTTCTGGATCTCCTTCAACAAGCTCTGTTGTACCATCAAGCACAACACCAAAGCCTTCCGGACCTCCTTCAACAAGCTCTGTTGTACCATCGAGCACAACACCAAAGCCTTCCGGATCTCCTTCAACAAGCTCTAGTGTACCATCGAGCACAACACCAAAGCCTTCCGGACCTCCTTCAACAAGCTCTAGTGTACCACCGAGCACAACACCAAAGCCTTCCCGACCTCCTTCAACAAGCTCTGTTGTACCATCGAGCACAACACCAAAGCCTTCCGGATCTCCTTCAACAAGCTCTAGTGTACCATCGAGCACAACACCAAAGCCTTCTGGATCTCCTTCAACAAGCTCTGTTGTACCATCAAGCACAACACCAAAGCCTTCCGGACCTCCTTCAACAAGCTCCGTAGTACCATCGAGCACAACACCAAAGCCTTCCGGATCTCCTTCAACAAGCTCTAGTGCACCATCAAGCACAACACCAAAGAATTCCGGACCTCCTTCAACAAGCTCTGTTGTACCATCGAGCACAACACCAAAGCCTTCCGGATCTCCTTCAACAAGCTCTAGTGTGCCATCGAGCACAACACCAAAGCCTTCCGGACCTCCTTCAACAAGCTCTAGTGTACCACCGAGCACAACACCAAAGCCTTCCGGACCTCCTTCAACAAGCTCTGTTGTACCATCGAGCACAACTCCCAGTCCCATTTGTCCACCAGGTTACACCCCAGTGCCAACTGTGGAAACTACGGAAGTTCCAGTGCATACAACTCCGGGATCTATTGTTGGCGGCATCGGCAGTGTAGTCGGCGGTGTTATTGGAGATATTCTGGGTGGAGGCAGCACAGTACCCCCGTACGCAACCACAATACAGCCACCAATGACGACGCCATCGTATATTTGTGTGCCAATAATTACCGGACCTCCTTCATCAAGCTCTGTTGTACCATCGAGCACAACACCAAAGCCTTCCGGATCTCCTTCAACAAGCTCTAGTGTACCATCAAGCACAACACCAAAGCCTTCCGGACCTCCTTCAACAAGCTCTGTTGTACCATCGAGCACAACACCAAAGCCTTCCGGACCTCCTTCAACAAGCTCTGTTGTACCATCGAGCACAACACCAAAGCCTTCCGGATCTCCTTCAACAAGCTCTAGTGTACCATCAAGCACAACACCAAAGCCTTCCGGACCTCCTTCAACAAGCTCTAGTGTACCATCAAGCACAACACCAAAGCCTTCCGGACCTCCTTCATCAAGCTCTAGTGTACCATCGAGCACAACACCAAAGCCTTCCGGACCTCCTTCAACAAGCTCCAGTGTACCATCGAGCACAACACCAAAGCCTTCCGGACCTCCTTCAACAAGCTCTGCTGTACCATCGAGCACAACACCAAAGCCTTCTGGACCTCCTTCAACCAGCTCTAGTGTTCCATCGAGCACAACACCAAAGCCTTCCGGACCTCCTTCAACAAGCTCTGCTATACCATCAAGCACAACACCAAAGCCTTCCGGACCTCCTTCAACAAGCTCTAGTGTACCATCAAGCACAACACCAAAGCCTTCCGGACCTCCTTCATCAAGCTCTAGTGTACCATCGAGCACAACACCAAAGCCTTCAGGACCTCCTTCAACAAGCTCCAGTGTACCATCGAGCACAACACCAAAGCCTTCTGGACCTCCTTCAACCAGCTCTAGTGTTCCATCGAGCACAACACCAAAGCCTACCGGATCTCCTTCAACAAGCTCTAGTGTACCATCGAGCACAACACTAAAGCCTTCCGGACCTCCTTCAACAAGCTCTGCTATACCATCAAGCACAACACCAAAGCCTTCCGGACCTCCTTCAACAAGCTCTAGTGCACCATCGAGCACAACACCAAAGCCTTCCGGATCTCCTTCAACAAGCTCTAGTGTACCATCGAGCACAACACCAAAGCCTTCTGGATCTCCGTCAACAAGCTCTGCTATACCATCAAGCACAACACCAAAGCCTTCCGGACCTCCTTCAACAAGCTCTGCTATACCATCAAGCACAACACCAAAGCCTTCCGGACCTCCTTCACCAAGCTCTGTTGTACCATCAAGCACAACACCAAAGCCTTCCGGATCTCCTTCAACAAGCTCTAGTGTACCATCGAGCACAACACCAAAGCCTTCCGGACCTCCTTCAACAAGCTCTAGTGCACCATCGAGCACAACACCAAAGCCTTCCGGATCTCCTTCAACAAGCTCTAGTGTACCATCGAGCACAACACCAAAGCCTTCCGGACCTCCTTCAACAAGCTCTGTTGTACCATCAAGCACAACACCAAAGCCTTCTGGATCTCCTTCAACAAGCTCTAGTGTACCATCGAGCACAACACCAAAGCCTTCCGGACCTCCTTCAACAAGCTCTGTTGTACCATCAAGCACAACACCAAAGCCTTCTGGATCTCCTTCAACAAGCTCTAGTGCACCATCAAGCACAACACCAAAGCCTTCTGGATCTCCTTCAACAAGCTCTAGTGTACCATCAAGCACAACACCAAAGCCTTCTGGACCTCCTTCAACAAGCTCCAGTGTACCATCAAGCACAACACTAAAGCCTTCCGGATCACCTTCAACCAGCTCTAGTGTACCATCGAGCACAACACCAACACCCTCCGGATCTCCTTCAACAAGCTCTAGTGTACCATCGAGCACAACACCAAAGCCTTCCGGACCTCCTTCAACAAGCTCTAGTGCACCATCGAGCACAACACCAAAGCCTTCCGGATCTCCTTCAACAAGCTCTATTGCACCATCGAGCACAACACCAAAGCCTTCCGGATCTCCTTCAACCAGCTCTAGTGTACCATCGAGCACAACACCAACACCCACCGGATCTCCTTCAACAAGCTCTAGTGTACCATCGAGCACAACACCAAAGCCTTCCGGACCTCCTTCAACAAGCTCTAGTGCACCATCGAGCACAACACCAAAGCCTTCCGGATCTCCTTCAACAAGCTCTATTGTACCATCGAGCTCAACCCCAGCTGCTGGTACTACTGAATCGACGACAACTTGTAAGCCAGAAAGTGGTGTATTAATTTGTATATGCAAACCTAAAGATTCATCCAAGACTTGCGGTGTTTGTAGTGGCGAGCCTGTAGAGATGGTTTGTGATTGTAAGCATAAGACAGAAAGCGAAGCTGAGCAAATTGAAGTAATCTATAATTCTAAGCCGGAACCGAGATCTCTTATTGGACCGTCTGACCCTGTAGATATTATGTTTTCAACAGGAGCAGACGCCTCTCCAGTTTCTAAACAGATTTCCCAGGTACCTGCTTTATTGTCTTGTGATTGTAAAACCGCTACAGCTTTAACTGGACCTCTGAGCCCAGCGACAAGCAACAAAAAGTGCTTCTGTAAACCTTCAATCCCTACACTCCCATTACTAGGCAAATAGGTACTATTACATGGCAAATAAATCGAAGATAATCAAAAACAACGAAGAATTAACGAATTAGAAACTATTTTATAAGATAATCAACAATACAAACGTTCAGCATTCATATATAAGTGGTTGTTTTTATTTATTTAAGGCGTTACTCTAACCTGCAACTTCAACAATAAGGACTCGAATTCGGTTTCTTTTTTAGTGTCAGTCTTGTGTCCCCTTAACCGCTTTTTTACTAGAGCAAACTATTTAACGCTCATTATTTTTAAACAGGTGAGTAAACCGGGCCGGCTTTCTTTTCTATATCAGTTTTAGGTGGTATCACATAAAGAGTCCAACTACCAATACGGTATCAGGATGTATTATATACAAAAATTAAGCGCGGGCTTCATGACATCAGTGTCAGCAAATTAGAGAAATTTTATTAAAAAATATTATTTCATACTACTTTTATACATAAAAATAGGATATTTTTAGCGTTTTTTTAACGCGGTTTAGCTCCAGTAAATCTTAATATATTTTCAAAATATTTATGCCAAGGTCTTAGAATACATTGAAGCTTATACTTCCGATGAAAACAGGGTGTACATTTTTTTGCTCGAATCGCGGTATCGGAGGGTGGGTCCGTGTGTAGAAGTCCATGTAAGTGGGGTTATTTTCTGATCGCCAGCCAGAGCCATTATTTTGCATGCGGTTCAAGCAGCTCACTACTTCCGGGCGCTCAATGGGGAAGGTGCCGCTGCCCGGTTGGTTGATGCCTTGAGGAAGGCAAAAGCTGACATCACCGCCATACAGGAGATGCGATGCACGGGGCAAGGTAACACGAACAAACCACCTTGTAACATTTACTGGAGTGGGCATGTCGACAACCGCAGATTTGGCGTGGGATTTGTGATGGCAGAGAGACTCCGTAATCGAGTACTGTCATTCCACCCGTCAATGAGCGTCTCGCCACAATCCGCGCAAAATTACGATTATTTAACATCTCGTTTATCTGCGCACACGCCCCGACGGAAGAGAAAGACGACGTGGAAAAGGATGCACTCTACGAGTGCCTGGAGGAAATATACGAGCGCTGCCCCATGATGACATCAAAGTCGTGCTTGCCGACTTTAACGCCAGGGTGGGCAAAGAGGGTGTATTTCTACCCACAGTCGGGAAGTTCAGTCTGCACGACCAGACTTCGCCAAATGGGTACAGACCGATCGACTTCGCCGGTGCCCGGAACATGGTCATAGCCAGCACCAGGTTCATGCATAAGAAGATCCATCAGGCCACATGGCTGTCTCCCGTTCGAAAAAGGCGAAACCAGATCGACCACGTTGTGATAGACGGGCGGCATGCTTCTAGCGTTATAGATATTCGCATAATAAGAGGACCAAACATCGATTGCGATCACTACGTAGTAGCATCTAAGATTCTAACCCGCCTCTGTACGACAAAACAGTCAAAAAAAGAGAGGCAGAGTAGCGTGAAATGAATGAGCTCGAGATGATAGCCAACGGGAATAATGCCGGAAAATTCTATCAAAAAATTCGGGGAATGATGGAAGGTTTCAAACCCGGAGCGCATTCCTGTAAGAACGATACCGTGACCTGGTGACTGATGAGAGTACTAGAGATATGGAGGGATTGCTTATCTGCCCTTTTAAATGGAAAAATTGAGCAAGAGACCAGAAAAGAGCTGGAAACCGAACCCACAATCGAAGATGACGAAATTGACGTCCCATAACCCGACTATAATGAGGTGCGAATAGCAATATCCCGGTTAAAAACAATAAAGCAGCTGGCGCTGATGGTTTGCCTGCTGAGCTAATCAAGGATGGCGGCGAGGAGCTGGTAAGGCGCATGCAGAATATGGTCGGATAAATGCATGCCCGAAGATTGGAATCTAAGTATTATCTGCCCAATCCACAAGAAAGGGGATCCTGCAAACTGCACCAACTATCGCAGAATCAGCCTTTTCAAACTTTATTTTATTGGCGATTTCGACTTGTAAGTGACAGATGATGTGATATGATTTCTGGTATGAAACATAAAATTATCCTAACATTACAAGCATTTTTCAACAACATAATGCCCTGGTGCGGCTATTCAAGACTGCAATGGACCAGTTACCCACCGATGATCATGCTATCGCCATTAGAGCGGATAAAGTACCAGACGGCGAACATCCCAGGCGTTATAATGTGCCAAGCGTTAATGAAGTTGCCGTTATTATAGTTGGAGAAAAGTTAAATTCACGAGATATAATTATTCGTCGGAGAGATAATATGTACTGTAAAACGCGCATGTGAAACGCATAGATCCTATGATACTTTGCAGTATCCTCTAATATTCTGGAATTGTCAGGATGGATGCAAACAAATCCTATTACATGTAAGTTTATCCATTGGCATCAAATTTGTATATTTACTCAAAATATTAACGGTAAATTTTTTTTTATTTCTCTCAAAATAGAATTGTTATGCCTACCATGTTATGAATCGGCAAAATGAAAGCAATCACCTTTCAAAATTTCGTCAACTCTTTCACCAGTTCCTTTTATATATGTATGTAAAAATCGAATCGGATCAACTGCTTTACATGCGGCTCAATCGGAAATCACTTCGTTCGGAAGGGTATATACATACATTTATGGGATAGTGTTTCAAATGACAGGACGTGAACCATCTTGAAAAAATTTTGATACTTCCATCAACATTTACTGACACAAAACGCCATGGCATATCGTTTATCGCTATCATTACGTTTATGGACATGTAACCCAAATTGGAATAAAAGAAAAGAGCTTTTATTTCCCGGTCAAGATCCATCTCACCGCATGATTTGACTGCAAGAATTTTTCAACAAAAACTAACCGAATTATTGGTTGATACTTAAGCATCACATCTATGGCAAAACTCGATGCTGGATGTACTCCATTGAACGCAGGAGAGAGGACCTCCGCATGCGCATATTCTAATATGGCTTAAGATAGAAATAAATCCAGGTCAAATAGATGACATCATTTGTGCTGAGATTTCTAAAAGGAAGAGGAACCGATTTTGTTTGAAACATGTGGGGTTCTCAATCCTCAATCGCCACGCATGTTGGACAACACATGTAGCAAGAGGTAAGCTAGGGAGTTACTTTTGGAAACAATCACTGCCAATGATGGATAGCTGCAATACAGACGCCGTAAACAGGATAATGGTGGCCACACAGCTACAATAAAAATTAAAAATATTTACTCAGAAATAGATAACAGGTGGATTGTGCCATATTCACCCTTGCTATGCAAAATATTCAATACACATATCAACGTCGAATATTGTAACTCTCCGTTAAGTCGAACAAATATATTTGCAAATATATAAACAAAGGCAGTGATATGGCAGTATTTGGGGTAGCTGATAATAATTCAGTTAGGGCCATTTTCACAGTGCTGAGTTAACTTACGTTCCACAGTTAACTCTAGCTTTTCAACTTTCAAGTTGAGTTAACTAGAGTTTAACCAGAGAACGTATATAGAGTAGAGAAGGCGCATTTGCTTCGTTCCAACTTTTTTTCAGAAATCTTTCCCCATGCCCATGAAAGTTATGAAAAAATCAAGCAACTCACTAACTTTCATTGATGTACCTTCTTGAAATTGCAAGCAATCGCTTTTGAAAATAACAGACCTTTTTTGCTGAAAAGTGGGCGGCACCCCACCTACTTCACCAAAATCCACAACAGTTTTTATTTACAGTTTAGTTTTGCTTAAAAAGCTTATTATGTGTGCAAAATCTTATTTAAATAACTTATGCAATTATGGAAATATCGCGATTTTAATTCTACAAAGAAATTTTTCAGAACTGGGTTCAAAAAGTGGGCGTGTCCGTTAACCAATTTTGTTTATTTTTACAGCAAAGAGTAAGCTTTATATGTTGAACACTTTCTTAAAATATCGTTTCAATAAATTAATTTTTACTAGAGTTATGGCATGAAAAGTTTTGTGGAATAATCCACCATAAAGGGGCGGGCCGGTGACAGGTAATAGTGTCACTGGTAATAGTGTCAATTGACACTATTTCCGTTCTAAATTGGAAATAGTGTCAATTGACACTATTGCGCTTTCGAAATGGAATTAGTGTCAACAAGCAAATGGAAAATAAGTCATTGACACTATTTCCAAACTGAAATGGAAATAGTGTCAAAAGTGCTAAAAACGGGTCTACCACATTATCCCCAAAATCAAAATCCGCAAAGGAAAAATCCCTAAAATCAGAATCCCCAACACGAAATCCCCATTTTATGTGTGAAATAAATTCAAATTATGTATTGGATAGGTAATTATGCTACCTTTCATTTGAGGTACCACTGTTGTGGGCGCAAAACCGCGTATGTGCAAAATTTTAAATTTAATTTAAAAAACAACCCTGGGCTACATTATTCCAAGTCCTTCTGCGTAGTACACCATTCTGCGTAGGCGGCCTTCGGCCGCGCTTATTATAAATAACCCTGGGCTACGCCATTACAACTCCTGGTGGTTGCCCTGAACGGTGGCAACATGCCACCGTTCCCACTCTATGGGCGGGATCCAAGGTATTTTTGTGCAGAACACCTTTCTGAATTGGCAATAAAGATAACATAAAGGGAATAAAAATATAGTGTACATGCATATACATATGTGAGTAGCTAATAACATAAGATGAAAATTTGAAATAAAAAATCGCCCGATATAATAATCATTAGTTTCAGGTGATAATAAAAATTAAAAAAATACCATGGATTCCGCCCATAGAGTGGGAACGGTGGCATGTTGCCACCGTTCAGGGCAACCACCCGGAGTTGGAATGGCGTAGCCCAGGGTTATTTATAATAAGCGCGGCCGAAGGCCGCCTACGCAGAATGGTGTACTACACAGAAGGACTTGGAATAATAAAAATCCATCTCTTACAACACTGCGCTGCGCAGACAACCGCTGCCTAAAATAGCAATAGTGTCAATTGACACTATTTCCATTTCGAAAAACGCAATAGTGTCAATTGACACTATTTCCAAGTTACCCTGGAAATAGTGTCAATTGACACTATTACCAGTGACACTATTACCTGTCACCGGGCGGGCCACGTCCATTTTTGAAAAATTTTGTGCATTACTTTCTTTGCCCACGAACACTTTAGAGGAAATGATATACAGCTAGTTTAAGCAAAGTTATTGCATATTCAATATTTCTATGATCCTTTTCAAAATCTTTCGTATAAAATTGGGCGTGGACCTTACGCGATTTCGCGCATTTTTTGTCGGGACATCGCCGGTATTAATATACATATGTGTGCTGAATTTGATTTTGGTTAATAATATTTCCAAATTTGACTTAAGCAAAAGTGGGCGCTATGAGTTCACAGACGGACGGACGTACGGACATGGCTCAATCAATTTCTGTTTTCCTCCTGAACATTTTAATATATGTAAGTCAATATCTATCTCGATTCGTTTATGCCGTTACATACTACCGTTAGGCGAATGAAGTTAATATACCTTGTGTGCGAAGCACTGCTAAATTAAATTTCAGTTTTGTTTTCATTATTTTATAGCAAATAACGCATTGCGCTTCGCCATCTCTGTTTTCAGGGAAAAAGAAATTGCGCAGTCATTCTTTATTGAACATTTTGAATGTTTTTTTGCAAGTGTATATCAAAAAAAAAAATTGCTATGTATGTGCACGTTCTTCTTTGCTCAACTTCTGAATAGCAAAAGCATTGCTTCGCATGTGCCGAAGGCAGAAATCTAAGCTTAAGCTGCAAACAGCCACCAACGGAAAAACGGACCTTATGAGAATTGCGTGTAGCGATTTTTCACCGACGTTCGTGACGTACGTTTTACGCACGTCGCTACATCAAAACCAAAAAATTTCTGATTTTTACGTAAGAAACGTGTCAGCTGATCGCTCTTCGCCATACAGTGTTGCCTATTCAATTATTTGCATGTTGAGTTTGGGCCGTTTGCAATTATTTTACAAAAATACCCAAAAAAGTTTTAAATATTGTCGAAATATCTTAAAAATGTTGAGTTATGTTAAAGTTTATAAATAAATATACTATATGTAGTTATTTAATATTATTTTCGACATTTTACAAAATGAAAAATTACAAATAAGTACAAAAGTAGAGGTTTGGGTAAGCATACATGCAAACTGAGGAATGGTAACACTGTGTTTAAGCGACATACATACATACATAAGCTACGGTTATTTCATTCGTTTATTTTATTTGCATTGCATGCTATTGTAATTCGCAATAAGCTTATAAAATATTTCGATGATATAGTTTATGGTTTGGAAAGCCAAAGTGTGGTTTTTCACAACGAAAATGAGGAAGCCAATCGCGCCATGCCTCAGAGCCAACAGTGCTCGCCACCAACAAATACATATGGGGTGTCACAGGTGTCCCGCACCTCCCGTTCTATAAAGAACAAAATGCTTTTAACATTTGCGCAACACGGTCATCAGAACCTGAGCCAAATGATTTAATAAATACAAAATACAGTGTGGTTTTTCATACAGGAAATGAGGAAGCCAATCGCGCCATGCCTCAGAGCCAACAGTGCTCGCCACCAATAATACATATATACTCTCTCGTTCTCCAAAGAACATTTTAGGCAAACATGGTCGTCAGAACCTGAGCCAACTGAATACATACAATTTGAGCAAAACGGTCACATAGCACCTGAGCCAAATAATAAAATAAAATAAAAAAAATAATAATAACTTAAAAAACAACTCGCCTTCTCTAAAGCTTAGACACACTGTATTGAATGTTTATACGTAAAGCAGCCATTATGCATACTTAGCATAGACTTGACTTGACTTGGAACTGCCACTTAGCGTTCTGTTTAATGAAGTTTGCATGTATCCGATTACCCTACTTAGAATTCTGTTGAGTTTTGATTTTCTATGTAAATTCTAAGTTTAGTGAGCGCCGTGAGAGAACTGTGTGATGCCATACCTTTTTTTTTAAATTTTGAATAAAATCCTCCAACTATTCTATAGAGATAAGAATTTTTGGATGTATATTATTCGTATGGCAGCCGCAAAACTTACTGTCAAATAAATTGAATTCAAATTAGGCTAACCTAAAAAAAAATTTTTTTTCCTCCCAAAAAACTTTATCCTTTTTTTTTTGGTATTGACTATATACTGATTGTAGATAAGCTCAGAAAATCGAAACCTAATGCCAAGAGAATGCGTTTTGGTACTTTTTACTGAGTTATATGTAAAAAATTACACGATTACTTTTAAAAAGCAATTCGATATGGGAAACTTTTACTCTTATTTGAAACTGGCTAGTGTGCTCTCTTGTTATTTTTCTAAGTGCTAAATGGCAGTTCCCAAGTCAAGTCAAGTCTATGCTAAGTATGCATAATGGCTGCATAAGCCCAACGTTCATAAAAAATCGCAAATTTGCTCACGTACGTCAACCGTCACCGTCCGTCAGACACATCGGTGGCTGTTTGCACGGTTGCCACTTTGGTCCAATTGGACCAAAATTGGTCCATAAAAATCCATTTGGTCCATTGGTCCATTTTTTTCAGATTTGGTACATTTTTGGCAAGTGGTCCCGATTTTTGTACTTTTTCTTCTTCACTTAGCTAAAATTACATAACACTGCTCCCAAAATTCGGTCGCCTTGTTGCTTGCAATCGATTGTCACTAATATACGATAGCGAATTGCGATTAACCAACCTACAAGAAACAATCGATCGCTTGCATCAACATCATTGTTTACCTCTACTAGTTTGGCCTCTTTTTTACGAATCGGAGTGTAAGGCAATGGATGATGGTACTCCGACAAAGTGGAATGGAGGAAGTAACGTTCAGAGTTGCTTGACAGTAAAAATTGCAACTAGAAATTTTCATTTATAATGAAATGTACAATCAATAGCATCTGATAAGTTGTTAAAACTGCTTTATATCAAATAAATTTGGTCCTTTTTTTTGAGATTTGGTCCATTTTTGGTCCAAAAAACAACATGATGTGGCAACCGTGGCTGTTTGCAGCTTAAGTCGTTTTGGACGATCTTTTTTTTGACGCTGGCAGAATAAGCGTCATAGCGTACATGTTTCGACTGCATTTGCTTGCCTATACTCCGAGTATAGGCATGAAAAATTGCGCATTATTTAGGGCGGCTCTGGTTTATTATACTATCTAAACGACTGGTATTGTACGTTTCGGCACTACTATGCATATGAAAGTATAGCTAGGCAGTGGCGTAGATAGCTTTTTGCGATGGGGGGTCGGATTTAAATCGAATCATTTATTATATTGTACAAAAACAAACAAAAAATGGGGATACATTTTTTACTTGGGTGCCCTCAATATGCGTGAAAGTCTTTCAATAATTAAATAAGGAAATCAAGTTTTCGGGATTTTTTCGATAACTTATCAATTACTTCATCAGCTGTGATTGCAATGTCATGATGAATAGCCAGAGCAGCTAATCCATTCAATACAATTCTACAATAAAAAATTGGGCAAACATTTATTTTTTATTTTAGAATAAAATTCATAGACCTTAAAGCAAATATAATTACTTCTCTTGTCGTGTTTCTCAGAATCGTCTTTATCCATTACAAACTTGAGAAAATGCGTTCCGCGGTTGATATGGATACCGGTAAAGTAGCTAATATTCCCAGCAATACGTTGATATTCGGAAAATTTTCTTCTGGGCAAAGATCAAGAGCATCCAAAGAGTTTCCAGGTTTTATATCGCCTCTACGAATCAAATATCTTTTCCACACTTCATAACTTCATAACTATCATGAAAAGATTTTTTTCTTTCTAATTTTAGAGTGATATAAAAAATTTAATACTGCAAAAAGGTTAATGGCATTTCGAGAAATGATTGCATACATGAATATGTATAAGTACAATTTTTCAAACAATATGTTTTCAATTTACCGCCCCCCAGCTATCTACGCCACTGTAGGTACCTTTTTTGTCACACAATAATATCAAAATAAAAAAGTTATCAAGAGATGGTTTTACTTAAAAATTGTTTAAAAAGAAAAGAACAAAAAACGCCATTCTACTTTTTAGATACATATGTTATATGTATTAAATAGACCTTTCGAAAAGAATGTTTATTTTTCAAAATCGCTTGATCTTTTAAGTGTTTTACCAGTTTAAAAGTTTATTTAAAAAAAAAAAATGTTTATCAATGTACTAAAACAATCAAACTTCAATACTTTATAATGGTATGAAGATCTTTGAAATCGATAAAGCCATTCCGTAGTAATCACACTTTAAAAGTACCTATTTTCGTAATTTTTCCAATATTTCGATACCTTGTCCAGCCCACAATTTTTCGAAAATGCAATTTCTAAAAATGAGGTTGTGTTTGGGTCGGTAAGATGTACCTCTATGCAAAATCTCATCAAATTCTGAGGGGGTAGGGTTCAATGCATATTGGGTTTGATATGAAATTCATCTAATGTGGATGGTGAAGAAATTGAAGGTGAGTCCGTCGACTGTGGTTTATGTGCAGAAGACGACTTAAATGGAATTTTAAGGGCTTATATGAAATTTAGGATATAATCTCTGTTGTCGATTGTTAGATGTGCTGCACACAAGCTTTAATTAACTGCACATCATTTTTTAGAGACAAAAATTTACTTTTTTTACTTTGAACCACGCTGAAATTGTTTCGAATGACGTCAACGCAAAGTAGATATGGAAAGAAAAGTGATGCAATTAACGAATTTATTTCTTCATAAACATGCAAGCAATAGCCATATTTACATTAAAATTGTTTATGGATTAAGAACACTGTACGCTTAAACCCCTATGCATAATTTAAAACGTATCTAACATCTTCTAGAATCTAGATGTACGACTAGGCACTTAACCAGTAGCGCGATTGACTAACTTTTTTAACACAATTTTTCAAAGATAAAGTATCCTAGCAATAATTTTTACAATTTTGAGATTCACTAACTATTTTAACACAACTTGTCAACGATAAATTAACTTAAAAATAATTTTAGTAATCTATGCATTGACAGGTATTTTTTTTAATATAAGATTAACGATTCTTCACTTCATTGCGTATACAAATTATAATATTAAGGGCTCAGAACTAAAAGGGTCTGCGAGTTATACCCACATTTGTATAATGAAATATGGTGTTTATTTGTTGGCAAAGAGATCCAAGTCATTTCGGACATTGTAGTGTCATCTATTTCCCATACAATAACGCCCTACCCAGATCTTACACAGAATTTTTAAAAGGCAGTGAACTTTAAACTTGAATATCTCAAATCAATTTCTGAGTCACTTAGATCCATTTGGTTCTAAAACCTTTATATATAATTTTAGTATTCAAATTAAGGCTTTACGATACACAAAATTTTTAATTTTCTGTGCCGGAGCGTAAATAAAAAGCGACGACGGTTTTCCTACCCGAAAACACGCCACATAGCGCTATTGATATCGTTAATCTCCCCAACCTTAAACGCTTTTCAGCTTGAAAAATTAAGTTTGTATGGGAGGTGAGACACCCCTTTTTCCGATAGCCCCACTTTTATGCTCAAAAATTGTTTTGAAAGCATATAGCTCTGTACCAATTTCTAGGTCCCTGCCTTAAATCCTTTTTGAAATATTCAGCTTGAATACCTACCATTCGATTAGATATAACCCCTTACCAAGTTTCAACAGTCTAACAAAGATACTTCCAGAGATATCGACTAAGAAGTATTGCATTCTTATGGGAGGTGCCACGCCCACTTTTGTTAAGAAGATACAAATACTGCGAAGGTTTTTCAACTCCGATGAAGTCAGTTTGAACTGA
This sequence comes from Sphenella marginata, assembly GCA_951509765.1. Classification (NCBI taxonomy): domain Eukaryota; kingdom Metazoa; phylum Arthropoda; class Insecta; order Diptera; family Tephritidae; genus Sphenella; species Sphenella marginata. The sequence goes on along the minus strand of OX608081.1, from coordinate 65,817,513 downwards.
TCGCGAAACCAAAATATCTTATAGCAATATAGTATGCATTTTGACATGAACCTAGCATGCGATGTTGCCCCGGGTTGGCGTATTTTCGTAAAGTTTGGAACATTATCTCCAATAAAAAGCAATGACAGTTGGAAAAGCTCCTTATAATCGGACCTTGAGAAGTCTAGCTCCAATGCTTGCTTACTAAAAATTTTAAAATTTTCTATTTCAACAGAAGTGAAAACATTTGTTACCTCTGGATCGGAAATTCCATTCTGAAAACAGTCCAGTGTTTGGAAAATCGGTTAAATAGTAGTGCTTCTGGAGTAGATGTTTTTCCAAATAGTAAATTTCGTCCCAATTTTCTTTCTAATAAAAATACAGCGCCGTTATTTATTCCCGTGTTAGAAGCTGTCGTGTCGAACCACACTATTTCTATCAAATTTTCGAGTTTCCATTCCTGCAAAAAATGGTAAGTCGCTTCCGCTATTTTTTCCCCAGAAGAATTCTCAAGTTTTGGGACGCCAAGTAATTTTTCAATTTTGTCGCCGGTCACAACGATGCCAAGCGTTCTTGTTATACCTTTCATGAACATGAAATGGTATTATAACTTTGGTCCGATGTTCGTAAGTATGAGAAGAAGAAGAGATAGACCCACTATTAAGTATACGGAAATGATCAGGGCGATGAGGCGAGTTGATTTAGCCATGTCCGTCTGTCCGTCCGTCCGTCCGTCCGTCTGTTTGAACGCAAACTAGTCCCTCAGTTTTTGAGATATCTCGATGAAATTTTGCAGGCAGGCGCCATTTTGCATAGGATTAATCATTTGTCGGAACCAGCAAGATCGGACCGATAGAAGGCATAGCTCCCATACAATCGATTGTTCCGATAAATGGGTTTTGGCCTATAACTCTTGCAATTCAAAAGCTAGGAACGTAAAATTTTGCAAGTTTAGTACAAATTGTATTTGCAACGTGTGTGGTGAAAATGACTCAGATCGGACCAACACGACATATAGCTCCCATATAATCGATAGTTTCGATAAATGGGTTTTGGGCTATAATTTTTGCAGTTAAAAAGCTAGGAACGTTAAACTTTGCACGTTTGCTACATATTATACATGTAACATATGTAGGCAAAATCAGCCAGATCGGACCAACATAACGTATAGCTCCCATACAATCGATTGTTCCGATAAGTGTGGTTTAGCATTCATGAAAGGTATAAAGCCTTCGGCACAGCCGAAGACAGCCCTTTCCTTACTTGTTTTTCCCTACCTTTTATTTCGGGCAATAATTTACCATCCCAGTGGAGAACAAATAATTCAGGAATCTACAATTTATAATATACTACTTAAAATTTAGACATTGAAAGTATAACTGATTAATTTACTTGCATTAAATTCATCAATAATCTTTTCGGCCTGTTTTCGGCGGTATTCTTTACGCATTGCATGCAGCGTGGTTCGATTTAAAATCAGATCTTCTAAGTTTATTGGCATACGTTCAGGTGTAACATCTTGTAGTTTTTGGAAGAGAGCAGCAGCTGTAGCACTCACAAGATGCATAGCGTGTCTAGTCGACAGATTACACTTATCCATACTTGCCAACATTCGGTCATCAATAAAATTAAAAGTTCCACGATGAAACGTTTTTTTGCTTTGATTATTAACAGCATTTACAATTTCATCATCATCAGCAGCAATGGGCAAAGCCATATCAGCATCTTCATTATAATCTGCTTCACAGACGTTTGATAGATTTTCCACTATGAAAGACCGACAAACTTTAAAAAAAAATCTGATTTTATATGACACTTCAAAACAAACCTTGTAAATTATATTTTGCAATCCGCTTTTCTTCGAACCGTTTCTCCCTACTTATTTGCCAATACACTATCTACACCAGAGATACTTCCAGGTCGGCCTTTTTTCCTTTGCTGTGTAAGAAAGTCTTTATCTTCTTTTATTTTCATTTTCTCCATAGCATCTGGAGCAGCAATGTCAAATAAAAAATTGTTTATTTTTTCAATAAAGTGAGCTTCATTTCCTTTACACTTTCCATGGGGCCTATTACTGTTTTTCTGCAAACTTTTCCATTTATTATAAAATTTTTCCAATGTTACGATACAGTTTTTTGGCATTTACATAGTAGGAATGGTTGCTTTTTCCCAGAATTGCAAAGTGACGGAAATTGTATGCTTCATACTCTTTTGAAGGCCCAACTTTTCTACACGCATTTTATAAAATAACAACTGGAGCACTCGCTTCATTAATGGCATTTTTGAGCCTAAAATATCTTTTTCATAACTGCCCACTCTTTGTAACCTTTCTATAGCAAGTAAATGTAAGAGTCATTTTCATTTCATGGCCAACTTTTAACACTGTATAACCTTTTTCTAACAAGTAAGATTTACTACAGTGCGAGCCACTCTAATCAAGCATCATACTAATGCTCCAAACTTGAATAAGGATCCGACATATTTTTTAGTGCTTTTAATTTTATAACTACATACGTATTAATTTATTATTTATATATTTGAACTTCACACTGATAATTTCCAATCTTAGCAATTTGTAGCGATTTTTCAAATTCGAATTAAAAAAACTTAAAAAATACGCAAAATCACGGTGTCCTCGTATGGGGACGCGGAGGGTTAATGGGTTAAGTTGGGCTGTCAGCAACTCAAAGCAACGGTACTGATACTTTGTTTTAGGTGTAGAAAAGGCAACAAGAGCTCAGCAGGAAAATTTTTATCTCGCAAAACATACATATTAAAAACAATCATGTTCAAGGTTAAAAGATGAAATTTTCCAAACTTTGGGCTCAATGAGGGTCAACTAGACAACAACGGATCGGGCCAAAGAAACGGGAAGTTGTAACCCGATTTTGACTGCATTTTAATGCGCGAAATATCACGATCTATGGGAAAGTCTCAGAACCTTATTTTTGAAAAAATAGTAACTTACGGGGTTTTGCATTGGGCTGTCGATATACTGTAATGTCTATAGTGTGTCCATAGGTTCCAAATCAGTCGAGATTGGTTCGCAAAATTTGTCAGATATTTCGTTTCTGTATGACCATTCACAGCGATCGAGAGTGGCAATGTATCTGCACATACAGTGCTTTTGGTTGGTCCCGCATTGAGAGATCCATCAGAGGATTAATTGCCAACGTGAAGTTTAGAATAGGTTGCTGCAACAACAACAAAACTTTTAACGTGAAAGCAAATAGTTACTATAACAACAACACTTGAACTGCTTCCAATTTAAACTTAATTATCATTAAATTATAAGCGTACATGTACATATGTAAGATGAATCCCAACAATTACACATTAATTAAGTTAAGCCAGTTTGTTTCCTACGCTTCTCAAGCAAAATAAAATGTACTACTTTTTTGGATCAAAAATTTAATATTTTATTGTGGAACTTCGAAGTAAGCCACGTATTTCAATCATAAAAACATTTGTTTAAAACTACAGGTACTAAAAAATACCAAAACTGAAGCATGAAAAATAAAATTTAAAACAATTTATCATTATCTAACGAAAAATATAAGATCACTAGAAAACTGAAATTCAATTCAACAGGTAACTACAATAGGAAAAAATTATAAAGCAAAACTAAAGCATGAAAAATAAAACTTTAAACAATTTAACATTTGCTAACGAAAAATATAACATTAGGAAAAAATTAATTCATTTAAAAGAGTTGTTAGTATCTCGTGCTTAAAAGTATCGCTATCATCACATATAAAGCTAATTTTCAGAAAATCAAGACGATCAAGGAGTTACTTTAAACTTACATTGTTAAAACAAAATTTAATTGGTCAATACAAAGCAAAAACAAACAATCTAAAATGGTTTTTAGCTGATGTTAACGATACGAATGTATAATAAAACTAGCCATATTAAAGCTACTATTAATTAAATTATTTGTGCACTTGACAACCGGGTGAAAATCTCCGTGCAAATCTTAACAGCTTCCCCAAAGAAAGTGGTTGCTTTTGAATTTTTGGAGTTCGACTTTGCAATATTGTTGATTGCTTCGGCCATGGCAAATGTCGGCTCAATCTTCCCTCATCATTTTCGGCTAACTTTATTTGGGTTTCGGCCATCATCTAGACTGTAAAAAATAGTATAGCTAAATAAATAAGAACATTGAAATATGCCCCATTCTTACCCTCATTTTATCTGCGTGCTTTTCAGCGATTGCCAAAAATCTCTTTTAAGCTGTGCTCTTTGCCACATCATCACTCTTCCTTTTCGAGCCCTTGCGAGGTGTTACTGCAGGAGTTCGAGGTGTGGTTGCAGGAGTGTCTGTGGCATATCTTCGTCTAGCTGCAGCAGAAGGTGTAGCTGGTGGGTCTTGAACCTCGCATTGCGGTTGCAGCTCGATACTGACGCCATCTTCGAGGTACTCCTCCTCCAAGATGAAATTCAAATGCTATAAGTTTATAAGAGAATGAAGCGATACGTGAAAATAATAATCAACATAACTGCTGCATAACTATAAACTGATCTCTTCCAGTGCCAAGCTACCTAAGCAATCGGTGCGCCTTCAATGTAGCAGTCCCCAAATAGATCGACGATGCGCATCTCTGTTTTAATCAGAGGTGCTACAGAGATGCATATATTCCCTCTGGGACTGCTGGTTGTTGCGGTCGCGCACATGGTTACTTGTGCGGCTTTTCAAATCTCACCAGACTTGCAAAAACTGATAAAATTTTACTTGGTTAGTAAGTTGTAATTCCAATCGGTTAGTAACATTTTGTCCATTGACTACTTACCGTAACCCATTGCTCCGCACTTTTTACTACCCTTCCAATGGATATCAGCTTCTGAGCCATTTCCTTCCACTGCTTGTGGTTCGCCAACTTTCGCTGCATGCGCTGGAACTTTCCTGATGCCAAACCAGGCGTTTCTCCAAGAAGGTCCACCATCCTACGAATTTGTTCGGCTGTTGCCCTACTTCTTTTGGCTGTTGCAGCACTTCTTGATGCCATTCTGCAATTAAAAAGAAAAACTCAGGGCAGTGAATGGACAAATATACAATAAATATCAAAAATACTTCCCTCTGCTGAAATATGTACAAAAAATAGGCAGGAACAATTATTTTTCTTCTATTCCTCTTTGAACTTTTCGTAAATTTTAACATTTCAGTACCAGTGATGCCACTTTTTCTCAAAATTAAAACTTTGATAACAAGTGTTGTTAAATCCGAGTTAGTGAATCACACAATTTTTAAAATAAGCGGCATACGTTAAGGTTAAATATCTCTATTGCGGAATTGTTAAAAGTTAGTGAATCGCGCTACAGTCTTATGTAAAAAATAGAACATTGAAGAAATGCAATGCCAGTTAACGTTACGTGGACATGGAGAAAATGCACCTTATTGTTAAGATCTTTATTAAACACTATACGCGTACTAATTGAAAGACAATTGACGGCATATACATATGTATATTAAAGACGTATGCAAACAGCGATATGTTTTCGTTTACCCGTTAGTTTGTTCAAGTGTTTTTCTCTTTGAAGTAATGCATTGATGCAAATATTTGATCGAGCCAAAATAAAACAAACACAATTTTGAATTATTTTAAATACTAAATGGCAAAGATTTTGAATAAAAGGAACAGAATTTATTCAAAACGCAACACTTGTCTGGAGTTCTCTACTAGCAAAGTTACCCAAGGAGATTTTACAGCTAAACAATGAAATTAGCCATCTTTCAGTTTGCTGTGCTCCTATCGGCAGCCAATCTCATGCAGGCCCAGCTTTTTGGCAGCATTGGCGATACGGTTGGTGGTGCTGTTAACGGTATTCTAGGAGGTGGTAACACAAAACCTCCGACAACCATAACAACTCGCCCACCGCTTATAACAACTACGATAACGTGTCCACCAGGTTTCATTGCTGTGCCATCAAACACGGAAGTTCCAGTGTATACAACTGAGGGATCTATTCTTGGCGCCGTCGGTAGTGTAGTCGGTGGTGTTGTTGGCGGCGTTCTGGGCGGAGGTAACACAAACCCACCATACACTTCAGGAAACCAGCCACCCACGACTACGGGCTTTATATGTGTACCAATACCTGGACCTTCTTCAACCAGTCCCAGTGCAACATCGAGCACAACAGCACCTCCTTCAACCAGCCCTAGTGCACCATCGAGCACAACGCCAAGTCCTTCCGGACCTCCTTCAGCCAGCCCTAGTGCACCATCGAGCACTACACCAAGCCCCACAACCGGTGCCACTGTACCATCGAGCACAACTTTAAGTCCCATTTGTCCACCAGGTTACACCGCAGTGCCATCAACAAGTACCACGAGCGTTCCAGGAGGGGGATCTGTTGTTGGCGCCGTCGGTAGTGTAGTCGGTGGTGTTGTTGATGGTGTTCTAGGCGGAGGCAACACAATACCTCCAAACACTTCAACAAACCAGCCAGCTTTTACTTGTGTGCCAACACTTGTTTGTCCACCAGGTTACAAAGCAGTGCCAGCAACAAGTACCACGAGCGTTCCAGGAGGGGGATCTGTTGTTGGCGCCATCGGTAGTGTAGTCGGTGGTGTTGTTGATGGTGTTCTAGGCGGAGGCAACACAATACCTCCAAACACTTCAACAAACCAGCCAGCTTTCACTTGTGTACCAACACTTGTTTGTCCACCAGGTTACCAGGCGGTGCCATCTACAAGTAACACAACAGTTCCAGGGCCTACAACTGAGGGATCTGTTCTTGGCGCCGTCGGTAGTGTAGTTGGTGGTGTTGTTGACGGTGTTCTGGGCGGAGGTAACACAAAACCTCCAAATACTTCAACAAACCAGCCACCAACGACGACACCTTCATTTACGTGTGTGCCAATAATTACGGGACCTCCTTCAACCAGCCCTAGTGCACCATCGAGCACAACACCAAGGCCTTCCGGACCTCCTTCAACCAGCCCTAGTGCACCATCGAGCACAACGCCAAGGCCTTCCGGACCTCCTTCAACTAGCCCTAGTGCACCATCGAGCACAACGCCAAGGCCTTCCGGACCTCCTTCAACTAGCCCTAGCGCACCATCGAGCACAACTCCAAGTCCTTCCGGACCTCCTTCAACTAGCCCTAGTGCACCATCGAGCACAACTCCAAGTCCTTCTGGACCTCCTTCAACCAGCCCTAGTGCACCATCGAGCACAACTCCAAGTCCTTCAACCAGCCCTAGTGCACCATCGAGCACAACGCCAAGGCCTTCCGGACCTCCTTCAACTAGCCCTAGTGCACCATCGAGCACAACGCCAAGGCCTTCCGGACCTCCTTCAACTAGCCCTAGTGCACCATCGAGCACAACTCCAAGTCCTTCCGGACCTCCTTCAACCAGCCCTAGTGCACCATCGAGCACAACACCAAGGCCTTCCGGACCTCCTTCAACCAGCCCTAGTGCACCATCGAGCACAACGCCAAGTCCTTCCGGACCTCCTTCAACCAGCCCTAGTGCACCATCGAGCACTACACCAAGCCCCACAACCAGTGCCACTGTACCATCGAGCACAACTTTAAGTCCCATTTGTCCCCCAGGTTACACCGCAGTGCCATCAACAAGTACCACGAGCGTTCCAGGAGGGGGATCTGTTGTTGGCGCCATCGGTAGTGTAGTCGGTGGTGTTGTTGATGGTGTTCTAGGCGGAGGCAACACAATACCTCCAAACATTTCAACAAACCAGCCATCCACGAATCCAGCTTTTACTTGTGTGCCAACACTTGTTTGTCCACCAGGTTACACCGCAGTGCCATCAACAAGTACCACGAGCGTTCCAGGAGGGGGTTCTGTTGTTGGCGCCATCGGTAGTGTAGTCGGTGGTGTTGTTGGTGGTGTTCTGGGCGGTGGTAACACAAACCCACCATACACTTCAGGAAACCAGCCAGCCACGAACCCAGCTTTTACTTGTGTACCAACACTTGTTTGTCCACCAGGTTACCAGGCAGTGCCAGCTACAAGTACCCCAATAGTTCCAGGGTATACAACAGAGGGATCTGTTCTTGGTGCCGTCGGTAGTGTAGTCGGTGGTGTTGTTGGCGGTGTTCTGGGAGGAGGTAACACAATACCTCCAAACAGTTCAAACAACCAGCCACCAGCGACAACACCTTCATTTACTTGTGTGCCAATAATTACGGGACCTCCTTCAACCAGTTCTAGTGCACCATCGAGCACAACGCCAAGGCCTTCCGGACCTCCTTCAACCAGCCCTAGTGCACCATCGAGCACAACGCCAAAGCCTTCCGGACCTCCTTCAAGTAGCCCTAGTGCACCATCGAGCACAACGCCAAGGCCTTCCGGACCTCCTTCAACCAGCCCTAGTGCACCATCGAGCACAACTCCAAGTCCTTCAACTAGCCCTAGTGCACCATCGAGCACAACGCCAAGGCCTTCCGGACCTCCTTCAACTAGCCCTAGCGCACCATCGAGCACAACTCCAAGTCCTTCCGGACCTCCTTCAACTAGCCCTAGCGCACCATCGATCACAACTCCAAGTACTTCCGGACCTCCTTCAACTAGCCCTAGTGCACCATCGAGCACAACTCCAAGTCCTTCTGGACCTCCTTCAACCAGCCCTAGTGCACCATCGAGCACAACTTCAAGTCCTTCAACCAGCCCTAGTGCACCATCGAGCACAACGCCAAGGCCTTCCGGACCTCCTTCAACTAGCCCTAGCGCACCATCGAGCACAACTCCAAGTCCTTCCGGACCACCTTCAACTAGCCCTAGCGCACCATCGAGCACAACTCCAAGTCCTTCCGGACCTCCTTCAACCAGCCCTAGTGCACCATCGAGCACAACGCCAAGGCCTTCCGGACCTCCTTCAACTAGCCCTAGCGCACCATCGAACACAACTCCAAGTCCTTCCGGACCACCTTCAACTAGCCCTAGTGCACCATCGAGCACAACTCCAAGTCCTTCTGGACCTCCTTCAACCAGCCCTAGTGCACCATCGAGCACAACGCCAAGGCCTTCCGGACCTCCTTCAACTAGCCCTAGTGCACCATCGAGCACAACGGTAAAACCTTCCGGACCTCCTTCAAGTAGCCCTAGTGCACCATCGAACACAACGCCAAAGCCTTCCGGACCTCCTTCAAGTAGCCCTAGTGCACCATCGAGCACAACGCCAAGGCCTTCCGGACCTCCTTCAACCAGCCCTAGTGCACCATCGAGCACTACACCAAGCCCCACAACCAGTGCCACTGTACCATCGAGCACAACTTTAAGTCCCATTTGTCCACCAGGTTACACCGCAGTGCCATCAACAAGTACCACGAGCGTTCCAGGAGGGGGATCTGTTGTTGGCGCCATCGGTAGTGTAGTCGGTGGTGTTGTTGGTGGTGTTCTAGGCGGAGGCAACACAATACCTCCAAACACTTCAACAAACCAGCCATCCACGAATCCAGCTTTTACTTGTGTGCCAACACTTGTTTGTCCAGCAGGTTACACCGCAGTGCCATCAACAAGTACCACGAGCATTCCAGGAGGGGGATCTGTTGTTGGCGCCATCGGTAGTGTAGTCGGTGGTGTTGTTGGCGGTGTTCTGGGAGGAGGTAACACAATACCTCCAAACAGTTCAAACAACCAGCCACCAGTGACAATACCTTCATTTACTTGTGTGCCAATAATTACGGGACCTCCTTCAACCAGCCCTAGTGCACCATCGAGCACAACACCAAAGCCTTCCGGACCTCCTCCAACCAGTTCAAGTGCACCATCGAGCACAACGCCAAGGCCTTCCGGACCTCCTTCAACCAGCCCTAGTGCACCATCGAGCACAACACCAAAGCCTTCTGGACCTCCTTCAAGCAGCTCTAGTGCACCATCGAGCACCACACCAAACCCTTCTGGACCTCCTTCAAGCAGCTCTAGTGCACCATCGAGCACAACACCAAAGCCTTCTGGACCTCCTTCAAGCAGCTCTAGTGCACCATCGAGCACAACACCAAAGCCTTCTGGACCTCCTTCAAGCAGCTCTAGTGCACCATCGAGCACAACACCAAAGCCTTCTGGACCTCCTTCAACCAGCCCTAGTGCACCATCGAGCACAACACCAAAGCCTTCTGGACCTCCTTCAAGCAGCTCTAGTGCACCATCGAGCACAACACCAAAGCCTTCTGGACCTCCTTCAACCAGCCCTAGTGCACCATCGAGCACAACACCAAAGCCTTCTGGACCTCCTTCAAGCAGCTCTAGTGCACCATCGAGCACCACACCAAACCCTTCTGGACCTCCTTCAAGCAGCTCTAGTGCACCATCGAGCACAACACCAAAGCCTTCTGGACCTCCTTCAAGCAGCTCTAGTGCACCATCGAGCACAACACCAAAGCCTTCTGGACCTCCTTTAACCAGCCCTAGTGCACCATCGAGCACCACACCAAAGCCTTCTGGACCTCCTTCAAGCAGCTCTAGTGCACCATCGAGCACAACACCAAAGCCTTCTGGACCTCCTTCAAGCAGCTCTAGTGCACCATCGAGCACAACACCAAAGCCTTCTGGACCTCCTTTAACCAGCTCTAGTGCACCATCGAGCACCACACCAAAGCCTTCTGGACCTCCTTCAAGCAGCTCTAGTGCACCATCGAGCACAACACCAAAGCCTTCTGGACCTCCTTCAAGCAGCTCTAGTGCACCATCGAGCACAACACCAAAGCCTTCTGGACCTCCTTCAACCAGCTCTAGTGCACCATCGAGCACCACACCAAAGCCTTCTGGACCTCCTTCAAGCAGCTCTAGTGCACCATCGAGCACAACACCAAAGCCTTCTGGACCTCCTTCAAGCAGTTCTAGTGCACCATCGAGCACAACACCAAAGCCTTCTGGACCTCCTTCAAGCAGCTCTAGTGCACCATCGAGCACAACACCAAAGCCTTCTGGAACTCCTTCAAGCAGCTCTAGTGCACCATCGAGCACAACACCAAAGCCTTCTGGACCTCCTTCAAGCAGCTCTAGTGCACCATCGAGCACAACACCAAAGCCTTCTGGACCTCCTTCAACCAGTCCTAGTGCACCATCGAGCACCACACCAAAGCCTTCTGGACCTCCTTCAAGCAGCTCTAGTGCACCATCGAGCACAACACCAAAGCCTTCTGGACCTCCTTCAAGCAGCTCTAGTGCACCATCGAGCACAACACCAAAGCCTTCTGGACCTCCTTCAACCAGCCCTAGTGCACCATCGAGCACAACACCAAAGCCTTCTGGACCTCCTTCAACCAGCCCTAGTGCACCATCGAGCACAACGCCAAAGCCTTCCGGACCTCCTTCAAGTAGCCCTAGTGCACCATCGAGCACAACACCAAGGCCTTCTGGACCTCCTTCAAGCAGCTCTAGTGCACCATCGAGCACAACACCAAAGCCTTCTGGACCTCCTTCAAGCAGCTCTAGTGCACCATCGAGCACCACACCAAAGCCTTCTGGATCTCCTTCAAGCAGCTCTAGTGCACCATCGAGCACAACACCAAAGCCTTCTGGACCTCCTTCAAGCAGCTCTAGTGCACCATCAAGCACAACACCAAAGCCTTCTGGACCTCCTTCAAGCAGCTCTAGTGCACCATCGAGCACAACACTAAAGCCTTCTGGACCTCCTTCAAGCAGCTCTAGTGCACCATCGAGCACAACACCAAAGCCTTCTGGACCTCCTTCAAGCAGCTCTAGTGCACCATCGAGCACAACACCAAAGCCTTCTGGACCTCCTTCAACCAGCTCTAGTGCACCATCGAGCACAACTCCAAGTCCTTCCGGACCTCCTTCAACCAGCCCTAGTGCACCATCGAGCACTACACCAAGCCCCACAACCAGTGCCACTGTACCATCGAGCACAACTTTAAGTCCCATTTGTCCACCAGGTTACACCGCAGTGCCATCAACAAGTACCACGAGCGTTCCAGGAGGGGGATCTGTTGTTGGCGCCATCGGTAGTGTAGTCGGTGGTGTTGTTGATGGTGTTCTGGGCGGTGGTAACACAAACCCACCATACCAGCCAGCCACGAATCCAGCTTTTACTTGTGTACCAACACTTGTTTGTCCACCAGGCTACCAGGCAGTGCCAGCTACAAGTACCCCAATAGTTCCAGGGTATACAACTGAGGGATCTGTTCTTGGTGCCGTGGGTAGTGTAGTCGGTGGTGTTGTTGGCGGTGTTCTGGGAGGAGGTAACACAATACCTCCAAACAGTTCAAACAACCAGCCACCAGCGACAATACCTTCATTTACTTGTGTGCCAATAATTACGGGACCTCCTTCAACCAGCCCTAGTGCACCATCGAGCACAACGCCAAACCCTTCCGGACCTCCTCCAACCAGTTCAAGTGCACCATCGAGCACAACACCAAAGCCTTCTGGACCTCCTTCAACCAGCCCTAGTGCACCATCGAGCACAACACCAAAGCCTTCTGGACCTCCTTCAAGCAGCTCTAGTGCACCATCGAGCACAACACCAAAGCCTTCTGGACCTCCTTCAACCAGCCCTAGTGCACCATCGAGCACAACACCAAAGCCTTCTGGACCTCCTTCAACCAGCTCTAGTGCACCATCGAGCACCACACCAAAGCCTTCTGGACCTCCTTCAAGCAGCTCTAGTGCACCATCGAGCACAACACCAAAGCCTTCTGGACCTCCTTCAAGCAGCTCTAGTGCACCATCGAGCACCACACCAAAGCCTTCTGGACCTCCTTCAACCAGCCCTAGTGCACCATCGAGCACAACACCAAAGCCTTCTGGACCTCCTTCAACCAGCCCTAGTGCACCATCGAGCACAACACCAAAGCCTTCTGGACCTCCTTCAAGCAGCTCTAGTGCACCATCGAGCACAACACCAAAGCCTTCTGGACCTCCTTCAAGCAGCTCTAGTGCACCATCGAGCACCACACCAAAGCCTTCTGGACCTCCTTCAAGCAGCTCTAGTGCACCATCGAGCACAACACCAAAGCCTTCTGGACCTCCTTCAAGCAGTTCTAGTGCACCATCGAGCACAACACCAAAGCCTTCTGGACCTCCTTCAAGCAGCTCTAGTGCACCATCGAGCACAACACCAAAGCCTTCTGGAACTCCTTCAAGCAGCTCTAGTGCACCATCGAGCACAACACCAAAGCCTTCTGGACCTCCTTCAAGCAGCTCTAGTGCACCATCGAGCACAACACCAAAGCCTTCTGGACCTCCTTCAACCAGTCCTAGTGCACCATCGAGCACCACACCAAAGCCTTCTGGACCTCCTTCAAGCAGCTCTAGTGCACCATCGAGCACAACACCAAAGCCTTCTGGACCTCCTTCAAGCAGCTCTATTGCACCATCGAGCACAACACCAAAGCCTTCTGGACCTCCTTCAACCAGCCCTAGTGCACCATCGAGCACAACACCAAAGCCTTCTGGACCTCCTTCAACCAGCCCTAGTGCACCATCGAGCACAACGCCAAAGCCTTCCGGACCTCCTTCAAGTAGCCCTAGTGCACCATCGAGCACAACACCAAGGCCTTCTGGACCTCCTTCAAGCAGCTCTAGTGCACCATCGAGCACAACACCAAAGCCTTCTGGACCTCCTTCAAGCAGCTCTAGTGCACCATCGAGCACCACACCAAAGCCTTCTGGATCTCCTTCAAGCAGCTCTAGTGCACCATCGAGCACAACACCAAAGCCTTCTGGACCTCCTTCAAGCAGCTCTAGTGCACCATCAAGCACAACACCAAAGCCTTCTGGACCTCCTTCAAGCAGCTCTAGTGCACCATCGAGCACAACACTAAAGCCTTCTGGACCTCCTTCAAGCAGCTCTAGTGCACCATCGAGCACAACACCAAAGCCTTCTGGACCTCCTTCAAGCAGCCCTAGTGCACCATCGAGCACAACACCAAAGCCTTCTGGACCTCCTTCAAGCAGCTCTAGTGCACCATCGAGCACAACACCAAAGCCTTCTGGACCTCCTTCAACCAGCTCTAGTGCACCATCGAGCACAACTCCAAGTCCTTCCGGACCTCCTTCAACCAGCCCTAGTGCACCATCGAGCACTACACCAAGCCCCACAACCAGTGCCACTGTACCATCGAGCACAACTTTAAGTCCCATTTGTCCACCAGGTTACACCGCAGTGCCATCAACAAGTACCACGAGCGTTCCAGGAGGGGGATCTGTTGTTGGCGCCATCGGTAGTGTAGTCGGTGGTGTTGTTGATGGTGTTCTGGGCGGTGGTAACACAAACCCACCATACCAGCCAGCCACGAATCCAGCTTTTACTTGTGTACCAACACTTGTTTGTCCACCAGGCTACCAGGCAGTGCCAGCTACAAGTACCCCAATAGTTCCAGGGTATACAACTGAGGGATCTGTTCTTGGTGCCGTGGGTAGTGTAGTCGGTGGTGTTGTTGGCGGTGTTCTGGGAGGAGGTAACACAATACCTCCAAACAGTTCAAACAACCAGCCACCAGCGACAATACCTTCATTTACTTGTGTGCCAATAATTACGGGACCTCCTTCAACCAGCCCTAGTGCACCATCGAGCACAACACCAAAGCCTTCTGGACCTCCTTCAAGCAGCTCTAGTGCACCATCGAGCACAACACCAAAGCCTTCTGGACCTCCTTCAACCAGCCCTAGTGCACCATCGAGCACAACACCAAAGCCTTCTGGACCTCCTTCAACCAGCTCTAGTGCACCATCGAGCACCACACCAAAGCCTTCTGGACCTCCTTCAAGCAGCTCTAGTGCACCATCGAGCACAACACCAAAGCCTTCTGGACCTCCTTCAAGCAGCTCTAGTGCACCATCGAGCACCACACCAAAGCCTTCTGGACCTCCTTCAACCAGCCCTAGTGCACCATCGAGCACAACACCAAAGCCTTCTGGACCTCCTTCAACCAGCCCTAGTGCACCATCGAGCACAACACCAAAGCCTTCTGGACCTCCTTCAAGCAGCTCTAGTGCACCATCGAGCACAACACCAAAGCCTTCTGGACCTCCTTCAAGCAGCTCTAGTGCACCATCGAGCACCACACCAAAGCCTTCTGGACCTCCTTCAAGCAGCTCTAGTGCACCATCGAGCACAACACCAAAGCCTTCTGGACCTCCTTCAAGCAGTTCTAGTGCACCATCGAGCACAACACCAAAGCCTTCTGGACCTCCTTCAAGCAGCTCTAGTGCACCATCGAGCACAACACCAAAGCCTTCTGGAACTCCTTCAAGCAGCTCTAGTGCACCATCGAGCACAACACCAAAGCCTTCTGGACCTCCTTCAAGCAGCTCTAGTGCACCATCGAGCACAACACCAAAGCCTTCTGGACCTCCTTCAACCAGTCCTAGTGCACCATCGAGCACCACACCAAAGCCTTCTGGACCTCCTTCAAGCAGCTCTAGTGCACCATCGAGCACAACACCAAAGCCTTCTGGACCTCCTTCAAGCAGCTCTATTGCACCATCGAGCACAACACCAAAGCCTTCTGGACCTCCTTCAACCAGCCCTAGTGCACCATCGAGCACAACACCAAAGCCTTCTGGACCTCCTTCAACCAGCCCTAGTGCACCATCGAGCACAACGCCAAAGCCTTCCGGACCTCCTTCAAGTAGCCCTAGTGCACCATCGAGCACAACACCAAGGCCTTCTGGACCTCCTTCAAGCAGCTCTAGTGCACCATCGAGCACAACACCAAAGCCTTCTGGACCTCCTTCAAGCAGCTCTAGTGCACCATCGAGCACCACACCAAAGCCTTCTGGATCTCCTTCAAGCAGCTCTAGTGCACCATCGAGCACAACACCAAAGCCTTCTGGACCTCCTTCAAGCAGCTCTAGTGCACCATCAAGCACAACACCAAAGCCTTCTGGACCTCCTTCAAGCAGCTCTAGTGCACCATCGAGCACAACACTAAAGCCTTCTGGACCTCCTTCAAGCAGCTCTAGTGCACCATCGAGCACAACACCAAAGCCTTCTGGACCTCCTTCAAGCAGCTCTAGTGCACCATCGAGCACAACACCAAAGCCTTCTGGACCTCCTTCAAGCAGCTCTAGTGCACCATCGAGCACAACACCAAAGCCTTCTGGACCTCCTTCAACCAGCTCTAGTGCACCATCGAGCACAACTCCAAGTCCTTCCGGACCTCCTTCAACCAGCCCTAGTTCACCATCGAGCACTACACCAAGCCCCACAACCAGTGCCACTGTACCATCGAGCACAACTTTAAGTCCCATTTGTCCACCAGGTTACACCGCAGTGCCATCAACAAGTACCACGAGCGTTCCAGGAGGGGGATCTGTTGTTGGCGCCATCGGTAGTGTAGTCGGTGGTGTTGTTGATGGTGTTCTGGGCGGTGGTAACACAAACCCACCATACCAGCCAGCCACGAATCCAGCTTTTACTTGTGTACCCACACTTGTTTGTCCACCAGGCTACCAGGCAGTGCCAGCTACAAGTACCCCAATAGTTCCAGGGTATACAACTGAGGGATCTGTTCTTGGTGCCGTGGGTAGTGTAGTCGGTGGTGTTGTTGGCGGTGTTCTGGGAGGAGGTAACACAATACCTCCAAACAGTTCAAACAACCAGCCACCAGCGACAATACCTTCATTTACTTGTGTGCCAATAATTACGGGACCTCCTTCAACCAGCCCTAGTGCACCATCGAGCACAACGCCAAACCCTTCCGGACCTCCAACCAGTTCAAGTGCACCATCGAGCACAACACCAAAGCCTTCTGGACCTCCTTCAACCAGCCCTAGTGCACCATCGAGCACAACACCAAAGCCTTCTGGACCTCCTTCAAGCAGCTCTAGTGCACCATCGAGCACAACACCAAAGCCTTCTGGACCTCCTTCAACCAGCCCTAGTGCACCATCGAGCACAACACCAAAGCCTTCTGGACCTCCTTCAACCAGCTCTAGTGCACCATCGAGCACCACACCAAAGCCTTCTGGACCTCCTTCAAGCAGCTCTAGTGCACCATCGAGCACAACACCAAAGCCTTCTGGACCTCCTTCAAGCAGCTCTAGTGCACCATCGAGCACCACACCAAAGCCTTCTGGACCTCCTTCAACCAGCCCTAGTGCACCATCGAGCACAACACCAAAGCCTTCTGGACCTCCTTCAACCAGCCCTAGTGCACCATCGAGCACAACACCAAAGCCTTCTGGACCTCCTTCAAGCAGCTCTAGTGCACCATCGAGCACAACACCAAAGCCTTCTGGACCTCCTTCAAGCAGCTCTAGTGCACCATCGAGCACCACACCAAAGCCTTCTGGACCTCCTTCAAGCAGCTCTAGTGCACCATCGAGCACCACACCAAAGCCTTCTGGACCTCCTTCAACCAGCTCTAGTGCACCATCGAGCACAACACCAAGGCCTTCTGGATCTCCTTCAACCAGCCCTAGTGCACCATCGAGCACAACACCAAAGCCTTCTGGACCTCCTTCAAGCAGCTCTAGTGCACCATCGAGCACAACACCAAAGCCTTCTGGACCTCCTTCAACCAGCCCTAGTGCACCATCGAGCACAACACCAAAGCCTTCTGGACCTCCTTCAAGCAGCTCTAGTGCACCATCGAGCACCACACCAAAGCCTTCTGGACCTCCTTCAAGCAGCTCTAGTGCACCATCGAGCACAACACCAAAGCCTTCTGGACCTCCTTCAAGCAGCTCTAGTGCACCATCGAGCACAACACCAAAGCCTTCTGGACCTCCTTCAACCAGTTCTAGTGCACCATCGAGCACAACACCAAGGCCTTCTGGACCTCCTTCAACCAGTTCTAGTGCACCATCGAGCACAACCCTAGCTGTTAGTACTACTGAATCAACGACAACTTGCCCACCAGGAAGTGGGGTGTTAATTTGTATTTGCAAACCTAAAGATCCATCCAAGACTTGCGGTGTTTGTAGCGGCGAGCCTGTAGAGATGATTTGTGATTGCAAACAGAAGACAGAAAGTGAAGCTGAGCAAATTGAAGTAATCTATAACTCTAAGCCGGAACCAAGAGCTCTTACTGGACCGTCTGACCCAGTAGACATTATGTTTTCAACAGGAGTAGACGGCTCTCCAGTTTCTAAGCACATTTCCAAGGTACCTGCTTTATTGTCTTGTGATTGTAAAACCGCTACAGCTTTAACTGGACCTTTGAGAACAGCGACAAGCAACAAACAGTGCTTCTGTAAATCTACAATCCCTACACTCCCATTACTAGGCAAATAGGTACTATTACATGCAAAAAAACTCGAAGAGACTAAAAAACAACGAAGAATTAACGAATTCGAAACTATTTTATAAGATAATCAACAATAAAAACATTCAGCATTCATATAAGTATTTGTTTTTATTGATTTCCAATACATCACCCCCAAGCCCCCCAAAATATCTTAAAGGCGTCAGTGCCACTAATTCCAAGCGGTCTATTCAAGCGTACTGTAATTCTTTACTCTAACCTGCAACTTCCAGGGTGCTACCAAAAATATCACGAGGTGGTTTTTTGGTCTTTAGCTTTAACTTGTTAAAAATAAGGACTCGAGTTCGGTTTCTTTTTTAGAGTCAGTCTTGTGTCTCCTAAACCGCTTTTTTACTACTTAACGCTCATTATTTTTAATAAGATAAGTAAACGTCGAATCTCGACGATAAGGTGCAAGGAGTGGTATGCTCCTCAGCTGGGTCTAAATTTTAGTGTCTTTCAGGCGGAAGTATCTGCGATACAGGAAGCTGTAGAGCATCTGAAGACAGTGGACATCAATAACATTGATGCCTACATCTTCTCTGATAGTCAAGCAGCTCTCAAGGCGGTGGTGGCAAATATATACAATTCCAGGACTGTGGAGAGCTGCCGCAAATCTCCCAACGAGATGGCTGGGCAACTCTCGATTCACCTAGTATGGGTGCCGGGACACAGGGTCATACCGGGTAATGAGATGGCAGACGAGCTTGCCAGAGGGGGCACATTCCGCCTGAAAGGGTCCAGGCATGCCGCCCGCGTCTAGTAAGCTCTTAGCGAGGCATAAGTTCCTCCAGGAAGCAGATGGCAAGATTAGTACCTGCTGTCATGTAAAATTGATATGGCAGAAATTTGTGCGAGTAGGTCGGAGTACCTACTTAAACTCAGAAGAGAAGAGCTCTCTCTACTTATGGGGCTTCTAACGGGGCATATAGGTCTAGGCAGACATGCAGAACGGTTGGGCATCCCCTTTAATGACTTCTTCAGAAGCTGCAGAGATCAGCAGGAGCCTGAAACTGTGAGGCATCTCCTATGTGAATGCCCCGCGATGTGGGGCAAGAGGTTGAAATATCTGTGGTCGGGCATTCTCCGCAATCTCGGCGAATTAGCCAATACTAAGGCAAATGGCATCCTGCGCTTCGGGGATTTCGCAAAATAGTTCGAGTAGCGGGTCGTTTAAAGATCCATGTGGTATTTCCATTTTCTTTTCTTGATAGTTGAGTTTTCGCAATTTCCTTATTTTTATTTGTTTTCAAAATTCTTATTTCGGACATTTTTATCAATATAATATTAAACCACACTTTTTCACAAAAAGTCAACACTTAACAGAAGGTAAACAAACAACATAAGAACCGTTGTAGAAAGGTGTGGTGAAATTGTAATTCCTCATCTCCAGGTAATATTTGACTGCAAACATACATAAATATGTACAACCCATGAATGACTGTTGTCAACCGTGCGCACTTTTTCGAAATAATTACAGTAACAGTTAACATTGGTAACATTATATTTAGTACAGAATTTTGAAAGCATAATTTTAGAAAGCAGAATTTTAAAAAGCAGAATCTTGTTTTAAGAATTTTGGACATACAGAATTTCGACACCAACCCGTTTGGAGAGTATCATGCTTAAATCTAAACCGCAATATTTTTTTGCAATCTAAGTTACCTGATTGAAATGTAGAGACTGTTCATAAAAATCACATTTTTAGAAATATTTTACCAACATGTTTATGCACGTTTTGGATACCTACGTTATTTGATTGTTTTTTAATTACTACTAGTACTAGTATATCTCGTGTTCGAAATTTGGCCACCTTAAATTACTTTAACTTATCAAATCCTCTGCTCATATTCATTATATTTAAGAGATTTTTGTTACATACATATATGTATATGTACATATAATCGTTGTTGAGTATTTTAGGTCGATTGACACTAAATGGCCGGTAAATGGGAAACTAACCGAAAAAAATCAGTACAATAAAGACCGGTAATCATTAGATAACAGTTTGAAAGTCCACCATCAGAGCCACCATTCAGATTCAGATTAAAATGTGTTTAGTACAATATGGGTATCAACCGAAAGGTAATAGTGAGTGCTGCAATAAGCGA
The DNA here is from genome assembly GCA_951509765.1 of Sphenella marginata. NCBI lineage: Eukaryota > Metazoa > Arthropoda > Insecta > Diptera > Tephritidae > Sphenella > Sphenella marginata. The sequence goes on along the minus strand of OX608081.1, from coordinate 65,797,243 downwards.
TGTAACTAAGTTCCATATCTTACCTGGTATTGGATATAATGATCAAAATCGGACTCAGCCTATTATTAGTTCTGAGACGCAGGGAAAAGAGGAGCGTGACACCTCCATGTCTCTGGAATATTTACACTGCTAAAAATTTGAGTCTAAATTTTAAAAGATTCATTGGTTTACATAATTTTAAAAAAATTTTTGTAATAAATTCCTAACCTTTCAATTACCTACAAAAATTTGAAAGATTCATTGGTTTACATAATTTTTAAAACTTTTCTGTAATAAATTCCAAACCTTTCAATTACCTACAAAAATTTCAATTTTTTGCGGTTCAGATTTAAAACTTAACTAGGATAAACAAAAACACAACAAAATTCATGATTGCGTAAAGAATCTAAACCAAATTTGGTTTGGTCATATGTATATGTAGCCCCAAAAAGTTTTAAATCTAGGCTAAAATTTTTAGCCGTGTAGGTTAGACCACTGAAATTTAGTTATGAGAGTAATCCCTAGTAGCAGTATAAAAACGGGGATAAAGAAAAAGGGGGCGTGGCCCCGCTCGTAGGAAGAGAATTCTTCATAGCCCATAGGTCATAAGGTTTTTAGGCGAGATATTCCAGCTTTTGATACGCAAACTTGCATTTATCAAAATTCAATTCCAAACCTGCCTCCGCGAGTAACCGTAAAACTCGTCCTAACACTACACTGTGCTCTGGAATGGTGCTTGTAGCCCCCAAAATGTCATCTAATTACATAGATAACCACTTCCCCGCTGTCAAACAACGGCTTCAACATTTGGCTTACCAATGGTTGGAAAAGAGGGGGGAACATTTTTCAATCCGAATGGTACAAAATTATACTCATACTGCCCCATTGGAGTCACATGCATTGGGATTTGATAATACCCATTCCGCAAATCCATTTGTTATTTCGACAGCACTCCCCAAAACCTTCGGGGAGTGATTTTTGTTGCTACAACAACAACAACATGACACACACTTTTTTTTTCATCGCAGAAAGTGCATACGTGAATTTCGGAGTGAAAATTTAATTAATTAACTGTAAAAATAGTGTAACTCTGAAACATGTAATCCTATCCATCGCTGTTGATTTAACTTTGTAATTTTTCTCCAATTATCAATTTTTCCCAAAAACTGAACATAAAAAATCAACTATGAATTATTGTTCGCTGGAGCTTGCTCAAAACTTACAAATTTGAAAAAAATATATTTTTTAGTTTTGAAAATGTGTGTGGCAATAAGTTCGATCTGGAGGGAAATTGAAAGTTTTGACTTGAATTGATCGAAGTATACAGGTCTGAGATATTCATTTTGAACCTTCTGCAATGAAAACTATTCAAAAATGAATGACGCAAGTGAGCCCAGAATGACGGCGAGTCAACATGTACACAGATGACTTGCGAATCAGACGCACTGTGTATAGACCCCATAAAAACACACGTTCAAATATATTTGATATATGCTTGCTTGCTTTTTTCCATTCGACAGCTGTTCTTGAAGGTAGTCCATGGGAGGTAACTTTTAAGCATACATTTAAAATTCGGAATCTCAAAATAATTCATATTTTTTTCCCAGAAACCACCATCTTGACGATCACTAATAACCCTCTCTCTCTCTTTAGTTTTGTGTTCGTGTAAGAAAAAGCCAACCTGGACAAAAACAATGTAACGATCAGCTTTACATGATACAAACACACGAACGAGTCGTCTGGTAGTCGAATCGAACGTTCGCTTCGAGATACACAATGTGGCTGTTATTTTATTTCAAATCAATCATCAAATTCTACTAACAACTGATCTAATTGGGTTGAAAAAAGTTTTAGGGCCGTTTACTCAATGTTTGATTATCGACAACGCGCTGATAAAAGTAATCAAAGGATGGACCGCTGATTAATAATATATGTACATATATAGCTTTGTTCGCTCACAAAACGTGTAAGTAAAATGAGAATTAAGTAAAACTTTCTCGAAACGCTAAAAGGTAAAAAGTTTCAAGCGAACAGGAGTAAATAAAAACTTGCACCAAAAGCTGCTGCTGCCATTTTGATTGCTTAAAAGTTCAAATTTTGATTCTTCATTCCTCTTGTCAGGATCAGCTGTTTTTCACTTACAATACCTACGGGGCAGAGTTCCCACAGTAAAAACTTGTAGCGGCAATGAAATGTCAAAATACGCTCTCCCGCTTCAAGTGTTTTGTGTAAGCGTACACTTTCTCAGCAAACATTTTATAAAATTTTTAAAATTTTAATGAACGCGAACAAAGCTTGTGACAACTGAAAGTAAAAATTGGTTTTTGTGAAAAATGGTTTTTCTAAATAATTATGCTAGTAATAGAGATTAAAAAATGTAATTATATCCACCTAAAATGTATCAAAATCGACATTTTTGTCTTCACAACGCAACTTTTGTTAATTTTTTTGCACAGCCGTTCACAATGACCAACTTAATCGTGATAACTTAAACTGACTTTTGTGTAAACGGAAGTGTCATTCTGACCCAAGCCATGATTGGGTTATCACTTGATAAAGTTTATCATACCCAGACATTGAGTAAACGGGCTTAGTTCTAACATTCTTTAGTTCAATAAAACTACCCCAGCCTAATGCTTTGTAACGAGTTCTTATAAGAAAAATGACGTTGGAGTATCGGAGTACTCCAACACTTATCCTCATTCATATTAAAAAGTGGTATTACTTATATGGCCATGTCCGGTGATTGGATCACCGAATCCATCTCGGGCCACCCTTCTGAATAGTCAATGGAGCGCATATGTGAGCGTACTTTGAAAATACTGCACCGGACATGTCAATGTAATTGGGGCCACCTTTTTTATATGTATGACGCTATATGTAACAGATATACCAGCATGAACCTCAGAAAAGATATTCGCGCAGAGCTTCTCTTCCAATGTTTGGTGTGCCAAATTGGCGGGGCCCTATGGTAGTAAATGCACGTGTTGCACAGCTGAATCCCGTTTGAATAATTGACAGGTCGAATGCATAAACTCATAAACACTATGTATGTATGTGCCAAGTCAATGGCATAGTCAACACTTCAAGGTCAAGTGAAACACCATCGTCGAAAATATCTGTTTTGAATTTTGTATTGACTTTGCACCATTCAAAATCATTTAACATTTCCCGACTATTTGAGCACCTGGATCATAGTATACAATAGACCAAATAAACAAAACAAAAATATTTAGATAAACATGTTTACTTGAGAAATGTGGTTTTCAGAGAAAAATAGACTATATGTGTATTTAAAACTCTAAATTGCAATAACGGTTTCAGTACCCCTATATAGTAAATATTAAACAGACAATATGCGCATTAGGGAAACAATGCAAAGCCGAACGAAACTTCGTAAAATAAACTGCTTATCCCCGTATGATACCATGTATTTTTCTTGTATTTTTTCATGTATTTTGTGCGAAAGAAACAGCCTTATACAATTTTCATATTGGTGCAAACGGGCGAGCTATGTTAAAAAAACTAACGAAATACAACCAAAATACAATCTAGGCTGTTGAAACAAACGAAAAATTTTGTATTTCGATAGCTTTTTTTGACATTTAGCTGTTTCTCGTTACCCAATAAGCAAAATACTTTTGCTGTAAGCTTACTATAAACTTAGTTTAGCAAGCTTTTCGTTTGAAAAACCTTTACTATAACCATTGTAACACGTTTGGAAAAAATTTTCGACTCAATGAAAGTGATCCCTTTTTAGTTAATTGGAGTTGAGGCTTGGAACAATAAACGTTTTATTCAACGTACAGTAAGGGTTTGTTGAAAGCTGATTGTAAAACTCCAATTTTGGACACAACGGTGAAAGCGGCTATAGCCGGTGAATATGTTGTGGGACTTTGAGCCGAAGGTTGCTGGTTCGAACCCCGACTCAACTTTTTTTTTTTAATTAATTATTATAATTATTTTAATTAAATTAAATTTTAAAATTATGTTTTATGATAAATTTTCTTTTGGTGCGAGAGAAGATAAAGGATCAATTTGTGGTGTGGTGCTTGCAATTTTTTATACAAACTGCATCTGCAAGGCAAATCCTGTGCATTTTTTCTGAAAAGCCTTTTGAAAAATCTTTTCAAATCATTTTTCATGTTGCGTGTAGCGGGGTTCGAACTTAGGTTCTTCTGTATGGTAGGCCAGCTGCACTACCGTCACACTACGATGTCCATATAACAAAATCCATATAAATGAATCATGTAAATTTTCAAACAGTATTTTTGAAAACTGAGAAATTTTTCACCTCAAGTTACATCTCCAAGTTACCATACTCGTACCATTGGAAAAACATATCCAAACGATTGTGAAATTTTTAAGATACAAACTCGTGTGGAAAAAATTGACTTTAAAGTGGGGAAAATATTGATTTATAAATTAGCTGATGTGATGAATAACATGTTATTTTTATTTTTGGAATTCTTGAATAACGATACAACTTCATTTTTAATCAGTTATTTAAAAATAAAAAATAAGTACCCCTAGACCTGAAAATTATACCCATATGCTCATTATTATACCTTTCAGGAACATGAAATGGTATTATAACTTTGGTCCGATGTTTGTAAGTATGAGAAGAAGAAGAGATAGACCCACTATTAAGTATACCGAAATGATCAGGGCGATGAGGCGAGTTGATTTAACCATGTCCGTCTGTCCGTCCGTCCGTCTGTTTGAACGCAAACTAGTCCCTCAGTTTAGTTTTGCATAGGATTAATCATTTGTCGGAACCAGCAAGATCGGACCGATACAAAGCATATCTCCCATACAATCGATTGTTCCGATAAATGGGTTTTGGCCTATAACTCTTGCAATTCAAAAGCTAGGAACGTAAAATTTTGCAAGTTTAGTACATATTGTATTTGTAACGTGTGTAGTGAAAATGACTCAGATCGGACCAACATGACATATAGCTCCCATATAATCGATAGTTTCGATAAATGGGTTTTGGGCTCTCAATTTTGCAGTTAAAAAGCCAGGAACGTTAAACTTTGCACGTTTGCTACATATTATATATGAAACATATGTAGGCAAAATCAGCCAGATCGGACCAACATAACGATAGCTCCCATACAATCGATTGTTCCGATAAGTGTGGTTTGGCATTCATGAAAGGTATAAAGCCTTCGGCACAGCCGAAGACAACCCTTTCCTTACTTGTTTATTTATTTTTTTAGTAATTCATTAATTAATTAATCAATTACAGAAAGTAGTCTAGAGATCAAACACTTGCAGACTAAGTCGATACGTACAAATACAAAGAAGCACAACAAATTATATAAATAAAGTAGCAATACAGTATAAAGTATAAAGACTTACGGACTACATAAATACATAGGCGCAGACTTATTTATAGAAGTGCGTTAGCGAGTACAGATTTAAACGCAGGTTTGGATGAGGAAAAATCAATGGCTAAGGAATCGGAAATAAGATTAAATTCCGTGAGTGCTCTAAAAATGGGAGCATTAGATGCATACATGGTACGGGCACGATATGTATAAAAAATATCACTGCTTCGAAGAGGCCTGTTTGGAACATAAAAGCGAATAAATTCGAAAAGACGAGGCGCACCAATAGCACCACTAATAATGTCAAAGACAAATGTCAATGAAAAAATGGTTGTTCTGCATTGAAGTGATTGGAGGCTAACGAGTGTACATCTTGCTTTATATGAGGGCATCAGTTCTGCAAAGTTGAGAGAACGCAACGCAAAGCGAACAAAGTTTTTTTTACTCGCTCAAGTCTCTTAATGTGGCATTCATGATACGGTCTCCAAATGAAGCAGCCATATTCTAGTTTAGAACCGACAAGCGAAGTAAATAAAACTTAAGGGTATAAAACGGAACTAAAACGGCGGATAAAGGCCAACACAGATTAGGACTTGGCAATGATAGAGTTTAAATAAATCTCACATGTGAATTTGATTCAAAAACTACTCCTAGAGACAGGACCCGCCAATGGCATAAAATGTGGGAATGATGAAGCGCGATTTGGAAAAGGTAACATGACAGCATTTACGTACATTCAATGGTAGGTTATTTGTAATACACCAGGCAGCTAAATTGTTCAGGTCAAACTGGATCTTGAGTGAGTATGAACAGTTTGAGATTGTAGAAAAAACTTTTAAATCATCCGCATATAGCAGAAAGTTTGCATGTTGAAAACATGACGAGATGTCATTTATAAAAATTACGATGCTGCCTTGGGGTACCCCGGATATGGCAATAAAAGGATCAGAGTGAACATTATCAATCAACAACTACACAGGTCCGAATATGTTAAATTCGATATCATTGCAGCTATGGGTTTTTATTCCCATGCCTTATTTTATTGCGTAGGAGGTTATTGGCAGTTAAAGAAGGTTTAAAGCTTTATTGTTGCAATACGGCAGTCGAATATTTAGTCAAAGTGGAGCACCGCCTTAAAGACTTTTATGAAATTGAAGGTTGTGGAAAATGGGCCGCTATTGCAGCTGCAATCCATCCACAGTTCAAAACTCAGTGGATAGGCTGCCTGTCAACTGAAGCTCAAAAAGAGTATACGCAGCTGTTATGACTCCTGCAACAGAAGCAGAATCCGTAGTTGTGACAACTAACAACGCGGAACATCAAGTAGGTGACTTTTTTGATTTCGGCAACAGCACCAGTACAAGCCCTAATGATGCAAATATTTTTTCCAATACAGATGCGCAGCTACAGGTAAAATAAATATTTGCAGGAACCTGTATCAAGCAATATCCTAGCAGTGGATGTTTATCCGATTGCGAAAAAAATGTTTCTCAAGTATAATACCCCTTTGCCTTCTTCAGCTCCAGTGGAGAGACTTTTTTCATATGCCACAATGCACCCCTGCGGGTAGGGGTTTGGAGTATTCCCGCGGTAGACATGGCATTAAACAAATGAGCTCGTTCAAATTGAACTATGTACCTAATTTTCCTTTTAAATTTTGTATGTACATAAAAATATTGTGTAGATTTTCAAACTATTTACAAAGTTGGTAGTTACTGGTGTGGCTGACTGTAGGTAATAAATTTCTGTGATATTTTTGATGTATAAAATATTATTTCGTTTCTTACTGTAATCTGAAATAAAACATACTTTTGTAAATAAATAAATTTATTTCATTTGAACGATAACTCCATAGGTGAATGCGAAAACACTTAAGAAATTATTCCAAAATGTGATCCCGAAACTATTCCAAAACAGTTCAGAAATAATCCAGGAAACGGTACCAAAATGGTGGGAAAATGATCCCAATATAGAACCAAAACAGTCCCAAAAATGGTTTCAAAATGATCCCGGAACAGTCCCAAAATGATCTCTTAGCGATCCCGAAAATAGTCAAGAAATAGTCCTGAAATTATACCGAAAATGATGACAAATATAATGAGAATATGGGTATAATTTTGCGAGGTCTCGGGGTACTTATTTTTTATTTTTAAATAACTGAATAAAAAGGAAGTTTTATCGTTATTACAACAAAAATAAAAATAACATGTTATTCATCACTCAGGATTTCTTGAGTGACGAATAACATATTGGTAAAACTTTCCATCGAACGTCAAGTGTAAATACACGTCCAAAAATCTAGGTAGAGGTATGAAACGACGCGTCTTCACCTCCGTACCAATAATCTGGAGTTAAAGTTCACAATTTTTCTGTCATTTTCATGTGGTTGTTGTAATTTCACATTAGGCTGATCTGGATCTAGGATCTGACCAGGGTCAATTTTCGGTTTTCACTAATAACTTTTCACTGAAACAAAATATTGCTTTTCCCCCCTCGGATTATTGTTATTGTCAAGACGAGTCTTTTGATACCTCTCTCGAGATTTTTGGATGTGTATTAACACTTGACGTTCGATGGAAAGTATTACCAAAATATTATTTTTATTCAAGCACTTCTTGAATAAAAATAACATGTTATTTATCACTTTGATTTTTTTTGAATAAGAAATAACCAGTCACTCATCATTCAAATTTTTTTGAATAATGAATAAAAATTAATTTTTAATTTTTTCGTCACTCATCACTCAAATTTTCTAATATTGACCATCCCTGCTGCATAAGTACTAGACCAAAAGTTCATAAACTAACAAGTGGATGATGCGCATAGAAAAATACTCAGCATACATTTAGGCGTATTCTCAAAGATACATAAATGAAATGAATCCGATGCGCATATTGTACACCACAAAATTTGTTGATGCTTTTCATATTTCCAGTAGTAGTAGTTCGTACTGAAAGTTCACTTCTTCTGCATCTGCCAAATCAAACAACTCCGTCCGAAACTCCGAAAGTGGTAACTCGAATTCACAGCAAGGGTCCCACTAGGAGTGTACTGGAATTTGAGATCGCGTTTTTAACACGTTGACTACCTTCACCGCTGTTCTGCGGTCACTTCACCTTGCCATCACGCTATCAAAATACTTTTAGTTAGCAATTATCTTGTTTTTCCAAAATATTTTGAGATGTAGAGGTAGTTTACTTGACCTATCACACAGACGGTTACGGGCTACCCAAAAAACCAACACAATCTATATAATTACATATATGTATGTAGTTGGTATACCTACGCTGAATTCAATAGTGTTAACCGCTTTGAAAAGTTAGCTAAAAATGTTTTCTGTAAAAAAAACTCCCATGAAACTACGCAGGTATCTGAATTTATAGAAGTTACCTTTTTTACGTACTCTCCTTAAATTTTTCCTGTTAAAGAGAATGAAAGCATGTACACATGTGTTATCTATACATTTATATTTGCAAAATACTTACCATTTTATTTATTATTTAATTTTCATAATTTTGTATACCTACTCATAATTGAGTGGCTCAGTGTCATCCTTGCCTAAAGCTTCAGTTATGCTTACTTAGCTTAGACTTGACTTGAGAACTGTCACTTAGCGTTCTGTTAAATGAGTTTTGCATGTAACCGGTTACCCAACAACTAAGTTTACTTAACTCGACTTAGAAATCTGTTGAATTTTGATTTTCTACGTAAGTTCTAAGTGACATCTACTTTTTGGGAAGATATTTTTGCTTTCTTATTCCATTTTGGCATTTATTTTTACATGTTGACATTTATTTGAAAGCAAAAACTATATGTACCCGACGAAGCATGATATGCCTGTATGCGCTAAGTATAGTATAATCGATGATAAGTGGCGACGTCAAGTACAAGTCAAGTCAAGTCTAAGCTAAGTAAGCATAAATGAAGCTTAACCCTCGAAATTTCATATATGGAGTTATTATGCTATACTACTTAGAAATACTCCAAACTATCCGTGTCAAAATTGCACGTCCCTAATTTTTGAACGAAATTAATTAAATGTTTCAAACAGGCAAGGCTGTTTAATTTTTTTAGGCAAGCATGGCACTGAGCCACTCAATTTCCGTCAATTCATAGTCATAAAAGACTCCTATATGATCATATTTCTGAGGCTCATAATTTTAACATATTTAGGACTCATATTGGACTTCTAAATTATGAGCGCTTCGAGAATGTTTGAAGGGTTAGCTCAGTTTGGGATATAATATTTATTATTAAATAAATTGCATTGTAGCGAGTTCTATGTAAAATGATTGACAGACTGGGAGAAAACCTGTTATAAAAAAGTTTGGAACGCTTTAATCCTTAAGTAAATTAGCCAGGCTTTCACTAGCTGCAACACCTAAATAAATGTGATTTATGTTGATCGAAAATTTCCAACTTTTGCCTGTAAAGTTGAGAAGATCGAACGTATTCTATCCGAAGATAGTTACAAGCTGAAGATTTTAATAAGCCAGTAATTTCTGGTTTTAATTTATGTAAAAGAGGCGTACTTTAATATCACACGTTAGACCAAGAACATATGACAAATTTCTAAATAAATAATAATAAATTTGTTGTTCATTGTAGAAAGCATATCTTCGGTAGTTCGAGATGGATCTTCAAAAACGGAAATTCTCAAATAACTGTTTAAAGCACTATATTGTTCCAAAACAGCTTTTTACATACAACCAGCGAGTTTGAGAAAGGCTTAAAATATGATGAAAGCTGGTTTCAAAGTTCTTTTGAAATTCTTTAAATTTTCCAACTCTTTTGGAAATTCTATTAAAAGGAGAGCCAATGTTACGCAATAGATCTCAAGTCACCTTGAAATGTTAAAATGTTTGAAAGTGGTATATTTCTTGAAGACAAAACATTTTTCAACTTTGGTATATGAGCATTTCCGTAGAATGGTCAACCAGAGCAAAAATTTTAAATGTTAATAAAAATAAATTCTTGTTTAACCCTGTTATACAAAATTACCCAAATTTTTATAAATATAAAGCTTTGGAAGTTGATTTAAATTTTTTTTATGAAAAATTGGGCTTGAAACATGAAAAATTTTTTTTTTCATTTCCAGCCAGTTTTAAAGGCCTGTTTCTTTTCAATTTTTTCACATGTTCGACTTATACTAGCGATCCTTTTTTGCAACAAAATACCCCCCTGAATATCAGTTAAGACCATCAAAGTGAAAGAAGAGTGAACGACGATGTCTTAACTGTAAATTTTTATTGAAACTTTTACCTCTGCCTGGATCGTACGTTCGCGACCAAAAAAATACATTTTTTGTTACCACTTCTCAAGGAGTGTAAGGAAATGTATAGAACTACATTTCTAAAGCCGGTTGAGTGCACTTGATTGAAAACCAAAACTACTTCTCTTGAAGGGTTTACCAAACCATTTTTTTTAATTCTCAAAGTTGCGTACGTTCGCGACCGTTTTGCATTTTGATATATTTTTTCCTACCAAAAACTGAAGCAAGAAAAAATAGGTTGTTAATATACTTTTTTTGCATGGTTAATAATGCATCATAGGGTTTTGAATAATTTTAATGAAGTTATTCATAAATTTTCCAACCATACATTAAAGTGAGTATACTTTATGTTATGCAAGCCACTTTCGAGTCTTTCGGTGTGAGCCGCGGGATTTCAGTAGAGTCTAATAATTTATGCTATCTTCTTTCTTTATAAATACAAGATATAAGATTTAAACTTGTGAATTAAGTGTTCCTATTCGTATAATTCGTAAAACATTATGCCGAAAATAGGAAAAGAAAGTGTATGGAAAAATCGTACGTTCGCGACCCGTACGTTCGCGACCGGTATTTCAGCATATATATAAAAATGTACTGAAGATATTTTAAAGCTAAATAAACGAAAAGAAAGTCACTTTACGCCACTTCAATATGTTATCAACCATTTTGAAAAAGTCCATTCCATTTCGCTGAATTTTTCCAGTTGCACAAAAAAGTCACTTCCATTTTGCGTACGTTCGCGACCACATGTTTATTGCCCCCACAGTCTAAACTAAAAATCGAACAAACCTGCCTCTTGCACCTAAAATTGACCTTCCAAAATGCTATCAAAGTAGCAAAAAAAAAAAAACAAAAACCTATGTTTACTTTGTTTTTTGGCTCATAAACGCGTACGAACGTACTGTTCGCGACCGTGGAAACACCCATATATCATCAGCAGAGTTCTACCATGCAAAAAAACTCGATTTTGAATGTCGCAGTATATAGCTTTTATGAGCCGACAATATTTTTTCACATGGCCTAGAATATGCTCTTTCGGTCCCATTTATATTATGGTTATGCTTTTCAAGCCATCCTGCAAACTAAAGATCTGCAAACCATTTATTGGAAAACTTATACAATTGTTTGCGTGTTGAGGAACTTTCAGCCGCATGATTTTCTTGTTCAATACTGGGTGGATTTTCCGTGGTTGCCTGTCAGGTCGATTGTAAAAGTCAGTTTAGTCTTGACTTATAATAAATAAATAAATAAAATGTCTAACATATTAGAAGACGGTGCACTGTTTAGTTTAAAAATTGGCAGCTACACGCTAAGGCATCTAACATCTATCAAAAAAGTGACCTCCCGTTGACGGCAGTTCAATGAAAGCTGCAGTTTGGTAATGCTCCGTCTTGTAATAAAATGCTGCTAACAAATAATCACCTGAGGTCTCTTATTTTTTAACCACTTATAAATAATACAAATTTTTTTGCTGCGTTGAAACTATTGGTTTGATAATTATTCACTTCCGTAATAATAACCGCGCACTTTTATTGGGAAAGCTTTATTCCTGGAAACAACAACGAAATTTGTTTTTACACAGTGCTTCTATGATACGCAGTTTGCTTACGAAAAAATTAAACCTATGTTTAAATGCGAGACCTTTCACATAGCTCCAAATTCTGTATTACGGAACTCCCCCAAAATTCCACACAATATAACGTACCCCGAAAATTACCCACAAAACGGCAACGCTTTAACTTAAAACTCTAAACGTTATGTTGTTACTGGCAATGCCGTCACGAAAGAAATGTAAACATAAACATAACATTTTTGGAATGCCTTAGTTTGGGTAAGTTTTTCATACAATGTTTTCAAAATTTTTGATATTATAAATATCTATATAATCTACTTATTTGCATTATGTAATATCTATAGTAATTTTTCAATGCTCAAAAATCAGGTTTATATTTGCACGAATTGATTTGATTTCACCGAGGGCTATGTATCATTCTCTCGACTGCCTGCTAAAATTAATTTCTTCTTTAAACAAAATTTTGTTTTCAGTAGTGCCTTTTAATTTATTCCGTCGACAAATTTAACAGGCAGTCAATTCAACCTTTAAAATTTGAAATTATTTCGACTTTGCGGTTTGTATTCATGCACTGGAAGTAGCATATAAGGATACCAGTGAAAGTAGTGTAGCCAAGCGGACTTTTCCCAGCTGCTTGGATTTATCTGGAAGAACACAAATACGAATTTTAACAAAAAATTTTGAAATTGTGATATTTTTCTTTTTATTTCGTATTTTCACCGCTGTTTTTGACATTTCGTTTTCTTTTCGTGGCAGTGCTACCATATTTTCAAAAGTTTCGTGAAAGTTTTCAACAGGCGGTTGAGAAAATGAAGTAGAATTTATCTTCCGGACAAATTTATCCGCCGGTTGGCTGATCCTGCCTTTAACAGCAGGTCGAGAAAACCGCCTTAAGTCTATAGTTTTCCGAAAAGTCGATAAAATAGCCTCGAATATGAATATATCTATTTAAAATATACACAGAAATATTAAAAAAAAATTGTGCATAAGGACGTTCCCATTTTTAATATCTTAACATTTCTCGATACCAGGGCCCTTACTCAGTAGTTCTATTCGAAAGGTTATTCTACTCGAAAGCAAAAAGCGATTCTAATACACATAGACACTCTGTTGTTCGTTCGAATTTACCTTAGAAAATATTTCATATCTAATAGTAGGCATCACTGTTTCACAAATTTCTATCACAAAGCAAAATACAAAAACACATTGCATAAATCTATTGCGCAGTATTAGGCAGCACAGCCTTACCTGCAGCAATAGCGCAGGTGCTAAGCATCTCGACTGGCACGCGTGTGGACGCCGGTTCGAACAAAACCAATTTGTAATTTTCTTATTTTATTCTTTATTAAATAAAATGTGTTTTAGTATAAGAATACTTCTAACGTAAAAAAAATGTTTTTGTTCCTGTTTTCTAATTTTTTACCTAGCAGTCATCAATTATTTTCTATCAGCAGCGATTCTTTAACTCTTTCTGCAATAAAAATAACTTTTTTATGAAAAATTTTTGTTTGTTGTAACCATAAGAAAATTAATTTTTGTTGATTTCCGTGAAGCTAAAGTGTTGTAGAATGGCATTTTCTAATTTTCGGTATTTTGGCTTATACTTTCGAAATAGCGAGTGCCAAATTTTCTACAATCGAGAGGGTATAGATCAAATCCGAATTGAAACAGAATGGAATTCGAACAACGAATGTTTTCTATCGAAAATGCCGTACAGAGTACGAATCGCCCAAAAGCAAATCAAAATTCTTTAGAATAGAACTACAGAGTGGGGCCCAGCACTTTTTATTAATGTTTTTAATGAAATAGAAAGACGGCACAAAGCTTACGTATGGTACCCAATGATAGCCTATTCATGGCTTGGCTCAGAAAGACATATTCGTTTGATTCGTCTGATTAAGTTGTGATGATATCGTTCGTTCGTATCGGTCGTTGTGAACGTGTTTGGGTAGAAATTCACAAAATTTGCATTGTGAACCCATAAATAACACAGTCTTCCTCTTACGAATGGAATTGAGTTTGCTCAAATATCTTTTTTTTTCGCTAAGATAGAGCAATTTAAAGTTTATAATTTTCCTATAGCTGAAAAACCACCGAGTTAACGTAGGTATGATGCAGTAGAACACATACGATAAGTCTTGTAAATTGCTCTATCTTAGCGAAAAAAAAAGATATTTGAGCAAACTCAACGCCATTCGTAAGAGGAAGACTTCTTCTTTAAGATGCAATGTTTGCTTTTTAAAAAAAAAAAATCTGTCGCATATATATAACCTCAAAAATAGGCAAAAACGGTATTTTTTGCACTTTTAGGTTAGGATATCTCAAAATCCTGACGTGATAGAGCAATTCTGCGTCCAGATTTGAATTCAGCACAGGAAAGTATGGTCTGGTTTATGGTAAAAAATTTTTGTCTCATTTTGTCGGCCTGTGTAAATAATAAAATATTTGCTTAGTGATTTATCAGAAAATCAGATGTTTACTTGCAGCTGTCAATTTGTGATCGACATATAATCAGAGGTCCACCCTTTGATAGCTTTTATCAGCAGATAATCAGCGCATCATCGATAATCAGACATTGAAAGCAATTTATTTTTATATATGTACATATATATGGCGCGATATACAACAGTTATATCATCAACCTCCTAAGAGATTTTTGCGCCGAGCTTCTCGTCCAGTTTGTGGTGCGCTGCTTTGAAATTTTTCCTACAAATTGATGGGACTTACGGTTTTTCGCCGACTCCGAACGGCATCTAAAAAGCAGATGAATTTTTGCTGAGAAGCCTTTCATGGCAGAAATAGACTCGGAGAGTTTGCCAAACTACTGTCGAGAGGTAACCCCGTTTTGAAAAAACTTTTTCAAACCACGTTTTGATGAAACTTGTAACTCGGACCTTTGGTATGGTAGGTCGGCAACACTACACCACGGTGGCCACCTTTTTTATAAGCATTAGCTATTTTTATAAGCAATTGCTATTTTCGTTCATCATTTGCTTATTTCTATTATATTATTATTTATATTAAGCTTGGTGACAATGGATACTTACAAAATTCGACAAAGATCGAGTGCATTTATTATTTTGACAAAGTTATAAATGGTTTTAAGTTCTTAAGTCAGTCCAAACTGTTGGGTGACGACATGACTTCAAAAACATTTTAGCTTTTACCATACATTTCACATTACAACGTGTTGTGCTAAGTCCTTTTTTTACAATACACCACTAAATTTACTTCCTTTAACAACATCTTGAAATTTGGGTTCCCGCATACTAGATAAATAAATATATTGCCCCTGTTGCTCGAAAGCTGCCTATATAGAGAAGCTTACAACTCCTGCTAGTTTGCGGAACTCTTTCCTGGCGCTGATATTAATTTAAACAAGTCTACCGATTCCACATCAACAGACCTATGCACAACACTCTCCCTAGACTTTCGCCCTACGAATAAAAACGTTATTATTATGCGCACTCATCTCATACCGCACATACACATGTTTCATTCAAATTTTTTAGAGCAACATTTTTATTTATAAGATTGGAAACAAAAAATAATATTTGCAATAAAATGACAACGACGAAAACCACTTTTAATCAGCTGTTCATTTTCCTCCACCTTATTTCGCCATCGCATCTGCAATTTCTTTCATGGCGGAAATACGCTCAGACCACGTATTGAAAAACCTTTTTCAAACCTTACCTGTGCCAGGACTTGAACCTCGGCCTTTCGGTGTGGTAGGCCAACAGCACTACCGCTACACTACGTCGGCCATATAATGTTTATAAAAATTTAGTAATTATTTAATATTATTTTTCACCTCAAGTTAATTCCCCAAAGCTATCATACAATTGTGAAAACATACATACATACATATTTAAACGTTTTATTATTTATATTTTTTTATTTATAAGCTCATTTGGCAAACATTGTTTAATAAACATACTTCACTGTTTATTGGGGTGTTTAAGTGATACAGTGGTTAATCATAATAATTTGTTGTTGCAAATATGTCAAAAGAGCGTGGAGCTATAAAAAATAAGGTAACTTCTTTCAATCCAGAGTGGCAAAAAGTTGCTTATACCGGGAGCATGGTGGGGAGTCCCATTGTTTGGTGTGCAAATGATAAAGCTTAATAAGTCGCGTTTGAGAAATCGCCTTTCAGATAAAAACTTGAACTGCTTGCTACGACTTGCATCGGTAAAAAACATGCAGCCTGACAATGAAACAATTATTTCTAATAGAAATTGCCATTGAACGCTATTTATGAATATTGAACTATTTATGAATATATCGTTGCCATCATGAAATCAATGCTCCTTTTCGTTTTCCTTCTTCAACGATGTTTTTGATTAATTATTTTACACATTTTCATTATTTTTGTGCCTTATTGAAGTTTTGTGACCCGTGGGATTTCTAATATATATTAAGCATTATGGACTTAATTTGGAATTTCAGTTTTAATCAATTCTGTCCTACAGTGCGTTTTCATTAATAGTAGTCATGATTCAATAATACAAGATCACGCATTTGAAAAGTGAATATTTGGCTGTGACGTCACGTTTTTGAAAACATATTTGCTTGGTTTTTAATGTCCGATTTGTAAGAAGTAAAGAAATAAAAGGAAAACAAAAAACAAATTTTATAGCATATCTTATAACTTTAAACGACTTATTTGTATACCCAGTTGGAAAATGAGTAATGCGTTACAATTTTCTTATACGAATTCATTAACGAATGCCCATGTACGAAAACATGCCTGTCAATGTAAGCGAAATAGTAATGTGCTACTTTGTATTCTTTTTTTTTTGTTTTTTTGTGTCGCCTTTGGCTGATGAAATTTTGTCACATTTTGAGTAAAACATTTTTGCATTGTGAACGTGAAAAAGTTGAAGTTGTGAAAATTAATAAATAAAGTGGTAAATGTGGTAGAATAAAGTGAAAAAGTGGATTTCTAGACGAAACATAAACAAAATAACAAAGTTTCTGTAGAATTACCATTTTAATTGAAAGATTTGTGACAATGTACTCGAAACGCCATTGGCGTCGTTTGATAAAAAAGCAAAAAAATCGGTCGATGCAAGCTTTGGTGTTAGCGAATAGTGCTAATGAACCAGAAGTGATTATAGACCAAAATAATAGTGTATCAGAAGACATTAATAAAGACAAATCAGACGATGATGCCGACAACGCTCAGCGGCTGAATATTTGCCAAAAGCTCTCCGTTTGGGGTGCCAAGTTTGGGGTTAGCAGGCCGTGTTTTGATGAATTACTGAAAATATTACTATCAGAAAATATTAGTGTGCCTCAATCTTCTAAAACGTTAATGAAAACAGAGCTTGCAACGTTGCGTACAGTGTCCCCGGGGTATTACATCCATATTGGCATTGAAGCACAATTATTGAAATTGTCTGAGTTAATATCAAACATTGATTCCGTAGTTTTAGATATAAATATCGATGGTCTTCCTATATTTAAAAGCAGTAGTTTATCACTGTGGCCAATATTGGCAAGGGTAGTTGCCGATCCAGTTGGAAATGTATTTCCCATTTTAATTTTCCTAGGAAATAAGAAGCCGCACGATGTTTCTACTTTTCTACACGACTTTATTTTCGAATTTAAAAGGTTAAGTCTTGACGGACTTTCCATAGGCGATAAAGTAGTTAATATCTCAATTAGATGCTTTATTTGCGATGCTCCGGCAAGGGCTTATATTTGCCAAACAGTTGGACACAATTCCCTTAATGGATGCAGTAAATGTATGCAGAACGGTGAGAGAATAAATCATACCACTACATATAGAGCAACAGTAGGACGTCTTCGGACGGATGAGGAATTCAGAAAACGCCGTGATGGAAACTACCACAAGTCTAATTCGGACGAGTGTTCATCGCTGGAAGCTATTGGCATAAATATGGTTACCCAATTTCCTTTAGAGCCGATGCACCTGATCGATTTGGGAGTAGTAAAAAAGATGCTGGTTTGCTTATTTAGCGGCAAGACAAAAAACTTTAAATTAAAGACAGATGAAAAAAATAAAATCTCTTCAAGAATGATTTCTTTCAGATCGTTTATTCCAGAAGAGTTCGCCAGAAAGCCAAGGAGTATTGACGAGTTACTAAGGTGGAAGGCAACTGAGTTTCGCCAGTTTATATTGTACACTGGAATCGCTGCGCTGAAAGATATTGTTAATGAAGAATTTTATTATCACTTTTGTCTTCTACATTGTGCTTATAGACTTTTGTCTGTTCGGGAAACCTACGAAAAAAATTTAGACTTTGCTTCGAATATAATAAACTACTTCGTCGAAATATTCCCAAATATATATTTCGAAGAGAAAATGAGTTATAACGTTCATTCCCTCTTGCACTTAACCCAATGTATAAGGGAAATAGGGTTCGTAAACTCGTTTTCAGCGTACGCCTTCGAAAACTACATGCAAAAGCTTAAACGGTACGTAAAACGGCCTTCTAAAATCTTAGAGCAATTAAACAACAAAATACGAAGAGAAGTTTTTGAAACAAAAAATGAAGAAACAGAAGTTGACAAAAAATTTAATAGAACGGGAAAAATAGTAGAAGTCAGCACGTCTAAGTTCCGTCTAAATCAAAAACCGAGAAATAAATATTGTTGCTTGAAGAATGGTAGTGCCATTGCTATTACAGGCTTTGAAGCAATCCAGGGCGAACTTTTTATATGTGGCAAATTATTGCTGAACCGCCAAAACTTTTTTACCGAACCGTTTGACTCCATGGAAGTTTTAGATATCTTTGTATCAGGCCAGGAAGACGCAATAGTAAATAAATATTCTTTTGACTTAGTTTCGCATAAATTAATGCGATTGCCTTACAATAAAACATATTTGTTTATTCCAATAATTCACACAAGAACCGAATAAAATTAAAAATGAAGAAATTCAAAGTTTCTGCGAATATTTTTACCAGCAATGAAAACATCAAAAAGAAAGCAGTATCAGTATCAGACACAACTTTAGCTGAGTTAAAAAATGAAATGAGCACTCTTAAAGGTATTACAATCGTTTACTTTCTATGTATGTTACTAATGCACAGTCACTCACATTTTGGCTATTCTCACCAATTTCGGCATCAGAAAATTTATTTTAACTAATTTTGTCTCAGGAAATTTGCCACTTTCTACTACATAAACTATAAATTACATTTAAAAAATGTTTAAAAAGTTAGTTAAAATAAATTTTCTGATGCCGAAATTGGTGAGAATAGCCAAAAAGGGGTCTAGTTGTACTTATTTATGTGAGTGACTGTATATCACAATCGTATTTTATTGATATACATATCTATAATTTATTTTTAGACGAAGTTTCTGAATTTAAGTCTTTACTACAACAACTTTCCAACAACCAATCTAAGACGAACCTGTTACTTGAAAATCTTTTAACCCAAAAGGAGACCAATTACACTTTTCCAATTAAAACCATAGACGAGCTATACAAAACTGATGAAATGGTTGGCCAGGATCCAGACCTGTACGTAAGTACTAATAGAAAACGTACCTAGCTAAATTTTATTACTTACTACTCTTAAAAGTTTTACTAACTAAATGCGTACCTACACATTAAATAGGTTTCTGTTTTAAAAAATATTTTGGGCAAGCATTCACTTAATAAAAAACTAACATCAATTGTCAGTGAGGACGTACTTCTAAAGCTTAATTATGATGGAGTCAAAAATATGATACCCTTTAAAAATTTCAAGCATTTAAATTAAATATTATTTCGTAAGTTTTTTTAATTTCCATTCCCTATTACTTTTCTGTCACATTGTTATCCTTTTTTTGATAGGTTCTTTGTTTTATTTGCTTCTATTTATAGTCATAGTTTTAATCGTTATGTATTTTATTTCATTTAAGCTTTTTAAATATTATTTCTAGGATGTCTTCAGAAGGAGGGATATGACGACAAAACTTTTTCCAAAGATGTTCGCAGTGCTATAAAGCTAACAAAAGGGCGTTACTTTAAAAAGCAATGTCTAATTAATAAAGTCAAAAAATTAGGAGCTGATAAGGATGTACAAAAAAATAAGCAATGCAATATATTTCTTACATAAAAATAAAATAATATTTATAACATTGAATAAAAACTATATAAAAGGGAAAATATCTATAATAAAATTAATGGATTGATGTTCTTAAAAAAATTTATTGGATATACATATTTAGTTCGATTTCGGTTGTTTGGTAAGTCTATTTTCGCTAATCGGATAAATCTTTTTAATTTCAAGAATGTAAATGAAAATACGTATTAAAATTTTGCGAATATCGATTTTTAGAGTACCCAAATCGAACTAAATACGTCCTTTTTTATTTGGAATATGAGCGTTGAAATAACACATTACTTAAGCATTATTCTTGTAATGAACATATTTTGATATATTATTTCATATAAGAACATGTAATGCAACCGGTCATGTGTCGCTTGAAAGGGAAAGCGACACATTACTTTCGTAGGACATGTGCTGTGCTAATAGTCATGCATGTTGTAATGCGTAAATAGAACAAGTGATAGATTACTTTTTGCATTACCAGACATTACCTTTTCCAACTGGGATATTTGTATGTTTGTATATGTATTTGTATATCCACTACTATCTCCCGAACGACTTCACCGATTTTAATGAAATTTGGTACACTGGTACTATGCTTTGTTTTAAGATTTTCTACTTTGGTGTTGCCACTTGGGGTGGTCCTTGGGGTTGCCACCTATATCAATTTTTTTTAAATATTAAGCAATATATGGCAATATGGGTATCAAATTAAAGGTATTTTAGGCCGTATACCAACCAAAATATTTTCGAGTAGGATTGCCACCTGGGGTTGCCACCTGAACGCATTTTATTTATTCCTTCAGATATCGACCACTATCTCGGGAACTGCTAAACCGATTTCGATGAAATTTGGTAGATGGATAGTATGCTTCCTTCTTAGATTTTCTACTTGGATGTTGCCACTAAAGGAAGCTTAGAGGGTTGCCACCTTTCCGATTTTTTTTTAAATATAAAGCAATATATGGCGATATGGGTATCAAATGAAAGGTATTTTAGGGCGTATACTACCCAAAATATTTTCGCGTAGTATTGTAACCTAGGGTTGCCACCTGAACGCATTTTATTTATTCCTTCAGATATCGACCACTATCCCGGGAACGGCTAAACCGATTTCGACGAAATTTGGTAGATGGATAGTATACTTCCTTCTTAGATTTCCTACATGAATGTTGCCACTAATGGAAAGTTAGAGGGCTGCCACCTTTCCAATTTTTTTTTAGATATTTAGCAATATATGGCAATATGGGTACCAAATTAAAGGTATTTTAGGGCGTATACCAACCAGAATATTTAATACACAACAGGTGTCGCCAATGTATGTTAAGTGACTTTTTGTGGTTAGTGTTCGATATTTTGGAAATGTATGCTCTTGGTAAGTAAGATTATGCGGAAAATTCGAAAAATACGAAGCATGTCTCGGTCACCCAGGTACTAATGATTAAATTACGAAACCATTTCAAGTTGGATTTTAGAAAGGGTGAAGTGGATTTCACAAAGCGTCAATTGGATTTTAGAATAGTCAATTGGAGATTAGAAATCGTCAATTGGATTTTAGAAAACGTAAATTGGATTTCAGAAAACTGGAAATTGTTCAGTTGGACTTAAGAAAGCGTCAATTGGATTTTAGAAAATGTTAACTGGATTTTAGAAAGCGTCAGTTGGATTTTAGAAAATGTTAACTGGATTTTAGAAACCGTCAATTTGAATTTAGAAAACGTAAACTGGATTTCAGAAAGCGTAAATTGGAGTTTAGAAAATTTTAACTTGAATTAATGAATCCAATATATACTTTGCAAAATTCTTTTTTATGTGCGGTATTTGTCAACGCAAATTTTTTTTGTATATGTAAAATAATTTCTTTAATAATTTCTTTCAAGCGAAGATTGTATCGGTCCGGGAAAGGATTGTAAGCGTAGCTGCAAGGGGCGAAAATTGGGTGGCTTTGGCTCAGACTTTGAGTTTCACCCACAAAACGGCATGGTCGTGGGTGAACGCCGGTGAAAAAATGTCGAAACCAAGGGGCGGAAACAGGCCGAAATTGCTCAACAACGATCAGGTTGAGGTTATGTTGGGGTGGCTTGAGGAAAGGTGCAGCCGAACCCTAAAACAAATATGTGAATGCATCCGAAGCGAATTTGGGGTAGTCCTCTCTCGGACCACAGTAGGAAACTAGCTCGAGGGTAAGCTGTATAGCTTAAAAACGGTTCACGTGCAGCCGAAATTAATAATTATATAAGAGAAGGCAAGCAGATAATTTGGATGGATGAACCCAACTTTAACTTGTTTTGCTGCCATACTAAAGGGCGGTCAAAGGTCGGCAGTCGTGCTGTACAGCAGGTTCCTGCAGCCAGAGGGCCAAACGTCCATTTGATAGGTGCTATCGCAGCATCAGGGGTTGTGACTGTCGACAGGCAACGTATGTCATTCAATTCAGCTGCCTGCGCTTTATGGGTACGCAATATGTTGGACATGTGGGAGCAGCAAGGAAACAGCCTTAGCGACTTACGTGTCGATTCTGAGCGTAACCGGAAACTTTGTACCCAGAAGATTATCTAACCAAAAATCGTAACCGGTGCATGTACCCGCGATTCTAGCGCGCATGGTAACGATGTCAAAAACAAACAATGCGCAAAAGAGAATAAAAGGCAAACGCGCACGAAACATCACGTAAAACAGTGCTTATATTGTTTATTAATTCTTCGGAACTAGTATGTGTATAAAATGTGTGCTATTTTCTGTCCAAAAAAATATTTACAAAACACGTGCAATTTGTCGCGGTTACTTGGCGTTACCACCTATTTCGGTGGTTACGAAATTGAACTGCAACTTGAGCCGGCAGAATACCAAACGGGTGTAAAAGTTTCCAAGATATTTGTTTGCCGGGTAAATCGAATGTTGTTACCACTATAGAATCGACCCGTTAGTCGTTGTATGCGACAACGCGCCATGCCATGTCAATATAGGAGCTTGTCATAGAAGACTATACGGGTGGAAGGTCCAAAATACTAGGGGTGGGACCATATAGCCCTATGCTAAACCCCATTGAAACTATCTGGTCGAAAGTGAAGAGCTATGTAAAAAGTCATATGGAAGTTCCCGTGACACTAGGTTCCGGGGTATGCGAGCAAAGGTTGCAGTATGTGGAAACACTTATTGACGTCTCTAAGGCTACCATAACCGGGGGAGATTGCGCCAGGGCAGTGCAGCACAGCTCTATTTTTTACGCGCCTGCAATGGCAAGAGAAGACATGCCGGTTGGTGAATGAACTTTTATTTTTATTTCTTACATGTATTCGTATGTATTTAAAATAATCGCATCAATCGCCTGTTATAACTCGTTCCTATACTACCCAGTTGGAAAAGGTAATGTTTGGTAATGTATAAAGTAATCTATCTCCTTGGCTATTTAAGCATTACAGCATAGATTACTCTTAACACAGCACATGTCCTACGAAAGTAATGTGTCGCTTTCCCTTTCAAGCGACACATGACCGGTTGCACTACATGTTCTTATATGAAATAATATATCAAAATATGTTCAAAATACAAGCTATGACCAATATTAGGGGTTGGCATAAGCATAATGAGAACGACAGCTAAGAGGTGGCGACTTCTAGTCTAGGTGTTATATGACACCGTACCGACTAGTGTAATTCCAAGACGGCAAGTTCACAACATACCTATGTATATCGTGGTCACTTCATGAGTTCCAAGAACCTTACCGCATCATGGGACTCTGCCTTTGAGGACGGGATAAGTACCTTATCCATCTTTTGAGCTTTGAGCTCGCCATATGACAAAAAGAACGGCAAAAAATGAAAGCGCCCTCCAGAAAATTTTAAAATGTATTTTGTTTTTTTCATTTTTCAGAATGAGTTTGAAATTTTTCACATTGGCTGCTTCTATAAAAAAACCAAAAAACACAGTGAAAAAAATCAAAAATGTAGTACTACAAATAAAAATAGAGCGACACATTACTCCTTCGATTGCTTTTGGATTGATCTTTTCTTACAACAATTTTCGTATATCTTTTCATGCATGAAAAAGGTAATGCATTCCCCACTTTCCCACTGGGATATGTAATATAACCTAATCTTATTCACATTTCAAATGTTTGTACATATACATATTCATTTATACTGCTGATCCTTGTTTGTAGCGTGTGAGTTAATCAAAATTTACTATTTCCAAAATACAATTGACGCTTTCTAAAATCCAATTTACGCTTTTAAAAATCCAATTGATGCTTGCAAACTATACGAGTCGAGTTCGTTGAAGATTATCTCCAGTATAATGCCATAGGAACTCAAATCGAGTAAATATTTTTGAATTTCGTGGATTTTTTTCTAATGGCAGTTATAGAAGATTGGGAAAATCTCCAGGAAAAATTTTATTGGTCTCATACATGTTTCCTGTACAGATTAAATTTTTTTCAAGGGCCACTGAAGAATATCCGATCATATTAAATGAATCTCAAAGGTTAGAATCACCTGTTCATGAGCTCAAGAAGCTTGAACGCGCAGTTTCCTCCATTTTTAGCAAAGACCAAATACGTATGCTACCAAATCCAGACAAAAATATTCACTGGGATTGGGAATTTTTTTCTTCCGCCATTACCCTTCATGCTTCCGGCTCCAAAGCATCTGGTCACTTATACAAAAAGGGGTTCCCATTCCCATTTAATTCGACATTTCGGAGATGGCTGAAGAAAGTACCCGTGCAACAAGGCATTTTAGGCTTTTCTTTGAGAGTCCTGAAGAACGCAAAGGAGTAACCGATTCCTGACCGACTATGTATCCTTGTTTTCGATGAGATGACAATCGAATCGGTGTACTAATACGATGTTATTCAAGACACAGTTCGCCACATACTAACTATGTGCAGTTGGGAATAGTGCGGGGAGTGAAGTCTTCGTGGAAGCAACCTATTTTCGGTGCGTATGACTGTAAAATGGCGAAGTATAGTTTTCAAAGTATTATCCTTAAAATTCAAGCAGTGGGATACAGGGTAGTGGGATTAGTCTCTGATATGGGTCCATTAAACCAGTTCCTTTGAAAAGAATTGAGCATCACAATTGGCATGTTAAGCTGTAAGCTAAATAACTGTCTTTCAGTTAACTCCTTCACAACTTTCTTAGAACAACTCTGGTTTCTTAATCCCGCCATCGACGGAAAGGTTTTCGTGTTTGCAGAGTTGCTTACTCTTACCTAGGTGTCAGATGCATCCATTGCATATAAGTTGACCGAGGAACACCTAACCACGCTGGACCTCAAAAGGTGATGCTAGCAGCCCAAATGTTTTCGAACAGTGTCGCGAGCGCCATCCGACGGTGCTATGAGTTGGGCCATGAGTTACATAACCCTTGCGAAACAAATGAATTCGTATCTACCTTAAAAAATTTTGTTTGACGTGTTTAACAGCAAACTTAACACATTCTAGTAGTGTTGGATACTAAAAAGCCTTTTGGAATGAGCTTTGCGAAACAAATGCATACGCTGTCAAAAATGACCCTTACATGCAAAATATGAGAGCACATGGTCGCAAGTCTGTTGCCTTATCAAAAAGGGATACTTATGAACAATAACTCTCTCAAAGCGTTGTACGAGTATTTGAACGAGAGGTAAGGGATGCGATACATTCTCACATATAGGTTAAACCAAGACATTGTTGAGAATTTCTTCGCCGCTATGGGGCGAAAGGTGGTATTTTTGACAACCCAAGCCCTTTAAATTTCATGTATCGATTAAGAAAGTATTTGCTGGGTAGTGTATATAACAATGTATGTCTTATTCTAGTATAAAACATCCTTAATTTTAGCTCGTAGCACAGACTATTTATCTGATCGAGGAAACGTGGATTCCGACGAAACCGAGTGGATTCGCCTCAGTGATACATCGGTAGAAAACCTTCGAGGAATTCTGACTGATGAAGAGGAGGTTGCGAAGGAATTTCATGCCGGATGAATTGGCATTACAAGTGGAGATTATGCAGGACTCTGAGATAAGCGAGCTGCATGAAAATGCGTGGGAGTATATCGCGGGCTTTATAATAAGGAAGCTTGATATTAAAGGAGCCGCTTCGAATGAAGCATTATATACTTACATATATTAACGAAGTGCCAAAAGGAGCTCTAATTAAGCCGTCTAGTGATTTTATGATCATAATAAAAAAGCTTGAGACTATATTTAATTCGTTCAATGGCGATAAAATACAGC
The DNA here is from genome assembly GCA_951509765.1 of Sphenella marginata. Taxonomy (NCBI): domain Eukaryota; kingdom Metazoa; phylum Arthropoda; class Insecta; order Diptera; family Tephritidae; genus Sphenella; species Sphenella marginata. The sequence continues at coordinate 65,770,793 of OX608081.1, read as the reverse complement.
CGTGTGCAAATTATATGCAACAGCTTGTTGATTGTTCCCAACACGTAACTGGAAGCATCGATGCTAAGAAACTTTTAACTGTTATACTTGAATTATAAGCGATTGTTTTTAGCTGTCACTATCGAATATGTTATTCACAAACATATCTATAACGAGTGGTTTTTTTTATATTCTGTCTCTCTACCTATTCCTTCTTTTGTACTACTTTTGTACAAATAACAACATACATATGTGGCTATTCATTGATATTAATAAAAGCTGTTATAACATCTAATGATTTTATTTGCAGACAAATAAAACAGAATTTTTGCATCTCACAATAGAGATACCAATTCCAAATGCGACTCCAAAGGCGACTACAAAATTAAGTACCAGCTCTACCCCATCTCGGCCGACCGCACGGGGTTGTAATACTTTCGGCGGTGCTTACGCCGAAATAAAGAGGTGCATGGAAGAGCAGGATAAAAGGCAAAGGGAGTACAATACTGAGCAACAAAAAATCAATTCCGAAATTTTAAATACGCTAAAAGCCATCCACAAAACCCTCGAGTCAATAGACTAATCATTAAAACCACAATCTCTGAATAATTAAAAAAATAATATTTTTCATAATTAATTGTTATATTAATTTAATTTAAAGCTTCCTGTACATTTTAATAAAGTTAAAATCGCGTGTTAATTAACATTAATTAAAATAGATAATGCCTAACTATCTTCTCCCGAACCATTCGACCTTGTTGTAGCAAGCGCTAGCGATGGCTGCTTCTTTTTGGAAGCGAAAGAGCTCTTCGAAACGTGTATCAGGCAACTGAAATGGGTCCGTTGCATCCCGTAATTGGCGTCTATGGATGCGCAACATGTTACGTTGGTCAGTTGCCAGAGCAAATAGGGCGGCCGCAAACATATTTTTCTACGGAAAAAAGCAATGTAACAGTTTGCATGGATTAATTTTACAGATATATATATATATAAAACCCCAATTCACTGATATTTCACAATTTTTCATTAATAAATGCATTTATTTATGATTTAATAACTGTTTTGTATGAATGTTTACAAAGCAAAATGCACTAGCACACGGCATTGAGGACTTCAACTGGAATGTATAAATATTTCTCAAAATAAACTGCCGGAACTTATTTAACGAAATTGCCATCATAACAAAACCCCAAATCACTGATATTTCACAATAAGTAACATTAATTATCATTAATATATGCAGATATTTACCAATTTTATATTTAACAAATCTCCACAAAACAAAATATAAACTCGAGATGACAAATGGTTTGTTTCATTCCAATTGTTTCATCGATAAGTAGGCAATCTCACCATTCTCATATCGCAAGGTGAGTTACTTCTCATACAGAAACACTTATCATAACGAAAGCGATACAAGCCTTGCGATAGGATATCGATCGTTATTATAACCACGGTTGCCATAGCATGTTTTTGTTTTGGACCAAAAATGGACCAAACCTCACAAAAATGGACCAAATTTATGTTTTCTTATTAATACACAAACTATGCAATTTTTAAAAAATAATACATACATATAACAATAACAAAAAAGAAGTGCTTTAATTCACATTGCACGTTAAACAAATTTGCAATACATTTCATCACATATAGGTGAATTTTTCAGTCTTATACAAATATTTATGCATATTAAGATATTTAGGAGTTCAAAGTTTCCCATACTTAATGTTTATTTTGGCAGGTATCTGCCACAATACTTCGATGTGGTATAGGTAAAAAACTGAAAGTTACAAAAGAATAATTTTATGACAAAAACATACTGAAAAATAATAAATTGGATAAAGCTCTTGAATTTCTAGTGCCAGCCTATATCTTTGACAGACCAAACATAGTGAGGGCCTCGGTTTTGAGAGAAAAGTTCTTTGGCCAGCATAATATTATTAATTGAAGCAAATTCTAATTTGTTTCGAAGCTTTGTTTTAAATTTGAAAAATTTGCTCTCTGCTGCTGCCGAACTATGTGGCAGACTCATTAAGTCGTATATGAAATTGATTAAGTCTGCAAAACTTTTTTCAATCATACCATGCCTATGTAAGCCAACTTTCTCCCAAAAAGCGGAAACATCCATATCTGACCTAAGGTTAAGATTCTGAAGCCTCAAAATCTTCCATTGTGTAACAATTTTAACACATTATTTTTCCACTTACCGACCAAATTTTGGGAGCCGTGTTATGTAATTTTAGCCAAGTGAAGAAGAAAAAGTACATAAATCGTGACCACTTGCCAAAAATGGACCAATGGGCTAAATGGATTTTTATGAACCACTTTTGGTCCAATTGGACCAAAGTGGCAACCGTGATTATAACGAAAAGTTACAGAAACGGGCTACAGAAGTATAATTTTCGACTTAGGCGATTATTGCTTATGACCGCAGATATAATGGTTACGATGCATCCTTGCATAAATCATGATTTTCTTTAGCAACGCAGCTTGTCTCTTTTGTTGATTTTTTGTAATGAAATTTAATCAATTGATTAATTTAAGGAGAAGGCATTGGTGCGTTAGTGTATCGCTGTGTTCGTAACCTTAGCGTACACCGAAAGAAAAGTCTCATGTAAAACTAACATTTATGCATTATCAACTTCACATTTCGGCGAAAAATGTTATCTTAACGTTGAAAATTATTGAAGCATCAGGTTTCACGTTAAATTGATATGATAACTATTAAATCAACATTGTCATGTATTATATTGTCATATCAATTTCTCATGTTAATAATACATTTTGCTATTTAACATTTAAAATGATTAAAACAAGGGGTTTCACGTTAAATTGATATGATAACTATTAAATCAACATTGTCATGTATTACATTTTCATACCAATTTTTATGTTAATAAAACATTTCACCATCAAACATTGAAAATGATCAAAGTAACAGCTTTCACGTCAAATAAAATATACTTTGTATTGTGTAATATTCTTGGGGATAATTTAGGCTTGAATGACATTCTTGGTTTTACAACTTCATTTAATTCCAATTCTGTATGAGAAACAAAGCTGAGATGCATTTAGATTGCGTGGAGTATCCAGACTTTATCAGGTCTGAAAAACATTATAATGCGGCATTAGTGACTAACGACGTTAAGCTAACTGGTATAAAATTTAATTGCTTGTTTAATGAATTAATATCTTTTCATGCTACAACAAATTTTGCGGTAGATATAGTACACGATTTGTTCGAGGGAGTTTGTAAATATGATATTTGTGAAATTCTAAAATACTTCATAATTCAAAAGAAATTATTTTCCCTCGAAGCATTTAACTATCGAAAACAGATGTTCAACTACGGTGAAACGGAAATCGGAAATTTATCCCCTCCTTTTGAATTAACTCATCTCTCTAGTGGTAACTTCAAAATGACCGCTAGAGAAATGATGACGTTTGTACATTTTCTTCCTCTAATAATAGGAAATCGTATTCCAGACGACGACGAATGTTGGTTATTTTTTTTAACACTCCTCAAAATTATTGACATGATACTTAGCAGTTCTTTTGATACAAATTCTTTAATTAAGTTAGAGTCTTTAATAAAATCACATAATAAAATGTATTTGAAATTGTTTCACAAAACCCTTAAACCTAAATTTCATTTTTTAACACATTATGTGCGTGTCATTAAACAATTAGGCCCTCTTAAGTACTTATGGACTTTTCGATTCGAATCTAAGCACAAGGAAGCAAAAATGTATGCAAGAAGTATTACTTCCAGAAAAAATATAACGTACAGTCTAAGCATGAAGGCATCTTTAAAGTTTACAGCATTTATTAGGACCCATAACAAAGGCTTTCCAAGCCAAACACAATATGAAAAAACTGAGCATTTTCGAATTAAAGATTGCAGTTATTTTAAATTTATCGTGAACTTTCAAACTTTTGAATCAATGTTCACAAATAATATTAAAGCCAAATCAGTCAACTTTAAGGGGACGATGTATAAAAAGGGCTATTTTTTAACAAAAACTACTGAAGAAGTCATTGAACTTTATGAAATAAAAGAAATTGTTATCAGTGTCAATAGTCAGAGTTACTTTCTAGTCTATAAACATGAAATTATTGGATTCTTAGAGCACTATCAATCGTACAAAGTTCGTTGTATAAAGAATGTTATTGAATTAAAAAATGTTGAATTTTTTACAAGTCCACCTATTCATTTGTACTACATTAACGAAGGAACCCCTGTCATAAGAAATAAGAATTTTTAGTTCCTGTTTATTCATTAAAAAATACCTATGTAAATAAGTGCCTATTTATTTAAAAAAAAATTAATTTTATTGAATTGAAATATAATAATAAATATATTAAAAATAATTTCAATTTGATGTGGTTTTCATTTCAATTCAACAGTTTTTAAATGTAGACTTAACGTTACTTTCACGTAAGTATCATTTCCAATTAACATTTTTAAAATGTTGTTCCAACGTTGCTCTACGTGAGTATTACATAAATATCATGTTAATTATACATTCCAATTAACATTTTTAAAATGTTGTTTCAACGTTGCTCTACGTGAGTATTACATAAATATCATGTTAATTATACATTCCAATTAACATTTTTAAAATGTTGTTTCAACGTTGCTCTACGTGAGTATTACATAAATATCATGTTAATTATACATTCCAATTAACATTTTTAAAATGTTGTTTCAACGTTGCTCTACGTGAGTATTACATAAATATCATGTTAATTATACATTCCAATTAACATTTTTAAAATGTTGTTTCAACGTTGCTCTACGTGAGTATTACATAAATATCATGTTAATTATACATGAGTATCATATCAATAAAACATAACGGTCATGTTAATTTTACGTGTTTCATATTAATAAATTTCACGTAAAAATGATAGAGTCGAAATGATAAAATTAACATTTTTTCATTTCAGTTGAGAATTGTAAACAAAAAACGTTAACTTAACGTGGTTTTTAGCATTTTTTTGGTTCAGTGTAAGAAAAAAAAACAATATGGAATTAGTTGGTAAGGTTACGTTACAGACAGTAGCACCAATAATCGATTACACTGTTTCTGATAAGGTTGGTCGAATCAGCTGTTTTTACTTACCAATAACGCACCAATGATTCAATCTTTGAACATATACATATACATACATATAATACATACTTCTATATTGCTAGTATCGTATCTTCCCAATATGCTGAAAGCGTGCCACCCTGCCAACCATGATCGGATAAAAATCTGGATAATCATTGAGTCGCGCTTACCAAAAAAGAGGATAAACAAGTAAGGAAAGGGCTGTCTTCGGCTGTGCCGAAGGCTTTATACCTTTCATGAATGCCAAACCACACTTATCGGAACAATCGATTGTATGGGAGCTACCCGTTATGTTGGCCCGATCTGGCTCATTTTGCCTACATATCGCACACTAAATCAAAAAGAGTCACAACTCAAAATCCGAGTAACTTTCAGTTAATTGCTTCTGGATCGCACAAAAGTGATTTGATTTTTAAAAACTTGACATCACTGTGCTCTTTAAAGAGTAACGATAATAGTCAAAAAGAAAAATATTGTATGTACTGGCTGCACTACTTTTTATTAGGCAATCTATGCCAAGAAAACGACCTAAAAAAATTTTGAGTTGTGACTGTTTTTGATTTAGGGTGCGATATGTTACATATATAATATGTAGCAAACGTGCAAAGTTTAACGTTCCTAGCTCTTTAACTGCAAAATTGATAGCCCAAAACCCATTTATCGAAACTATCGATTATATGGGAGCTATATGTTATGTTGGTCCGATCTAGATGATTTTTACTACACACATTACTTATATAGCATGTACTAAACCTGCGAAATTTCGCTCTAATAGCTTTTTAATTGCAAGAGTTAGAGGCCAAAACCCGTTTATCGGAACAATCGATTGTATGGGAGCTATGCGTTGTATCGGTCCGATCTTGCTGGTTCCGACAAATGATTAATCCTATGCAAAATGGCGCCTGCTTGCAAAATTCCATCGAGATATCTCTAAAACTGAGGGACTAGTTTGCGTTCAAACAGACGGACGGACGGACGGACGGACAGACGGACATGGCTAAATCAACTCAGCTCGTCGCCCTGATCATTTCGGTATACTTAATGGTGGGTCTATCTCTTCTTCTTCTCATACTTACAAACATCGGACCAAAGTTATAATACCATTTCATGCTCATGAAAGGTATAAAAAGTGGGTAATTTTGTTCAGAGGCACTTGTCGTTTTCCATACAAATTCTAAAAATATGCGTTGGTGTTAGTAAAAATTTGTGAATTTTTGGAATCAGAGTTTCACCATGGTTAGCCATGGTTGGTAAGGTACTAGCAATATAAAAGTATTATATACATATGTACCCTGCCAACCATGATCGGATAAAAATCTGGATAATCATCGAGTCGCGCTTACCAAAAAAGAGGATAAAAAAGTGGGTAATTTTGTTCGGAGAGGTTCACTTTTTACCCATGTTGAAAATATTTTTGCGTGTAAGTGTGAGGCATAGTTTTAGGCACTTGTCGTTTTCCATACAAATTCTAAAAATATGCTTTGGTGTTAGTAAAAATTTGTGAATTTTTAGAATCAGAGTTTCACCATGGTTAGCCATGGTTGGTAGGGTATATGGCTTTGAATGGAAATATGTAAATATGAAAAGCATCAACGCGTTTTGTGGTATACAATATTCGCATCTGATTCGCTCTGAGAATGCGCCTAAATGTATGCAGAGTATATTTCTATGTACCTATCCACTTTTCAGTTTAGGAACATTCATAGGTATTAGGAGTGGGATTTTTTTCGAATAATATTCGAATAAACGAATAAAAATATTCGTTGCAAAATAGTATTATTCGTTTATTCGAATAGTACTATTCGAATATTTTTTTTTTCTTTGCCTTTTTGTACCTATGAGCGTGCATGTATGTTTTGTATGTATGTATGTACATGTTTGCGTGTACAAATGTGTGCCCAAGCAGTAACCCTACCAACCATGGCTAACCATGGTGAAACTCTGATTCCAAAAATTCACAAATTTTTACTAACTCCAACGCATTTTTTTATAATTTGTATGGAAAACGACAAGTGCCTAAAAGTATGCTCTCACATTTGCACGCAAAAATCTTTTCAACATGGGTAAAAAGTGAACCTCTCTGAACAAAATTACCCACTTTTTTATCCTCTTTTTTGGTAAGCGCGACTCAATGATTATCCAGATTTTTATCCGATCATGGTTGGCAGGGTAACAATATTTCTTTCATTATTCGAATAGTTGTATTTATTCGGTTAATAGTGGTTGAATAGTTTTTGGCTTATTATCTTAATAATTAAATAGCTATTTGTACAGTGTTGTGTGAATAATAAAATACAATTATTTGAAATAATTGAAGCTGTAAATAGCCATTTACTACCCTACCAACCACGGCTAACCATGGTGAAACTCTGATTCCAAAAATTCACAAATTTTTACTAACTCCAACGCATTTTTTTATAATTTGTATGGAAAACGACAAGTGCCTAAAAGTATGCTCTCACATTTGCACGCAAAAATCTTTTCAACATGGGTAAAAAGTGAACCTCTCCGAACAAAATTACCCACTTTTTTATCCTCTTTTTTGGTAAGTGCGACTCAATGATTATCCAGATTTTTATCCGATCATGGTTGGCAGGGTATAAAGTTACTATAGGTACATAAATATGTATTTGTACATTTATATGTTTATTGCAGTTACATTTGTTTGGTAAGTTTTGTGCTAGGGCTTTAAGCAAGAGATGCCAGGGCCGAAATTCATTATGTATACTGTTTATTATGGTAACAAAAGGACGGGTTGTGCTGATTTTTCATGTTCACATGTGTAAATATTTAGTTTAATTTGCGTAAAGTAACATACACAAAATAATACTACCTTCTCCCTATTTTTTGTTACATACTCATATAAATGTACTTACATATGTATATGTGTATGTAAGTAGTATGTATGTATGTATGTAGGTATGGTCATGGAAATTTTGCGAACTCTTTGTATTGAATGGGCTGGTTAAGGATGATCATTAGTAGGTAGATATTTTATTGTGTTTCATCAACTGAAGAATTGCATGAAGCGCGACTATTTGTTTTAAATTTGGGTGTCTAAACTCGTTAACTAAATGAACACAAAGGACCTACTTGTATGAGGGATTGCGAATTCATATATTTAAAGTTTTGCGCATACCATGTGTTTGGACGGAGCACGAAACAGTGTAAAATTTTTTTATTAAACTGACTAAAAATGCCTTGGCATATTTAAATTTAGAATGTTTTCCATTATTTCCGCCTTCAAAGAAAAGACACTTCTTAATCCATTTAGATTTATTAACATTTTAAAGTGTAACGGCCGCGACACCTCGTTGTAACTATTTATTATATATTTTCATAACGATAATTCAATTTCAAGCCAAAATAGGAAAATATATCTATGTTAAAACAAGTTAACACGTTAAGAGTAAGTACACCGGTATGTTATTTATAAACGATCTTTCCTGATGTCAGCTTTAAGGTTTGGTTAAAGTAGCCAAATATAAATCATAATTCTAATTCAATATTTATGATGATTGCATTAGGCATGGTCAAATAATTAATTCTATTGGTTTAGAAAATAAAAAATTAATAATTAAAATTATTTTCTTGGGCTAAATGTCTCAAGCGTAGATTTTGCTGTCCTACCAGCAAACAGACAGCCGTCAGATTCTTCATCCTTAATGAAGAAGTGCTTCTCTTGCAAATTTTTGATAGTAGCAATGTGGGCCCATCTCTGATTTAACGTTACTAATCCTTCTACCACAAAACTAAATCCTTTTTTTTTTGTAATTTGCTTAAATTTAATCAATTAAAATACTATGCGACTATGATCACCATTTTCTTCTCTTCTTCTTTAAATGGCCATGTAACCGCCTGAGCGATTTTGACCGTCCAACATAGCTCGCCAGTCATTTCTTCTTTGCGCCAACTGGCGCCAATTGGAGACCCCACGAGATCGCAGGTCGGTCTCCACTTGGTCCTTCCATCGGGGTGGTGGTCTTCTTCTTCCTCTGCTTCCACCGGCGGGTGCCGATAAGTATAACTTCTGGGCTGGAGCGTCTTCGTTCATTCGCACGACGTGGCCTAGCCAGCGAAGCCGCTGTGTTTTAATGCGCTGTACTATGTCGACGTCTGCGTAAAGCTCATACAACTCATCATTAAATCTTCTTCGGTACTCGCCGTCGCCAACGCGTAGAGGCCCATACATCTTTCGCAGAACTTTTCTCTCGAATACTCCCAATGCAGCCTCGTCCGATGTTGTTAGTGTCCACGCCTCTGCACCATATAGCAGGACGGGAGCGATGAGTGACTTGTAGAGTGTGATTTTCGTGCGTCGAGAGAGGACTTTACTTTTCAATTGCCTACTCAGTCCAAAGTACAATTTCTTCGCAAGAGCAATTCTTCGTTGGATTTCTAGGCTGGCATTATTGTTGGAGTTTATGCTGGATCCAAGGTAAACGAAGTCCTTCACTATTTCGAACTTTTTGGTGCCAGCAGTGGCTTGGGTGCCAAGACGGGAATGCGCTGACTCTTTGCTTGATGACAGCATGTACTTCGTTTTGCCTTCGTTCACCACCAAACCCATTTTTTCCGCTTCTTTTTCTAGTTTGGAGTACGCAGAGGTTACGGCACGGTTGTTAAGGCCGATAATGTCAATGTCGTCAGCATATGCTAACAGTTGCACGCTTTTATAGAATATTGTTCCAGCGCGGTTAAGTTCTGCAGATTGTATTATTTTCTCCAACATCAAATTAAAGAAATCGCACGATAGGGGGTCACCTTGTCTGAAACCTCGTTTAGTTTCAAACGGCTCGGAGAGGTCCTTCCCAATTCTGACTGAGCTGGTGGTGTTGCTCAATGTCATTTTGCAAAGCCGTATAAGTTTTGCGGGGAAACCAAATTCAGACATAGCGGCATATAGGCAGCTCCTTTTCGTGCTATCGAAAGCGGCTTTAAAATCAACAAAGAGGTGGTGTGTGTCGATTCTTTTCTCACGGGTTTTCTCCAGGATTTGACGTATTGTAAAAATCTGGTCGATGGTAGATTTTCCAGGTCTGAAGCCACACTGATAAGGTGCAATCAGTCTGTTCACGTCAGGCTTCAATCGTTCGCACAATACGCTTGACAAGACCTTATATGCGATATTCAAAAGGCTGATTCCGCGGTAGTTGGTGCAGTTTGTAGGATCACCTTTCTTGTGGATTGGGCACAGAACACTTAGATTCCAATGGGTGATGGGTCCGCGTGTAGAAGTCCACGTAAGTGGGGAAAGTTTCTGATAGCCATTCACTTGGGAATGGCCAGAGCGATTCTTTTGCATGCGGTCCAAGCAGCTCACTACTTCCGGGCGCTTGCGTCCAAGTATCCTCTGGGTAGCCACCGAACACCCGTTTGGTGGTGAGCTAAACGTGAGAAGGCGACAACCTGGCAAGGCCACTCCGACATAATCGGTTTAAGGGCTTATCAGGGGTTTACAAGCAGCGTCTGATCACCTAGTGGTGCGGCTGTAAGCGGGCGTCTGTCTTGGATCAAGCGGCTCGCTATATAAACGTGCACTTAAATTACAACCTCCCGTGGAACGGGTTGTGCGTTGGGTTTGGGACCCACCACATAAAACAACGTACCAATGAAATCCAAAAAAGCCTCGGATATGATCACCATTTTAAAGTTGTTTAATATCATAGTGTTGTGAACTTTGACAGGCGTCTACACCTCCATCATGATATCAAAATATAAAAAAATGGTAAATAACAATAAAGTAGACATGCGTTAACACAAATATCAGCCTTCGCACTGGAAGCAATGCAATTTATTTCTAAGCTTAATGGGGTCTGATTTCGTGGAAACTCCCAAATGTTTTAATATTTGAAATGTGTGAATGTGTGTGTGAATTTTTAATTTTTTATAATTGACAAAGGGCTACAGAAAGAGGCGAAGGGCACAATAGTGTCATCCACTGTGGCAAGCGGTAGTGCCCTCTTGACAGTGCAGAAACCTGCACCTATGTATACATGCATGTATGTCTCATGTCAGTCTCTCCAGCTGACAATAACGTTTTTACTTATTTTTTATTTATGGTAAAATCAGTTGGTTTCTCAAACTTTTTCTTCACTTTTTTTCAAACAAAACTGTCTCTAAAACAACGAGCAATAGAGAACCAGGAATTGAAAAATTTTATGCGAAAATAGCCACATAGCTAACATAAAAAAATGATGTCCCTAGAGTGTATATTTTTATGTATGTAAGTAGATTTCTCGCTGAAGAATTACGGAGTCGCGGTACCTCGCAATGTACTTTGTATTTTGATGCAGACTTTCCTTAATGACTTACTGATGAACTTGGACGCATGCGCAACTCTCATATTTGTACTTGTGCACACGCTTATGTGCTTTTACATTCGAATTTCTACTATACTCTCAACCTTCTTTTGTTTGTTTTTGTTTTCCTTTTGCCCCACCGTGGCACTGCGGCTGCGGCTTTATCGCTTTGATCTAAGAGCTTTCAAAGTTAATTGCACGACTGCTGCATTTAATACTTCGCGCGTTCTCTATAATATTGCCATTGGCATTGCGCATATCGAGGTTGTGGTTGTTTTCTGTTTTCCTGATCGCATATTATACCCAACGTACATTTATCACATGCCCAATAGGCCCAAAGAAAACTTGGGTGGCACTCGATAAGACGTACTGGATTAAATGCACGACTACAACAAAAAGTATCCACAGTCACAGTAATTGGTGGTATCGATTCTAAGTTGAAGACTTTGATATGTACTGGACATGGCGCAAGTGTGATGAGCGATAAGGCAGCAGGAAAGATTTGAGTGACTTTATTCCTTGTGGTCGGTTCACGGTTAAAGCACGGGACTACTGAGAACCACCATGTCGTGTGATGTCATACTGGTGTTGGGAATTAACGTTCCTAAATTTAAAGGAATATATGCTTTCAAAGTAAAATAATTGAAGAGGAGTATCACGCGTTCCAAGCCATATTTTTATTTCTTTCAGCTTTCAACTTGGTGGCCGCATGCACAATGTACATACATGTGTATGTTGAGTCGGAATTGGTGGGTATGACAGCAGCAACAAAAATTACTTGTATAATAATAATTTGATACAACTATTTCAATAGAAGCTACCATCTTCACTTTACTTTCAAAATTTGGGGATTCTAATAAATTGAAGTAAAAACTCATCATCACTAACTAACCTAGAGCATAGTTTCGAGTAAAAAATCTTATCCAGCGGCCAACACAACTTGGGATAAACCGAAACGGTAGTATGGCTCCAAAGCTTAAGAACCAACGTAAGTCAGTTCTGTACTACGTGGGCAATTAGAACTATGATAATCGAGCATTCGAGCAATGGCGACTGCGAAACCAAGTATGTACTATAGTTTACGATGAACGTCTCGCCAGCTTCGCATTCGTGCAAATCTATGCAACATACTCACATAAGTAGGAGATAGCCGACATCAAGAAGGATTTCTTCTATGATAAGCAAGAAGCGCTATCATTGCATTTACTCGTATACAAATCTTGCCACGGTGGTTGAAATATGAAAAAACACAACAAGCTCTCCGGCTTGTGAAATATGTCTCTCCTTAATAGCATTCTCATCTTCTTTAGCAAAGTTTTGAAACTGATAGTTTTCAGGATTTGGGTGTTGACAATTACCGGTAAGGGATGTGCCGGTTAGGCTGGGAACTGTCCAACAATAGCAATAGGAATTAGCTTAGTGGAGAATTTGCCGTCTGTGGTTTTGAACGCTATGAAAAATCTTCTTAGTAAAACGCGCAAATTATGGATTCACTTTTTTTTTAAAAAGACATTTAATTTTTTTGTGTCAAAGGTTGTGATTATACTTATAAACTAGCAACGATTTAATGATAATTATTTACAGTTTTAATAATTAATTTACATAACGGTTTTATAAATACAATCACTTACATATGTATATACATACATAACTACGACTTTATATACAAAACTAAAGCTATTAACACATTTCACTTTCATATTTCGAAACATCCAGCATAAATAACGGCCTAGAAAAAAGTCGAACTCCGGTCCACATCTTGTTATAGAAAAAAATCATCGCATTATAACATACGTAAGTGATTACTTATTATTTTTTCAATATATTTTAAACAATTTCAAAATGTTTCACACTTGTTTTGACTTAAAAATACAACCAAGCTCTTTTTGATATTTAAAATTGTTATGATTTCAAAATAAATGACGATCTGTTTGATCCCATATGGTATAACGAGTAGGTTTATAAGCATGCTCCGAAGTTCGATTTTGTGGTTCTCTAGAATGTGTGCTTATTATTAATATTACAACAATATAATACTTTTGTGTATCAATAAATATAGTAAAAAATATACAAAAGGCCGCCAAGATAAAGCGTTCTTCAAAATTTCTTTATAAAATACTTAATTATTCCACATTTTATTTTACAAGAAAGCTATTTGTTTATTATATAAGTACATACATATGTATAACATTAAAGTTGAATACTTATACTTTTATTTCTAAGCAAGAAACCAAACAGTTATGAAATTCAAGAAGTACAAGTACCTGAAAAACAAAAAATATTTCCACGATCTACATTTTTTCCGTTATTCATGGACTTTCCAAAAAAATTTTTATCACAGGAAAGTTTTCATTTACATGAACTATTTAGGCTGTACAATTCAGGTCCCAAAAAAACTACTAAAATGGGTTCTTGCTTTTAAAACTAAAACCTTTACATGAGCCATAGGGTTTATCTAAACATTATTTATTCGAGCCTTGAAGCTTAACATATTTACTTAAGACATTTAAATTTAAACACTTTTAAGCCGCAAATTAATAAATTGCGGCCCCCTTAAAGGTATAATCCCAATGTATATACACCCTCCCGTTGATTGTGCTGCACCAACTTTTGTCGCTGCTCTTCTATAGCACCCTTTTCTACCCCTATCTCATTTATTAAGCGCTACACTCGTAACTGATTTGGATTATACATTGGTACATTGTGAAAATTAATACCGCTATACAAGACCCCACTAGCCGATTTTCCATTCGTGTGCAAATGTTTCTTCGGCAATGATGTTATCGACTTTGTTGTTGTAGAAGAAGTAGGCGTCGCTACCAGTCGACTGCGATATGACTCACATGTTTTTCTTGACCACACCCACATACCGGTTAGTGTGCCACCTGCTAACTGGAAAAATATTCTGATAAGTGTGGGCCACGCTGTGCGTTGCTCGGGAGGCGCGCAATCTTCGTGAGTGGAACATGCAGACACTGAATCGATATAGCGCTCGAAGAACGAGGTTATCACTCCTGCTATGGTGGGTATAAAGAAGAGCAGCGAAAAGATGAGAAAGCGTTTACGTATTTGAGAGAAACGTTGATGTCCAAAAGCAGGTTTAATTTGTTGTTGTAAACTGTGTAGTGATCTAGATGCGCGCACGGTAAAGAAGATGCCGAGAAGTAGTAGCACCAAAGCAGGAACCTCAACAAAACCAAATGCTGTGCACATACCAGTCAATTCGTTAGGGCGCACACGTTCCATTAACAGCGCCGCTATTGGTGGCGCCAATGGTGGCACCCATGCCAAAACGTGAAAAAGTCCAGATTTCTTTTCAAGCGCTTCACTTGACCATTTTTGATGTGATGAAAGGAAGAAACATAGCGCAAATATGAGCCACCATGTAGCAGCGCACAAGCTTAAGTAACTTGTGGTTATGTATGAAGCCAAACAGGGCGGCGAGATTGTGCAGTGTGGGCTTATTTTGCCTAATGGATCTTCGAGCACAGCCAACGTACGCGTCGAGTTGTGAAACACAATGCGCTCTAAGTAGCAGACGCTGAATAAATTGTAGCAAAGGCATAGAAAGAGCACCGGACGCTCAGGATAACCGAAACGTGTTGGCTCAGCCCAAAATGTAACCAGCGAGAAAAGTGTCAAAACGAAGCAAACAGCAGATAGTCCCAGTATCAGACCTTCAGCAATTTTCTTTTGCTGCGTTGAATGGAACGCATCGCGATTACACTGCGGCACACAAAGCTCGCTATTCAACGGATCGCCAGTAAAGTTAAGTGGACAAATTGTTGTGGGTGCAATGGATTTGCTGAGATGTGGTGGCACTTTCCACGTCGACCAAGGCCAATAAAATTGTGTTGGTTGTTGATATTGTAACTGTGGCGATAGGGCATGCGACTGTAAGTTGGTTTGGGGTTTGTTAAACTCCTGAGGTATTTGCATACATAACTCGTGTTTCTCCGGTTGCGGAAGTGTATTGCAATCAAGAAAATCTGGCCACAATTGCATCAGTTCGGCATGTGATTCGCATTCACTTCTCACTGTCTCACAGAGTTGCTTGCAGGCGGTGACAGGACGTGGCACATCGGGCGTACACAGCGGAAAGAGTGAAGAACAAAGCAGGAAACGCACACGATTCGAGCAAGTTGATTCGATTAGTGGTAGTAGTTTGGCGGTCTGGAATGAAAGTAAAAAAAGTGAAGTATATACATTAGTTTAAGTGATAAGGTGCATGAATAATACATTTATTTATTTTATGTATTTACATATACATATAAATTTTAATAATTTAGGGATTTTTACACAACTCGACTGCACTCGGCTGAATGCTACTTTTAAAAGAAATTTCTTGAATTACAAATATTTGTATAGACACGTAAATAGCTTTAGTTGATATTGGGTATTTCTAAATCTTTATTGTGGTTTCTTAAATGCCAGCTTCTAAAGAAAATAGCAAATAAGCCGCATTAGTTGCGAAAAGTATTAAAAACAGAAGCTTGTGAAATAAATGGCCACCGAAACAAATCACCAATGGTCACCATAATAGTTGTCTATACTTATGTACATATGTATGTATGCATATGTTTGAAACCAAAGCAAATGTATGTAGACCTCGGAAATCTGGCTAAAGGATTAAAAGCTATTGGAACGATAGCCAATGGAAGCATTTAGCCGTTTAAAAAAGTTGGCCGCTGCAGACCTATGTATTTCATGAATCATATTAATGTAGCAGACAACAATGACATATTTACCAAGAAATTTGTGATGAAATACATTGGCAAAACATTGTTTGTATCCTGAAGAAAACATACACGCATCGACTGAGATTGAGTTAATGATAGGCGCAAGTATTTGAGTGATGTTGACAATTGACGAAAACCTGACTGAAGTTTGTAGAAAATAATGTATAGTTGATATTGTGCGGCGGCAGTGGTAAAGCTTTAAAGTGGCTTTGTATGGGAAAGGTAGTGTCAGGCATTTTCGTGTTTGTGCTGGCACAAGGTTTAAAAACCCAATTCAGAAACAAAGACTCCAGTTTTTTGGTCAAAATATTTCGATTACTCTACGATAAAACTCATCAGGGCCACTAATTATAACAAAAAAAAAAAAATTTTAAAAAATAAAAGTATACCCTCAATCTGCATCAAATATTAACAAAGAAATGTTGGTTATGTTGAATCTGGAGTTTTCGACTTTTCTGTTTGCTGCCTAGTGAACGGAATTAGTCTCCGTTTTATTATTAATTTTGTTGGAAGTCGAAGTGTTGTTTTTGTTCGAGAATTTAATAAATAATTAGAAACATGTATTTCAATAACACCAGAAAAACAGTACCTTAATCTGTTCTGAAAAATATTACCAATAATGAGCTGTTTGTTTGCTTGAGTAGCGGTATAGACAACAAATCTCTCCCGGGAAGTTTTGCAGATATTACTCCGATAGGGATAAGTAGTTTAGAAGCGACCGTGATAAGTAATTACGAAAACAATAGTGCTTAATAATGGAAAACTATTAACAATGATTTTTAATGAAAAGTCCATGACTTCAGCAGAGTTTTTTCTACCTGCCAGACGACTAGAATTTCCAGCTTCAAATGTATTAAAACTATAATCGAAGACCTTAACAAATTTTTATAAATACGACGAAAAGAGCAGCTGCCTTAACACTTTGTTCCATACCACTTCAAAGATTGCTAATGGGCCAACTACCAAAAGCAATAGCAACACAAATTCACACTAATTACACTACATACGATATTTATGTGGCGAAAAAGAAGTGTGAAAGCACTTTGGCAGTACAAAGCAAACGGATGTCCACGTTATAAAAAACCTTTGATGTGTACCGCGTACGTAAAATAAATGTGTTGATGCAATTAGCGTACGAATCGCAAAACGAAGTGCGGCCAACACAAATGGCTAACAGCCAATAGACTCTAAAATGAGTACAGACGTTGTTACGCTATGGAAATAATATTTTGGCTTTATTAAAATCGTGAGAATAAAAATATGAAAGCCAATCTACAAAGTGGCAATAAAAGAGCTGTTAAGCGATTATGTTTACTTTTTTTAAAGCAATTTGAAGAGTACATAGTATACGATAGAAAGAAATCTTAGCGCCACACACAAAGTTGCATACATACATACATACATACATACATGTATGTATACGCATCTAAAAACCTTTGAACATCTGCTCATCTATACATAGTACATACATACATACACATGTATGGAAGTATCGTCATGTTTATTTTTGCGTAGGTGTGTGTGTGTGTATTCTCAAACCTGCCAAGCGAAAAAGTCAAAGAGTAAAATTGTTGTTGCCCCACTATAGCAAATGTCGAATGCGCAGCCCACATGCACTATGAGCACCAACATCAAAGTGAACCGCATGCCGCGCACTCAGCTATACAAATAAAGAAACTCCCATGCGGCGCACGTTGATGGGATAAAACTATTAGATTGAAACGAATAAGACATCGAAGATCATAGAAACGCCGTAATGTAAATATCCAGTAATAGCACTTTAATTGTGCAGTTATTCGCTGTTCACACAGGGTGGCACGTTTCTTGGTAACACGTTGCCCGGTAGTAGGCTAGAGAAGGACGAGGAATGAAGACGGGCAGTGAGTCACCCGCACTATTCTCTTGCCTATCAATCGGTCGCAGCTAAACGGTTCAAGTAGTTAGTCTTACTGTGCGATCAGCGCAACACTAAAGATGACTAGATGCGAAACTTTGTCCCGCTCTCTCATTTCGCTTTTTGAAATTTGTTCTATTGTGATTTTCTATTTGACAGCACTGTCTAATCGAGCAAAATCTGTCACTTGATACAAGAAACACATTCTGATTACAGAGTTTTTAAGGAATTTCTTTAATTTTTTAGCTAACAAGTGGAAATTTGGACAAACATAAAATATCGCACGACTAAAAAAGAATACGTAAAATATTAAATAAGTACTACAGTTTTAGAAAATAGGTCCAGAAAATATCTGTAGAAGGGGACATATTTTTTGTATCTACCTGAGTGGCATACAAGGTTTAAAAAATGCTACCAAGATACCAAAATAACGGTTATTTTTATAATTGTTTTTTATTGGAAATCGAATAATTTGCTGAAAATTAGAATTCATGGTGTGTTTATTATGGACTGTGCAATCATTATGGATCTTATCTGATTTTATAACACCATAGAAGTTCTAACTTTATATTATACATATTTATTATTATTTATAAATTATTTATTATTTCATTTATTTTGTTTTAATCTTGTTTTGTTTTAAATTGCAAAATACCCAAAAATCAATTCAAAATGCCCACATTTTGTTTTTACCATTCTGACACTGTTGGAAAATGTTATATAAAATTACAAAATTACTACTTCTGTTTCAGGGTTTCCCTAGTTTACTGCACAACCACAAACTTCTAAGTTTTTAATATCTTCAATCTAACCCCCATTTCTCAACAACTATCCATCTGCTATGCAAGCAACAATAAAAAATTCCCATCGTTGGATACGGTATATGCCAGAAAAAGCTACATTAATACGTGCATTTGATTTCAGCGGCAATAAGTTGATGATTTGCTACAATTGAGCATTGATTACAACCATCACTGAAGAGGAAATCAAAATTTTTAATGACTGACGAAAATGTAGTCCCAGCGGTTTGCAGATTCAAGCCTACAAAAATAATTTGTCGCTTGTCCTAAAGGAAGTAGTGTCGGACTAGAATTGATAGGCAGCTAATCAACATTTGGCAGTACCAAAAATAAAAGGTATTCTACATCTGTCAAAACCGGCTTCATGGATTTATTCGAAAATAAGGTAAAGTCTAAAGTTTTCATTAAGTCATTAGCAGCTTTTTTATTCCATAAAAATGGACCACCCCTAATATGATAAAAATCCATTCATTCTGCTCTTTATATATTCAATTAAAAGGCTTACATTTGTAAAAGTTATCTGAAGTAGCTGTGCGAATAGTCTCAGAGTCATTGCCGACTAAGAGCTCCTTTCTGCAGGTTGCTCACCTACTTGAAATGCAAATACACACACACAGGCACCATGTTCATCAACTTGTATTGTCTGCGACCAACCTGCCGTCAAGCTCGAAGGCCAATTTAGTTGAGCCACGAAAACGTAACGAATGCAATCTGCAACGCTTCAAGCACAATACTCGTAGCCTTTAAGCTAGCTTGATGGCCAGTAAGCTTGGCATAAGCCGCGCATGCATGTGGAAGGGATTTGTTATGGCATAATGAAATTTGTTTCTTTTGCTCTTTTTCTTTTATTTGTAAAATCATTTGGTATATTAAAAGGAACAGGTTTCCAGTATTATCAGACGTGTCTTAGCTGCTTTTTACGGCTGGTTGCTAGAAGAAAATTCGTTACAGTTGAACTGAAGTATGAGTAAAGCACGATATTTTAAAATGAGTTGGCCCGAGGTAAGAAATTTATTAATTTAAAATTTTTCGTGGTTATTAAAGTGAAACAGGCAAACGCTAACTAAAATTATTGCACTGTTATTTTTAATTTCACGTTCACAGAGTAATACTTAAGCTTTTTTATTCGTTATTAAATCAAAGTTTGTAATATGGGCTTGTTTTTGATGGACCTGCCGTCCATAGCCGTAGGGATGCAGAATCGTTTTTTATTTACATAGAGTTCGTATCCCAAGTCTTTCAATTGTTCATTGCGAACCATTATACATACATACATACATACATATAATGAAAGAGTTCCTTTTAAATTTAAATTTATCTTTGGGTAATTCTTCCATAGGGACCTTGCAAAGTCAATGCAGTTAGAGGCTTCAAATATTATTGACTAAAGAACGCACTAAAGTAGATGTCATCGTCGTGTTGTCACCATCTGGAATTTGGTATGCCCATACAAGCTGAAGGGGAGTAGCTGCAAAAGGGCTTGATTCTAAGTGTACCAATATGATGTAACTATAATTCACATATACATACATACATAAGTATGTATTTTATGTGTACATCCTAATAGGCATTTATGTAAATGTTTTTAAAAATAATTTAAAGTGAATTTCCTACAGTAAGCAATTCGTAAACTTTTTAAGTTTAAATTTATTTCAAAGCTTAAAGTAAACCTTTTCGAAACTTCAAGGAAAAACTGTTATAAATCATTACAACTTAAAAGTGAAATGCAAATGTTTACAAAAATTCAAAATTTTTTTCTTTTCATATTGAAATATTTACCATCCTTTTCATAAAACATTTTACATCCAACCAACTTTTGCAATGTGCTAATGTTTGGCTTAAGTTGTAGTATTCAATGTATAATTATAACTTATTTATTTATATATTTTATTGAAAAAGCCAAAAAATATACACAATATGGTTTAAATAAAGTTTTAGAGAAAAATCTTATAACAATTTTTCTTTTAAACTTTTTTGTAGGCTTGCATGCATAAGTTTTTATCAACGTTTCAAACGTTTTATAAATGAAAAATCACAATTTTGTAAGCTTATTATTTGTTTCGGAAAGCTTTTTAATCATTTAATTTAAGTTTACTTTGCTTGTTGGGATACAATAAAAATCAAAATTTATTTGAGTAACAAAAATATTTGTGTGCGTTATATTTACTAAGTTTTATTTCAAATCATAAAATTTTTTAAGTAAAACATTGCAATATTGAAAAATGAAAATTACAAATTTGATTTCAAACAGAAATTACATAGTATTTGAAAGAAGAACAAACAACCCTACATTAAGTATTCACAGGAGTACAAGACTCAACTAAACTGCTGAGTTGCGGCATGAAGCGATTGTAGCTTAAATAGTTTGTGTGAAAAGTTTCTGAAGAACTGGAGCTATTGAAGAGTGAAAAAACAGCACGACTCAATAGGAGTCCACATTTTGGTGAATCAAATGTTCGCCTGATGTGTTTCGAAATTAGCTCGTTTGCCCTTTATACATACATACATATGTACATATGCACTACTTCATACATCACAAGATTCTAGGCTACTTTAAACTTGTCCATGAAATGTCTGCTTCTTCCAGTATATTGCTAAAATCCCATGATATCTACCAAGAGCTTTACATATTTAGCAAACCACTTTTCAAGTTTTGTTAAAGTAAGTTATTAGCGGCCGTCCATACATAGTGAGTTAAGTACACAAGGCTACAGTGGCAGGCCTATGTATTAATGATCTTTACCACATAACAGGAAATATTCTCACATAGAGACACTTAGATATTTACGCGTGAGTAAATTTTTAAGTACTTGAGCCTGTGGACCACACTAAGCGCATTAAAAGCGGCTCTTTTAAGTTTCATATTCTTCGTTTATATATTTTTTGTATTTATCTTTACGATGCTTTTTCTTGCTTACTGCCTATTTTCACATTTACTTGCCATATTAGTAATATGAGACTTTATCGCTGGCGTTTTACTGTTCTTGCCGCCGCTGCAACGGTGCATCTCAATTGGCGGCAATCAAACCGCCTTGCGGCATCTGCCATTCGCAGCTGTCACTCTGTCGCTGTAACATACATAAGTCATATCCTACAACAAAAAAGGTTGATCTATGGGCATACGTTACTCGCGTTACTCGCTGTTTGACTGCCATTAGAGTGCGGTGCACAATTTTCCGCATGTCAAAGCAGCAAGTGTAAATAAAACTATGAAATAATAGTAAAAGAACTCACGCAAAAAGTAAAATAGGATATTGTAGATAAATATACATACATATGTATATATTAAATGCATACGAGTATCAAGAGGAAAAAAATGCCTATACCTTTAACTCACTTTGCAATAAAACCAAACATATCGTCGCTGCGAAATTTAGTAAAAAAAAAGTCGCACGATATTCATATTTGCGGCACGACTGTCTCGGCTGAATTTTATGACTTTACGAAATGACCGCTTTAGTAGCCTCGACATTCATATTATAGTCAGTTAGAAATATTTCTTTTTTGAATATACATACATATTTTTCAGTTTCGCCGCACATCAAAAGCGTCAACAAGCATGCGCATTGGTTTGCGCGGCTGGCCTGTTTGTCCAAATGACAATCAACGCGTAATGACAATTTTCAGTCTTTTTATTTGATTATAAAACCAAACAAACAGAAAAACGTTAAGTTAATCTACCAGTCGACGATTCAACCAGTTTTTTGTTTTATGCCAGCAATGCGCCATTACGTCGGCGCACTTCAAAGCGGACAGCTGGTGAATTGCGCACTTCATCGTGCAAAATTCATTGATTGCGCGGCATTGATGTGAACGTTCAGCTGTTCGGTGGAGTGATAGCTCTGACAGCGCACTTAAGATATCTACGTGATTTGCTTGTGTATCTCACGCTCACATCGAAAACTTAATAGTATCTCTTCCGGCTAACACAAGTAGCTCGAGTATTTGAACGCAGCTGTGATGATGTGTGTTACTTAGTTTTCTAGTAAAAGTCATAAGTCACTTTATAGCGGTATATTTATTAAATCGATTCAACGTCAGGTGGCGGTTTGTGACATTCAATTCTCAATTTGCAACTGACAACTTGAGATTTGCTATAAATTGCGGTGGATTTAAATGATTATCCATCGTTGTTGCTGTCAATCGCATAGCATTGTCTTTTTTTGGCGGCACTTTGACACTAGATCTACAACGTCGTTGCGCGCTCAAAACATATATCCTAGGATCACACGATTGCGCCGAATTATTAACCAATGAACGAAAAAACAACATACCTTTCGATTTAAATTGTTTAATTATTTTAATTCGACGCGTTTCATCAAGCTCAAATTGTATAGAGAACGAAATTTAAAAGCCAGATTTGAAGATGGAGATAATAGCCATTGTAAACGAAATGCTTAATCTTATGCTAATTTTAAATAATAACATGCAATAGCAATTTGCAGTCAATTAAAAATGTCCAATATAAAGCAACAAGTTAACAATAAAAGTCGTATTTAAATATTATTTTGGTTCGAAATCACAGAAATACCGGCACGAGTTTTGCGTAGGTTGACTAATTTTGGCATTCAAACAGGGAATTTATCTTAAGTCTATTTGTGCAGCTAATTAGTTTTGAAGTTGAAATAGAGTAAGAGTCTTTTGGGAAAAACATTCATCCACCGGTATTGAACCATAGGCCTTCTGCTTTCTATTGAGCTACAAATGGGTACCTTTTTTTCTTTCATTAGCAACCATACCCAGCTAAATCCGACTATTAGTCACATATTAATATATTTTGCCGTCGTATTACAGTGGTAGATATAGCATGCTAGAGCTCAGAATATCTAAGAAATAAATTTAAACAATCCTGACTTTGTCATAACGTTAGTCTAATTGTAACAAAAATTCCTTATCACACAAAACGCATCATTTTATTTATTTCCATTTCAAAATAACAATTTATGCATGAGCGAAAATAATGTGTGGTG
Organism: Sphenella marginata; assembly: GCA_951509765.1. Taxonomy (NCBI): domain Eukaryota; kingdom Metazoa; phylum Arthropoda; class Insecta; order Diptera; family Tephritidae; genus Sphenella; species Sphenella marginata. Next base: position 65,746,992 of record OX608081.1, on the reverse strand, counting down.
ACAGTGAAATAGTCTACAGCAGTAGGCGAAGTTTTTAAAGTTTCATGTTAATACCCTACAAACATTCTCGGAGGGTTCATAATTTAGGAGTCCGATATGAGTCTTAAATATGTGAAAAATTTTAGATTTAGAAATAAGACCATATAAGAATCGTTTATGACTCCGATGTGATGAAAATTAGGAGCCTTATATGGAGAGTGTTCATTTAACAGAGCAACTTTGGAACAAATATTCATATTTTGTTTTTGAAAATTTTTTATTTCAATAAAAATTGAATTACATTACCGAAGCTGTTTCTGATTTCCATTGTTCTGGACATGCTTTGTATTATCATTGCTGGCTAAATCCATTTTGAAGTATTATTCAATGGATAGCCTTATAGACATTCCCTAGTGACGAAGAAGTATCCCTTGGTGTGAGTATGACCATACGATGCACATTTTACTGATTTATTCACCAAAATCTATTGAAAAATCTCTTTTTTTAATGAAGCTTCAGGTGTCTTTTCCCCAATTCTAATTTTCCAATTTTAATGCCAAAAGGCATAATTTAAGGCCAAAAATGTACATTTTCTGAATTTCACAACAGTCCTAAATGGCTCTAAAACTGTTTCATATATGATTCTTTTCCGAATCCAATTAGTGCCGATTATGAAAAAAAAGGTGTCATATATGACTCTTATTTAGGCTCATATAATATATGAAATTCGGCTGATATCGGACGACCATCGCAAGAAGGGAAATACCCTCATTTCGGACTCATAAATGAGCATAAACGCTCCCACTTAGGATTCGATTCTGACTCATTTATGACTCCTATGGTTTGCTGGGATAAGTTGTATTCCAAAAGTATCCCAATAGAAATATGCTGTAGTATTTTTGATTCAATGTTTTCATCAAATAAAATACAGTTTTCATCAAATTTCATCGGGCAAAAACCAAGAACTATAAATATTTCTAATATTTGACAAAGGAAGTATATTAAGCTGCATGTATGGAGTTGGCTCAGGAAAAATCTGGTAGTCATAAATTACCCTGAAAGGTGTATGCCCTTTATAACTAATAAAAGATTGAGAGTTACTTCTTGTTGAATCCTATGCCTAATTCCATACAGCCTAATCAGGAGTCATTTATGGCACAAATTAACATCAAGAGCAGCTCATATATTACTGCACGTCTTTATTTTGTTATTGAACTGGTGTTGTTGATGCACCTGCTTTTTATTCTTTTACAAACTAAGCTAGCTACTAACACCCTAATGCTGCAGATCTAGAGGTAGGGTACATGTAAGCAAAAGAAAGAATAAAAATAATAATTTTGACGGGGTAACATTGAAATAACAGCCCTTGGTCGGGTAAAATCCGAGTCATTCCATTACGAAAGAACCGCTATGACTACAACAAGAACAACAAACAAATTAATGTATCTCGTTTATTGAAGTTGAACGTAAATTCAAGCCGGTAAGATAACTTCAACCACCACAGTCCGTGCGGGGAGTGCCTACTAGCAAATGCCTCACAAAATGCTACAAATGAACTTGCTGCAAACCAAGTTGAGTAGTTGTAGCAACAACTTGAAAACAACATTGCAAACGTCAATTGAGCTTGGGTTGGCTGCTTGCAAGCAATGGTCGGCGGCTGTCGAACGGATACATCAGAGGCAGTTAAGCAGACAGACAAACCGCAAATCGTGTATGAACTGAGGAAGCACGGTTTAATGTGGCTGTTCTTGACTTTTGCGTTCTTCAAATGCAATATAAGATACATGTGGAGCCGGCGTCGATTTTATATCAGCGCAAGCTGATTTCCTTTTAGCGCGATTTTTCTTTAAAGATTGCAGATTATCTTATTGTCGATTATTTATAGTTTATTGCTGGTCAAAGGCAGGCGCGTGTACTATTATCGTCAATATATTTGCGCTGACTATATATACTAGTATAGTTGTATACATATAGGCACTAACTTGTTGTTTTAGTTGTATTTACATGAATTAAATAGCATTTCATTGATTTGCGGCTTCGAATCATTTCCACTTTTCAACTTCAATTTCAACATCAACTTTGACTATGCAACATTTAAGCATTGCAACTTTTTGGCTTTGAATGACAGCAAACAGCCATGAATCGATGTGAATAAAAAAAATATTCGTCCACACACACAACCAGCTTAGGAATTGCTCTTTGGTACTGTGCATGGGTTTTGTTGGTTAACCGATTATTTTTCTTTGATTCCATGCCAAATATTTACAGCATCAAGTTGCTTTTGTAAGTATGGGTTGGCTTACTGTGTGTCGTGTTGACTGGTCTTGTCATTGGCACTTTGACAGTAAATGTCAATTAAACTTGGATATATGCTCACAGTGAATTCTACTGGGACATTCAACATACATATGTACATATGCTTAAACCAAAAAGGAGTTTTTTTCGTAGCATGCAAGTGTTTGAAGTACATATATGAGATGTAGAAAATGATGACAGCGGATGTTATAGAGGGGATGCAGCAGATGAAGAAGCTTACAAAGTTAATGCTGCAAGCTAGCATAGCTCTGAGTAGATATTTCAAGGTATTGTTGTAAGTTATATTAAAACTTAGTTTAGAAATTTATATGGATTTGGAGGGGCAACTAAATTCGATTATAGTGGCATGCCGGCAGAACTGTTGGAAATCCACAAAGAGGAATTGAATTGGATTCTTCTAGTGTGCTTTATACTTAACAAATTTGAAACTGAAATAATAAGGGCTTCGAAATTTTAGATGCGGACTCATCAGTTTGTGCGATATTTATCAATGAATTGCAGTTTGCTCAATTTTGTAGTTATGCTATCAAATGTGTTTAAATGAAATCCGATTGACATTTTTTTTTTTCGAAAACTGCATTTTTAATGCATCTATCAATACTGTTTTCTTTTGCAAAGACAAAACATTGAAAACACCTGCAGCTCAAACTTGCGTGTGCACCTACATATGTATGTACGTTAGTAGCGGCATTGCTCCCCTACCCGCATACCAAAATATTATGCGACTTTCTAGAAAAAAAATGCTTCATCATTCAAAAAGCGTATTCGGAAATTCACGCGAAGGCGCGCAAGCTCAATTAACTTAATTGCCATGTAATTGTGGTTGTATGTTTATTTGCTTGCCTTGTTTGTTTGTATTTATGTTTGTATCGTTGTGCAGTCTCATAAATGGGATGGCGCGTCAAAGCGCACTCCGGATCACTCGCATGCGTCTTTGCATCATTTTTATACTCACTGTTTTGTTTTGCTTATTTATTCGAAATAATTGCGGGGAACTAGAAGTAGATCAGCCTAGGCGGAAGATAGACGCTGTGCAATACGAAAGACTTAAGAAACGAACTTGCTGTGTCTATGGTGTACCGTTTAAATGTTTGTAGTGGAATTCTGTTACTTCTGGTTCGGAGTAGAGTTTTTGATGTCTAAAATAGTTTCATAGTAGACTCCTTGATCTCTTTTCGTTTTTTATAATATGTGCTCTTTTTTGACGCAAGTGCAACACTGCTCACATTTTCTATTTTTGACCTTACCAAATCTCTTAGGTGCAAAATTAGATAGTGATAGCCTGACTTATTTCTTATATTCACTTTCACAAACCTTTTCTTAGTAAATTTTTAAAGCAATTACCAGCTTTTGTTTATGTGCTTGCGTATACCTTCCATCCGAATTCACGTAAATTGTTAAGGTTCTTTGTGGGACATTTTGCGAATGCCTTACATAATAATGATTTTTTCTGTATTTTATAAGTGTTTCTTCGCAATCAACGTTTTGTTGATGCACTGAGTTATTGTGGACTAGATGGATGCTATAGCTTTGGCATTCATGTGATCCAACAAGCGAATAAAAGAGATATATATGTATGTGTACACTATATATATATTTATTTGAAAATATACCCAGCGGAAAAGAGCTTTATGGGATAAAAAGATTCATTCATTTCCATTTAGAATCACTTCCTTTCATAGGTCTTGTTTGTAAAGTAAGATATGAAATTAGAATTTTGAAACAGAAGGTTACGAATCTTCAGAGATACTTGGAACAAACTTTAAAAAACAGGGAAAACAACTAGACTAACTTATTCCCGCCGCTGGTATATTGTGACTTCAAGTATACCTTTCCACATTCTGCTTTCACAACCTATGCGCTGTAGGTATCGTCGGTTGTAGTTAACTTTAGCCGACTTCCTCCTACCATCAATCTACAAGCATATTCAGTTGGCGGCATCGCACTTAGCCACGCGTTCGACGAACTCAAACTTAGTAAAGACAGCTTAGTACGATTTCGCCCTGCATTTTTTATTTGAGTTCAAAGAATAGCGTGCATTTCTGTTTACTCTTATTCTCTTTTACCTGCCCATTCGCCCTTTGAAATGCTTGAACGTTGCTTCAATGCGGCTTGACTTTGTGTACTGACTTCATCTGTTGCTTTTTTTGGTCGTCAGTGCTTGTTTTTTTGTTGTTGTTTTTTTTTTTTCAATAATACTTTGTGCTTGAAGTTAAACTATTCGCTTGGAAACATTCGTCAACTTGAGTTACGCTGAAATTCCAGCTGAAATGACGATCGGTAATCATTGTGAAGTACTGCCACAAACCTGATGTTGACTTGGCACAGTGGTCCACAGCTGTTGCGTATTCGCATAAAACATATCTGCGGAACTTTTTATACAAAGAGAAAGCTATCCAAGCTAAAAGCTGTGCAATAGAGGCTCGGGGAGGAGAACTCTTGCGATTGGGCTTTTCTTGCAGACTTGATAAATGCAATATAGTCAGCTTATCTATGCATCCAAAATAGTTTTTGTGCTCTCAAGTTGTATTTTCTAAATAAAAGTTCACAAATATCAGCTTATATAAGTTTTTGCTACACTTAAACTTTCAATGAAAAGCTATGTTAAACTAAACACTGTCCAATTTTTTTCGCATCAAAGTTATCGTGAATAGCGTCACTATCATCATTGCCAACATCATTGTCAGTAGCATGCCATCAGATTTATTTTTGTGTTTTTGTATTTTGACTGCTACAATAAAAAAGCTAAGACAGAGCTGAAGATATGGCAGCTGTATTCGCTATAAAATCAACATCGACCAAAGATTTGACGGATCAGACGAATGCCATTCATGCAGCGCTTCTTTGTTCCTTAGAATTTTGCTCTTTTTTCATTTTTTTATTGTCATCCAAGTTGTGCGTAAAATATATTTATATTAATTTATAGTTACTGCAAGAAATTCGAGTGCAATTATTGCTGGGATAAGAAAATACGAAAGTTTCGGTGATCTTTGTAGTTTAAAAAGTGAATTTTAAGTTTATTTTATGTATAGCTTTTTGCGCTTGATGTCGGACAATTTAAAGTTTTTTAATCTATGCCGAGTTATATGGCACCTTGATTATAGAATCAAAAGCTAGTTAAGCTAAGGATTACTCTACGCTATACTGGGACTTTCTTACATTAATGCTTGTGCGAGACAGATTTATGGTGTTTTTAGAAGACATGCCTGCGAAATATTTAAGTTTGCAACTGAGTATTGTTTTTTTTAAATCGGAGCACCTTCATTTCCTTGTTCCATCGAAGAGGAACATGTGTGTCAAACTAGAAGACTGCACGTCCCATACGTTTACAGCAACCTCGGGAGTTCCTCAGGGAAGCATTCTGGGCAATCTTTTGTTCATCCTGTTCATCAATGACATTGGGTCCTACTGTAAATATTCTAATTTTCTCCTATACGCTGATGGCCTGTAAGTTCGTAAGATAACTGCCTCATCGGATACTGCCCTTCTTCAACATGACTTAAATTATCTGGCGGCCTAGGGCCTTGTAAACAATCTTCACCTAAATTTAGAAAAGTGTTTCCATATGACATTTGAGAAGTCTTCTAAGGCTCATGGATCTTCTTACGACATTTCTGGAGGTAAAATTGGCGTCAGTTAATGAATGTGTTGACTTAGGTGTCTTTTGCCACATGCTTCCCTCGCAGAATTGCCAAAAGCTTCAAGGAGCCTTATACCAGGAAGGCTCTCTATATCTCTCCCCACTAAAATAATCAATCATAACTACCTACTAGGTAGCAATACTGCCCAGAATAAAAAAAGGACGGAAAATGGACTTTGGTACAAAGGTTATAACAATTTCATGTATCACCGTTGATTAAGTAAATTCAAGTCGTTTAACACATGTAGTCCCACTAATCCACTGTTATATCTACATATCTACTTCAAGTTTGTGTTTTTGTTGATATGCTTAATAATCGGCGCAAGTCCAAAAACAGCAACATTAATATTGTCAAGTACAATTTTGCTACACGCCACTTGAGATTTCTTTTTTAAATGGCCTTCTAACCGCCACTTGAGACTAACATTGCATTAAACACTGATATGAATGTACATATATCGCTTTTGTTATCAGCAGAGCTTTTAGCGTCTGCTCTTCCGCTTTCCTACTATCGTTGTGTTCTTGCCGCCAATACGGCTAGTTGGATTAAGTGAGGATAAAATCGCTTGCTGATAATGTTATCTGTTGTTCATACTTTTCCAATCATTTCAGCTGACTTCGAAATTCTTATCAAGTTGCTAGGGATTTACGTGGCACTTTGTTGTGACAAGTACAATGACTTATTGTTTTTGCATTGCATTCTTATTTGTATGTGTGTTATTTACAACAGTGGTGGACAAATCAATAGATCTGCATTTCATAGTGACCAAGTACGGTTGACGGTACGCATTCACTCATTCTAAATACAAATTTTTTATATTATTTTACATTATCTTTGCCTATATGTAATTTTGCTGCATGGGGTACTTCCTCATTTGTCAATCACAGTTAACTCATGTTTTCCAACACGTTGTATGTACATACATACATATGTGCATATGCATATTTATATTTTCTCTATTTTTTTTCGAGTGATCTATCAAATAGCGATAGTAAATATTTAAGGGCGTTCTCAACCACTTTTAAAACTTGATGACATATTTGAAAAAATGTATAAATGATTCACATGCTTCTGTGGTATTCCGTTCGCCTTTCCAATCATATTCTTGAACGTACCCTGCCAACCATGATCGGATAAAAATCTGGATAATCATTCTAAAAATATGCGTTGGTGTTAGTAAAAATTTGTGAATTTTTGGAATCAGAGTTTCACCATGGTTAGCCATGGTTGGTAGGGTATATGTACATATATGTAAGTAGATATACTTATGTATGTATACTAGATAGGTATGTAAAGAATCTGTTCAGGCTAGTAAAATAAGAAGACATTACCTATACATAGGTATGTCATATTAAAAAAAAAAACAATGTCACAGGACTGACAAACTTTCGGCGACAAGAGGACATAGTACATAAGTAGAATAAATAAAAAAAAAATATGTACTTGGGCAAATAAAGGTAGGAGATGAAACAGTTTCACAAAACTAAATTTTTGTTCAACAAGGTTTGGCTTTTAGTTTGCTTCTTATCTTAATTGTTTTTGCTTTTTGATTGCTGTGTAGTTATGCCATCATTATGACAGCTTTGACAAACGCGAAGTTGCCGGCGTTAGCACCGGTTTAGGAAACGTACCTAAAGCCCATATGTTATGTTATGGTGCAGTTACTCGTCCACATAAGACAAAATATCATTCAAGATCACATATTTAATGCTTATTTAATAATAGGTGCCTATATTACATATACATATGCTTGAGATGTTATGAGCCGTTTTACAGCTTGATTAGGAAAGAATTGTGAATATTACGAGGATGTGTTATGTAATGTAATAACGCAATTTGAAATGACTATATTTTCAAGTCTTCTTGTCCGTGAAATGGATGGTCTGAAGTACAAAATGAGGGCCATACTGCATCAGAAAACTAAAAAGAATGGATTACCAATGATTGACGAGCTTGCCGAGTGTTTTTGTGCAAAAACAAGTCTGGCTATATAAGCTATTATTTTAAATATATCTGTATATCTACTACTATCCCGCAAACGACTGAAGAGAGAATTTATACCAAGGAGATGCTACCAAATTTATTTTTGTATGTAATTAGATAAAACAATATGTTTAACAAACAAAAATTACTTATACTACAAGTATTTCAGAATGAGAAATCTAAAGCAGCCATTATGCATACTTAGCATAGACTTGACTTGACTTGGAACTGCTACTTAGCGTTCTGTTTAATGAAGTTTGCATGTATCCGATTACCCTACTTGACTTGACTTAGAATTCTGTTGAGTTTTGATTTTCTATGTAAATTCTAAGTTTAGTGAGCGCCGTGAGAGAACTGTGTGATGCCATACCTTTTTTTGAATTTTTGGATGTATATTATTCATATGGCAGCCGCAAAACTTACTGTCAAATAAATTGAATTCAAGTTAGGCTAACCTAAAAAAAAATTTTTCTTCCTCCCAAAATGCTTTATAGTTTTTTTTTGGCATTAACTATATACTGATTGTAGATAAGCTCAGAAAATCGAAACCTAATGCCAAGAAAATGCGTTTTGGTACTTTTTACTGAGTTACATGTAAAAAATCACACGATTACTTTTAAAAAACAATTCGATATGGGAAACTTTTACTCTTATTTGAAACTGGCTAGTGTGCTCTCTTGTTATTTTTCTAAGTGGTAAATGGCAGTTCCCAAGTCAAGTCAAGTCTATGCTAAGTATGCATAATGGCTGCTTAATTCGGATTAAAACTTAGCGTTGCCACCTAATTCAATCATACCCATTATATTACATATATGCATTATTATCGCAAACTTTAGTTATATAATGTTGTTTGCTATTATCTCCAAAGCTGTAAACATCCATCTAGGACAACTAAAATTATGTAGCATTCTCGAAAAATTAAAGAGAAGATCCGTCGCTGGGTGTTATTATTGATACAAGTTACGAATACTCGTATGAATTTGTTCAAATGTTGTTGTTTCTGCGTGCTGGTTAAATAAGTTGATTTTGTATTTTGTAAAGCTTTTGGTTGGATTTAACAATTTTTATATTTTCCTTGTCGTTATTGTTTTCACAATTCTTTTTCGTTATTGTTATGTGATATTTTTGTATGTCTCCAAAGGCGGCAAAGCATTTGACAGTTTTCATGTGATATGATAATATGTACTCGTAGACAAATAGCAAAGTAAGGCCGCCCCAACCGCTTTGGCGGGCTTTTTGAAATCCAATTCACACAACTCCAGTGCCAAAATGAAAGTCAATATGTAACAACAACATAAAAAGCGGTAAAAATAATCGTTTTATGACCGCAAATATCCACAAGTACTTACTATATCGCACATGTGCAAATATGTACATATGTATGTATGTATACTTATATACTACTTATAAATATGCCGACTTATGTTTGCTAATGATTATTTTGTTCCATATAATAGCTTTGTGGAACTTCGCGCTATTTATGACCACATAATTAAGTGCTTGCAAATTGAATTTGCGACAAATTTTTTTGATTTGATTGGGTGTGCGATTTCAAAGGTACAGCTGGAAGAGCCACATCAATTAAGGTTGTAAATTAGGTCAATCAAAATAAATTTTATTTAGCAAATACAAAATCTTATTTAATTAATCACAATTGTAAATCTATATCAGTATGCACATATGTACATGTGTAAATAGGTAATAGCTTGCTGTTGTCACAAACTTTTTGAATCAGCCATATGATTGATTGATCACCAGGTAGCGTAATAAGCAGCCCTACAACCGATGGCAAAGGAATAATCTCTTTGAGTAAGCCTAAATGTTGGTAGAAAATTTAAAAATAAAACATTCTAATTTTTATCTTTTTTGTTAACACTTATTGACTATTGCCCTGTGTGCCACATGTGTAGAAGGAGTTGATTTCCCTTGGTTTTTGTTTTTCTGTTAGTATTAAAAACACTCCCCGCAGATTTTCTAATCGGACAAGTAGCACTTCCAGGAAGCGATGGGACCTTACGGTGTCGTCAATGGCGTCATCGGTTTCGTGAAAAATATGCCTACACGACTTAGTTACATTGTTGGGAGAATATTGCTCTTATCTATTGCCAATATGGTTTGAGCAGCTTCTTGGCAAATAACGAGCTTTGGCATTCCGTCCGTACCTTCTTCTCTGCTCATCGTGGGTTTCTTGGCTAGCACAGTATGATTCTTTTGCCTCTTATATACTGGAACCAAGCGCGTTCTGAATTTCGGTAGTACATATTTACATGCAGTAAACAAACGAAAAAAAACATTCATTTCGCAGCTAAAACAGGGGTTTCCCTTCTTATAATTTTGTGAATATTTGAAACAATCGAAAGAGTAATTACGATACAAAGAAAACTTTTAACTGTAAGAAATCCGGATATTCTTTTAATTCTTTGGGTAAATGTGCTATCACAAAAGCCTAAGGGTATTTATTCAGCCCATGTAAGTGTGGCTAAAAATAGCACGCATTTGAAAATATTTTAATCGCCAAAACAAGTTTTTTCCTTTTGTTATTAACTTCGCTATATCAGACAACCCACCAATTGTTTAATCGAAATTCAACAGGAAGTAAGCCCTAGTAGGCATATTAAACCTTTTGTTCGTAACTGTTTTGTACAATTTTAACGAGCCTACTTCCTATCTTTTATTTCTTTTATTTATGGTTTATCTATGAATATCGAGAAACACAACGCTTTGATAACCAACGAATCTTTGCAAAGTATAATGGTGAATGGATCGAATTCAGCTATATGTATGTAGCTACAGATATACATTTTTATGTGCTGGCGATGTTGCGGACATCGGAGTCGGGGTTTATAAATTTGTTTTCAGAGACTCAACGAGTAAACGAATAATAAAGCAAACATAGAGTATAGTGCTGTGCCGGATTATAAACGGATAGTGATACCTAAGCATAACATGACACAAGTAGTAATCTTTCCTCTATACAAATTCTACTGAATAAATGCGAAATACTACATTGACTAAAGTTAAGTACGGCGAGAACACAAATAATGAATAATTTTTTATGACTTAGTAAACCTAGTAAACCGAACATAAGGTGATATTATTATGATTTAGTTCACGTTTTGATACGCAATGTGGATGGACTCCGTTAAAGCATATGTGTTCAGAGCCAAAGGATGAATGAAAGTTCCAAATACATTCAGAGCTCAAAATTTTCATAATCGGAGTCGAATAACCGTTTCATCTGTAGTTGTTGCATTGTCTATTAGTAGATACTCACTTTCCTTTTTCTGCATGAAGTCTAATAGGAATGCTATACAGCTAGCACTCATTCAATAAAACATGCAACCATGAACCAATAAAATCCTAAACTTTACCACGACATCATTTATAAACCGAAAAAGAAAAACACAAATTCAAAGATCAAAAGAACGATAATAATAGAAAGAAAATGAATATAAATGAATTCATGATGAGCAATGGATGATCTTGTTTTTCCACTGCTTTATTTCCTATTTATAAGTGAGTGCTATTGCTTTCATTTGCGATCGTCTGCCTGTTGATCTGCTATTTACACATTTTATCGTTGCTTTCGGGTTTTTGGTGGGGATCAACATGGACTTTGGAAATTATGATGAAAAACGTTTCACAAGACATTTACACATATCTTTACATGTGAAACTATATGTATAGACAATATTGTTGTAATTAGTATTGTTGTACGAAATGCTATGTATATACTGTGGTCCCCATTGATACCTATTGTAGTTCAAATGATCTTCGCATTTATACCCCGTGGTGTATAGAGCGCTTGTGTATCGCTTTTGTATTTGGTTCAAGTTCGTATATGAAAGTAGAGTGGAGGTACATAAGTACAAAGTTAATTCAGCTGGTCGGTTTTCTTTCTTTACGAATTCAAATCGAAACATAAATTTTTGTTTTTATATCAATATTTCGATATTGTTGTAGATTAAAATATCATTATCTCTGGGGTCTAATATTAATGGTCACTGAAATATGCGGAACTTCAAGAAAGTGTCCACATATCGGAATATTTTTACATTTTTTAGTGGAACAATATCCTGTTAGCACTAAAACAATATGAACTTTACCCCGTTAGCAAATATAGTTTATGAAAAGCCAAATAAGTCACATCTCCGTACCCTACGATACGTCGAGAACTTAGCTCGTGGAGAGTTTTATGTGAATTTTTGATGACTTTCTCTTTATTTACTCTTGCAACAACTCAATTCAGTGCAACAGCAACTTTCCAGCCGTTTGTAGCACACAAAACTCAACGTAACTTCAATTATTTTACTGGGCCTGCCATTGTGTGAATTCTCATATGTCCCAGACTGAACACTAATTATGGGTCATTAAGGTAGCTATTTTGTTGTTTCCCATTGCCTGAAGATTTCCAAAGAATTCAAAATTAAAAACCACTTTTAAAAAATAAAACCAAAATTTTAACCGAAGTAATAAAAGGTCCGATAAGCAATAAAAAAGAAGTATTGAGACAAAAACATACTGAAAAGGGAAAAAATTGTGTAGACTTAATGCGCCATGAAGGGTTGAACGGACCGCCGCAGTGTAATCATTATGCAGCGAAAAACGCTAATTTACGGAAATTTAAACACTTCAAACAAAACACTAAAAAAAATGGGTACCAATCGAGAAAAAAAAACAACAACGCTGTGCGGAACAATTACATTAACCGAGAAGAAGTGAGTAAGTAAAAAGAGACCAGCAGACGGCCAATATACGTACATACTTACATATATATGTATATGTATGTACAAAAATAGAGGCGGACACCAACCACTGGCATCTCAACCCAGAGGTGCACTTTAAAAGCCACAACAACTAAAGGGCAATAACAACACTAATGATGGTTTATGTCTACAACAACACAAAACGAATGTAAGAATGAATGGTAATTTCAAAGAAATGGAACGTTGGTGCATTGTTGTTGCTTGCTGGTCAATGCAAGAGTTTCGCTGCTGGCGCTGTTAAAACGAAACAAAGGAAAGAGGAAAATCTTGTATAGATTGGAACAATTTTTGATTGCAACGATCAAAAATGTATAGTCATAGACACACACACACACATGCATTCAAAAGTAAATTGACTTTTACTTATGTATGCTCAAAGAGGAACTGAACGGCATGGAAAACACCAACAGAACAGGCGTTTGAGTAGCAGATAGACAGACGGATCCTCGTCATTCGGGCAAATTGAAAGGCGACTACACAGAAAAAGAAGCCGACAAAAGAAGCGAATGCAATTCCAGGTTACTCAACAGCAGCAGAAGCAGCTCAGTGGCTAGCAGCTGCAATGGAAGGTGTTAATGGACTTTTAGGACTACAGCTGAAACTATTCGAATGGTACCTACATACATACATACATTATAAGCGTAACGTTGTGCATCTTTATTTTATCCCATTTATCTTTTGTTTAGTTTTTCCTCTTTTAGCTTAGGAATGCGCCCATGTAGAGGCGTTTATTAGTTGGAATATGAGACTATCACTTTTTTATGTCTAAGAATTGCTTTTAAAAATTCAGACAGAAAAAAGTAAAAAGTGATTTACATATGTATCTTCAACACTGAGTTAAAAAAAATTTGTATTTTCAGGATGCATTAGGCGCAGGCTTATCATATCAGCTTTTATGTACATACCTGCATAGAAAAGTTATCATTATGAAATATATAGAAAGAATTAATCAGGTAAGGCCTTCATTATACATTTCTTAAGAAAGTTTATAGCGCTGAGTATTTGCTGCTGGTGTTCGCCCTCAATGAATTTAACGAAATTTGAAATGCATTGTTCACAGTGTACCAAAAGCTAGGAGGAACTAGCGCCTAACAGCAGATGAACTACGATGAATATTTGTTAATTTTTTTGGCCGCACTTTAATTCCAATCTGTCACGAGCCAATACGACCATATTCCATAATCTATATTTACGTTATTAAATGCAAGTTTTTACCTTAATATATTCGGATACAACTCTTTTAAGCCAAATTGAATTGTAGTTTATTTTTTCTTAACAAGAAAATGGGAAAAATAAATATATTAAATATATCCAGTGTTGCCCTTTTAATGAATATTTACAGTAACCTATATGCATGTTCAATACCGCCCTGTATGTGTGCATCAACAACAACATTCGGCGGTGTTTTCATCTTCATAAAATTTACACGTTGAAATTACCTGTGCGAGCGCAATCGATTTGCTTGTTTAGTAACTTATTTACATGCATACATATGTGCATACATATGTACGTACTACGTACTTCAATGACCGAAAAAAATGTCTAGCAGGAAAGCAAATAAACAATACTAAAACCGAAGAGTTCAACATTCTACAGTGCTGTTTATTTACAAATGTGTTTACCTTTCGCATATATGTACATACATACATATTGTACATACACATATCTAATTATGAACTGAAAGGCCTTGTCGAATAATAAAGGAAAACATTTGCTCAACTAAGCGGGTTTCTTACGTTTTTTCTTATTTGATTGATTGGTCCTCTTTGACTTGAACAAACATATGTTTTCAAAAGTGTAAATATCTAATCCGATGAGGCGACAAAAAAAGGTGGCGCTTTCAACGTCTTAATCCGGAGTTAAATAATTAAAAACAAACAAACTGCTTTTAATATAAGAGTTTTCTTGGGCTATAACCTTTAGACTTAGCCTGTTCCTTATAATAATCAATTTAACCGATTTTCTTTTTAACCATCTATTAAGACCGAGATCTTTGAAGTAACATGCTTGTTATGCTAGTGGGTTGTGGAATGTCACCATTTCACACTTGCTACAGCGATTATTGGCCGCTGTCATAAGGACTGCTTGGTTCTTAATAGTAAATTATTCGAAGATCTTGCTAAAACCCCGTATACAGGGTTACCACAAATCAGTCGATTTATGCTTGATTATATTCATCGCCAACCAAAGCCCAATTAGGTTAACGCCGGTTATATGTTAACATAAAAAAATTCACTCAAATGTCACTGCATAACAGCATTTATATTAATTTAACATATTTATATTATCAGTCATTTCCGTAATCCTCCTTGAAATTTGGCCTTCAGATAGGTCGATTTCGACGGCGTGCCATCTTCAGTGTTTCAATTAGCGATGGCGTTTTTGAAAGGTTCGGCCTTTCCATCGATTTACAGCTCTGATTCATGATAAGTTATTACCCAAGTTTCAAACATTTATTTTTAATTAATTTACTCTATAATAAGCTTAGCTTAGCTTTTTTCGAAATCTAAAAAATTACTAATTGGCTAATTCCAGAAAGGTCCACCTGCACAAAAAATTTAAGGTGGTTAAATTAAGATGTTTTACTAAAAGTACAAAAACAAAAATAGACGATGGTACTTTGCTGATAGATAAATAAAAAAAAAAAATAATGTAAATACGAAAAAGCTGATGTGTCAAGAATACTGGAGGCCTGGATAATAAATTTGCGATACAAAGTGTATTATGTTAGATGCCTTTGACAGTTATTACGCTATTAAGTTAAATTTACTTGACAAAATCCTTACTACAAAAGCGATGGAAAATTTTATCGCGTTTGTAATGTGGCGTTCGTTATCGGGGTTTGGTCTCGTAGAGGAAAACTGATTAATATTTTATACATTTAAAAAATTTACAAAAATCGAAAGCTTTAAATATAATGTTTTGAATTCGCTTCCCCTAAACTCACTTCCTTTACAATGATAAGTAAATTTTAAGATTGTTGCATATCATTTCCTGCAGGGCTTTCATTAATTATCTGCATTTGAGTAACAGTGGGTGTACACCCCACTTAATGAAATTGTCTTTTAATTTGACAGCAACAAGTTGAGCAAATAATTGTGTTTACTACAACAAAAACTGAATGAAAAAGTAAAACAAAGATAACGACATTACAATAAAGAAATGTTCACTGCTCATACTTAACTGTAAATAGTTTATAGACATGCTCATTTTTACAACTTCACTAAGTACTTTAAAAACTATTTTGAGTCTACAACTCAATGTCGCTTTTATAGGGTTTTTCAATTTTAGAGAATCGGTGTTCGAAATTAGTCAGGAAATGTGGAAAATGGTTGTTGTTAGACAGTATGAGGTTAGTATGGACAAGCAAATATATAGTAGCTTTACTAGAGTATATCGAGTATTGTTGGTAATTGATCTTAAAATGGCTACACAAGCCAATTTGGAGATGTAACATCATACCTTACAGACGTGCATAAAGAGACGACGCTTATACTGCAGTCGGAATATTTCACTGTAGTGTCTTGGTATCCGAGGGTTTAATTCGTGTCAGAGGCACAAATATCCGATGCTTAGCAATGATCCCATTTATAAACCCTATAAACGTTTCTTACGTTACATTTTACATATACCCAGTGCATAGAAATGAAGAAATAACTTTCTGTTCAAGAAATAAACTTAATACTGAGGCACATATCGACAGCCACATTGCAAAACCCCGTAAGTCACTATTTTTCCAAAAATAAGGTTCTGAGCCTTTCCCATAGGTCGTGATATTTCGCACATTATAATTCAGTCAAAATCGGGTTACAACTTCCGGTTTCTTTGCAGTGGTGAAATGAAATAACCGTCGCTCATATACGTATGTTATAATTATCACAGTTTTTTTCCCTCTCCTGAGAATTTTTTGGTTTTGGACATACAGGGTTTTGCAGTGTGGCTGTCGATATGTACCTTGATTTACACATGAGGGAATTGGTATTGGGCTGAAATATACTATAGCGGACAAATATTTTGACTGGTGAATTTTTCTAGGAAACTTTAGATTTTATAGAAAATGCTCTCAGATTTCGCAACGATAAGTATTCCAATTTAGTTTTATTTTTAGAGTACATATGTACATAGTTTATCCATTGCCGAGCATACATTTCTTTTTTTTAAGTTTTATAGAAATTAATCTGAAAACTTTGAGTAATCGACTTGCGTAACTTCGACTTCAGTTTTAATTTAAAACTTAAACTAAACTGAACTTTTGCCTATGGAATATGGCCTCAAGTACAAATAAAACTATTCAGTGAATCAAAAATTTCAGAAAAGGCAAATGTCGTTTGCTTTTTAAATTTTTTTTACACTAAAAATGTATTTTTAATCTGATATACTCACTACTGGGAGCAATTGAAAATTTAATGAGCAAATATCACGTAGAAATTTCAACGAATTTAGGTAACTTAGGCTGTAGGTTGAACAAAGTTTAAGTTGGCAATGCTAAATAAATTCTTACATATGTACCTACCCTGGGTATGAAATGAAATAAAAGTTGATTTTCCTGTCAGAGCTAGCATTATTCTGTTTGCGCTCAGTGTTTTCTTAGTTTTTTAGATAAAGTGATCAATCTTATCTTTTGCATTTTTCATTTCAACAGCCCTCTCTTTTTTTTTACCTAGTTATTGTTTCGTATTGGGCCTAAATAGTATAAGAAGTAAAACAAAATGGAATGAAGTACAAAAAAACGCTGGACGCTTACTGGCATTACGGAAAATTGCACAAACCTTGCGTAATTTTCTCCAAAAGCGATGAAGTCACTTTTGTATTCAAAGTCCATGTTTAAAGCGAACGACCGCATGGACGAGCGGGCGGGCGATCTGTCATTCACTACTTGAGCTGTCATTCAACCGCCTGTGTGCGCTTATCTTAAGTGTCTGATCTCTCTACAATAAACGAGTAGTCACATATGCCGGACTGGCAGGGGGTACTTTTTTTTTTAGTTATATTTCATTTTTAGACACGCGTGTGGAACGCAAAGCAACGCATCTCAACACAACTCATCAAAGCGCTCCGATGTTAGCATTATATGTATGCACCGAGCTCGATATAGGCTGAGTGTTTGGTATGGAGGAAGCGTTATTAGTCTGTAAATGAACTGGTTTTAAATCGCAATCAAGCTTGAGTTATGTTTGATATGTGTTGAATAAAACATTGTGCAGGGAACAGCAATTTAATGCTAAGAGCTGGGCATTTAAATGGAGTTGTAATTTCAAACAAATAAAAAAGTCTTCGATATTTCGCAAATTTAAAATAGTTTATATGCTTCAGATGTTGAAATTCTAATGCAAAAACAGATGCAACTAGGGTATTGATACAGTAACTTAATAAAAGAAGTGATGCCATTAAGTTAATCGTGTAAAACAATCATGAAGTTAATGAAGATTGTAGCCCTAATTTTTATTAGACTACCTTACAACTCGCTTCACTTTATTTATAGTCTATGTCTGTCAACTTGCCTTAGGTCGTCCGCAAGCTCAAAAAAAAAGAAATGCGAGAATTGAATGGACGACTTCCACAACGAAAAACTGAATAGCCATTGAGTACAGTACTACTATTTCACTCTAATTTAGTGGGCACGGGGAAGGAAATTGCCACAAGCCACCGGCGAAGATTTTCAACACCCTGTCCGTAAAAGTCAATGTTTATTTTTTATACCCAGCGTACTAGTACTAGTACAAGGGTATTATAATTTTGTCCACATAACGGTACTCCGTAACGGCGCAAAATAATCTAGTTATATATAGAGTTCCAGGTATGAAAGTTCTTAGGTTGAAAAGAGGAATTGATTAAGGCATGTCCGTCCGTCCGTCTGTCCGTCTGTCCGACCGTCCGCCCGTCCGTCCGTGTACACGATAACTTGAGTAAAAAGTGAGATATTTGATGAAATTTTGCATACAGGTTACCTTCTGGCCAAGGTAGGTTGCTATTGAAAATGGATGAAATCGAATTATAACCACGCCCCCTTTTTCGATATCGAAAATTTTGAAAAATCACATAAATTAGCATAACTTGCGTAAAAACTGAGATATTTGCATGGAATTTGTTATACAGACTACTTTCTGGCCAAGGTGAGCTGCTGTGAAAATTTTCGAAATCGGATGATAACCACGCCCACTTTTTCAACATCGAAAATCACATAAATTAACATAACTTGCGTAAACACTGAGATACATATTTGCATGGAATTTGTTATGCAGACTACTTTCTGGCCAATGTAGGCTGCTGTTGAAAATCTTTCTCAACAAATAGGTACTTAAAAACAAATACGTACATATACATATATACATACATACATACATACATACATATGTATAACATTGAGCCATTCTATGTTCAACAATTTTGCCATAGCACTTCATAAATAAAATGCTGTGCGGATATTGTGAAATTCTTTGCTACCTTTTTGTGACAGTTTAGGAAGAGCTCTAATTCCCTGCTAATCCCACATAAGTAGAAATGCCTACAAGTCGAGTGAAATTCCATCATAGCTATTTCTAACACATTTTTATTCTCTTGTTTTTTCATTTTCTTTGTTACCTACCCTCAGTTCAGCTTCCAATTGATTAGTATGACCGGCCGAATTTGGCATAGCTGTCATGTTGTAGCCTAATCCCTGGCATGCTGGCACTGTGATCCGTTGACATTGTAGGCCATTGTTGTTGTTGGGTGCATTGCTGCTACTGACACTGCCAACGCTGTTGGATACGATTTGATTTGTTCCAGCTCCGGAACTCGCACAGAGTACTACTGCAACTAATTGCAAGATAAAGCTGGCGATTAGTAGCGGGCTGATATTGAATTTGAAGTACATTTTGTCACACTTTCGTAGACTAAGCGGTTGTGTTTATTGAATTAATTTTTTATTTTTTGGGTTACCACTTTTTTTACTCTCAAAACGTGCAATTTTTTTTCGAACTCGTTTTTGTTTTTTTAAAAACAAAAAAATTGTGTAAGCATTTTCACATTTTTCCAGCATTTAACGGTTCAGGATTTTTCATTTCTTTTCTTCTTTTTTATTGTATTCT
This sequence comes from Sphenella marginata, assembly GCA_951509765.1. NCBI lineage: Eukaryota > Metazoa > Arthropoda > Insecta > Diptera > Tephritidae > Sphenella > Sphenella marginata. Next base: position 65,727,237 of record OX608081.1, on the reverse strand, counting down.
TATCGTTTATTGTATGTCTGCTTTCAGATTTTATATGTTTCTTTTTTTATTGCTTCCTTTCTACACATTCACAGCGGCAAAAAATATCCACACACGATTTTATGGGGCACTGGCATTATTGCCTTTTTTGTTGTCGGGCCACATGAACATAACATCAAAGAGCATGGAATTCCCTCAAGCGAAGCAAAAGCACAACACAAAAACTCAGAAAATAAAAAAAAATTCAAAAAAAAATAATCATACAAAGAAGACAGCCGCCAGAGTAACTGAGCCAACAAGTCGTTCTTCAGGTAGTCAACGAGTTTTTGTGCGTCCACACACGAACTAAGGCACACAGTCAATGGCAGCCCAATTATGCGTTATTTTTCTGTTTCTATTTTTTTCAAAAAATGTGTAAGAAATCTCACACACGCACTTTAAACTAATGTACAAACACAAGCACGTTCATATGCAACACTTCTAGTTTCGTATCTCTACATTAAATATTTTATTTTACTAGTTTGGTACGCATTTGATGTTTTGTATATTGAGATACACCGCGTCTTCTACGACAGAAATACGTCCGTTTCGCTCAAAATCCGTTTGAAGAATTCTTTCAATTCTCACAAGGCAGCTGTTAATATACCTCAGTTCGTTGGGCTCCCAAGCTTCAAACCAGCGCGCCTTCGAACATGTTGCATACAGCCAACAAACTGGTTTCAACTTGTGTATTATTGTATTGCGGCTAAAATTCTTTCATCTTCAGCACTTAAATTTATTTTTTTCCTTTGCCGGTTTTGTTTATTTACCCGGCAAAGTTGTTTTTGTTGATCGCAACACAGTTCGGTTTGTGTACATTCATGCGGAATTTCTATATTTGTTGTGTTAAATTTGTTCGATAGTGTTTAAGTGCAAACTTCAAAGAATGAGTCCCTTTAGTCTACAGTTGGTTATAATTTAATAGATATGTACATATGTACATACATATGTATGTATGTATAGGTGAATTTTTATTTGTGCAGCATACTCAGCCCAAACAAAGTGTTCAGAACAGGTTTTAGTGCACCTTCCTTTGTGACTTCTTCCGGACTGATCCTAGAGGGAAGGGTTCTACTATATATGTACATCTATATTATGTATATATTAGATCAGGCCAGATACATTTTGTATTAATATTATTTCCAGAATACGGAATCCTACCCAATCCTGCGAAATCTAGACTAGCAATGATAGATCTTTAGAAAATTATATTAATATCGGTTTAAGCAATTTTTAAAACTTGTTTGTAGTAAATTTCAAACCTTTGAACTATATATAAAAAAGTCCTAATTTTAATACCTAGTAATGCTACTCACGATAACCTGAACAAGGCACCCATCTCCGAGCGTTAATTAAAATTGACGGTTTCGAATAATAGCCCCGTACACTTTTTATATATAGTACATTCATGGAATACGTCGAACTTCCATAACTCGAATCGCCTAGATCCCACAAAAAAGTACGAGTTACGGATACTTCGAATTATAGAATTTTTTAATTTTTAGTAAAAAAACGTCAATTTCATACATGTTTGTATTTTTAAACTACATTTGAATGGCAATTTTTATTTCAAAACATTGTTTTACAAAAAACTATTAAAGAAAGTTACAATGCAGGGAAATATTCTGAAATTAATGACTGAAAGTTAACTTTTTTTTGGTTGTTTTCGCAAAAAAGGACTCCAATGTTCTTAAGGCCTTGTAGTGTTCATCAGTAGTAGTGTCATTGGTTGTCAAATATAAACGAAATGTTCGAAAAGAGTTTTCTACATCAATTCTGGAAGGCTGATTAATAGTTTCTTCCTCCGAAGACTCTCCATCACTCTCGATTCCTGCTACGTCTACGTTTGCATCCTCCAATTCAGGGCAGTATTGCTCCACAGTATCATTTTCTGTAGGGAAGCCACTTGTGCAAAGCTCGCTATCTACTTCAAAATAATCTTGAGGACTGGCATTGGTTGTTATATCGTTTGCTTTTAGCCACGATTCGTACATTCGATGTACAAAAAGGAATTCCCCGAACTACAAAGAAAACTTCGAAGAAAGCATTTCATGTACAAAAAGGGATTTCCCCGATTTGTGAAGCGAAATTCAAGTCAAATATGCGTTACTTCGAGTTATAGAAATGATTTACATATATGGAATGTGTATGGATTTTCTTTCGAGTTATGGAGAACTTCGAGTTATGGAAGTTCGAGTTATGGAACAAAATACATACAAAATTCTTTCTTAACGCTACTTGCCAACCATTTTCGTTCGAGTTATAAATTCGAGTTATAGAAGCTCGAGTTATGGGAGTTCGACTGTACTTTGGAAAATAGAAAAAAGGTAATTATAATGTACATGTACATATATTTAGTACATGTATGTACCTGTATATTTAAGGATAAAATTTGGTATGGGCATTAACGTTAAGGCAGGAAATAAATTTTTAAATTTTTAAATTTTCAAATTTCAAAATAAAATTTTCAAATTTCAAAATTTTCAGGGACCCCCGATAAGATTATTTTTATATTTTTAATAAAAATTCCCTTCCCTGTATCGAAGGGCAGTTAAAAGTATATGTGCTTGCATGTCTCGCCATTATTTTCGAAAGCAGGAACATTCTCTTGTCAAACGAGCAAATATCCGGGCAAGTATGTAGTTTATACCTTACTGTAATAGGGAAGTTATATAATTTTTAAATTTTCATTCGATATTTTCTTTTTTCGAATAAATTTGACAAACATAAATTAATTATTGAAAGCAACTACATATACATATGTACATATTTCCAATATTTGGGAAATTTTTCAAACATAAAATATGACTGTATTGATATTTTGGGAAAATGTGGTTTGCAGTGGAATCATCTATTTGAATTCGACTTCTTTTTTTAATTACAACATTTTTTGTAAAAATAACTAAGTTAGCACGGATTGGGTACCTATTTGATATTGCCATAGTATTTATATAATTATTTTCCAAAAACCGTTAAAGAGTCAATTAATTTGTATACATTTTAAAGCTAGATACATAGATTCCAAAACAATTTTCAAAACTTTGTCAACCTTAACTGTTGGAGAAAACGAATACCGGTAACAGATCTTGAAATATCCGGCATTATAAAAATACAAAGATTTGACTCCTTATTATGTATGTATGTATGTATGTATGTACCTATACATGTCAAAGAAGTATCATTGTAAACAAAATCTATCTTCGACACGCTTGCCTACCATTGTTGGTTGGAGTGGCGAGTCCCAGTGACTCGTGAACTAACCAATGAAGATTACGACAGAAAATTTGCGTGATGGAACTCTCACCCCTATATCCTAACTATATCCATGCCGTGGAGTCCAGAAATTTTAGAAGTTCCCCTAAGCTTAACATCGTTGAGCTCAGAGAGACTCCCGAACAAGGGTTTTCCCAGAAAGTTTGTTCCGCTCCTGCAGGTCCCTTCTGTTGTTCCTTAGAAGGGTCGAAGTTTGTGCTTCATTACACGAGGGCCATAAACTCCTTGAAACTCTGCAGGACTGCAAACGCTTCCATCTATCCGTAGCCTCACAAAGCCAGTGCTGAGTGCTTACCCTACACATAACAAATATAAAGAATTACTCATTACTATACAATGTACATATTAATTATAAATTTTAAAATAGCATGCGTGCAAAATAAATACAGTAAATACATATGTAACTTTGTATTGTTCATAGCAATAGCCGCATAATTTTGTTAAAAGGTAGTAGCTGAAAAAAAAGGTTCACACCTGCAAATTTGCGCGGTAACACTTCAAGGCAGGGATAAAAAACGCTTGGAAAATATTCAAACGGTGCGTCTGGCCATAAAACATTGCATCAAAAAACGCAGGCGAAAAACACGGAATTTATGAATGCGCCTCAACGTTGTTGGCCACTACCAGCAGCAGCAACAACAGCTATCGCAGTCAGTACTAAAAACGAATTGCAAAGACATCAACTCACCGTATTACCAGCAATAAAAGCACCAACATCAACAACAACAAAATCTAGAAGGTGAAACCACAAAAAAGTTACAACAAATAACGAAGTCCAAGTTAGGGTGAAATCGAACATAATATACCCAGCTGTGAATTTTACAAAATAAGAGAAGCGGGCGAGAATGCTCTCTGTCCCTTAACTGAGGTCTATGTATAGCGGAAGGTAGCCTTTTGCTGGCAGCTCCGTTTATTGATAAAATTACTTTCTTGGCTATTCATCTCACCAAGGTCCTCAGCTGGAAATAAGGAATCTTATCAGCTTCCTCGCAAAATATACAAAGAACTCCATGTGTTTAACCTTTAGCTCTAGTGAAATAGCCAAAGCATAGTTCGGCAATATCAGAAATAATCGGCTTAGTCAGCCAAAAGATGCACATCGCAATTCTGAACGAAAGTAAGTAATTAAATAAATTGCGTTTCCCTTATATTCGCAAAAAGCTTTAAAAGCTTTATAAAGCTCTCATAATTCGACATTTGTTTTGAAATATCATATAAAATGTGTCAATCAATTTTTGATGAATCAGCACGTACATATGTATTAGGGCGGGTCGTTTTAAAAATCGCTTATTGCTCTGTGAAAATCGTATTCTAGGGATCAAAATAAGTCCCTTTGCCGAAGGGACCATACCTCAAAAACGAATTCTGGTGTCCCCCAATTTGGGTCGAACTTTTGGGTAGGTATCATTTGAGTGGCTCAGTGCCATCCTTGCCTAACCCTTGAAATTTCATATATGGAGTTATTATGCTATACTACTTAGAAATACTCCAAACTATCCGTGCCAAAGTTGCACATCCCTAATTTTTGAACGAAATTGTTAATTAAATTAATTAAACGTTTCAAACCTTTCTAAAAAGGCTGTTTAGTTTTTAATTACCTATTAACTTTGTCACTAATTATTAGGAAATCACTAAATTAAGGCTTAGGCAAGAATGGCACTTAGCCACTCATTTGTAGTCCTAAGAAAAGCCCCAAAATGTCACTCATACGCCATGGCTCCCTACCCAAAAGTTCGACCCAAATTGGGGGACATCAGAATTCGTTTAAGAGACATGGTTCCTTCGGCAAAGTTTCTTATTTTGATCCTTGGAACATGATTTTCACAGAGCAATGGGTGATTTTTTTGCCCCCCACAAATCGACCCGACCTAGTATGTATGCACCTCATTCTGCATACAAATTGATACATCTTACCAACGCTCCACTATCCGCTTCAAGTGGTAGCCGAGTTTTACTTCACCCTTTTTTTTTAAGGTATATTGGCTTTGTAGCGCCAGTTAGCAAAGCAATGTTGGAGACCCAAAATCGCTAAAACGAACTCCACCTACATAAGTTTTAAGTGATAAGAAGTTGCTGATTTCGAAGCATAACATCGCTGTCCAAATCATTGTATCTAATTTTTTGTATTATCAAACAAACAATGAAATTCGAGTACTGCCCCAACAACAATTGTAGTTCGTTCACATTACGAGTTCAGTATCAGGGCAGCTGGGTATAAAAGCCAAACGAATAACGCCGTCATTCAGGCAGCGAAATTAGCCGCATTGGCAACGGTTGCGGCACACTTTGAAGTTTGCTTTGATTTCCGGCGGGGAGATAAGATTTTACGCTTAGCCATCAAGCAAACAAAAAATAAAAAAACCGACAACAGTTTGTTGTACAGCTATTACTCAGGCGTTATTGTTATTGTTGCATTGCCAACAAATTGCAAATCGAAAATGAATTGCCGCATTGCTGCGAGCTTAATTTTTTAATTTTTGTTCATTGTTCGCACCAAGCCAATAGCGTTGCATTGGTGGCAGTCCGGTTGGCACACGGGGCTGGGAAAATGGTCACAATGGCTTTGGAGGAGTGTTAACATGCTACGCAAAGCGCAGAGAGACCGTACAGCCAAACATACTAATACGTGCATGTGTGCATACATATGGATGTGAATATGAATATTTTTTGCAAATGAAATGGGTAGACTCTTATCGGTGTACAATCAGTTTGCCGAAGGGGCGTTGACGGCGGTGCAGACCCGCGTTGCAAATGTGCAACGAATTTTATAATTTGCCATGACTTAGACCAGCTGGCACTGGCGACGTGAAGACTAAGGGCAAGTGGGTATGAGAAGAGGTGGAAGAGTAAGATTGGTGTACACACATGCATATGTACCCACCTATAGCTGTGGACAACATACAGGGACATTAAGCAAAGCGTATGACAGAAACGCCGAACAGCGATGATGAGTGTGGACAAAAACGTCAATGAGTGGAACATCTTCAAATGAAGGCAGAGACATTAGCGAAGGTGCGCACGTGAAGTGCTGATGGTGGTTTTTACTTTTTTGAATGAAAGCTTGTGTTGTTGACTCAATTGTGCATACTGTTGTAAGGTGGACCTACGCACGAGTGAATTTACAAAAAATGGCACCGACCACACACGTTTCCGCTGAAACCCTTTCCCAAGCCTATATTTCACACGGGAATGAATTTAGTCCATAGTAATATAAATACGACATGGTAATCACTTGTACGAGTACCTAGCAAAACTGAATAATTTTTTTTCACTTTACTGTCCAACAACAAAGAGGAAGACTTTGCGCTACAAAACCCACTCATTCAGCTAAGCTACAAGCCAGCGAATAATAGTAATACCGATTGCCAATAATAAAAGAAAACAAGTAAGGGCAGGGCTGTCTTCGGCTGTTTCAAAGGCTTTATACCCGCCATGAATACGAACAACTTTTTTAAAAGTCCAGTGCTTATTTACCAATTGGTATACTTTTTTCAAACTGTCAATTCTGTGGTAATAAGCGATAACAGCCTAACGCGACTTAAGAAATTAGACCAATTGAAATTTCTTCGGGCGATTTTTTGTAACAAAACTGCTTTATAACTTAGGCAAACATATTGGATTTGATTGTTTATAAACAAAGTAATAAGAGACCAATGAAAGTTTTGAAAAATATCTCGAAGTTGCTATCCGAAATCGCCAGCAAAAATTTAAACTTGTCTAACTTCTTAAGCCGACTTAGGCTGCTATTGCTTACGACCACAGAATTCAAAGATACATAGTCGATTGTACAGGAGCTATATGTTATATAGGTCCGATCTGGCTGATTTTCACTACACACATCACATATGCAAATAATAAGTACCAAACCTGCAAAAATTTCACTTTCCCAGATTTTTAATTGCAATTGTTATAGGCCAACCCCCGTTTATCGAAACATTCGTACATGTACAGCAATGTGCAAAACATACAGCACATTTAGCTCAAAAATTGTCATGAGCAGTGGGATTGACTGACTTCACAGACTTCTTTCCATCAGATCTACGAGTAATTCGTTGATTTTCAGCCGCAACCTTGCTATTATAATAAGGAGAGAGCTAGCTATCATACCGAAGACGGGCATTGAGTACCAAAACAGAAGCATTAAGCATCACAACATCTATTTGAAACTACATATTTATATTATTAAGAGTAAGCTATGCTTTGATATGACTGCATTATCTGCATTGCTTTAGTTCTTATTTGCATGATACTTCGCCTAAGCGGCATCTACCTTACCTAAATTGTTATCAATCTCATCCAACCTAAGTCTCAGGTCGTTGTCCATCACATAAGGGAAAACACTCGGGTTAGCCTGTTACAGTATCCAGATCGGTGGGCATGAAGGCAATACATTCCGAGGTTAGCCAACCACTGTTAAGTGCAATCTACTTTTCCTGCAATTCTCTGGATACTAAAATTTTTCGCTTTACTGTATAACAATCTTAGTCCAAATAAATTGCGAGCAACTCGTGCAGTTGTAAATACAAATGTGTGCAACGGCCTTCGCGAAAAGTTATTGCCGATCTACATATATATATAAAATTCAAATTATGTAAATATATATGTATGTATGTAGGTATAGATCGACTTGCGTCCTAAACTTATAAACCGATCGTAACCAAATTTTACACACCCACTGTACATCTTCCAGGGATGGTCACAGGCTAAAAAATATTTTGATATATTTAGGGGGCGTGGCACCTCCCATACAAATGGAATTTTCCATTGTCCGTATCTCTGGAAGTATTTACGTTAGACCACTGAAATTTGGTGAGGGGTTATATGGAATCGATCCCTACCACCTCCAAAAAAACTGGGGATAACGACAAAGTGGGCGTGGCACCTCCCATACGAATGAAATACTTCTTAGTCGATATCTCTGGAACTATTTAGGTTAGACCACTGAAATTTGGTGAGAGATTATATGAGATCGATCCCTACCACCTCCAAAAAAACTGGGGATAACGAAAAAGGGGGCGTGGCACCTCCCATACGAATGAAATACTTCTTAGTCGATATCTCTGGAAGTATTTAGGTTAGACCACTGAAATTTAGTGAGGGGTTATATGGAATCGATCCCCACAACCTCCAAAAAAACTGGGGATAACGACGAAGTGGGCGTGGCACCTCCCATACGAATAAAATACTTCTTAGTCGATATCTTTGGAAGAATTTAGGTGAGACCACTGAAATTTGGTGAGAGGTTATATGGAATCGATCCCTACCACCTCCAAAAAAAACTGGGGATAACGACAAAGGGGGCGTGGCACCTCCCATACGAATGAAGTACTTCTTAGTCGATATCTCTGGAAGTATTAAGGTTAGACCACTGAAATTTGGTGAGGGGTTATATGGAATCGATCCCTACCACCTCCAAAACAACTGGCTGTAACGAAAAAGTGGGCGTGGCACCTCCCATACAAATGGAATCTTTCATTGTCCATATCTCTCTAAGTATTCGGGTTACACCACTGAAATTTGGTGAGGGGTTATACGATTAATTAATTTAATTTTTCAAGCTAAATATCTCTAAAAGTATTTAAGGCAAGAACCTGGAAATTGGTATAGAGCTAAATTATATCAAAACAATTTTTGCGCATAAAAGTGGGGTTATCGTAAAAGCGTTTAAAGTTAGGACCTGAAAATTTATCAGGAGATTAAGTTCGCGGGTATTTTGGGAAGAACGAAGTTTGCCGGGTCAGCTTTATTATATAAATATGAAATCTTTGAAGTATATTATTGATTACATCCCGAGCAACGCCGGGTACCCTGCTAGTACTTAATAAAGTGCTCAAACGTATTTAAAAGTTCTAAACACAAGTTCAGCGATTAATAATCGCGTTTGAACTTTGCCGAACAGAAAACCCGTTTGCTACAAACGGAAAGCAAAACAGAAAAGCAAACAACCAGTATAGGTATGCACACGATGTCAAATAAAATTAAAGAAAAATAATTGTCAAAAAGAAAGTGGAATTTCAATACGTTTTTTGAGAAGTTGAAAGTGCTAAGGACTGACTCTGTTATCATTGGCAACAATCCAAATGATAACTGCAGGGATTGAGAGCAGTTTAATGTTCTCCTCTTAAAGATGTTTACCCGATGTTATTTACTTAATATAGTTTTATTAAAGTGAGTTATGCTGCACTTGCTGATGCCCAGAGAGTAACGAACAATGCAACTACATCGATTAGAGGAACATTAGCCCCCTTCTCTCACCTTCTACGTTAGTGGAACACCAGATAAATACTCGAGAAACATACTATTCTGAAACAAAATCTAACATAATTCTCAAATATAGGAAATATAAAAGTGTTCCAAGTTAATTATATTGTCATTCTAAAACCCATTATACCCCACAAATATTCTCCGGGTGCTCATAATTAAGGAGTCCGAAATACATACATACATATGAAGCATTCCATATGAAAAGATAGGTCGACCTCTCCGATTTTCTTCAAATTCGGAAGACATGTAGTATTTGACGTCTAGAATAGTGTGTCAAAATATTTTTTAAAAATTTTGAATATTTTGGATTTTATTGACAGTTGAAAATTTTTTAAAGCTTTTCTTTGAGTTAAAATATCTTTTAAACTATTTGTTTTAGAAAAAAATCTTTTACTACAAAAAGTCTTTAAAATTATTGGAGTTTATAAAAAAAATTTTATGTTTACAAAATTTTGGAAAATAACATGATTGAAAAATAAAATAAAATTTTTTTTCAGTGTAAAGTAATGAAGGATAGCACCGATTCTCTTTAAAAAAATCTGAAAGAAACTTGAATATGTTCTTAACCTACCCTTCAAATTTAGGAGAATGGTTTTTTTTTGTTTTCGAGAAAAAAAAATTTGAAAATTGTACGTTGAATAAATCTCTGATTTTTACTCACAGTAAGTTTGTGATACAAAAAATTTTACACTATATAACACTTCGAAATGGCATAAATATTATGAAAATGTAGTTTTATATTTTAAATTAGGTCAGTTTTTTTATTACTTTAAAAATTTTACATTCGCTCTCATTACAAGTCGATACTACTTTACATTTAATTTTGTTGCTTCAAAAGGGTATAAAGCTGTGGAATGGCCGAGTGCCATTGATTCGAACAGCTGTAGCGAAACGATCCTTTAGGAAATCTTTTTCTTTTTGGTAATCAGCTTTGGAACAGAAACCAAATTGCATTGTTTTAAATTCATTTTTGACAGTATTAAAAAATTCAATTTTGGTAGTAATTGGCGTGAAGTCAGGACGGCGTAAACTTTCTCGTCGAATAAATCTTTTAACAGTACCACCGATTCCATCACAAGCGTTTTTACCATGCGATGTCACAAAAAATTGACATTCCGCTTTTATATTAAAATCCTGAAAGTGATACATTAAATTAATAAAATTGTATTTATTTTTATATTGCGAAACTGCGCCATCTGAAAAGTAGTAAATTTTTTTAACATTGTCGTTATTATATTTTGATACAAGCCAATTGATCATTTTCTTTTGAAATAAATGTTTGACGTAACAGCCAAATCATCAGAAAGTAGCTTCATTTTGTGCAGGCAAAAAAGACGTATGAGCCAAAAACTACCCTTATGCTACGAATATTAAAATTATATTTTTGCATTATATAAATGAGAGCCAAATAAAGTTACTCACCAAATTTCATGACAATATATATACTGGATGCAAAGATATTCAAAAACAAGTAAGGAAGTCTAAGTTCGGGTGAACCGAACATTTAATACCCAGCGTTAGTTTCCAGAAAAAGGGGGCGGGGTTTTCATCCGATTTCGCCCATTTTAAAAACCAATCTATTCCCACCCTAAACAATAGCGAATTTGGTGGGCGCGGCCACGGCCCTTGCTTATAAAGCATTAACCGCTTACATGAGCCAAAAGTACTCAATCAATCTTTTCAATGGTGATACCATGTCCTATATATAACTTTGGAAAAGAAGGCGTGCCATGCCCATAACTTTTAACGTATTTTGTGAAATTTTTGATATACGGATATATGTGTCCATTAATCAATATTTACATAATTTTAAAACAGTGGGTGGTGGCACGCCCACGGATTTTATTATGTTGTTTGTCCCTATTTGAAGATCAGTTTTCATTGCAGATCTTTATGATACTTTCACAGTGGCTTGTTAATAGTGAAATCATGATATTTTGTTTATTCACTTGTAGGCGGTGCCACGCCCATTTTCCAAAATATTACCAAAAAACCTTTAAACAACACTAAAAACATCATCAAGTGAATGAGTGTACTAAATTTTAGCATTATATCTTTATCAGTTAAACAGATATTGCATATTCCGGTTTCCTAACTCTCGTTTAGAGAACTTTAGTCCAAAAGTGGGCGTGGTCGTTCACCGATTTTTCTTATTTTCTATGGTAGTACTCTACATAAACATAAGATGCCTGGTACCTAGTTTCGTAAATCTATCTCACACCGTTCTGAAGTTATTAGCAGTCGAATTGGAAAATTGCGTGACTCATAAGTGGGCGGTGGCACGCCCACTTTCCAAAATTTTGCAAAAATAATGTAAAGAATATGAAAATTGATGTATGTACCAAATTATATTATTATAGCGGTATCAGATAATTAGATATGGACTTTTCAATATTTCCACCTCCTTTCAATATAACTTTTATGAAAAAGTAGGCGTGGTCGCTAAGCGATTTCGTTTATTTTCTATATCTGAATTTAACACAACAATAGTATGCCCTCTACAAAATTTCGTTGTACTAGCATAAACTGTGCTGAAGTTATTGAGAGTCAAAATTTGAAAATTTCTTCAAATATATGTGGGCGGTGCCACTCCCCTTTTAAAAAAATTTGATAAAATCGGCCTTAGAACATCTAAATCAATACATATTGCAAATTTTATCATTGTAGCTGCTTCTGATATTGAATTAACCCGTTTTATACGTTTTTCGAAATTTTCGATATCGAAAAAGGGGCGTGGTTATGGTCCGATTTTACCCATTTTCAATAGCAATCTATTCTGAACCCAAATAAGTACGCATGCCGAATTTGGTGAAGATATCTCATTATTTGCTCAAGTTATCGTGTTAACGGACAGACGGACGGACAGACGGACGGACGGACGGACGGACGGACGGACATGGCTCAATCAAATTTTTTTTCGACCCTGATGATATTGATATATGGAAGTCTATATCTATCTCGATTCCTTTATACCTGTACAACCAACCGTTATCCCAACAAAGTTATAATACCCTTGTACTAGTACTAGTACGCTGGGTATAAAAACCGTCTCCTGAACAATTTACTTTTTGGCTCATACGTCTTTTTTGCGCACAGGGCTCGATATGTTATATAGCTCCGATCTGGCTGATTTTCACTACACACATCACATATACAAATAATAAGTACCAAACCTGCAAAAATTTCACTTTCCCAGATTTTTAATTGCAATCGTACATGTACAATGTGCAAAACATACAGCACATTTAGCTCAAAAATTGTCATGAGGAGAGGGATTGACTGACTTTTTTCCATCAGATCTACGAGTAATTCGTTGATTTTTCAGCCGCAACTTTGCTATTATAATGAGGAGAGAGCTAGCTATCATACCGAAGACGGGCATTGAGTACCAAAACAAAAGCATAAAGCAGCACAACATCTATTTGAAACTACTTATATCGGGTGTTTTTTTTTTACAGGTTTGTTTTTCGAATAGAGATAAAACTGGCATTTTGTGGTCAAATCTGGCAACTCTAATGTCATTTATGTTCAGTTTGGTTTGCCATTTCATCATGAACAGGTTGACAAAAGAACAACGCTTGCAAATCGTGCAAATTTATTTCGAAAATAATGGTTCAAATTTTTTTTTCAAATGGCAAAATTTTGTTCAGTGATGAGGCTCATTTTTGGTTGAATGGCTACGTCAACAAGCAAAATTGCCGCATTTGGAGTGAAGAGAATCCACATGAGACCCTTGAAACGCCATTACATCCACAAAAACTGACTGTTTGGTGTGCTCTATGGGCTGGTGGAGTCATTGGGCCATACTTCTTCCGCAATAATGCTGGAGAGGCAGCTACCGTTAATGGAGACCGGTATAGAGCCATGATAACCGACTATTTTGTTCCCGAATTGGATGGCATGAATGTGGATGAGTCACAATAGATTTATTGAAGGAAACATTCGATGAGCGCATAATTTCGCGGAATGGACCTGTCAATTGGCCACCAAGGTCGTGTGATTTGACACCATTGGATTATTTTCTTTGGGGATATGTGAAGTCGCTCGTCTACACCAACAAACCAGAAACGTTAGGGGAATTGGAAGCCAACATTTGTGGCGTTATTGCCGACATACGACCCCATATGCTCGAAAAAGTGGTGGAAAATTGGACCTGTAGAATTGGCTTTATTCGAGCCAGCCGCGGCGGCCACATGCCCGAAATCATATTTAAACATTAATGGCATAAAATTATCCCTCCAATAAAGCCAAATTGATGGACCTTAAAACGATTTTCTTGTGTTTTATTTCAATTCGAAGTTCTATACCCCTAAAAAAACACCCGTTATTATTAAGAGCAAGCTATGCTTTGATATGACTGCATTATCTGCATTTGCTTTTGTTGTTATTTGGATGAAACTCCGCCTAAGCGGCATCCTCCTTACCTAAATTGTTATCAATCTCATCCAACCTAAGTCTCAGGTCGTTGTCCATCACATACGGGAAAACACTCGGGTTAGCCTGTTGCAGTATCCAGATCGATGGGCATGAAGGCAATACATTCGAAGGTTAGCCAACCACTTTTAAGTGCAGTCTACTTTTCCTGCAATTCTCTGGATATTCATATTTTGCGCTTTACTGTATAACAATGTTAGTCCAAATAAATTGCGAGCAACTCGTGCAGTTGTAAATATAAATGTGTGCAGCGGCCTTGGACGAAAAGTTATTGCCGATACTTAATAAAGTGCTCAAACGTATTTAAAAGTTCTAAACACAAGTTCAGCGATTAATAATCGCGTTTGAACTTTGCCGAACAGAAAACCCGTTTGCTACAAACGGAAAGCAAAACAGAAAAGCAAACAACCAGCATAGGTATGCACACGATTTCAAATAAAATTAAAAAAAAGAAAGTGGAATTTCAATTCGTTTTTTTGGGAAGTAGAAAGTGCTAAGGACTGACTCTGTTATCATTGATAACTGCAGGGATTGAGAGCAGTTTAATGTGCTCCTCCTAAAGATGTTTACCCGATGTTATTTACTTAATATAGTTTTATTAAAGTGAGTTATGCGGCACTTGCTGATGCCCAGAGAGTAACGAACAATGCAACTACATCGATTAGATGAACATTAGCCCCCTTCTCTCACCTTCTACGTTAGTGGAACACCAGATAAATACTCGAGAAACATACTATTCTGAAACAAAATCTAACATAATTCTCAAATATAGGAAATATAAAAGTGTTCCAATTTAGTTATAATGCCATTCTAAAACCCATTATACCCCACAAATATTCTCCGGGTGCTCATAATTAAGGAGTCCGAAATACATACATACATATGTGAAAAATATGAATATGAAATACGATCATATAGTTGTCTTTTATAACTCCGATCTGATTAAAATTATAGGTAAATATGCCTTATACGCAGAGTGTTTATTTAACAGAGCAACTTTGATCAGATGATGAGACAAAAAGGTGCCATATATGACTACTGATCAAGCTATGTCAAGCTATGGTTTCCTGGGTAATGTTAATTGATTTTACATTAGTTCTCTAAAAATTCAGGTTGTTTGCCAAGATTTAAGCTAGTTATCTAAAATGGAATTCAACTTTTATCCAAGTAAAGAGTCGTCCCCTAGGTAAAGAAGAGCACATATTCCTAAGCGCAACTTTGAGATTCGATAATATAATCAACTAGCTGACCCGGCAAATTTCGTTCTGCCCAAAATAGATTTTTTTATTAATTTCATTTCAAAAATTTTTAATACACCGGTATTTTTTTTAAAAGAAAATTAACGATTTTTCACTTCATTGTGTATACAATTTATAATGTTAAGGGCTCAGAACTAAAAGGATCTACTTGTGAGTTATACCCATATTTGTATAGTGAAATATGGTGTTTATTTGTTGGCAAAGAGATCCAAGTCATTTCGGACATTGTAGTGTCATCTATACCATACAATAAACGCCCTACCCAGATTTTACATAGAATTTTCAAAAGGCAGTAAACTTTAAACTTGAATATCTCAAATCAATTTCGGAGTCACTTAAATCCATTTGGTTCTAACCCCTTTAAATATAATTTTAGTATTCAAATTAAGGCTGCACGTTCCTAAATTTTTTAATTTTCTGTCCCAGAGCGTAAATAAATAGCGAGGACGGTTTTCCTACACGGAAACACGCCACATAGAGCTATTGATATCGTTAATCTCCCCAACCTTAAACGCTTTTCAGCTTGAAAAATTAAGTTTTTATGGGAGGTGCCATGCCCCCTTTTCCGATAACTACTCTATATGTAGTTCTGTACCAATTTCTAGGTCCCTGCCTTAAATCCTTTTAGAGATATTCAGCTTAAAAAAATTAAGTTTGTATGGGAGGTGCCACACCCACTTTGTCATTATTCCCAGTTTTTTTGGAGGTGGTAGGGATCGATGCCATATAACCCCTTACCAAGTTTCAATAGTCTAACAAAAATACTTCCAGAGATATTGACTAAGAAGTATTTCATTCGCATGAGAGGTGCCACGCCCCCTTTTTCGTTATCCCCAGTTTTTTGAAGGTGGTAGGGATCGATCCCATATAATCTCTCACCAAATTTCAGTTGTCTAACCTAAATACTTCCAGACATATCGACTAAGAAGTATTTCAATCGTATGGGAATTGCCACGTCAAATATTTTTTAGCCTGTGACCATCCCTGGAAGATATCCAGTGGGTGTGTAAAATTTGGTTACGATCGGCTTATTCGTATAGGATCCAAGTGTGTCCATAGATAGATAGATACATAATTTGAATTTTATATACATACATATATAGATTTGGCCCGCCCTATAGAAGGAGCATGTTTCTTACTATTTTGAATGCAGCTACAACAGCACCCAATGCTGTAAAACGACCTGTTCACTCGGCTTGGGGAGGACATCTCTGATAGAAACGCAACCAAAAAAAGTTTTACTTGCCTAAGCCAGGATTTCTTTGACCTAATTAAAAATCGTTTCATCTCACCTTGACAATTTTCTGAATGGCCGTGAATGAAAGGGGTATTGATATTTACAAACTCAAAACTAGATCCAATGCTTCTAATTTGTAAAGGTTCTGGTGCATGTTTGTGTATTGTATAACAACAAAGTGCAAAACAGTACATCAGGACATTCAAAGGACGACAAAGAAAGGTCTCATTTAATATTCATTTCAAATACAAATGCGTATTTGCCGTTAGTTCAGCTGCCCTTGTTAAGTGAAGCCGTCTAAAAACGAATGCTAGCAAACAATGCCTAACCAGTAGATACATACATATGTACATATTTATGTATGTATGCATAGATTACAGGAGATTAGTACTCGTACTCGCACTTGAATGTTTGCATTGCGAATTGTGTGATTACGATCTCAAAATTTGAAAACGAACTGAAAAGGAAATGGCATACATTTTAATTTTTACAAAGAGTTCTTCATTTGATTGTGAGTTGAATATTTTGTGCACGCTTACCAGATTACGGTAAACTAGCTCAGATTGGATTAAATATGTAAAGCGAAACGCAATTTTTTTTAAAAGAGAGATCTCTATTTTGTTACAGGATAATCTTAGCTCAGCGAAAAACTCGTTAGATTAGTTATGCCATTCGGTCTGAGTGCCGCTTCATCCATCTTCGTCATAAATATACCCACTAGGGTTGGCAATTGTTTTGATTTTAGCTATCCAAATATTATCCGGATACGATTTCACGATTCCGGGATGAGCCTCGGTATTAGGGTGTTCCACTTGAAAAAAGTGAAGAACTTTTAAAGCAGTAAATTCATGCGATTTTCATAGTTATTACTAAACATCGGTATTGTATAGAATAGCATATTTTTGTTTAGCGGTCTAGATAACCTGGACCAAGACAGGAACTCGTCTTATTTAAAATAAAGAAGATCTATGCCTATGCATATTTGCATATTGATTGCATATCTTTCTAAGTACTCCTTTTTTTACACCGTTATATGAATATATTTAAGTGTCATCCACAACATAAAAAGTTTATCATAGAGGTGTGATATCTTGTACTTTGGACGAACTATTTACGTGGGAAAAAATTTATTTTTGCTATTCTTGTAAGAAGGTATGTATGTGTACACTATGTCCATAGACTAAATCAACACTTTAGTCTCCACCAATAATCCTTTGTGTAGTTATATTAAAAAAAATTTAGTTGTACATATATTGCAAAGTGAAATAAACTGTTTCAGTAACTGAACCCTGTGTTATAAGCATTTTGATTCTTTACTGCTTAGGGGTTTGGAATATGCTCGGGGTAAGAGGCGGCTAATATGCGCAAAGGTAATGATGTATAACTCGTTGGCTCATCTACGGTTATGATGCCTTTCACCTATCCTTACCCATCTTATCCTTCCTTACGTTAGGAGCGATAACCTCACCTAGAAGGTTAAACTGGTCACACAAATTCGCCACCACGATAGTCGCGCAGCACCGCAAGGGAATACCAGGGCGTACTGGGTTCATATCCGGCGAATGACTCTTGATTCGAAAAAACTCTCACAGACATTCAGGAGTGTTTTATCGTTAACACAACAACAATAAAACCTCGTCAGATAGGGTTGAAGTAAGATCGTCAACAGATATTCGGAGAGCCCCGAATCGATTTCATATTTTTGCCTAGTTATTACATTTATGCTGGAAAGGACGTTTTAAATTTTTTTTTGCATTGTTTAGAGATTTATTATAAAATGTTTAATATTGAGTATTTAATAAAATAGAGTTTTTGGAAGCAAATTTGTTTATCAGGCCAAAAGTTCAAAATTTACGTGAAAGCAAGTCACTTTTGCTAAATTGATCATCCGTGTTAAATCAGCTTTTTAGTCTATAAATGGACTCAAGGTCCTGCCAAACAGATTATCTGTATGGATCTAGGAAAAAAGGTCTATCCTTATCCCTATATCCTTCCATGAACGCTTGCAAAGATAAGCAATATGAAAAATCCCACTTTTTTCTTGATGAAGGTCCCTCCCCGTCTGCTTTGTGAATATTCACCTTCTACAATTTGCTGATAGTCTAATCATATGTATCACTTTCTGATTTACAATGTAATTTTTCAAGTTCAAAGGAACTTAAACGATTACAGAATCGTACATACATACATACATACATCGTATCGTATTACCTAACTTCAAAGCACATCAAAATGTCTACTGGCGACTCCTGTAACAAATGACATTTCTGTGACTCAAATGAAGACACAACAAAACTTGCGTTTACATTTGAACCAATTGCGATACAAGCAACAACGTTAGTGGCTAGTGGCATGGTTGTGAAGCCTTAGTAATAAAAAGCTACGTAATTACTATACACTTATTGCCCGTACATACCCTGTGCAGAACTTCTCTAGCTCTGAGCAAATGCTATCTAGTCTTTTCGAAACCACTACTATTTCATCCTCAATCTCGATAACATGCAATAAATAAAATTTAATATGAAGTTGCCCTACTAGGGTGACAATTGTCAAAATGTATTACCCACCTTTTTGCAATTTAAATCTAGTTCAATTAATGAGTTATAATGATTCTTGTACGATTTCACCCTGTATTGTAGGAGTTGTTGTTGTTGTTTTAACAAAAAAATCACTCCCCGAAGGTTCTTTTTAATTCAGAATTAATTTTAAAGTTTCCTAAAAATTCATTTGCCGTCTAATAGATGCCCCTTAGCCTGTTAAAATTTCAGTATGTCTAATCGTAACATTTAACTTAATATTTTCATGACACTTAAACAAGTTTACTGTAAAATCTTTTTAATAAAAATCCAAGACATCCAAGGTACTTTATAAAATTTTCACAGTATATTTTTGGGATCACGGGTTAAAGCGTAGGCTATATGTATATTTTTTTTTTGTAAAAGTAGGCGTTGCCACGCCCCAAGGCGCCATACAATTTCAATTTGAGATAACTCTGAAGTTTTTGGTCAAAATAAATTATTTTTATTTATGTGTGTCCTTTAGTCAAGATTTTTATAGTTTTTGAAAAGTGGGCAGTGCCATGCCCACATGTTTTGTGTTTGGCTTATGATTAAATAATGTCCAAAGCTTATGGTCGATCTCTATTAAACTTTCCCAATATGTTCGAAAGTTTGGTGTGTACGACATAGAAAAGTGGGCGATGCCACACCCCCAGGCATTTTAAAATTTCAATTCGTCAAAACTCTTAAAAGATTTGGTCTACATAAATTACAGATATTTGGATATACATATGTGTGCTTTAAGATAGATTTGTATAATTTTGGAAAAGTGGGCGGTGTCACGCCTACCTTTCTTTGTTTTGTTTGTGTTTCATTAAGGTCCAACCCTTATAGTTTATTTCTTCTCGTATGCAACTTTAACGATTGGTTGAATGCATGCACTCCAGTTTTTTTGTGAGTTCTTTAAAATTTATACAATTAGTATTCAAGAATTTTCATGAAATCATTAGCATGTTCCCGAGTGGAACATTCAAAAAAATTACTTCGTTATACCAAAGACGGGAAACACAAAAATATTGAATATCTTAAAGCACTACAATAAATGGAATGTTAAAAATGAATAGAAACATTTTTGAAAATTTAATTCTAGGGAAGTGACTGGTCGGGCAGAACAACATCTGCAAAAACAAGTAAGGAAAGTGCTGTCTTCGGCTGTGCCGAAGGCTTCATACCTTTCATGAATACGCATAACTTTTTTAAGTGTCCGATCCTTACTTACAATTGGTACAAACTCTTCAAAACTGTTAATTTGAAAATACATGGCCCAAACCAGAGTTATCGGAGCAATCGATTATATGGGAGCTATATGTTATGTTAGTCCGATCTGTATGATTTTCACTACACACATCACATATGTAATAAGTACCAAACCTGCAAAATTTTACGTTCCTAGCTTCTTAACTGCAAAATCTATAGCCAAAACCCATTTATCGAAACTATCGATTATATGGGAGCTATATGTTTGGTTGGTCCGATTTAAGTAATTTTCAGTACACATGTTACTTATACAATATGTACGAAAAGTGCAAAATTTTGCGGTCCTAGCTTTTTAATTTCATGATTTATAGACCAAAACCCGTTTATCGGAACAATCGATTGTATGGGAGCTATGCTTTGTATCGGTCCGATCTGGCTGGTTCCGACAAATGATTAATCCCATGCAAAATGGCGGCCCTATACCAAATTTCATTGAGATAGGTCTAAAATTGAGGGACTAGTTTGCGTTCAAACAGACAGACGGACAGACGGACGGACAGACGGACATGGCTAAATCAACTCAGCTTATCATCCTGATCATTGCGGTATACTTAATGATGGGTCTATCTCTTCTTCTTCTCATACTTACAAACATCGGACCAAAGTTATAATACCATTTCATGTTCATGAAAGGTATAAAAACACCCACATAGAAATAAAAAATAGGAGACATTTTCTTGGAATTAAAATTCAAATACCCTTTAATGGTTATAAAATCATCGGTTTTTCAACTACACCTTTTCCAAGAGTACTTCAGAAACAGTAAAATGCACTTCAGAATAGTCAATTGTACCTCAGAAATGGTAAAATGAATTTCAGAATAGTCAATTGCACTTCAGAAATTGTAAAATGTATTTCAGAATAGTCAACTGTACTTCAGAAATTGTAAAATGAATTTCAGAATAGTCAATTGTACTTCAGAAATTGTGAAATGTATTTCAGAAGCGGTAAATTCTACTTCAGAAACTGTAAATTGTACTTCAGAAGCTGTAAAATGTTCTTTAAAATAAGCCATTGTACTTCAGAGACCGTCCTTAGCTGGATATGAACCCGGTTCGCCCCGGTACCGCCCGACTGGCTTGGTGAGCAGTGAAACATTCTAGGATCCTAAGAAACGTAAGATGGGTATTGAGGGGTGAGAGGCCTCATATTGGTTGATTAACCATAGTACAATTTTCGGTTTCTGAAGTACATTTTACCATTTCTGAAGTACATTTTCCCATTTCTGAAGTACAATTGACTATTCTGAAATTCATTTTACAGTTTCTGAAATATAATTGACTATTCTGTAGTACATTTTGCGGTTTCTGAAAATCATTTTACGCATTCTGAAGTACACTTGGAAAAGGTGTAGTGAAAATTTAGTTTTTTTTTCGAACTAGTTCTTGTT
The DNA here is from genome assembly GCA_951509765.1 of Sphenella marginata. Classification (NCBI taxonomy): domain Eukaryota; kingdom Metazoa; phylum Arthropoda; class Insecta; order Diptera; family Tephritidae; genus Sphenella; species Sphenella marginata. The sequence goes on along the minus strand of OX608081.1, from coordinate 65,705,547 downwards.
TGGCACTTTAATATCTGGTTCTCAGCCAGAAATTTAACTGCTAGGCTTGTGTAAGCATGTATATATGTATGTGTTTGTACATAAGTGAATGTGTGTACATTAGTGTGGTAACTATTTCATAATAGCTTTTTTGACTTCAATGACGATTAATCTCGACCAAAATCGAAAATATTTCGTTGAAACAAAATAACGTGATGAGGTTTATAAACTATTCTTTATCAACTAAAATTTAGAGTGTAGTGTTATATTCACTAATACACGAAACAGGTCTTTTTTAAAAATAAGCGAATAGATGGACCAATTAGGTCTAATAGATGAAATGTAAGTGCGTAAATTAGTGTCATGGGTTTAGACAAGTCTCGTAATGACCGAAGTCAAGCCGTAGAGACCGGACTAGGTAGACCGCGCTTTTCTCCTGCTTTAGGTCCTGGCTAAATATCTGCCAAAAACCTTATTCAGCTAAACAATGTTAATTAAAAATTTAAGTTCAATAGATTTTGAGTTATTGGCATTTATAGTCGAAATTTGTTTGGGTGGTCTGCCAAAACGTAATTTAGCTCTGATTACCTTGAAGCCTAGTTTCTTCGCATTTCGAAAATTAATTTAAATTAATTTTCAGGGCTCAATCTAATGCAGATCTCAGCACAAGCTATTACGTGTGCAACTAAATACAAACAATCGCATTGTCGGCCTCCTAAGCTTTCTTAAGGGCCAAATGCTTGCAATCCAGATGATATTTGAAACAGGCTAATTGCCAAGAGCAGCTGTAAAACAAAGCCCTCAGTATATATAAATGTACTTAAGTACTTACCACAAAAAGAAAAACACATACATATGTACATATATGGACGTAATAGTAATTTAAGGAAGCTACTAGAAGTTTTACTTTTTAACTGTTCTCATACGAAGGTGGAGAAAGATATGTTATTGTATGAACTCGAGTAGATCTTAGGTAATTGCATATGATTTCACTTTAGAGCTAAATATCACTTTGTTTTAAAAATGTTGGTATAATGTCTTCATTTGCTATACATGTGCATACATACTTATTTATGTACATATGTGTGCATGTATTCACCGGATCTTTGCTTCAGATCTTTTTGGCAAAGTTATCTAACTGGTTAACAAAGGAACTGAAGATCTTTTTGAAGCATTACAAAATCTTAATATTCATCAGCTTTGACAATCATGAAATGTTGTGTGTTTTAATACATTTACTCAAGGGGGTCTGTTTGGTAAGACCTTAGGTCCAGTACTAGTTTAAAAATATGGACTGTAATTTTTGTGAAAAAGTGTGCATCAGGCTGATACAGTGTATGTGGTTTCCAGCAAATAGGGCCCGCCCTTTAGCGTGATAACTAAAGTTTAGACTGTAGTATATTTACTAAGTAACTTAATACAGGAGACAGGTCTTGTTTAGAAACAAGCTAATGGATGGACCAATTAGGTCTAATAGATAATATGTATGTAAGTGCGTAAATTAGTGTCATGGGTGTAGAGAAATCTAATGACCGATGTTAAACCGTAGACACTGGACTTGGTAGACCGCGCTTTTCTTCTGCTTTAGGTGCTGGCTAAATATCTGGCAAGAACTTCAATCAGCTATACAATGTTAATTAAAAATGTAAGTACATATTTTGAGTTATTGGTATTTATAGTCGGAATTTGTTTGGGTGGTCTGCCAAAACTTATTACGGAAAAGTCTGCGGCTTAGTTCAAGTTTTCGCGTGAACAGTTTGTACAAAGAAATCCATTTGATATACTTCTTGCGGAATCCTTTGTTCCCATATTCAAATTTCACAAAAAAACTGATTACTACTTCAAGAAAATTTAGCACAGCGGTTCTTTGTATGGAGTTTTTGTACTTCTAGTGATCTGCTTACCATACTTAAGTGAGAAAAATATAAATAAATCATACAGGTACCCTAACGTTAAAATATGTACTAAGGTATCTATTGAATGGGTACTCAGGCTATCAGATATTCTGACTGCCATGCCAGTTTCAACCCCGCTCATATCTGTGAGTAAGACCCATTAGTATCCGTTGACATAAAATTCGTACATGCACACATCTATATGAACTAGTGCGCAGATACGTATGGGATGTATTCAATATTCCTGAAGAGATTGTCTTAATGAAACACTGCCAACGTTAATATACATTACAGCCAACTTCAAATCAAAAGCAACTGACAAGATTTGCTTTTCAAAAGGAATAAACTTCGGATAAGGAAAAAATGTCAAAATTATCTACACACTTGAATTGAGCGTATTAAAAGGATGTGACCGCCACAAAGGAACCGAAAAGAGCAGATAAAGCGAAACTTTAATAAAAGTGCTATTGGCTTTAGTGGATCTACAAAGTTACGATAACAATTCAAAACATACAAACCTCATGCGAGGGGAATAACAAATGTTTGCATAGTTGGTGACAAAACTACAATTTTATTTTAATTATTTTTTATCTTTTCAGCTCAGACATTTCTTAATTTTGAGAACAAACCATAAATTGCGAGTAGCAGGTGCTGGTCAGAAAAGAGAGATCGGCGAAACTCTGTTCGGTCTTTAGCAAATGTGACCTGACGTTGAAGTAAGTTAAATGTGGTGCACTTAAATTTTTTTTTATTTGGTAAGCAGCCTTAACTAAAGCCTGTAAAGTGTACTATAGTTGCTCTGAGGATTCCGATTACATTTTGATTACTTATGACTATTACTTAATCGTAAAGATTACTATAACTTTCGTCCTGAAAAACGTATTCGTAAATAAGTTTACTCGTATAGGATTACAATTACAGTAATCGTAATAACAAAAACATGATTACGATTACTGTAATAGTAAACATATTAATTTGGGGACTACAATGGCAGAAATCGTAATCTTAAGTGTCTAAGCTTTAGAGAAGGCGAGTTGTTTTTTAAGTTGTTTTTATTTTTCCTTTTATTTTATTATTTGGCTCAGGTGCTATGTGACCGTTTTGCTCAAATTGTATTTAATCATTTGGCTCTGGTTCTGACGACCATGTTTGCCTAAATGTTCAAAATTGTTCTTTGGAGAACGAGAGGGTATGTACATATGTATTATTGGTTGCGAGCACAGTTGGCTCTGAGGCATGGCGTGATTGGCTTCCTCATTTTCGGTATGAAAACCCACACTTTGGCTTTCCAAAACATAAACTATATCTTCGAAATATTTCATAAGCTGATTGCGAATTACAACAGCTTGCAATGCTAATGAAATAAACGAACGAAATAACCGTAGTTTATGTCGCTTAAACACTAAGCTCCCTAGCTCTGTGTTTTGGTTGGCTACAGCTATTGACATAGCAAACTAACTTTTGCGTTGATGGTAAAATTTGCTCCTAGTTCATTTTCAGATAAATATTAAAATATTATCATTGGCAAATTTTGAAAGAATTATTGGTTTTCTAGGTTACCGCATACAAAACGAACTTTTGTTAGTCTCCTCCTACATAATAATTGCGGGCACATTTGTTAACTCGAATAAAGTCAACAGCGGAGTGGCTTCCCAAGAAGAAGGCTGCCAATGTGAGATTGCAAAAATGACGCAGATTTGGAAATGAACTGAGAAGACAATATACATATATACATACATATGTGCATACATACATATGTATATATCTGGAAGTGGAAATGCGTCTGCGTCTTTGCCGCAATGGCTATTGCGGTCACTGTGGTCGCTTTTGCCGCCAAAGATGCCAAAGTGCATTAGCCAGTATAAAGCAGAAAATTAAAAGTGGCTTTTAAATAAAAATAATATAAAATGTGAAATCAATGCAATGCACAAATAAACAGAATTGATAATAACGCGAAGCTAGAAACGTCGGAGGATGAAGCCCACAAGCAAACTACAATAACCAAAGCCGAACGAAAAAAAAACAACATACGAACGTGTATGTACGAGTATGTTGAAGTCACGGCACACATAAGAAGAGAGTTTAGGTAGGAAAAACACAAAGAGTCAATTAATTAGTAGATGGAGTCGAGATTAAAGTCGCGCTAATATGGGCGTTCGCAGTCGATTGGGTCTGGGCGGCGGCGATCGCTCCGCTACACTTGCGGTTGCATTGCAGCAAAGGAAGGCTCTCGGATTTCTTCATTGATTGTGCGGTTGTGAGCATTTCACATTGGCTGAATTGCTGAGTTTACTCAAGATAACACGTGTCTATAAACTGAAAAGTTGATCGTCAAACGAATGTACATTCTGTTAAGTAAGTAAGTGAGATAAGTGGAACTTCAAAAGGAGGTGGCGCATCATCAGCACATCAAAAAGGAAAAACTTCAGTTCAATAGATATCAGAAGAAATTCAAGACAACGAAGTTAGTCGACCACGAATTATAAATGCGTCAAATGCGAATCGTTTGCATAGTGAAATCTTTCTAAAAATGCCCTAAATATAACATAGATTTTATCTAGAATGTTTGGATGTCAGATAACAATTGACATAGAAAATTTGGTTAAACAAGTAAAATTAAGAAAGGAGTCAGAATTAAGGATACTTGAGATCCAATTCTATCTCAGTATTTGAGTAGTGACCGAATATAACCGGAGAGGAAAGGCAAGAACAGAAAATAAAAAAAATAAAAAGAACAGCAAGCAAGGAACCGGTTAAAGAAAATCAAAAAATTAAGAAGAGAAAAGGAAATTTTAGGAAAGTTAAATTTAAAAAAATGGTATGGGTATGGGATTCCAAAAATGTGATTTTTTATAATGAAATCAGTTATCCTAATATTCATATTAAGCTAGTTTACATCGTTTTCCCACGGTTTATAAATACAACTACATACAAACATACATAGATACAAACGAAATTACATAATATAAAAAATTAAAAAAAGCCCAATAATAATTTTTAGGTAGCAAAAATTATTATTAGAAAAACTAAAAATTTGTAGAGACAACCGCTATTGCTTTTTCTATAGGTCCATTTTAGAAGCTTCCAGACTTCAGTCATCAGAGAAATTTGGCACGCTTTGCTAACCATTCGGCTAAACAGTGCTCTTGTTTTCTGACAAGTAAAATAAAATGAAATAAAATAAAATAAAATAAAATAAAATAAAATAAAATAAAATAAAACAAAATAAAATAAAATAAATTTGTAAAATTTGCAAGCTCGAGACCAGTGAACAATAATAATTGGTTTTTAATTATTATATCCGATTTTCTTGGGGAAAAATTGATATTTGGAGAAAAATTACAAAGCTAATCATAGCGATGGATAGGATTACATGTTTCAAAGTGTCCCCACTTATCATCAGATCCCTTTTCGGATGGGGATGAATGCATCGTGACGTCACAGGGCATCATAGCTGAGTTGTTAGATTTCTAAAAAAAAAAAATTTCATAAAATAAAATAAAACAACTAACTAATTTACGCTTACAAACCCTTTTACTTAAGTATCTTTTCCAAAGTGTGATATCTTAAACATAGACGTCAAAGTTCTGAGAAAATGTATCACCTGTTTTTTTACGTTCTATATTGGTTTCATCTTGCATCTCATCATTCGTTTCAAGATAAGATTAGCGGATGCGCCACCATATTGAAGTGCCTCACATGTAAACAAAGAGCTGTAGTAGAATTCACTAACTTATAGCGATTCGATTCGGTTCGATTTTTCGAGATTTTCAATAGCGATTCGGTCGCTTACACTGTCGAATATGCGATTCACTAACTTATCTATAACTATGCGGTCAAAGGATTGCTCATCTCGCTATATAACATACACTATGTTCTCAAATGCCATTTTTTAATAATAATAATGTGGATATAGTATTATTATTCCAATTTTTCATAAAAATTTCAAATTATGTGCATTTTATTTAACGACATTGAAAACAACTGCAATTTGTGTGTCGTTTAGTTTGCGAAACAGCTGATTGCGAATAAACGAAAATCGAGAAAAAATAGTTAGTGAATACCAAATATCGTGATAAATATCGGTATGACAAAATGTCGATTGCGAATGTCGTAATTGAAGTTAGTGAATTCCACTACTGAATTTGACTTGCCTGTCAAACGTTTGATAGATAACGCTGTAAAAATATAACCAAATAAGCAGATAGCCTGATAAGCACGCTTACCTGAATAGCACATTTATTTTATGAATAATGGAATTCCGATTTTATAGAAACAGAAATTTTGCAAAAATAATGTAAAGAATATGAAAATTGGTGTATGTACCAAATTATATTATTATAGCGGTATCAGTCAGTTAGACTTTTCAATATTTCCACCTGCTTTCAATATAACTTTTATGAAAAAGTAGGCTTGGTCGCGAAGCGATTTCGTTTATTTTCTATATCTGAATTTAACACAACAATAGTATGCCCTCTACAAAATTTCGTTATGCTAGCATAAACTGTTCTGAAGTTATTAAGTCAAAATTTTAAAATTTCTGCAAATATATGTGGGCGGTGCCACGCCCCTTTTCACAAAATTTTATAAAATCGGCCTTAGAACATCTAAATCATTACATATTGCAAATTGCTTAATAGTTAGCAATGCGTGCCAAAATTTCTCTGATGAGTGAAGTTGGCAACTTCCGAAATGGATCTATAAGAAAAGCTATGGCGGTTGTCTCTAAATTTTTCCTGTTCAACTCAACAAAAAAACTTTTAATAATTAATAAAAAAATTATTAAGAAACCCAAAAACAACAATAATTTTTCGCTGCAGAAAAAATTATTAATAGGTCTATAGCTCGTTTCGAACCAGGATACTTCAAATATAAAGACCAAAAACACAAGCTTGTTGTTTGTGTAAAATCTCAATAACAAAAAACCAAGAGCACATGGTTGGCAAACTGTGACACCAAAGCAGACTTGCAAAAAATCCATCATGACACCAAATCTAAAACGTCAAATGGCGTTGTTGGTACATGAATTGGTAAAGAGTTGATTGAACAGGGCGTTTAGAAGGCAAAAAACCCAGCGTATTGTTAGCTTAATAGTTAGCAATGCGTGCCAAAATTTCTCTGATGAGTGAAGTTGGCAACTTCCGAAATGGATCTATAAGAAAAGCTATGGCGGTTGTCTCTAAATTTTTCCTGTTCAACTCAACAAAAAAACGTTTAATAATTAATAAAAAAATTATTAAGAAACCCAAAAACAACAATAATTTTTCGCTGCAGAAAAAATTATTAATAGGTCTATAGCTCGTTTCGAACCAGGATACTTCAAATATAAAGACCAAAAACACAAGCTTGTTGTTTGTGTAAAATCTCAATAACAAAAAACCAAGAGCACATGGTTGGTAAACTGTGACACCAAAGCAGACTTGCAAAAAATCCATCATGACACCAAATCTAAAACGTCAAATGGCGTTGTTGGTACATGAATTGGTAAAGAGTTGATTGAACAGGGCGTTTAGAAGGCAAAAAACCCAGCGTATTGTTAGCTTAATAGTTAGCAATGCGTGCCAAAATTTCTCTGATGAGTGAAGTTGGCAACTTCCGAAATGGATCTATAAGAAAAGCTATGGCGGTTGTCTCTAAATTTTTCCTGTTCAACTCAACAAAAAAACTTTTAATAATTAATAAAAAAATTATTAAGAAACCCAAAAACAACAATAATTTTTCGCTGCAGAAAAAACTATTAATAGGTCTATAGCTCGTTTCGAACCAGGATACTTCAAATATAAAGACCAAAAACACAAGCTTGTTGTTTGTGTAAAATCTCAGATAACGTATCACATTTGTACTGATACACAATGATCATGCCTTATCACAATTACAGCAAAAACAGGACTAAGAAAAATACATCACAATAAGTATATTAAGGTGATCCAACACGCATTGGACAAAAGATAGATGGCAATTATATAGGATACGCACCTACATCCAAGGTAAAGTTCAGTGAAAAAAGAAAAATTTCCGCAAAAATTTGTGATTTCAGGGGTTTTTGCACGAACCGATTTAATTAGTACAAATATTCCAGTTGAGTATTGAGATCATTTTTTGAACAATAAATGTCTTTTGTAGCATTTTTACCTGTGAAAAAATTATTGTGATACGAACATCCCTTATCGAATTTTAGATGTTAATTTCGAATATGTCAAAAAATTAAAAAATAGAGAAGAGGAAAATGTTCTATATTTCAAAAATGTCACAAAAAAAAAAAAACAGAAATCATTCATTTAATGTTCTCATGTTCTTGCCGGGGCAAAGCATTCGCATTGTTTGTGCTCTAAGCAAGATCATGTTTCTCTTATGTAAATAGAAATTCTCCCAAGCTAGAAGTAAATAGCGAAAACCACAAAACTTTGACAGGAGTTATATGTATATACACAATGTAACAAATATGTCACTCTTGTTGTTGTTGTCTTGTACTAACAACAAAACCACTCCCAAAAGGTTTTGGGAAGTATTGACGAATTAATAGTCTATGAGCGGATATGAATCCGGTACGTTTCAGTAATCCCATTCGGTACTTCCCGAAAGTCGTGGTAGCGATTTCCTATGACCAGTATAACCTTGTAGGTCATTTTATATGTACCTCTTTCCAAAAGTAAAGAGAATATGGGTAATGAGAGGTGACTTCCACGTCATTACCTTTGGGCCTATTAGTCGCCTCATATTCTAAACTCCTTACCCTGCACATGATAGGGATAGAAGCGGAGGGGACAAAGACGTTCGACTGAGTCCAATGTCCGTCCTCAGGTAAAAACTAATTTAGTGAAATTATGTATGTACCACATACACACTCACGATGTTTTGGCAAGCAAGTGGAGACAGTAAAGTGGCATACAGCCTTGGGAAGGGCCCGACTTAATAATCAATACCGATCCCGGCTGTTCCGCCATTCGACTTTTAAATCATTTCACACTTCATGATGGCATTCACTGCCACCCGTCTACTCGTTGCAAAGATTTTGAGATTAGTACTGTCTATCTATCGCTTAGTAAAGCTTTGAGTATGGAAATATTTTGAACTACAACTACGATCTCTATTTTTTAAAGATCTTCAATCTATCCACGTCATTGCCTTTTCCCACTTAATTAATACTGTTGCTAGTGTGGATCCCGATATCGTTCATCCATCTCTATCACAAGCTCTTAAGTCACACATGCGAATGCTTGTACATTTATGAATTACTTTACGTAGCTGGACATTGGGCTGCGCCAAAAGCAACGGCAAGAATGTTTAAATTCATTTGGACACATTAAGATACCAAAAGCCACGAAATGAATTGATGGCTTCGATGTGTGATCGGCATGATCCTTTATACCATATGGCATATGCATACCCAGATATGTTCATACTTCGAGATGTGTATAAGGTAATGCAAAAACTTGTCTGATTACGTGTGAGCATGGGCGCTGGTAAAATATTTCTATGTGAGGGGTAGATAAAACTTGCTTTCTTTAACTTAGCCAAATAACGTAAAAACCAAAGAGGGTTCAACGAGATAAATAGTGGGAAACATTAAACATCAATTCGCTTGTAGGTAATTCACCACTGTGAATTTCTTACCACGGTGAATTACTTACGCCCACTTACATTGCTGTTGGACCTTCTTGACTTATTTTTTTTTTTTTTTTTAAGTGTTTATTTTGTCAAATTTTCACATATAATTTTTCTTAATCTAAATAAACAAGATTAATATATTTAATGTATGAGTACAAGATACAATGTCCCAAGTTGAGCTCTCAGTATCTATAATAGGCGTTTGTAGTATACTTTTGTGGTAATAGATATTACTAAATAAATTTGTGCGTTGTACTACTTTACACACTTTAATTAGATTTCAAGAGTATAATGAAAAATTTCAAAAAAACATTATATAGATCGCATATTTTCATGTATAAGATAAAAAGATAATACTAAATAAAACTTAATAATACGTAGTTATTAGGTTAGTCCTTTAGCCACCAAAAATTTAAGTTATTAAGCTTTTTTAAAGCTACAACGTCTCTGTAGGGTATACTCATTTCGAACCGGAGCTCGCTTTCTTCAGGTATGGAGGATTTAATAGTTTTGTCTGTCGCTCTGCGGAATCTATGATATAAAATTGGAACAGCCTCTTCATTTTGCACTAATTTGTTTTTGTCTAGATAGGTGAATGCCTCTGGTGGAATATGCCCCAGCACAAGAGAATTTTTTATATATATTTCTTGACTTAGCTAATAATACCGGTTACTGGTAGCAGCAAGTATAGGGTTTTTTCCCATGGGAACTTGTCGGATCATACTCTTCTAATAGCAAACTTACTATAGCGTATCCCTGTTTAAACTTGAAGTTTCCTAAAACTTTTCTTAAATAAAATGTTAGGCAAGCTCTGTAAGGGAGGAGCCAATGAGACAGACTATATTACATGTAGGTGCATTTACTGGAGCTTACCGTAACCATATGGGTAAAAGGGGTTTACACATCCATAACTCTCCCCTAAAGCCCACAACGACGAAAGCCAAGTCAAGTCTCAATAAAATCGTAAGTGACCCCACCATAACTTCCCCCACCCAGTTGCTCTTATGTATGTTCAAGGCAAGTTGGCATGTAAAGGGGAATTTTAAAGTTTACTGCTGCAGACCATTGCGGCGCTTGAGCAATTTCCTGGAACTGACATACACAACATTCGGTACACAACTGTAGCACTTAAGCTTTTCCCTAAGTGCTCGTCCTCTAAACATAGGAAGAGGGACCAACACTTGTACATATTCACATATTTAACATATAAACACACTCAATAAATATTTTTTCTGTTCTTCATTCAAGCGCAGCAAATTACACAGCATTGAACATGCTCGACTTAATAGCTGCACACGAGGGCAGATACACTGCAGAGCATTTTTCAGATCCGAAGGAACAGAGCGGTGCTTACTTACTCATATTTGAACGTATTTTTGTATGTACATGTGTAGGACACAAGTAGTTTTTTATGCACAGGCACGCGGCGGTGGTAATGAATCCCTTGGTGTTCGCTTCGTCGCGAGAACTAACCATACCTAAGGATAAAATCATTTCAGTGGCGGCTGCCTACTTCAGCAAAAGCAACAAATAAAGTATGTATACACACGAAGTATGCTGACTTTTCGAGCTTTCGTTTATACATTTTAATTTAATTTAAAAAAAATTCATAAAATCAGCTCACAACATGATGACAAAGATGTCCTTTTTTTGTTTTTGGAATAAGTGTTCGTTTTTCGTGAGATATGAAAGTATTTCTTTAATGCTAATTTACTTTGTTTGCGCTAATCATAGCTGGTCAATCTGGTAGCCTGCCAGTGTTTTAAAGTTAGAAAGTAACACCAATTTTTTTGCAACTCTCTTGCAGTTACGTCGTTTTCAGACTAAATTTATTCCCCTAAAATGTATGATAAAGTAATACATTAGAAGATAATTTTTTTCACTCAAATATTTGCTTTATTTTTAATTGAACTAAACTTTTATTAGTAGGAACAAAGAAAATGTAAACCCATTTCGGGAAATTCACAAGGATTTTGACTTCAAAAAATACTGGAGCAAAAAACAACTAATTCAAGGAAATTCACTAATGGCCAACTTGTTCACAGAGTCGTAAGATTGTCTAGAACTCGCTTAAGTTAAATCTTAGTTTAAAATACGACACCACTTATAAAGCGTCGTAACAAACCCAATTTTGACCTAAATCGAAATCTTTCTCAACAAATAGGGCATAAGTTTTTGATTTTAAAAAATACTGTAACAATAAGAACTAAGCCAAGCAGGTTTTTTAGAAATATTTATAAAATCCGTTGCTTCAGAATATGGCCTTGTTGCGATATTTCTAACTTTTGCTTCCATCCATTCTATATCCTTGTAGCTGGTTTTGTAGAAATATATGTACATCACTCTCTTTAACAAAGCGTATTATTTTAATTTCCGAAACCTTGCTTTTATCACCATTGTCGTTTTTCTGGTTATTATTCAACTGCTTACGATCAAATAAATGTAGATAGTCTAGTTCTTTGACTTTTTGTTTAGAGTTTAGTATAAGCGTGACCAGTTGGTCTGGCTCTCTTCATTGATTATACTAAGAATAGTATCTCCCTCGTATGTGACCTGATATAAGGAACTTGTGAGTGATGGAATTTATAGGTAACTAGCAGACCCGGCAGACGTTGTTCTGCCTGACCAGTGACTTCCCTAGAAATACATTTTCAAATATTTCTCTTTAACTTTTAACATTCCATTTATTGCAGTGCTTTAGGATATACAATGTTTCTGGCTTTAAAGTCTTTGGTATAAACAAATAAATTTTTTGGATGTCCAACTCAAAAAACGGATCTTTTGAACTCAATGGGTATGACAAAAACCATTATGCGCTGCTGAGCAGATGTATAGTTAGTACTTATTTAATTATATCCTATATCTACCTATAATACTCTGGATATGTACATATGAACGGCAATAACAAACAAAAAAAATTAAGTGCTTTGATTAAGATTTAAGAACGTTAAAATGTCACTAAAGCAAATACATTCAGGGATATAACGAATTGAAATATTACTTAGCTTGCGGTCCTGGAACTGCCCACTTTTCCAAAGAATTTACAAATGTAGCCTATGTATGTCGTACCCAACGAAGATTTTAACGTATTGGAAAAGTTTAAAACAGATCAACCATAAACTTTGGACATTATTGAAGTACAAACAAAGCACTGAATACAAAAAGTGTGGGCGTGGCACGGCCCACATTTACCAAATTATATAATTCTTGACCAAGGGACACACATATCCAAAAATTATTAGTTTAGACCAAAAATATTCAAAGTTATGATGATTTAAATTTTATATAGCCTGGGGGCGTGGCACAACAATCTTCTGAACCAATCTGGAAATTTAGAGAAGATCGACCATAAACTTTGAACTTATTGAAGTACAAACAAAACACAAAAAATGTGGGCGTGGGACCGCCCACTTTTCCCAAATTATATCCATCTTGACTAAAGGACACACATATCCAAAAATCTTGAATTTAGACCTAATATGTTCAGAGTTATGAAGAATTTAAATTTTATATAGCCTGGGGGCGTGGCACTGGCTACTTTTCCAAAAATTCATATAGCCTGAATCGTACACAACAATTTTCTTAACCAATCTTGAAAGTTTAAAAGAGATCGACCATAAACTTTGGACATTATGGAAGTACAAACAAAACACAAAAAAAGGGGCGTGGCACCGCCCACTTTTCCAAAATTACATAAATCGTGACTAAAGGACACACATATCCAGAAATCATTAATTTGACCAAATATGTTCAGAGCTATGAAGAATTGTAGTTTTATATAGCATATGCTTTAACCCATGATCTCAAGAATATACTGTGAAAATTTCATAAAAATCGGTTGAGTACTTTGGACGCCCATAAAGGACACACAGACACACAGACACACATTCATTTTTATTTATAAGATGTTGAAACAGCGTATAAGTACATAGCAGAAACAAACCTACAACAAACAAGTATATAATATCAAAATATTTATTTCTTTTGTTGGCCACAACAGTTGTCTGAGTAGAACACTATATCGCCACCAGGTCTGCTTATGGCAATTTCATATATACATAAACTAAAGGACACACGAGCCTATTTCAACAGCACCTCTATGTCCAAGGCCCTGGTTCCAGAAAAAACATACTGCATTGGCATTGGTTATCTCGGCAACCTAAAAAACTTGCATTTTAATATAAATGTGTTCGTCTAAACACAATTACTCTTACCGTGAAGTTGAAACAGTAAAGCCAAGATTTATAAAAAAAAAGTCAGAAGATTGTCCCGTTGGTACCGGTAAAGCTATGTTTGAACCTTCATCCTTAATTTTACTTTTGTCTGCCTATTTTTCGGCTCTACTTAATTTGTTTTTATACCCAGCGTACTAGTACTAGTACAAGGGTATATTAATTTTGTCCACATAACGGTACTATGTAACGGCGCAAAATAATCGAGTTAGATATGGGGTTCCTTATATGAAAGTTCTTAGGTTAAAAAGGGGAATTGATTAAGGCATGTCCGTCCGTCTGTCCGTCCGTGTACACGACTTGAGTAAAAATTGAGATATTTGCATGAAATTTTGCATACAGGCTACTTTCTGGCCAAGGTAGGTTGCTATTGAAAATGGGCGAAATCGGATGATAACCACGCCCCCTTTTTCGAAAATTTCGAAAATCACATAAATTGACATAGCTTGCGTAAAAACTGAGATATTTGCATGGAATTTGTTATGCAGACTACTTTCTGGCCAAGGTAGGGTGCTGTTGAAAATGGGCGAAATCGGATGATAACCACGCCCCCTTTTTCGATATCGAAAATTTCGAAAATCACATAAATTGACATAACTTGCGTAAAAACTGAGATATTTGCATGGAATTTGTTATCCAGGCTACTTTCTGGCCAAGGTGAGCTGCTGTGAAAATTTTCGAAATCCGGTGATAACCACGCCCAATTTTTCGATATCGAAAATCACATAAATTAACATAAGTTGAGTAAAACTTGAGATATTCGCATGAAATTTGGTACACAGGTTACTTTCTGGCCAAAGCAGGTTGGTGTTTAAAATGGGCGAAATCGGATGAAAACCACGCCCCCTTTTTTGATATAGAAAATTTCAAATAAGATTCTAGGGACTATATCATTGCCAAGTCATGGTATTTATATCTCGTTCTGAAAACTAACGCTGGGTATTAAATGTTCGGTTCACCCGAACTTAGACTTCCTTACTTGTTTTAGTTATTCTTATTTTCCATACTTATCTTACTCTCTTCAGTGGAATTCAGTAGTGGAATTCACTAACTTATAGCGATTCTATTCGGTTCGATTTTTCGAGATTTTCAATAACAATTGTGTAGCTTGCACTATCGAATATGCCATCCACTAACTTAGATATCTATAACGATGCGGGCAAAAGATTTCTCATCCCGCGATAAAACATGCTCTAAGTACTCAAATGCCATTTTTTAATAATATGTAATAATATGAATATTAATAATGTAATATAATTTTAGTAAAAAATTCAAATTATGTGCTTTTTATTTAACGACACGGAAAACAACTGCAAATTGTGTGTCGTTTACTTTGCGAAGCAGCTGATTGCGAATACTCGAAAATCGAGAAAAAATAGTTAGTGAATACCAATATCGTGATAAATATCGGTACGATCGGTATATCGATTGCGAATGTGAATTCCACTACTGGTATCCCTCGCACAGATCCCACTGATCTTTCTTTGGAAAAAAGAATCCCCCATTAATTTTGATGATTTTATGCTTTTGCCTTAGATTTCTAAACCCGAAATAAGTGAATTAAACGTACACAACCATCATATTCAAAGAAAAATACTAATGGAATATTTTAAAATTAGTAACACCAAGAGAAACAACATCGTCACCAAAAAAGGCAATTTACGACGATGTTTCACTAGATTATAAAAAAAATTACTTTTTCATTTCAAAAATGACTTACCCTTCAAAGACGTCGTTGCATAGACGCAAAGTGGCGAAGAACAAATTATTTTGCTTTTGCGTCGTAATAGAACTGACGCTAACTAGAACAAGTAAGGAAGTCTAAGTTCGGGTGAACCGAACGTTAAATACCCAGCGTTAGTTTTCAGAAAAAGGGGGCGTGGTTTTCATCCGATTTCGCCCATTTTAAAAACCAATCTATGCCGAGCCTAAACAATAGCGAATTTGGTGGGCGCGGCCACGCTCCTTGCTTATAAAGCTTTAACCGCTTACATGAGCCAAAAGTACTGAATCGATCTTTTCAAATGTTATACCATGTCCTATATATAACTTTGGAAAAGAAGGCGTGCCATGCCCATAACTTTTAACGTATTTTGTGAAATTTTTCGATGTACGGATATATGTGTCCATTAATCAATATTTACCTAATTTTAAAAAAGTGGGTGGTGGCACGCCCACGGATTTTATTATGTTGTTTGTCCCTATTGAAGATCAGTTTTCATTGCAGATCTTTATGATACTTTCACAGTGGCTTGTTAATAGTGAAATGTTGATATTTTGTTTTTTCACTTGTGGGCGGTGCCACGCCCATTTTCCAAAATATTACCAAAAAACCTTTAAACATCACTAATAACATCATCAGGTGAATGAGTGTACTAAATTTTAGCATTATATCTGTATTCCCAAAAAACTGACAATTAAATTCATTACGAATTATTGTTTATTTGGTCTCGAGCTTGCAAAAACTTACAAATATGTAAACAAAATAGACCGCAAAAATCCAACAACAAAATACATTAAAACCATAGCACGGGTTTACGTACATATGTATATATGTACAAACAACAAGACCAACACACATCATAACATATAGGCTGCATGTCTTAAGAAATTTTGTGTATACAGTTGGCAAGAACAAACAAAACAAAAGGGAATTAATTGAAGTGGAGACGAATACATTGTGACGTCACAGGGCATCATAGCTTAGTGTTAGAGTTTTCTAACAGCGGCTTTGGTGCAGACACGGGTTCGCATCCCAGTGTCCGAAAAGGGATCTGATGATGAGCTTGGAAACTCTGAAACATGTAATCCTATCCATCGCTGTTGATTTTTCCTTTGTAATTTTTCTCCAATTATCAATTTTTCCCAAAAAACTGACAATTAAATTCATTACGAATTATTGTTTATTTGGTCTCGAGCTTGCAAAAACTTACAAATATGTAAACAAAATAGACCGCAAAAATCCAACAACAAAATACATTAAAACCATAGCACGGGTTTACGTACATATGTATATATGTACAAACAACAAGACCAACACACATCATAACATATAGGCTGCATGTCTTAAGAAATTTTGTGTATACAGTTGGCAAGAACAAACAAAACAAAAGGGAATTAATTGAAGTGGAGACGAATACATTGTGACGTCACAGGGCATCATAGCTTAGTGTTAGAGTTTTCTAACAGCGGCTTTGGTGCAGACACGGGTTCGCATCCCAGTGTCCGAAAAGGGATCTGATGATGAGCTTGGAAACTCTGAAACATGTAATCCTATCCATCGCTGTTGATTTTTCCTTTGTAATTTTTCTCCAATTATCAATTTTTCCCAAAAAACTGACAATTAAATTCATTACGAATTATTGTTTATTTGGTCTCGAGCTTGCAAAAACTTACAAATATGTAAACAAAATAGACCGCAAAAATCCAACAACAAAATGTATCAGTTAAACAGATATTGCATATTCCGGTTTCCTAACTCTCGTTTAGAGAACTTTAGTCCAAAAAGGGGCGTGGTCGTTCACCGATTTTTCTTATTTTCTGTGGTAGTACTCTACATAAACATAACATGCCTGGAACCTAGTTTCGTAAACCTATCTCACACCGTTCTGAAGTTATTAGCAGTCGAATTTGAAAATTGCTTGACTCATAAGTGGGCGGTGCCACGCCCACTTTCCAAAATTTTGCAAAAATAATGTAAAGAATATGAAAATTGATGTATGTACCAAATTATATTATTATAGCGGTATCAGTTAATTAGATATGGACTTTTCAATATTTCCACCTCCTTTCAATATAACTTTTATAAAAAAGTAGGCGTGGTCGCCAAGCGATTTCGTTTATTTTCTATATCTGAATTTAACACAACAATAGTATGCCCTCTACGAAATTTCGTTATACTAGCATAAACTGTTCTCAAGTTATTAGGATTCAAAATTTTAAAATTTCTTCAAATATATGGGGGCGGTGCCACGCCCCTTTTCAAAAAATTTGGTAAAATCCGCCTTAGAACATATATATCAATACATATTGCAAATTTTATCATTGTAGCTGCTTCTGATATTGAATTAACCCATTTTATACGTTTTTCGAAATTTTCGATATCGAAAAAGGGGGCGTGGTTATCATCCGATTTCGCCCATTTTCAATAGCAACCTACCTTGGCCAGAAAGTAACCTGTATGCAAAATTTCATGCAAATATCTCAATTTTTACTCAAGTTATCGTGTACACGGACGGACAGACGGACAGACGGACGGACATGCCTTAATCAATTCCTCTTTTCAACCTAAGAACTTTCATATATGGAACTCTATATCTAACTCGATTATTTTGTGCCGTTACATAGTACCGTTATGTGGACAAAATTAATATACCCTTGTACTAGTACTAGTACGCTGGGTATAAAAATGTGCGAATGCAAGTGGTCTAGCGCGGAAACTACTTGTACTTAGACATGGGACTATTCGAATAAAAATTATTCGAAAAGTATTTATTCGAATTTTTTATTCGTTTATTCGAATAGTACTATAATATTCGAACTTTTTGCAACGAAAAAAATCCCACTCCTACTTGTAATACAATTATAAAATTTATACACAGCAAAGATTAGTACCTTTCAAAGCTTTTTTGAGCGCTATCTCGAAGCTTTAAAATTGACATTTGCGCCGTCGTTGAACCAGCGAAGCATATGTAAGCAAGCATTGGATGATGGCTTCACGCGTTAGGAATTTTTTCGCGTTCTTGCTTATCGAATCCAAAAAGCGCTTATCTCTATGCTTCCTGTTCTTTCTTTTATATAACTTACATAATACATATGTATGGCCGTGTGCATACATGTATGCAAATCCCGGCAAATCCACTTGTGACCACTTTAGCCAAAAATGATACTTCTCATCAGTGTTTAATGTTACATATTTAAACTAGTTTTTAAATGTAATTCATTAAATTACATTCATCATTAATTTTAATTTCCATTTCATGCATCTAGATCTGAGCATCGCTGCACAGAAGCTACATTTGAGCCGCCCTTGTTTTGCAGCGCATCGCTGAGGCGATCTTCGGAAGAAAGCAATCATGATAGATAGGTACAATTACAATATTAACAAAGTAGCAACAACAACTTAAAATCATTTATATAAAGAGTTTGCATACAATCAAAACAACGGATACGTTGCCAAGCTCTATTTCGACGCTCAACCACTTTGATCGCTGTAAATTCGAAGTTCACTGCCAAGTCTCTAGTAACCAGCCACAGGCAATGCATAATGCTCGCACAGTGGAAGAAAAACGACCTTCAACAGGCGAACAATTGAGATAATTTTTTATGAACATTAGCTCGAAGCACCGAACGAGAAGATTTTGCTATCGGCACCGCATTCAGCATCAGAGGAAGAGAGACTTCCACTTAGATGGAAGAAACAGCTGAAGGATTATGTAGTAGATCTTGTTGTTTAGAATCGCCATCAATACTTTGATAGGCAAGGCCGAAATCTGCCAGACAGTTAAGTGCCAAGAAATGATGATGAAGAGGAAATCCACTCTTGATAAAGCATAAGAATACATATCTGTAAAAATAGACTAAACAACGAGGTCTGCTTGAAGAGAAGTAGGTAGGTAGATTTGCTGGGGCCTAAGTCTCCCAAGTAGAATTTAAAAGCCATTTTAATTCAAGCAATTCTGAAACGAACGGAGCATCAGAACATGCATGAGTCGAGTTGTTAATAAATTCAAGGGTACGAGTACATTGTCACTCAAAGACGGCGGATGTCCGTTTGGTAGAACAATATCTGAAACTCCAGAACGATGCCTGATTCGGTCTTAAACCGGCCGGTTTAGATTTGTATACCTTTGCCAATGGTGATAATGCCTCTCAGTTCATTCTTAATTTGGTGGATAGTAGTTGAGAGAAGAATAGCCGATTGAAAGACAGTGATCTTTCAAAATTTTCTTTATGTTAAAGATACAAACAAAGTTGCCAAGTGGGATAAAATGGCTGGATAATATTGGTGTACATGTTTTTGGATTGCAGCTTAAATTTTCGGTAAGTGTTTTATTTCTTTTAGTAACACGAAAAATGCTAGAATTCACAGTAATACTATACATCCAACATCAACTGCTTAACACGCCCAAAAATGTCGGGAGGGGTATCAAAAGGCCTTAATATTTTGTTACAGTGAAAAGTTGTTGGCGAAAAACTCAATAGGCGCCTACATCCGTGGTATTTATGTATGTGCAGAACAAGTTGTCCACTACAAAAAACAAGTTAATTCATTAAAAGAGAAGGCAACAGGGAATTGAAAAGAGAGGTTTTTTCTGTGAGCTGCTTATTAAATATACCTAGTATACTTCTTGAGATACCTGAATTAAATTTTTTCCATATTTTAATAAGACAAACGACACTGTTCAGAAATATAAGCTAGACTGCTCACAACAACCACCGAAGCCTGGAAGTTACTGCTCATACGTTTAGCGATGCATTATAACATTGTATCATCGGCAGAGAACCTCCGCTCCTTTATTTCTTACCCATCTACATGTCAATATGTATACATTTTACCATTGCTGTGGGCACTTTGAAAAATGCGCACGTTTTTATGAATTATTAACCTGGGGGGCGGTACGATTTCGATGCATTTACATCGTCCCGGGTGTCGGTAATTATAGGGAGTTTATGTCTGGGGCTTCATTATGTTGCGTTTTGTTTCACTTTGATTGCTGAATTAAGCTGAAACTGCACAAAAGCAATCATAGGCATAACAACAACAAAATTGATCGATGCTCACATATATGTATGTACTTGTATGCATGTGTGAATATTGTTGCCAACATAAAACGAAGACGAAGAACTCGGCCAAAAGAAATATGAGCGAAACGAATGCGTAACGAATCACTTCGAAATGCAGCAAAAAAAATAGTGAAATGGACAGACAAACAAGTTTGGCCATGACTAAGTTGATTCTTCTTCAATTACCTCAATCTCTTTCGGTTTTAAATCATGATTTTTTCATTCTCAGACAATATCGAAGGTGAAAAAGTTATACAAGGTTTTAACTTATGTCGGACGATAAAGATATTTTCCAACACCGTGACTCCGTCATTCCAGCTCTAAATATTCCCTGAGAGCTTTTCTTTCTATTATTTAAGATTGCCCCGACATAATGGTCGTGCTTCACCACAATCAATGTAACTAGCCTACATTTGTTACCATTTTTCCTATAAAAAATCATTCTTTAATCATGTCCATGGTTGTGCTTTGGTAAGTACAAAACAAGTGAATGCAAGGAAGCGGATAAAAAGAAATGTATAAACTGTATAAGGGTAAATAAAAGCTTTATATGGACTTACGAGTAAATCTTCCGTGTAAAAGTAAACAATGCCCGGTATACTTGAAACCTCTAAACTCGAAGAAACAAGAGTTAGGATGTTAATTTATTTATTTATTTATTTAGTAAATAATCAATTAACATTCCCCAAGTACAAAAGTAGTCTACAGCAATAGAAACTTACAGACTACGTAGGGAAGAGATATGTATATGACCATAATAAATACAAGAGAGTTTTCATAAAAATAAATTAGCTAGTATAGAATTAAACTCGAGTTTAGACACTGAGAAGTGAGATTGATAAATAATTTGAGAGGAAATTAAATTCCGGCATTGCTCTAAAAATGGGAGCGTTAGAGGTATACAGGGGCCGAGCACAATCCGTATAAAAGATATGTATCATTATTTCTTAGCGGCCTATTTGGAACATGAAACTGGATACTCTCAAAGAGAGATGGGTCGTCTATAGCACCGTTTACAATGGCAAACACAAAAGTCATCGATAGAATGTTTCTTCGGCATTGCAGATACTGAATTTTAATGAGGGCACATCTTGCTTCGTAGGAAGGAATCGGTTCAAACAAATTCAATGAACGCAGCGCGTAACGAACAAAGGTTCTTTGCACTCGTTCGGGTCTCTTGATGTGACAATCATGATACAATCTCCAGAATATGTAGCATCTTAGCAAACAAAGCGGAACTCGAGAATCTTATTGAGACTCTTGACCCGGACATAGTACTGTGCTCTAAGACATGTATTACCAAGGAAATTTATGATTCGGAAACAAGCATTAGGGCCTATGCTGTTGTACGGTGCGACTCGCAAGCATACATACAGGTGGTGTTATTGCCTAGTGGAAATACATACATAACTAGTAAGGAAGTCTAAGTTCGGGTGTAACCGAACATTAAATACCTAGTAGTGATCTGTTGCGTTATCCCAATTAACTCAGGTCTATTTTAATACCTGAAAAGGTGGTATAAAACAACTGATTGTATTCGATTAAAAACATTTCTATTGTAAGTGGGAAATTAAACTATCACTAAATACCAAAATATAAATAGCTTTCCCCATGTTCATGAAAGGTATGAAAATAGAAAAAATTAATAAAAACAAGTAAGGAAGTCTAAGTTCGGGTGAACCGAACATTAAATACCCAGCGTTAGTTTTTAGAAAAAGGGGGCGTGGTTTTCATCAGATTTCGCCCATTTTAAAAACCAATCTATGCCGAGCCTAAACAATAGCGAATTTGGTGGGAGCGGCCACGCTCCTTGCTTATAAAGCTTTAACCGCTTACATGAGCCAAAAGTACTGAATCGATCTTTTCAAGGGTTATACCATGTCCTATATATAACTTTGGAAAAGAAGGCGTGCCATGCCCATAACTTTTAACGTATTTTGTGAAATTTTTCGATGTACGGATATATGTGTCCATTAATCAATATTTACATAATTTTAAAAAAGTGGGTGGTGGCACGCCCACGGATTTTATTATGTTGTTTGTCCCTATTGAAGATCAGTTTTCATTGCAGATCTTTATGATACTTTCACAGTGGCTTGTTAATAGTGAAATGTTGATATTTTGTTTATTCACTTGTGGGCGGTGCCACGCCCATTTTCCAAAATATTACCAAAAAACCTTTAAACATCACAAATAACATCATCAGGTGAATGAGTGTACTAAATTTTAGCATTATATCTGTATCAGTTAAACAGATATTGCATATTCCGGTTTCCTAACTCTCGTTTAGAGAACTTTAGTCCAAAAAGGGGCGTGGTCGTTCACCGATTTTTCTTATTTTCTGTGGTAGTACTCTACATAAACATAACATACCTGGAACCTAGTTTCGTAAACCTATCTCAGATCGTTCTGAAGTTATTAGCAGTCGAATTTGAAAATTGCTTGACTCATAAGTGGGCGGTGCTACGCCCACTTTCCAAAATTTTGCAAAAATAATGTAAAGAATATGAAAATTGATGTATGTACAAAATTATATTATTATAGCGGTATCAGTTAATTAGATATGGACTTTTCAATATTTCCACCTCCTTTCAATATAACTTTTATAAAAAAGTAGGCGTGGTCGCCAAGCGATTTCGTTTATTTTCTATATCTGAATTTAACACAACAATAGTATGCCCTCTACAAAATTTCGTTATACTAGCATAAACTGTTCTCAAGTTATTAGGAGTCAAAATTTTAAAATTTCTTCAAATATATGGGGGCGGTGCCACGCCCCTTTTCAAAAAATTTGGTAAAATCCGCCTTAGAACATATAAATCAATACATATTGCAAATTTTATCATTGTAGCTGCTTCTGATATTGAATTAACCCGTTTTATACGTTTTTCGAAATTTTCGATATCGAAAAAGGGGGCGTGGTTATCATCCGATTTCGCCCATTTTCAATAGCAACCTACCTTGGCCAGAAAGTAACCTGTATGCAAAATTTCATGCAAATATCTCAATTTTTACTCAAGTTATCGTGTACACGGACGGACAGACGGACAGACGGACGGACATGCCTTAATCAATTCCTCTTTTCAACCTAAGAACTTTCATATATGGAACTCTATATCTAACTCGATTATTTTGTGCCGTTACATAGTACCGTTATGTGGACAAAATTAATATACCCTTGTACTAGTACTAGTACGCTGGGTATAAAAAGGCAGTAGGGTGTTAACTACTTGTCAGTATATTTTGCGTGTTTGCTATCCGATTTGCGTAATTTTTGGCAGGAGTATACTATATACTATTGGGAAGCATCTCACTAACTTTCATTTAAATACCTTCTTGAAATTTCAAGCAATTGCTTTTGAAAATAGCTGACCTTTTATGCTAAAAAGTGGGCGGCGCCACGCCTACTTCACCAAAATCCACAAAATTTTTATACAGTTCAGTTTTGCTTAAAAAGCTTGTTATGTGTGTAAAATCTTATTTATATAACTTATACAATTAAGGAAATATCGCGATTTTAATTATACGAAGAAATTTTTTAGAACTGTGTTCAAAAAGTGGGCGTGTCCGTTCACCAATTTTGTTTATTTTTACAGCAAAGAGTTAGCTTTATATGTTGAACAATTTCTCTAAATATCGCTTCAATAAGTAAATTTTTACCGGAGTTATGGCATGAAAAGTTTTTTGGAATAATCCCCCATTACGGGGCGGGGCCACGCCCATTTTCCAAAAATTTTGTGCTTTCGACTTTCTTTGCCCACGAACACTTTAGAAGTGAAATAGAAATGATACACAAGTAGTTTCAGCAAAGTTATAGCATATTCAATATATCTATGATCCTTTTCAAAATCTTTCGTATAAAATTGGGCGTGGACCTAACCCGATTTAAATAATTTTTTTTCGAAATATTGCTTGTATTAATATAAATACGTGTGCTGAATTTTATTTTGCTATCTTGAGCGGTTTTTGATTTATGACTAATAATATTTCCAAATTTGACTTAATCAAAAGTGGGCGGTGCCACGCCCCTTTTTAAAAATTTCTTCAAAAATTAATTTTTTGCCTTAACGCTAAAGTGCACACCAAATTTTATCCTTATAGGTTTATTATGTACTGAATAATCACTCTTTTTGTATTTTCGAAAATATTATATATATAGAAAGTGGGCGTGGCTTTTAACCGATTTTGCCTATTTTCAATAGCACTCCGAGATAAGTGAAAAGGAACCTGCATACCAAATTTCATTGAGATATCTCAAGATTTACTCAAGTTATCGTGTTCACAGACGGACGGACGGACGGACGGACGGACGGACATGGCTCAATCAATTTCTCTTTTCCTCCTGAACATTTTGATATACATAAGTCAATATCTATCTCGATTCGTTTATGCCGTTACATACTACAGTTAGGCCAATGAAGTTAATATACCTTGTGTGCGAAGCACTACTAGGTATAAAAATATTGAGGTGGTCGAATACGAAACAACAGGTCAAGTGCACATTCGGTGCCAGTTTAAATTTGGGGAAATTAATGCTGAAGAGGTCTTTCAGATAGTGGAAAAATTCAAACATGAGACCGGGAGTAATATCTTACTTACCGAAGGTGTTATCAGAGACTCTGTTGAATATATGGATTACAATCAAGCATAGTGCCCAAAGAATGAAAAATCTCGACCGTTGTACAGGTAAACAAGACTGTAGAAGCTGAAGAGCTGAAATCTATTAACACTCTCTCAAATTTGGAAAAAATCCTTGAAACAGTAGTAAAAAATCGCTTTGTTCAAGATCTGCAATCAAATAATATCCTTTTACGGGTCGATTCTAGAGTGGTAACAACATTTATTTTACCGGAAAACAAATAACTTGGAAACTTTTACACCCTTCAAGTTGCAGTTCAATTTTGTAACCACCAAAAGAGGTGGTAACGTCACGTAACCGCAAAAAATTGCACATATTTGTAGAGGAATACATACGTAATTCGACCCCTACAAACCTATGCGCGTGCGAGTCGTACGCCGCCGCCGGGATCGGACGCGATCGCAATAAGACAACATTTTTTCCCCCCGAGTGGTAATAAATCAAACCTCGAAATTTTGTGTTATTTGTATAGGAAATAACACAAATTTTGTGTTATTGCCGTTTGCGTTATTTCCCAAATAGTCTTAGATCATTTATATTTCCATTTCAAAGTGTACTTAAACGAAAAAATGTGAAAAAGTAAAGCTTTTTAAAAATGAGTAAGGCCCCGCCACTTGTATAGCAGAAAAGTATGCCCTACGTCAATGTGTTCATTAAGTTTTATTTTTCTTGATAGTTTCAGCAAAGTTAAGAAAGCAATAAAACTAGACTAATGTTCCGTACTAATTAACTCATCCCGAAACGTCAATCAATTTCAAAGCGCCTTATTCGACTTTTAAGTCCTATAACTTAAGCGGAACAAATAGCGATAACCTATAAAAACTCGTGGTCCCTATTGATGTTGTGTCATGTAATTTTAATTGCAATTAAAGTTCATGAAGGGGCATTAGCGATGCTACGAATGTCATAATTTATAAATTCGCGACGCCGAAGATCTCTCAAAGACAGCAAACACCATCACTCTATAACGGCTCCGCAAGATTCAGAGGTGTTTTCTATATTTCTAAATATTTGTGTCCGGGGCATCTTTTTTATTTTTATCCGCGTATGGTTCCACCGAAGTTATCCAACATTCATAATTTGATGTTGTCAACCGTGATTTGGCCAACATTTCGTTCAAGCACTTGTTGATTCTGCCTTCATAGTGAGCACTGGGAGAATGAGTATGCAGCATCGCCTTCTTTTGAATCTCCACAAACACATATTCTATGGCCTCCTTAATGAATGCTTAGTCTGCTGTATTAAAACCTCTTGTTTTCTCTAACATGCTTCCTCTTCTGGCCTAGTTTTACCAAAAGAGGCTTATATGTTGGCATGAGGAGCAATGATATACATACATACATACATACATATGTACATTATAAATCCCTCGTGGCCCTACAAATTGTTGATGCTTAGTTTACGGACTATATCTGCTCGCCCATTAACCGGGTGCATGAGATTCTTATTCCAGGCGCGGCCATATTGCTTTTATTAAATCTCTCAACTAGTTACATAGTAGTTTGTCGCTGTGTTGACTTATGCCATCAACGTGATTATTAGTGATATCGCTTTGACGACGATCGGAATCCCCCCATCAGATTCCTAAACTTGACTTTTGCGTATTCTGGTTTGCTCTGATATGTTGTTTATACCATTCAGAAACATGAAGTAAGTATGAGAAGAATAAATTTGCTTTTCAGTAAGAATAAGTAAATGATCAGACCGATAAGCTGAGTCGATTTAAACATACCTATGTTTTAGTGGTATATCTTTCTAAAATTTAAATAAATATAACTGTACCCCTTCAATTAATTCTAATGATAAAGGGATTTCGGACTACAACTCCAGGAATTAAATAGCTAGCAACGTAAAATTTAGAAAATTTGTGAAATTCGTGATTCGCATTCATGAAAGGTATAAACCTTCGGTACAGTCCAACACTGTGTTTTCGTCACGTGTTTTTTTTTAACTTTTGCTATCTTCACTTCATCACAGATATGGGCATATCCCAGAAACTGTCTACCAACCAAAAATATTTGAACTTAATCCAACCTAATTTTTTTTTTAATGGAGCATTAGAATAGATATCTAATTTTATAAATTTATAAAACAAAAATTATTTCGATGATCATTAATAAAAAAATTATAACCTCAGGTCTTTTAATGTTATACAAAAAAAGTGAAATTTTTTACGTGTTCATATCATTGCTTTAGTATTAACATAGATGGTCCAATCGAAATCTATATTGTTATTCACTCAATTCTCCTTAAAATTTGTAAAAAAAAATTTCGTTTACTTTTCTGGAAACATTAAAATTTGGTATGAAATGCCAGGTAAAAGCGTTGTAGCGTGCGTAACGGAAAGTCGGCTTTTTTTTATTTTGTGAGTAGAAAAACTTTTTTTTTCACAAATCTATAATTTTAATTTGAATAAATATCCTGCTTTTAAGAAAAAAAAAACAATTTTCATTCTACAATTAAAAACCAAAAAATTACAGCATATTCATTTCTGTAGCGTGCGTAACGATTTGAGTTCTCACAAAAATTACAATAGAAACCTTTGCAATTTTTATTCTTATTAAAAGAGAGTATAAATTGTTTTGTTAAAATAAATCAGGGTTGGGTTTTTCGATACAATTGTACTTTTTCGATACAATTTGGCTCAAGAAAGTACTGAAGTACTACGCTGTCGCTTTTGGTACAATTTCGCTTACGGCTAATATTCTAATGTATTTTGGCGCTAAGGCAACCTTCTTTCGAACAAATAGCAACGTTGCTTTCATTTGTATACTTACACTAGTAGGTCGCTTAGCACCAAAGATGACTAGATACGAAACTTCGAGCTCTCTGAGAGCGCTCTAAAAGTGGTCTTTTTTTTTTTATATATTTAATGTGTCGGCGAATATCAACTTACATTGGAATATATACACAGTTTATCATTGAGTTGGATATTTTTTTTTAAATGAACTTAATAGTAAAGTCTATTTTGGGCAGAACGAAATCAGCTAGTATGTATCTAATAATAATATGTTTCATGTATGAGGAAAGAATATTTATGTTTTTCAAAAACTCTTATTGAACTGTAATTTTGTATTTTTTGTATATTTGTATTTTGTATATACTTTAAATAAACATAAATATATCTTATTAAACTAAGAAAAATGTTTCCATATAAATAAAAAGAAAAACTGAGTTCAAATGTATTTTTATTTCGGTACTAAAAAAAAAAGTAAATAAGCAATATGTATATGCTACTCCATCAAAAAAAATTCAGTACAATTTGAACGAAAAAAGTACGATTTTTGAGTGGATTGAGTACAATTCACGAAATGTTATTTCCCAACCCTGAAATAAATACAATTGTTTTTATACCCAGCGTACTAGTACTAGTACAAGGGTATTATAACTTTGTTGGGATAACGGTTGGTTGTACAGGTATAAAGGAATCGAGATAGATATAGACTTCCATATATCAATATCATCAGGATCGAAAAAAAATTTGATTGAGCCATGTCCGTCCGTCCGTGTGTCCGTTAACACGATAACTTGAGCAAATAATGAGATATCTTCACCAAATTCGGCATGCGTACTTATTTGGGTTCAGAATAGATTGGTATTGATAATGGGTAAAATTGGACCATAACCACGCCCCTTTTTCGATATCGAAAATTTCGAAAAACGTATAAAACGGGTTAATTCAATATTAGAAGCAGATACAATGATAAAATTTGCAATATGTATTGATTTCGATGTTCTAAGGCCGATTTTATCAAATTTTTTGAAAAGGGGCGTGGCACCGCCCACATATATTTGAAGAAATTTTCAAATTTTGACTCTCAATAACTTCAGAACAGTTTGTGCTAGTATAACGAAATTTTGTAGAGGGCATACTATTGTTGTGTTAAATTCAGATATAGAAAATAAACGAAATCGCTTCTTGAACACGCCTACTTTTTCATAAAAGTTATATTGAAAGGAGGTGGAAATATTGAAAAGTCCATATCTAATTAACTGATACCGCTATAATAATATAATTTGGTACATACATCAATTTTCATATTCTTTGTATTATTTTTGCAAAATTTTGGAAAGTGGGCGTGGCACCGTCCACTTATGAGTCACGCAATTTTCAAATTCGACTGCTAATAACTTCAGAAGATCTGCAATGAAAACTGATCTTCAAATAGGGACAAACAACATAATAAAATCCGTGGGCGTGCCACCACCCACTTTTTTTAAATTATGTAAATATTGATAAATGGACTCATATATCCGTATATCAAAAATTTCACAAAATACGTTAAAAGTTATGGGCGTGGCATGCCTTATTTTCCAAAGTTATATATAGGACATGGTATAACCCTTGAAAAGATCGATTCAGTACTTTTGGCTCATGTAAGCGGTTAAAGCTTTATAAGCAAGGGGCGTGGCCGCGCCCACCAAATTCGCAATTGTTTAGGCGCGGAATAAATTGGTTTTTAAAATTGGCGAAATCGGATAAAAACCGCGCCCCCTCTTTCTGAAAACTAACGCTGGGTATTTAATGTTCTGTTCACCCGAACTTAGACTTCCTTACTTGTTATTTATATACTACTGGAAAAAATGTAGCGTGCGTAACGTTGGGTTCACGGCCATCGTTAAAAAACTACACAATTTTTTGGCTGCAAGTAAGTTATTTTAGAATTCTCTTATATTCATCTTTCTTTAAGGTATTTCATTTGGTGTGCTTTACTATACAAAATTTGCTAAAAATTAAGAAAATATACCTCAACCTTCAAAGCTACTTCCATTTTTTGTAGCGTGCGTAACAATACTTTGAGATCAAATTTTTCGCAGCTTAAACCTGTTACAAAAAATATTTTGATGACATTCGAAAGTACACTCAAATCCCACTAAACACTGTGTATAACTTGAAGGTATGTCTTTTGAAAGACCAAAAAATTGTTATATTTCAATCCGAAAACGCGTACGAATGTGGCGTTCGTAACCCAGGATTTGCCCATATGTGTTTGTTAGGGTTGTCCCTTTATTCGATTAATCGAGTAAGTTGATTAATCAAATTTTCAGTTAATCGATTACTTGATTAAGCAATATTATGAGTAATCAAAACGAGCTTTACTAGAGTATTTTTAAAAATGGTTAATCAAAAACTGATTAATTTACTCATTTTCTTATGTGAAAGTATGCCTTGAAATAGCTGAAAATAAAAAATATTAAAAAACAAACATGCTTCAAAATATTAAAAAAAAAAAAAATTAGAAAATTTTGAGGTGTTGTCCGAATTTTTTTTTTTTTTTGATTAATCAAAATCTTGATTAATCGAGTCAACACCCTTTTTGATTAATCAAAAATCATAATTAATCGATTAATTGAGTGATCGAAACTATGGTTAATCCAAATTTTAATCAATCAATTAATCGCACAGCCCTAGTATTTGTGTAATTTTTTCTCTTTCAGGTGCAGAAATTGTTTGAAGACCTCGGAATACAACACATGACGTGGCCAGGAAATTCCCCCGATTTGAATCCGATCGAGCATCTATGGCATACTATGAAAACGAAAGTGGCTCAACATAACCCGAACTCTAAGGCAGAGCTAAAAAAAGTTCTTGAAATTGTGTGGGAACAAGAAATTTCAAAGGAGGTTATGGAGCATCTCGTCAGTTCAATGCCCGCCCGGATCGAAGCAGTTATAGCCGCCAAAGGTGGATCAACTAAATATTAAAAATTTATATTATACTACTTATAGATTAAACTTATTAAAAGAATAAACAAATTTATAAAAAATTGAAGAACCCACATATATAATTAAATATATCGCATACATTTGACACGACAAAATATCCTTTTCGTTTTCTTACTATGGAAAATAATAAAAATAAGTATTTTTCAGTGAAAAAAAATGTTCTCGATAAAATATTATTCCTCATTTTACACTTCTGGAAATTTTGAGCAAAATTGAATTAGTTAATCCGCGATAATTGAAAAATAACTGCACACTGCGAAGTGGTAAGGTTTACTTGTCCACTGGTGTATATTCTCTGTACATTCGTTGAAGTAAGCCCAGCAAACAAATTTGTCTGATGTCAAATTGGGTCGCATTTTTAGAAGCTTTTTGGGGAGAGAAATGGTGGTGGTGTTTCCAATTGGAGCTCAAGTTGGCCCATCGACGCGCTACCTATATTGGGTAGGAAAAATTGTTTGGACCATTGTTTCCCAACATTTATCTTCATCTCTAGTTCTGAACCAGAAATTGTTCTCACTAGTTACTTAGTTCCCCACAGGGATTACTCGTGTGATCGGCTCTCACTGTGAGTGCTAATAGATGGTAGTGGACCACGGAAAAACAACACAGCTTATCAAAGTCAGAGCACTCCAAAAAATGATCCAAAAAGAGCTCGCTATTGGAGTTATTGGAGGGGTAGTCAGTATCTTACCCAGTAATATCATCAAACTCTTCTAACGGAAGTCCTTGAAACCTAGCGGCTTCGACAGGGGTGGACCAGAGGGATATGGGTGTTAGAAGAGTAGGCCCGGTTGAGCAGACAAAAAGATGGTTAGTATTAGGGGGTGACAGGCCGCATGCCGGACAAACATTAGGCAAGTAGGGGTTCAGTCTGGATAAGTAAGAGTTTAACCTATTACAATACCCAGACCGGAGTTGGGCCAGCATCACCCTAGTCTCCCTAGGCAGCCCGCGCTCCTCTTCGTCAACGAGTGGTGTTGTTGCCTGAAGAACGGCGTTCTCTGGGAGAGAGCTGACAAACGAATTTACCGAATTTGTGTGGATGAGGTTGAGGGCCTGCCGGTGCACCTTAGGACCAAACAGCGTGGAAATCAGGTGCCGGATCTCATCGAAATATTTGCGTAGATGGCTTCTTATGCTCCTGGGGGCGGATTCTCGTTGACCAGGCGTCTGTTCGGATGCTGTGGGAATTGCCTGGTCAACATCTCACTATGCTCTTTAACGACGAGCATTTTTGCTTTATTATGTAAGTGATGCTCAGGAGACATAAGAAGACATCCAGTGGTGGTTCGAAGGGCGGTGTTCAGCCAGACCTGAAGCCTCGTCCAGTGTGTGTCGGCTAGCCTCGACGACCATATAGGCGTCGCGTAGCTCAGTACCGGCTGACCAATTGCTTTGTATGTAGCTAGTAACGTTTCTTTGTCTTTGCCCCAAGTGCTGCCAGCTAGCGGCTTGAGGATTTTCTTACGGCTTTGGACTTTATTGACAACTGCGGTAACATGAGCGCCGTATTTGAACATGATATCAAACGTCACCCCTAAGATTTTGGGGTGTGAGACAGTTGGTAACTTGACACTATCAACGTAGACGTCTAATTCCATGTTCACTTGCGTTGTCCACGTCGTGAATAGGGTGGCCGAGGACTTATTCGGTGACAATGCCAGGTTTCTCCCAACGAAAAATTCCGACACGGCTGGGAGGTAAGAGTTTATGCGAGAGCAGAGTTCTTCAACGGAGGGGCCTATTGCCAGTATCGTACAATCATCGGCGTATGAGACGATCGAGACACCCTCTGGTGGGGGGGGGGGGGGGAAGTTTCGATACATAATAGTTAAACATAAACGGGGATAGGACACCACCCTGTGGCACCCCTTGTTTAACTATTCTAAGTTTTGATCGGGCGCCTCTGAATTCAACCGACGATTGACGGCCACTCAAATAGTTGGCAGTCCAACGTTTAAGACAGGGGGGAAGGGACGAATCTTCCAGGTCTTTCAATAGTCGCGCATGGTTGACCGTGTCAAAAGCTTTGGCCAAATCAAGCGCAACTAGCACTGTCCTGTGGTTTGGACGCTTTTGGTTTAGTCCGTATCTATCTGAGTGGTAATGGCGTTCAGCGCGGTGGTGGTGCTGTGGTTTTTGCGGAAACCATGCTGATGTTCGGCGAGTCTCAAGTTAGCGGTGAAATATGGTAATAAGAGAGATTCCAACACTTTCACTACTGGCGAGAGAAGTGATATCGGGCGATATGACTCCCCTACGGCAGCTGGCTTGCCAGGCAGTAGTGGGACCACCTTTGCCTGTCTCCATCTTTCAGGAATGACAAAGGTGGACAGGGAAAGGTTGAAAATGTGTGATGTAGATATCTTATGCCTTCGTCGCCGAGGTGTTTTAGCATCAGCATGGATATGCCATCGGGGCCTATATACTTGGTGTTCTTAGATCTCCGAATTGCCTCATGTACTTCGGTTGTGGAGATGGCAATGGGCGCATCGCTGTTTTTGGGTTTATGCGCTTCCCTGGTGGCTCGGCGAATATCTTTGTTCAACGTAGGATGCATTACAAATTGTCGGCAGAAGGCGCTCGGGCATCGTTTAGGCTTCGACTGAACCTTATCGCCGAAGGCGATGGATGTTTTGTCGTTGGGTTTAGTCGGGTTGGACAAAGATTTCACCGTCGACCATAATTTGCCAACCCCAGCCGAGAGGTTACAAGACCTTAGGTGCTCTTCCCACTTAGCGCGTTTGTGTTGATCTACTAAGCGTCTGATTTCCGCATTAAGATCCCTTATTTGAGGATCCGTAGGGTCAAGGCGTCTAATATGGTCACGTTCATTTGCCAGGGCCGCTGCCTCTGCGGGGAAGAATGGACCTACTTCCTTTATTCTACCTGACGGAATGTGTTGATGGGAGGCTGGAACTAGGGCCATACGAAACGCCTTTCCCCTTCTCGTACGTCAGACGGGGTGGGGAGAGCAGCGAAGGCGCTCTCTGTGGTGTTGAGAAAACCCTCCCAGTCGGCTTTATTGAAGTTAGTGTATGTGCGTTTCTCAGCGGTGACAAAGTCGGTGGGGCGATCGATAGAGAGCACTATAGGTAGGTGGTCTGAAGCAAGCGTCAGCATCGGTCGCCAGTCAACGCAGTTTATAAGACCTGTGCTGACTATGGTGATGTCTGGCGAGCTAGAGCAGTTTACCGCCACTCTAGTGGGGGCATCCCCATTAACTGTGCAGAACGTCGAATCGTCTATTTGATCAGCCAGCTCCTGCCCCCTACCATCGGCCTGTAAGCTGGAGTGCCACAGGTCGTGGTGTGCGTTGAAGTCACCAAGGATAACGCGGTGCTCACCCCTGAGTAACGCACGAATGTCGGGGTGATAATCCCTGGGACAGCAGGTGACAGGAGGTATACATATATACGTTTATGATTTCCAAGTCGACATCGCCTGACCGGACAACCATACCTTGACGTTCTAAGGTGGTGTCCCTCGGGTCGATGTCAGGCTCAAATAGACGATACTGCACAGTTTGATGCGTGATGAATGCACCCCCAAGCCCTCTCGCACGATCACAACGGTGTACATTGTACCCGTTGCAGGTCTGAAGAGTTGACCTTCCACCGAGCTTTGTCTCCTGAATCGCACCGATCTTGATGTTGTGTCGCTTCATGAGGTTTGTAATCTGAACTATTTTACCGGTTAGGCCGTTGCAATTAATCTGCAGGATTGCGAAGTGCGAAGGGGGAGCAGAGTTGATGCTAGTAGGCTGGGTCGCGCGCTACGACGCATTCTTGAAATCGAAGGAATCGCGTTACCAGAAGGTAGAGGCGAATCAGATGACGTTGAAGGTTGCGTAGCTCGACAGCATGGCGCAACGTACGTATCAGTCCATAAGTTCCTGTTTGCGAGTCTAGAGCATATAAGCAGATGACACAGGCCAAGGCGGTTATTGCACTTGGCCGATGCCAAAGGCGTGTATAATCTTAACCGACAAACAGTGCACGTAGTATAAGGGACCAGGAGCTGATGGTTGTGGCTTATACTCGTGCTAATGCTGGAAGAAGAGGGGCTGACTGAGGGGGCGGGAGATAGCGGACGCTCAGCATTGCTCAAATCCACTTGGGAAGTGCTACGTAGGGAGAAGCTGTTCTATAAAAACTAGCGGGCCTATGTGTAGAGGGATTTAGGGAGCAACTTGTTAGGTGCAACCATCTATTGCAATTGGAGCATTGTACTGAATGCGCCGCTAACTACCTAACCAGCGTCAGTTAAATGTAGGAATAAGAAATCTAAACTACAAGAATCAAATAAGGCAAAGCAATTTCTATACTTCGAGGGTATTTACTGTTTCTTAAGCTGGCGACTGCACGATTATGACTTCTGCTAAGGGGCCCTCCATTTACGAAGTCTGTACCTATTGGGTGGAGCTTCGCCTCCTAGAGATATAAGAAAAAATCTCCGTAATCACTATGATAAGATCCGGCACCAACTACCATGCCGTTTGATCTGCATAACATATCCTTCAGATCTCAGCCTGTGAATCCTATTGTTGAAATCCAACCACCTGATATACATAGCTGAAGGAGAGCGCGTACTTCCTAGGAGAGCGGTTAGTTCCGGATATTGTCACACTAATCTAGACTGAACCCCAACATACTAAATACTTGCCCAGCATGTGGTATGCCCCCTCATGACAACATCCCCTTTCCTGTTCATTTGACCTGACTAAACAACGACGGTTTAGGAAGTCTTGCCGGATATGCACCCGGTACGCCCCGATATTTCCTTTTCCACCAACAAACCTTGCAGTGCATGCCCGACTGACGCTGAAGAAATTTGGTATGACCAGTGGAACCTTCCAGGCCATCTCAAATCCTCCTGTAGTTTTGTATTTAGACACCCCTACCATAATTTTTTAAAAAGTTCTTGTGGTTGTTTCCCAAAGAAATCAAATATACCATTGCTTTTATTTGCCTGCGTCGACAAACGCATTGCGCGAATTAATGCGTGTCTTCTAAATACTTCAAAAAAGTACCTCATAAAGCAACTCTGCAAGGCGTGCTGACACGCCAAATAACTTTTGACATTTGTAGATTAGTGACAGTCACATTTTGTGGAAAATTAAACAATAGAAATTAAGAAAAATCTGTCTGATTGCAGAAAATCATTATTCAACTATTCACAAGGAGTTTTATGCATATTAGAGATAAGCTTTAACATAACAATAGGTAATATTAATCGGAGTAAATTTAAAATTTCTACCTACAATGCAAGTGTATATATGTACATATGTATGTCAAGACACAATGAGTTTTTAGGGAGAGGGTATATTCTAAAATGTGGGACTGCTGGATGGGCCCATTGATGTTATACCATACGGTGGACGTTAATTACTCCTGGGCCCCATATTCCAAGTGTATGCCTTTGAATAACTTTTGTTGAATCCATTCTGTGCTTGTTTTTCCTTCCAATGTTTTGTGCAGACGTGTGATCTTAACCTCAATTCACAGTAAAAGTCGTTGACATAGAAAATGTGAAAATTGTTCTTTTGAAGAAATGGACTAAAAAATATTACACTAATACAAAATAAGAAGTGAGTGATGACTTATTTTTTATGTTTTTTTTTGTTCAATAGGTATTCTTCACGGTTAAATTAACTTGAAGTATTTTCATCTGAAATCATATCTGCTATCTTGACGATCAGTAAACACGCTGTTGTTGTTGCGACAGAACTTCGCTCTGTTACGTAGCTATGGTAAAGAAGAAACGGCAGTCGGACGCGCATGAAGATGGTTCATCAACAGACTCATCCGAGGGTCCTTCACAGAGCCCTACGTATGGATCTGGAGTTTGTCAGCATGTAAAAAGGTCTGTTGACCCAGTTAAGTTGCGAAAAGTGCTAAAATGTGGATTAGTAGCGGATTGCATGCAATGTTCTAAACAAGGTGCTGCATCACCTGCTACAGAGGTTAAAGAGTCATCTTTGGATGAATCCATGACCGGTTTCGAGTATGATAATACACTGTGGCTATGCCTAAAATGTGGCTCTCAACTTTGTGGACGTTCTGGTAATCAACATGCGTTGCAGCATTATAAAGTAAGTATAACACCATATTTTCCATGTATTTTTAATCTTTATATTATTACTTTTAGACACCGCGCTCTGACTCACATGCACTTACAATTAATACACGTTCATTTGAAATATGGTGTTATGATTGTGATAATGAAGTAAAAGCGAACTCACGAAAAAATCTTTTGGAATGTGTGGAAATTGTAAAAAAAGCTGCCCAAAAGCCAATTCCTATTGCATCACCAACTTCAAATACGCCACTCAATAATGTAGAAGAAATAATTGACACCATAGAAACTGTGCGTCCATTAGTTAACAACCAAACCGCAGAAGGAGCATCAACTGGCAACACAATACCCTTGCCACCACCACCACCACCACCCATACCTGGAAAAGCAAAACGTGTGACCGACCCTGCAACTATATCACCGCCACTTACTTTGAAGTCCATACCGCCATTGATGAGCGAAAATAAACCTAATATGACTGATCCCCAGGTGACTCTACCGCGTGTACGTGGCTTGACCAATTTGGGAAATACGTGCTTTTTCAATGCAGTAATGCAATGCTTAGCTCAAACACCTTATTTGTTAGATGTACTCAAGGAACTTGCAGAGCCTGGTGAAGAGTATGTTTTGTCATAAAAAAAGCAAACAAAATTACTAATATAAACATGTTCTCGTCAATTTAAGATTTACCTTACCTGGTGGTACCTTCAAATTTAAGGACCACGAGGATATTCATTTGCCTATGATTAAAGGTACTCTTTCGTCATGGGGAGGTTTAACGGCTGCTCTTGCTCAAGCGTTAGAAGAGTTGCAGTCCGGAGGTAAACAATATATAACTAACGAATCTATATTCTTTCATATGAATTTAATAACCTGCATTTGTAATGCACGTGTTACAATTTAAAATTATTTTCCTTATGAGCTGCTTACATGTTTATGTTTTCAATCATAGGTGGAGTTTTTACACCAAGTAAATTATTTGAAAAACTCTGCACAAAATGCCCCCAATTTCGCGGTGGTGATCAACATGATTCCCATGAACTTTTGCGGCATTTGCTAGAGAGTGTTAGGCAAGTTAAATATACTTCAATATACCAAAAGCCACTTACGAACTAATCTAATTTGCTTACAGGTCTGAAGACTTAAAACGCTATCAACGCGTGATCTTAACCAACCTTGGTTACAAGGATCAAGACATTAATAGTGTTTCGGAGGAAATGCGACAGAAATGTAAAATGTATGGAAATCAGGCCGCTGATCGTATTCTCCGCCCGGAACAAGTGTTTAGAGGGTTTCTGGTTTCGACTCTTACTTGCCAAGATTGTTTCAATGTATCTTCACGACATGAGTACTTTCTGGATATGTCTTTACCAGTAAGCGTAGAAAAACCCCAACCACCAATTCGACGCAAAACTAGCCCTGAAAATTCGTCTAATGGGTCTTCATTCTACTTAAATGCTCCTCCTTCAGGACCATCCAAAGCGCAAATGAAAAAGGAAAAAGAGAAAGAGCATAGAGCAGCTAAACGTGCTGCCAAAAATGAAAATAAACTTAGGCAAAGGGCGTTATTAGAAAATGCCACAGAGGCCTCCGAAGATTCTGCAACAGCCAAAACTAGAGCAGCAGAAAATGCAAAGCCTGAGGTTGATTCATATTCTTCATCTGAACAATCCGATGCAGATGTAGAAGATAACCTGGATGATAATGCTGCCATTAAAAAGACGCGATCTCCGAATGCAACGATATACGATACAAATGGAAATAGTCAGCTGCCGAATGCTACCATACCAGAGAAACGCGACGATTCACCGGAAAATATGGACAAGGATTCGCTTGACGAAGATGAAAACGGTAATCTTGAACAAGATTTTGTAGATATGTGTCTTATATCGTATATTTTTTAGATTCAGGTATTGCAAATAGTCCAGCGAATGCTGGCAGTAATTATCTACCTTCATCGGAAACGAATGGTGGTGGCGTCAGTAGTGATGGAAACTCTGCGGATGCTAACAACAGCCTAATGTCAATTGGGCTAAGCGAGAAAGGTGCTACTATGATGAGACAACTTTCTTTAACTGATGCCGCAGCTGCAGCAAACTTGACTGGGGAAATAGTTAATGGTGATATAGATGGTGAAAAAGAAAGGCTTGCTGTCCAGCTTGCTGAGCAACTACAACTAAACGAACAAAAGGCCGCGCGTATCAAAGCGAAACGAGTTCGCACTCAAAGTCACTCAGATTGGAGTACAACAATAGCACCTCGGTACCAATGTGACGATGGAGAATGTTCTGTACAATCCTGTCTAAATAATTTTACCGGTGTAGAACTAATGACTGGAAACAATAAAGTCGGATGTGAAAAATGTACGAAAAATATTAACGGCACGGATCCAAAAGCAAAGACGGTATATACAAATGCAACGAAGCAATTTCTCATATCTAGTCCGCCAGCGGTATTAATTCTTCATTTAAAACGTTTTCAACTTGGCCCACGATGTATATTTCGCAAATTAACACGGCCAGTTGGGTTTCCAATGATACTAGACATTGCTCCATTCTGTGGCTCTAAAGTAAAAAATTTACCAAACATTGATCGCAAACAGAAGAAACTTTTGTATGCTCTTTATGGTATTGTTGAGCACTCTGGTGGCATGTATGGTGGTCATTACACAGCATATGTAAAAGTCCGATCCAAACTATCCCGAGATGATAAACGTTGGAGTTTTTTGCCAAAAGGCAGTAAAGCTGAACTTGACCAGGACGATGAGCAGCGTAAAAAACTAGATGAGCTCTTAGCAAAAGAAAAAGCGCGCGAACTTCGAATGAAAGTTGAAAATGATAGCGATGACTTTTCTAACAGTAGCGACTGTTCATCAGCAAGCAGTTCGTCTGATCCAGAAGAGTCACAACAGGAAAATGGAGCATACGGTGGAGATGATGAAGCTCGACATGTTCAGGTGCCAATGGGGAAGTGGTATTACGTGTCAGATTCTCGAGTACAGGAAGTAAGTGAAGAATCAGTGCTAAAGGCTCAAGCTTACTTGCTCTTCTACGAACGTATATATTAGATGTTTAAAACTTATAAACCTTACAAAAATATAAGCAACGATGTTGGTTATCATGGATGAATAATATTTTATGATGATGACCATGTCTCAAAATGTACGTACATAGGTACATATATTGGTTTTTTGATATACGAAATAATCGAAATTAAACCTTAAGCGATAAGACAGTAACTTTTTTTTCATATATACTAAATTTGAAATTATAAAAGTAGTTAGGATAGAAAGTAAAATGTCTATGGTGCGCCAAAAAAATTATAAAATGCTAAACGAAATGAAAAAAAGTCACAGAAGAACATAATGGCAATGGAAGTCGCTATTGATTTTAGTTTTGCAGGGCTGGACGTTTTCCGCCAGAAGGCAAATGCTGGGCCCGAATCGTGACAGACGTGAACGAGCAACTCGCTACGTAAAAATGTCAATATCGGATTATGACAGCCGTGAACGTACAAATTTATCGAAATTTCGGATGATGACAAACGTGAACGAGTAGATGGACGTACTCGTTCGTTCGAATTGCCGCTCGTACACAAATTGTTGATCGAAGGCGGAACGAATAGAAGCAAATATTTGAAAATTAATGCGTATTGAGTCTAAATTTGTATATATTTATTATTTTAACTATACTTTTGATAGGGGACAAACTATAATTAACTTAATTTAACGAAAAAGGACATAATTGTGAAATTTATTAGCGAATATCCCGATTTGGGCAAAACTTTGATACCAAACTGGGAGTAAGAAAAAACGGCTGAAAAACATATTTGGGAGGAGCTTTGAGCCATCCAATAACTGAAAATGACAAAATATCAAATTTCACCCAAAGACTTGTGCTTATTTAAATCAGCCTCGAAGAGTTCTATGTTTTTCCACAAACCACTTTTTGCTGCTCTGCGAATCATCCGTTTCGAAACGTACAAACTCCGGACAATTCTTTCTCAGATTTGAAGGAATACTGTGGACGGATATGGTGCTTCTACACATTTCAATCAAATAATCACTGCCAATAGCGTATTGATCTCCGCCACTCACAAGGGCTGAAAAAGTTGCAGGTAGTTGCGGGACTGAAGGAACCGACTACTTGTCATGACACGTAAGACATAAGATTAGTTTTAGTGAGGACATGATTGGACACCTCTTGTTCATCCCACATCGTTTAATAAAGCTGCAAAATATAAACAAGTACAGAGGTTGATTGCCAAATGTGTGCATATGCATATGACGAACTTACGCATTATTTCAAAGCGGCAGAGGGTCACTTTGGTCTTTAAAGTGTTTGCGACCTCCCTTTCGTCGTTTTCACCCTCATTAGAGCTTAAATAACACATAAAATTAGGTTCCGTTGTCTCTTTGCACAAATTTTATATTTTGACAACCTTATTATGACGTTTAAAACCCTATTGTAACCTTGAAAACTGAATAAGAAGGAGAAAACAATCGATAGCAAAACTGACAATTACGATACGTTCACTTTCTTCTGTAAGAATCCGATATTATTCATTCGCTCTTCGACTGACGTAATTTTTGATCGTACGATAGTGCACTCGTTCACGTCTGTCACGATTCGGGCCCTGATTTCGTGTGCTCATACGATTTTAAATCAAGTAATTGTACGGAGTCGTGTGTGTAATGACTAACATAGCTCTTGACGAATCAATCGACAAAGACTTAACAAATTAGTTGCCCGTCAGTTTGAATACAAAGATACATGCGGGAATGGGTGATCAATATGAATTAATTATTAAATTTGCGTCAACTAAAAGCAAATTTCTGCTTTATCACTGTATTTAAAATTCCTTCCTCACACATTGTACTAAGTTTCTACTATAGTTAAATTGTCTGTAGATATCTACATACTTATTACCTATAAAAATGAGATTTTAAATATTGTGCATATTTTGATGTATAATGACTTATTATAAAGGAATAGTCATCATGCATTTGTTATGTATTTTTCCTATCATCGCAACATTTATTTAAGACTTAACCTGTAAAGCATTTTTAAATATTTCGTACAAAATGAGTTTACGTGCATAAATAATTGAACGAAATTATGGTGAAGGTACATAAATATATTAGAAATGATGTTAAAAATATATCGCTGAAACCTTCATAACGAAATCACACTCGAGCGCTCAGATTATTGAAACATTGATTGTACATGTATTTATTAATTATTCTGAGCTTCCGGCAGTTTTATAACGAGTGTATGGTGTTAAGATAGATGCTCATAGAGTACAGTGATGTCTAAAATGTTTAATGATAATGATTGTGTATACTGCTTTTATTTTATAATTACTACAATGCATACATACATCTTACAACAACATGATT
The DNA here is from genome assembly GCA_951509765.1 of Sphenella marginata. NCBI lineage: Eukaryota > Metazoa > Arthropoda > Insecta > Diptera > Tephritidae > Sphenella > Sphenella marginata. The sequence goes on along the minus strand of OX608081.1, from coordinate 65,663,205 downwards.
ACTTAATATATCCTTTGAAGTAACAATTTAATTAAATCTGAATGAATACTTATAAACCATGCTTTTTATTTTTATTGATCGCAACTTTGCAGAAGATTAAACCACTAACCACTCATCAGTGTACTGGAGTCGAAAACATTTGTTTGTTGTGTATAAAAGATAAAAAGCACCCACGCTGTTGCCAACGTACAAAGTCATTCGATTAGGAGGCAGGTGATGTCTCCCTACCATACCGGAACATCACTTAAATATAAAGGCAACTCTTACTGAACTGTTGTAAATCGAAATAGCAGCAAAGTATCGTCAGGCTCTCAAAAAGTCTCAATTAGAGTCGGTAAACTTTTCTGTCAGCTCCAGCTCGGTGAAATCATTTTCAAGGCAATAGAACTGTAAATATCAGTACAACTACTTTATATAGCGCTAACAAAACATAATCACCATACGTCGTTAGAGACCAACGTGAACATCCGAGAGACACCAGTTACCTAGGACTTCGATAAGATAAGTTTGTGTGTTTGAGTAGGGACATTTCTGACTAGCACTTTGCGGTATTACTCCGATCGCGGTGGGTATGATTCTGTTGATCGGGGAGCCGGCAATGTGATCTAAAAATAGTGGGACTGCAGCTCGTCCGGATTCTTACTCAAATTTGACAGGACATTTCGGCTATCCAGAGACATAAAAAAAACGTGTGGCTGTGTAGGCAGCGATATGTAACCCAGTCGAACTCTATAAAAAACCGATTGCTGATGAAGTCCCAAAAATACTGGGCTTCGTTTTGGAGAGAGCTGCTGGATAAGAGTTCAGTGCCGCTTCCACTTTAATCTCCGTCTTAGACCCACTTTCGTCCCAACGATTTGCTTTGATTGGATCATCTTATCATACTTATCTAATCTGCAATAGGTTTTTGGAATTGAAAAGCATAAGATTGATAATGAGTAGTGAATTGCGTCATATACGTTACCTTAGAGTTGCATATTTATCGATATATAGAACTGCAAGAGGCGACTAAACCGCACAAAGGGTAATGACGTGCAACTCGATACGGATATGATGTCTCTCACCTTTCTTTATCCATCTTCTCCCTTAAGGAAGGAGAGATAACATGGCCTAGAAAGTTGCACCGGCCATACGAAATGGCTCCCGCGGCTGTCCGCATATACCGCATGGGAGTACCGGAGCGTATCGGGTTCATATCCTCAAAGGACCGTCACTTTCGACAACGCTGCCCATAACCTTCAGATAATGTTTTTGTTTTGTTGTGAAAATTTTGTGAAATAAGGCCATATTTATCAATAAGGCATTATTTTCACAATGAATGTTAAAATATGGCATTATTAAACTTTTGATAACATCACGTGTGATGCTTGTGTATCACATGACTTCTCAATGATATCGCATAAACCAAACAGAATCTTTCTGAGACACGGCTGCTGCAATCCTGTTAATTTGGCTCTGAGTTAAAGTGAACAAACGTCAAAGAGGCAAAATTTACCATTCCCACAACAGTCGGTTCTACATACCGAAATGACCCGGGTTTTACCCGGCCAAGGGCTGATATTTCAGTGTAACTCTGACTAATTTGTCCAGTACCACTCCTAAATTGTCATCCCCGGAGCAATTCATTGCATCAGTGTCTCTTGTTACGGGCTGGTATCGAATCCGACCCCGGACCAAGAGACTGGATCTGCTGCGTCTGCTGGAAGAAAATTTATGTTAAACGTTCGCATTCCGTTCAATGCAGTAAATGCAAGAGATGGCTTCACTAACCCGTACTTTCTTTAGTACTTATGAGGCACCATGTTGTTCACGCCCAAGTGAGTCTCGCGTTTCTCATCGCTCCAGCGCACCCACACCGCACTTGCCATCATCAAATGACCATAATAGTGGCCCAGTCTCCACGACTAGCAGCTCTGCTGCTCCCGCCTCACCTATGTATCTCCCACGGCCATCCAACACTCCTATCTCCTTCGGAATAGGCAAGTTGTGAACACAGCCGAGCGTCAGTCCCCACTTTCTCTGCCCCTCACGTAACCCCCCTACTTCCAGCGTGCACGTGGGTCAGGAACATAACCTCCTCGTACCTTTCACCGTGCACTGTTTGTCGGTAAAGACTAGGCATCGGTTAAGTGCAATAACTGCCTCGGTCTACGCCACATTCACATGTGGTCTGGGCTCGCAAACAGGACCTATGGACGGATACATTTATAGCCCCTTGATGAAGAGCTCAGCCGCCCTCCACGCCACACAACATCGGTGAAGGCGCGCTGAACCCCAGACTGCGACATAGCCTGGGACTAAGCCTACCTCCATCTAGGCAACCACATCCGTCCCTTACTCCTAGCATGCCTTGACCTTTCCTCCCGACACATTTCAAAATCCTACAGCTGAACTGCAACGGATTAGGTGGTAAGATCGCGGAGATAACAGACTTTATGAAGTCGAACAATATTAAACTGGCCGCCATTCAGGAGACCAAACTGAACGCAAACTCCGACTTAGGTACTCGTGATGGGTACAATGTGCATCAGAAAGAGCGTCCCAGCCGTCATGGGGGCGGCCTTGCATTTGTCACACACGACACTGTTCAGTATAATCTATTTGCTGGCAGAATACCGGAAATTTCCCTGCGCAAGCAGCGGCAAGGGCAAGAGAACGTGACCAAGTGAGACTCTTGAACCCCGCAGATACAAGAATAAAAGATCTCAACGCGGAAATCCGTCGGACTGTCAATGACCACAAATTGACCAAGTGGAAAGAACACCTAGAGTCATGCAACCTCTCCGGCGGGGTTGGCAAATTATGGTCGACAGTCAAGGCGCTATCCAACCCGACCACATACAATGACAAGGTCGCCATTGCTTTCGGCGACAGAGAAAAGCCATTCGACGTGCGCACAAACACAAACACACAACCGCACCCATTGTCGTCTCCGTCGCAGAGGTTAAGGAAGCTATAAGGAAGGCGAAACCCTCTAGATCACTTGGACCCGACTGAGTTACCATGAAGATGCTGAAACACCTCGGCCACGAGGGGCGCAAGTACTTGGGGGCTCTATTCAACCTCTCACTGACCACATTCGTCATACCAGATATCTGGAAACATGCGACTGGGGTCCCCCTCCTAAAACCTGGGAAGCCGGCGAATCAAGGAGATTCTTATCGACCGATATCTCTCCTCTCGCCGGTAGTGAAGTTGTTAGAGGCTATCTTGCTCCCATATTATACTGCAAATCTGCAGCTGGCCAACCATCAACATGGCTTCCGGAAAAATCACAGCACAACATCGGCATTAAATGCCATCACGACTTCGGTTTGAATTAACACCAACCAAACTACAGGACGGTTCTCGTGGCACTTGACCTGTCGAAAGCCTTCGACACAGTCAACCACGCCACACTCCTTTAAACACCTGGAGGAGACACCGCGCCTAAAAAGACGGACCGCCAACTATCTAAACGGTCGGCTAGCGTCAGTGAAGTTCCGAAACGAGAGATGTACACCTAGAAGAATCAAACAAGGGGTTCCGCAGGGTGGTATCCTTTCACCCCTTCTGTTTAACTTCTACATCTCGAGCCTCCCTCCTCCACCAGAGGGGGTCTCCATCGTTTCGTACGCTGACGACTGCACCGTGATGGCCACGGGCAAAGTACCTTCCACGGACGAACTATGTACTAGACTCAACCACTACCTGCGCGATCTTTCCAGCTTCTTCACAGAGCGGAACCTGACACTGTCCCCGACTAAATCTACAGCGACATTATTCACTACGTGGAATGCGCAGATGGGGCAGGAGTTGAATGTCCACGTAGATGGTGTTCCATTACCTACAGTCAACCACCCCAAAATTCTAGGGGTTACATTCGACAAAAGCCTCACCTTCGCTAATCATGCCACCGCAATAGCTTCAAAGGTACAAATCCGCAACAAGATCCTCAAGTCGCTGGCCGGCAGTACTTGGGGCAAAGACAAAGAAACGTTGCTCGCCACCTATAAGGCTATTAGCCGACCGGTTATTGACTATGCTGGGCCCATATTGTCGCCAAACCTTTACGACACCAACTGAAGGAAATTGCAGGTCAGCCAAAACACCGCCATCAGAATTGCAACTGGCTGTTTGCTTATATCGTCTGAGTCTCACCTCCAGGCTAAAATGCTTTCCATATAGGAGCAAGCGACAACTAACTTTTTTTTTATAAATACATTTTCTGAAAGCTTACAATTTGGTAAGTTGTTATGAAAATTAAATATTTTATCGAAATAGAAGCAATTTTATTAATCTTGCAGCGTTTTGCCTGTGACCAGGAGTCTGATGTACTCTCATAGAGAACCACTCATCCAAGCCGACCTTCTTATTGATGATGGCTTTCGTTTCCCTGCTCTGTTTAAAGACCGTGGTACCGAGCCGTGTGTGATAATAGGTTTGATTACACAGCTCCACAGAAAAAGAAAAGTGGTATGTTCTCGGGAGGAGACAGTTCGATCCATATGGATTTTGGGTCGCTGAACACGAATCCGTAGTCAGATATCAAAAGTTAGCTTTTGTTTTTTTTTAACCTCAAAAAACTACCGTTTTTTCGAGTTTTAGAGACATAGTAACATGTCACTAGCTCAATCTCGAGATTTGATTTAAAAAAAAAAAGAAACTAATTCTGACCTAACAACGCTCAAAGTCGACCAAAAATATCGTAATTTTTTTAATTTTTTTTCTTTTTAATTTTTTTGTTATTTTCATACAAAGCACAAGGGCTAACTTTTTAATTCTGAATACGGATTCGTGTTCAGCGACCCAAAATACATGTGGAATGACCTGTCTTCTCCCGAGAACTTATCACTTATATTTCTGTGGGGCTGTGTTATCATAGTGTAGGTCTGAGGATTTTCAGGCTTCCAGCAATGTTGTTGCCGTCCCTGTCAAGCTTTCGAAATGCTTGATCTATAAAAGCCAAAATAACGCCCATTTATTTAAGCCGAACTTCTGCTTCTAATCTAAGGTTATTGCTCATAGTTCTGATGGGCTCTTTCTCTGGTGAAGGGGACGATGGAGGTTTTTGTGGGGTTATTAAGCGCATCACTGGCACACCCTCTCTTGTTGTTGTTAAGACAAAACTACTGCCCACAAGCGTTGGGGAGTGTTGCCGAAATAACTGTCCTTGGCAGGTTATGTACCCGGTATGCTTAGTCACGCCCTCTTGGTACCGCCCGACTCCGTGGTATCGATTTGGTAAAACCAGCGCAACCTTATGGGCCATGTCACCACTCCTTCCTTGAGGATAAGATGGGTAATGCGAATTGAGATTCATCATATCCGCAGATCAACTATCGATTTCATTACATTTCAATTTTCATACCTTAGAAAAGTCGTTAGAGGATTCAAAAACTACATAAAACGTGATTCATCTTATATCACAGTTTTCGTTCCCATACTCCTCCGAAATGGCTTGACCGATTCTCATGAAATTTTGTGAGCGTATTTAGTAGGTCTGAGAATCGGCCGTTATCTATTTTTCATTATTCCAAAAAATGGACCAGGGACCGAAATATTCCAAACTTGTTTGTTTATCGCGCGATTTTTTCAAATTTGACACAAAAAAAGTCCTTTACTTTTGTTAAAATTCGGGCTTTCTTTTTTCCGAGAAGTGGACCAGTTACCGAAATATTCTTTCTCTTTATGGTGCGATGATTTTTCCCTAAATTTGGGAAGAACGTCTGCCGCAAAGATGTAAAAGAATGCATTCTTTTGCGAATAATTACTCATTTGATTTATCGCAAAATGATTGCAGCCATTTTTTGAATTCTTTGACTGGCACTTAAACAATGAAGTCACCATTCAGACTTCATTCTGCGACTTCGAATTCTTTTGTTCATTCATTTTTTGGCTATTTACATATGTATTGCATTTATTGAATACAAAGTCTCACTGAAGTCAATTGAAGTAATTTGGAGTCATATGGAGTCATTTGAAGTCAATTTACCTGTGGCATATGAGGCATGATCGTAAACTATTTTTGTTGCAAATAGTTAGTGACTTCACTCAAAATATGAATTCAGTAAGTGATTCCTCTAAATGACTTCAAAGTCGTAACTTCAAAAAGACTTCAGACTTAATTTTTTCATTCTTTAGTCAAAAAGCCAGTCAATGACTGCATTCGAAATTTGAAGTCATTGAATAAGACTTCAACTGATTGCATTCGCATATGAATGCATTCGTTCACCACCCTGGTCTGCCGGGTCCTTCTGGTATTTCATATACAAACACATCGTTTTTACCCTTAATTTGTAAACTAATATATTTTTCTCACAATGTACATACCTCTAATAGCGGGATTAGCTTTGACAGATGTCAAAGTCTGCCGGACCTTATTTAATTCCAAAATGGTTTTAAGTATTACAATGATTTGATTGAACAATTATATTAAGGACAAATTTTGAAATAATAAAAGTAATTAAGTGAATAACACGGAAGTGTTGATATCAAGAAATGGCCAGTTGAAACTTTTTATGAGACATTTAGGTATGACGTTTTCGAACTGGTAGCCATTTGAAGGGAATCCCACTACATGGAGTTAGAAAATCCGAATGTTTGAAAAAATAGATACACTGAATTGTTACATTTCAATTCTTTGAATATTGAGTTAGGTAATCAACTTTAAATGAATATGTTAAATTTTATTTTTGAATTAACGAGTTAAGAATCCAAAGCTGTTGTTTAAAATCCATGGTTCCTCCTCATCATTCACATTTGATTAATTTTTTTCTCCAGTTTTTTGCAAGTGCAAGGAAGCTCAACATCGAACTTGAACTTTGAATCTTCTACTGATTTTGGCTCGAATCTAGCGAAGTTCTTCATTTTGTGCGCGAAATTGAGGCAATTCAATTCCTTCGAAGAGAGTAATTTTTTTTATTAAACAGTTTTCAATCACAAAGAGAGAAAGAGAAATTGAGAAAACTAGGACAAACACCGAATACTTACATTGAATGATTTCATTGGTTTGTACGCATTCGCCATATATTTCTGGAACAACTGACAAACATATTTATCCGGCTCTGCGAGGCCAAGCTAAGGAAATTTAAAACCCATAATTATAGTTTCCATTGGAGTAAAATCACTGCAAAATTACTTTTGGAATAGGATACCGTGTCGGATTGTCCACTTGATTCCGGAAATCGTCAATTACCATTGAGGTTTTACAAACATCGTTCTCCCACATGCCCTTCTGTATTTGGCCGGTATGCATGTGATAAAATGTACCCTCGCCATTCTTAAATCCTCTCGCGAAATGCCCCTCATAACGGTTACCATTTGCTGTTAGCAAAAAACCATCATTCAATTCTTATTTAAATAACTCAATTAAAGAAACAATCACCATAAAAGAGTACGCCAACACCATGTTTCACATCTGCCTCCCATTCACCCATATAAATCGAGCCATTGGTATACCACATAACACCTGGCCCATGACGCCTATTCCTTTCCCACCAACCATAGTATACACCATTATGAAAAAATTGCTTGCCCTCGCCCCACTTCATATCATCGCGCCATTCGCCAATATAAATGCGGTCAGCTGTGCCGTTTGGCAGACGGTTACGCATCGTTCCACAACCATGACGTTTACCATACCGCCACTGCCCATCGTAGATAAGATGCTCTTTTGCCTCTTTAACACCATATCGATGATGTTGGCTACGTAGCCAATAACCTTTATAGGTGGCGCCACCAGGGTAGTAGAAAGTTGCACGTACGCCGGTACTTTCGGCCTTAACACTGTTCTTGAGCTCACAAGTCAACACACAACCGAGACCATATCTATCCCGCGTATTACATTGTGCCATTCGGATAGCTTTGTAAAGCAAATACGATGTTTCAAAATAAAATTTATGATTGAAATGATTTGTGTGGTTTACTACTCTCTTTTAGGATTACTCACAACATGGCAAAAGAAAAGCGCCAACTACTTTCCTTTAATTTCATTGACATTGCAGTTGCATAAATTGTTTAGCATACCCTCTAACTATGGAAAAATTATTGAAAACTTCATTACAAATGGCGGAAAGTGCTTATGAAAACATGAATGAATTACCAACCATCGATTTGAAAGCGTTCACTTGCATTCGATATGACCTTTTTGTTGTTAATTAAAATTGTTATTTTCAACTAGCTGACCCGGAAACTTGGTTCTGCCAAAATAGACTTTATTATTAAATTCATTTAAAAAAAAATCCAACTGATCTATTCCAGTGTCAGTTGATATTCGCAGACACATTAAATCACTTTTACCAAATCACTCAGACTCAGACTGTTCATTTCGTAAATCTAAACTATTTCAGTCAGTAAGTAAGTAAGAGTATCAATATGTATAGTATATCTCCACAATGGTTTTCAGGTACTGCGAAATAACTCCCAAATGAAATAACTCCTAAATATTTTCCATACGATTTGGGACTTATTTCATTATGAAATAACTCCCAATATATTGGGACTTATTTCGAATTGATTCACTTTACATTAAAAACCAAAGCAGATTGAATGAGCAGAGATAGTGTAACTCTGAGCTCGATCAGTTTACTTTTAAACAAATAAGCTAAGACAATTTATAATACATAGATACAAATACATCTATTTCCGCTATTTTTAGTTGAATGAATATTTTATAACGTTGAATATAATATTCTTGGCTAGCTATTAAAATGTATTGTAATATCTAAAAAAAATGAAAATTTTGATTTAACTCTGTTTACAATAGAACGAGCGATTTGTATAGAAGATTCCCTGGTCGTTTGTGAGAAGCTGGGCAAGATTTCTTTGGTTAGTTTTCGTCTGTTTATACGTACATATGTAGGTCTGTAGATCATTTTATGTACGAGTACCCACGCATATTATATGAAAATTTTGGGATACAATATACTTATGTATATGATCGAAAGTTTTATCGAAGTTTTGTTAAGCACCGAAAAATATGCTAATTCGATTTCATTTTCATTTCAAAGTTGTTGTCCATCTAATAACAAATGAACAAAAAATAAAAATCTTAATAATGGTTATTTTTAGCCATAAACTCTGCAATACTGTTAATTTAGAGATACATATCCAAAAACAAATTTATCGAAACAATCGATTATATTGGAGCTATATGTTATGTGGTCCGATCTGACTGATTTGTACTAGGAGCATTACTTACATATGTATATAATATGTATCAAATTTAAAGTTCATAGCCTTTTAATTGCAAGAGTTATAAGCCAAAACCCCTTTTTCGGAACAATCGATTGTATTTGTCCGATCTTGTTGGTTTCGACAAATGATACAAAATGGCGGCAGCATACCGAATTCCATCAATATACTATATCTGAAACTGGAATGCTCGTTTGCGTCCAAACAGACAGACGGACATGGCTAAATCGATTCAGCTCATCGCCCTGGTGATTTCGGTATGCTTATTGGTGCGTATCTCTTCTTCTTCTCACACTTAAAAACATTAATCCAAAGTTGTAATACACTTCATGCTCATGAAAACTATAAAAAATTCAAACTGTGAAAAAATTGAAGTTTTTACCTATGCATTTAATTAGAAGAAATAACAAAAGCCTAGAAACCAATCAAGAAAATTCCAACGAATAGTCCAGCCGCCAGAGAGAATATTTGGGCATTCTACTACAATGTGATACCATAATTGGATGGAGTTTTATGACTACGCAATATGTTTGTACATGTTTATGATAAGCTGATAAGAATGGTAGACAACACCAAGATGTTTAAAAAACAATATAAATATGGGCATACTTAACAATAAGAACAGTAGAATGAGTGCATATGTAGTTACATACATACATACATACGAGTGTACATTTAGTATGTAGGCTTGTGTGCGTACAGGAAACATGAATTATTCAAATAAACATTCCTGTCACATCCAGATGTGATAGCTGTATCCGCATATACAATGAGAAAGGATAAACACTGCATTTATATTCACCACAGCTGTGAGTATTTTAGGTAAAACTTGAAAGAAATAACTCGTCACGAAGAGAACAAAATAACGCAAGCGTAGTGCGCGGCTACTCAATACCTTAGTTTCGGTGCTTTGTAACAAATTTTTTTGGGGAATTCGAACAGTTGAATTCCATAATTTTAGGAGCGCGTAACTGTTTTATACAGCGGAATGACCATGTCGTATACGTAAAAGCATATGCTGTATACTAAGCGTATATTTTGAGATTTTTAATGTATGGTCTGCTGATGTGCTTGCATGGTGTTTGACTTTAATTGAACTGTTTTCACAATCCGAAGAATCCAAGACTTTCACGTACAGGGTATTAGTTTTTAAATCGAAATAAATGAGAAAGCAATATACAGAAAAGAGCGCTTTTTAGCAAATGTCCGGTACCAATCGCCATACCAAAATAAAAGCGCTGAATTTCAGTCAAATTTGTAAAAACCAATTGCTCATACAAATTGTATTGGCTTGAGGATTTTTGACACCTATTAAACGCTTGACACCCAAAATTTTGGAACCGCAGTTAGTGTACTAGACTTCTTCTTTTATTTAAAAAGAGTTATAAAACGCTTCAGATTCATCGAAATGGGACTCATTTCGGACCCTTTTTTATGACTCCGTTGGAGTGCCCGCTTAGAGCTATTTTTCGCTCCATTTGGTCTCCGAAAGAAGCTCATTGTGGAGAATAAAGCTCTGATAAGTGAACGTTTTATGGCTCCGAAAGGAGTCTTTTTTTGCACTTTTGGTTAGCTGGGATATTCCATCATATCACCAATTCTCTACCGAATACAGAAAAATGTGTACAACCAAAAAAATTTTATGGGGTATAGTTTTAGGCATCAGAGTATGCAGTTTCAGAAAAGTTAAACAACATTTAAATTTAGGATGTATGGGTCTAGGTATCTGTTTCAGCAAATATGTTTATCTTAGTGAAAAATGTATGCGAATGCAAATATAAATTAAAGCCCCCCAAGGCTAATTCCTACGCACGGCCCTGCCTCAAACTATCCAAATTTTAAACCAGTTCAGTGCTAGCCAAAGCCAAACTAATGCTATGTACTGTGCATTGTCTATTTCGGTTAAGAAGCAACATACGTGGCGTATACGTAACCAAAGATTGTTCTGCGATAACAAAGCGTTGTCAGATGCTGCAAACAAAATATATTTCACAATTGGGTTTTATATGCAGATTTCATTGAATTTGGTATTCATTGCATCGAATATTTAGGTATTTCACGTATGTGTACTGTTTTTATGTGAATAAAGGCACTATTATACGAATGAGATTGCATAACAACATTAAAGAGTTACAAAAAAAAGATTTTTATAAAGCTTTGTAAAATAAAACTACAATTGAAATTATTAATTAACTCTCAATAAATTTGTTAATAAGTGTACAATTCGAAACTTATCAGACTTATACTTACATATGTATGTACAATTTGTAAGTTGATACAATACTGAGTTCTGTGATTATGAACTTGATAGTACCTTGTATAGAAGAGTGCGGGTTGGGTGCATATAATTACCTCTAACAAGGGAATACTGTTAAAATGTTCCTAACTCAAGCTAAGCGGTTATTGCAAGAGACCACAGAGGTAGTTTTAAATTTTTAGTCGTATGCGAGTGCATTCAAAAGATGAATGGAAGTTGTATTTCACCATTTATTTCTTCATGCGTCACTTGCTATAGAAAAGTTAAAATAGTGTAGAAAAACAGTGAAATATGTGTTTTTTGCACAAAACCCACTAGAAGGCTGCATCCTCTATGTGAGACTATTTCGCTCTGTATGTTTGTACCGCTAAATAGTAAGTCTATTAAATAGTCTTTGGTGTTTGAAAAGAGTTTCAAATAGCATTATTTTGAAGATTTGTAAGAGCAAAACATTTGCACACAAATTTTATGAAAGTAGCTAACGTCTGTGAAAACAAGCAATGCAAACCAATGCCATTTATGTATATAAAAAACAATACTGAAAGAGCACCTTCTCTGACAGTCATTTTGTTGTCAGCTAATACTATTTACTACAACAGCCGGGTTTTCCATAGAATGGTTTAGGTACACCCCAACTGGCCGTACTCTAAAATTCAACTTAGCCTAACATCTTCTCCAATTTGTGTGTTACCACTAGCTTTTCCAACACACCTGACTGCGGCTACAGTTTTAATGAGATTCCGAGATACTTTCATATGAAGCTTAATCCTGCCATGAGGGTAGTTGCATGCACTTTGTCTAACATAAATAAATACTCCCTCCCGACCTATAACGTTAGGAATTCGCTAAAATTTCAAATAAAGTTTTCAGGCATAATTTGTTATGGTATTTCGGTCTGTATTAAAAAAAAAAACATGCCTAAGGAGAGTTGCCCCTTAGTGTTGCCACCTGAGCTCATCTTATTATAACTTTAGACGAGCTACTCAGAACCGATTTGTATGAAATCTGGTATGTAGATAGTGTGCCGCATTCTGAGAACTTTTACTCAGATGTTGCCACAGAGGGGTTGCCACCTATCTCAATTTTTTTTAAATAAACGAAATATTTCAATATGGATATCAAACGAATATGGATATCATTCGTACATATTTCAAAAACAGTATTTCTGTTTGGGGCTGCATAAAATTATATACACATGGTGAATATATTGATGAGTATTTTAGTCAAACTAAATTTTAGGACAACCTACAAAACTGCCGAGCACAGCACAGGTACTTAAAAAAAATGTACAAATGACACAAACCATTTTATAGAGATTGAATTATGAAATTATCTAGTAGTAAAATATAAATCATAACCTTATTTATGATTGTTCAAATTATCCTTTTTTTACTAATTCAAACGAGAACAAATAAGGTAAATTTCATAGTTTCCAAGAAAGCCATTAGCTACTGACTTAAAACTGATCCAGGCTTTATTCTTAATTTTTAGAAACTCCAGGGAAATAAAAAAATAATTTGTGTTTTATGTGAGTTTAAATTTTCGGAAAAAGTTTTTAAATACATATGTATTTTAAATCTTCAGACTTGTCAAGAGCCTGTACAGATTGTTTAAAAAGAAAGGTCTACAAAGTTCTTATAATTAAAATTTTTTCTATTTGGCACTTTTGTTAGTAAAATGTTAGATAAAGCTTACTTTTTTATATTCTTTTGTTTCATTTCATTATTTTCAGTAGCCAAATATTCCTGTTGAGAAAATCATACATCATCTATATTATCTATCTTCATGTTATAGATAAATCCAGCTAAAGTTTAATATATGGCAGCCGTTTTCTATTTTTTATTTTTACTACAATTTTGCATTACATATTTCATACATTTCATGTTTATCTTGTTTATAATACAACATTGAATCAACATCCCTAAGATCATCCGTTAAACAACACCTAGCTATATAAGTTTTCTATTAATGCTCAGTGGAATACAAACTCGTTGACTGAATTGAAAAATTATTAACATTTGGCCCATTAAACAAGACAAGCTGAAAGTTTTGTTACCATGACTATGCAATGCCCGCATTTTCACCATTATAACAGCATACTATCCTACCAATTTGTTCATTTCTATCCCTCAAATAATTAAGCTTTTTTTGATATAATCCCCTCAAATTATGAGATCACATCTTCCACAATAAATTATTATATATTTACGAGTATTATCTAATATAAAATAAATATCCGATTGATCTCTCGGGGCTGTAATAACATTTATAACATAGGGAATATTGTTACATAACCTTTACTATTATTATCTGATTCGATTATTTTTGCAGCTGTGTACAAAATAAGCACTAAATAATAATGAATAACAAAATTATCTTTTAGGTCGCAATCAGTTGGAAAGTGAAGAGCATAATTTCTGAATTTCCACTTGAACGTTGGTATGTGCAGTATCACATTTATAAGAGCACTTAAGTGAGTCACACTTCATCTCATATGCGGACTACAGAGCCACAACTATGGAAGGATGGCAGTAGAATGGCAGCCACGGTGCGACAATCAACTGCACTTAGTAAATATTTACTTATATTCAGACTACATTAAGGAGAAATAAGAAGCTTAATGTGAAAAGGAAAGTGAAAAAAAATGTTTAATGCTTCTTAATTTTCTTCAGCTTACATACGGATGCAAAAAATGTATTTATATATGTAATATATTCATTACACGAAGATATGTACGTACATTTATACTCAGCTGTACCAGTATTCAAAGTATTACAGTTTTCTCAAATACCGCTATGAAATAAAAAATGCTAGATAGACTGAACATGGTCAGTTATAATGGTCGAATCTGTCACTTCCAGCAATTTCGGAATTTTAAAAATGTACATAATGTTGGAAAGTGGAAGTGGCCAAGAAATTTTCGAATTGCGCTGCTCATTACATCTCAATAGTGTACAACATGATACAAATATTTGAAGGTAGTTTAACACAATTTTTTGACAATAACCGTGTTCGCCAAGAGGGCGTGATGTTGCCACAGTTCAATTATTAGTTGTTATTAAATTTGAAAATTTTGCAAAATTTTATTGGGCATTTTTTTTTTGTATATACAAATGTGTAGTTATTCGCAAAATTAAATATATAACATAGATATGTATTTTAACTGACAGCATTTGGTGAGGTGGTCTTGTAAATGTTCGGCATCCGCCGCTGGAAGAAGAGGAAGAATGTGATCTCGCCACTCCAATGGAAGGACCAAGTGGAGACATATTTGCAAAAGAAAGAAAGAAAGAAGGCATACCGGCCGTAAGGGGCGAATAAAGTGCACACAGGTAATGACGTGTATCTTCATAACCTATAAGGTTACACTGGTCGTGGCGTACCAGCTTCATATCCGGAAAAATTCTGTCAGTTTCGACAACACTCTCCAAAACATTATACTCATTTTTTTTGTTGAATTAATAAATATGTATATATACTGATATATCCATCGATTTCTGCATGCTGAAAGCTGTTACAATTTGTTTGTTAAGTGTAAATATTTAGGAAGAAATATGAATTTACAAAATCCTCAAATGCACTCACCTAACATCAAATAAACAAAAAATCATTTGGCTAATTTGTACCTGTCATACATACATATATAAAAGCCGATTAAACATGCCCAATGTGACTCATTGCAAATCTGTAGGATTTCGAACTTTGGAATTTGTTTTTGTACTTCATAGGTTTAATGTCAAAATCGCACTGAGTGTACTGTCAAAATTCGAAAAAAAAAGATATCAGCTGATTAACAGGTCGTGTTATAAATGTATATATATATGAATCTTTTAAAAAATGGGCATTCAAATTTTGCAACTTTTTTGGCATAACTTCTAGAAATTTTCGAGTACGCAGTTTTGTGGTCTGTAGTCTGATAATGTGCATGTTCAAAATCGTCGGAAACATTTTTGAGCACAAAATTTCGCCGCATAAGGCATACTCTTCATAGGTAAGCTAGAGGAATGTCAACTCGTCAGTTGGCATCTCTCTCCGTTACAAGGGGTATCAAGGCCCCATGTCAAATGGAGGAAGTCACCCCAAGAGTCTTTAGACTCATGGATCTTCCACCTATGGGGACCTGCATTACTTTAAGAAATGGCGTAATTGCTAAGGTGAGCGAAAATGAACTGACGTCTGTTTTTTTTTTTTTGTTTTATGGTTGTCAAATTGTCGTCAAAACTTTTTTTGTTTACAAAAAATTTGAAGAGGATAATTTTTAAATATTCCTGTACGATGGAGGCTCAAACGTTGTCGTTGTTGTTGCTGTAGCAACAAAATCACTCCCCCCAAGGTTATGGGAAGTGTTGTCGAATTAACAGTCCTTGGCCGGATATGAATCCGGTACGCTCCGGTACTCCCTTGCGGTACTGCCCGACTGTCGTGGTAGCGATTTGGTATGACCAGTGCAACCTTCTAGGTCATGTCATCCTTCCTTCCGAAATTAAAGAGAAGATGGGTAATGAGAGGTGATCATGTCCGCAGATCAACCATCAAGTTGCACATCGTTCCCTTTGTGCATATTAGTCGCAGGGTTTAACAAAATTTGTTAAAGAATGCATTCAATATACCAAAAAATGGAATAAATTCTGCTATCAAAAATTGTTATTTAATGGGAATGCACGGCTCGAAAAACAACAGACGCGTGCATTTGCAAATATATTTAATTTCTGTAGATTCATTGACCACATGTACATACATACATGGATGGACGGGAATGGTTAACATGAAGGGCCGGGAAAGTCTCTTGCGACATATTGCACCGAATTAATAGTTTTAATTTAGTCTGAATTAATGTGCATTGTCCTGTAAACCACATACACCTACAAATTTCAATTTTTATTTAGTCAGGAATTTCGGTTACTGTAATTTACATGCTAACTCACCATATAGTTCTGTGTAATTGCAATTTTTCGCATATTTTAAATCTTTTCCGAGCCGAAAGCGTTTTATCGTATTTTATTTTTTATATTTCGACATACATTTTTTTGAGTAGTTTTCAAGATATTTGCAAACTAAGGAAACAATTTGTTTACCAAGGAGACGGGATCGCGTTATTTTTTTAAATCGTGGACAATAGTCGGTTTTAAAGAATTAGACCCCAAAGTAGAACTTGGTGGCAAAAGTAAGCAGATAGCTTACAAATAACTATGTATATTAATAATTTTTTGACTTTTGCAAATGCGGTTTAACTTTTTAATAAGAAAATTGTACGGGGCCTAAATATTGAACGTGGGCCAGTAAGGGTAAATACGTTGGTTTATACCAAAGTATATTAAACAACGCAAAGTGATACAGTGAGCAATTTTTATGTGAAGTGATTTGTATGTGTTAGTAGTGTTTGCACATTAACCCTTGATATATGCTATGGTGTAGTATACTGTTCTGGTCTTTGTGAATTAAGATAACGATATACAGCTTCAGAAATAAAACTCGTTAGATTACGTGGTTAGTTTATACATCTTTTTTTTTTAGAGCAATCTGTTTTTTGTGTTGTTTTTGCTCATCATCATCATTATCATCGATTTCTACTTCAATACTGCTAAAATGCGACACCACTTCATCAAAATCCCTCATTTCTGATGACTTATCTAAATTGTCGAAATCAATGCCCAGCCACGTTGTCGTGTCAACCTCAACATTAAGCGAAGTACTCAACATTTCGGTATTCTTAGCTGTAAAAAGAAATAACGCATAAAGTAAATAGTTAAATAAAACATTCGCGAATATAACTGAAATTATTTCAGTTTTTACCGAAAAGATATTTTCTACATCGGTACTTAAATTGAACTGGACTGGGGTGGTCGTTCAGTCCTCCTGCACTTTGCATGGCCCCGAATAAATGCTCCAAGCCATCTTGGTTTAAATTACGGGTAAAGATTCGTTTAACGCCGAATTTTTTTTAGCATAGTAGTATAAATCTATCAGCGACACATTGGTAAGAACTATACCATTTTGATATGGTGCCAAATTACTTTTGAATTTCTTCGCAGCTAATGTCATTTCCTTAAACACACTAATTTGTTTTCCGATTTCAGAGCCAAATCGAACCAATCGTTAATTAATTGTATAAATTCGGCACAGTCTATTGCAGGGTCTTTTAAGGTCTGCACTTTAACAACGCCACTTGTACATATATTTGAGACCATCGTCCAAAAAATGATTCCGAATTAATTTTAGTAGAGCTTCGTTCGCTGGATTTTTGAACGACGTCTTGTCTAAATAAACACATACATACTATTATATAAATAATTTGTCACATAAAAAATAAATAAGTAAACCTACAAAAAGTAACTTCCAACTCCCGCCAAAGGCCTTGATTGTTGGGTCCCATATCTGAAACTATAGCTCATAGCAACTTGATATTTTCATTTCATCGAACGTCGGTCTTCAAAATCAACATGCGAATATTTCATCAAGTGTATGATGCTGTCAAGGCAACCTTCATCGAGAGGTACTGTTCGGATCCAGTTATTTAGGGTTGACAAACTAGGAAAAGGAAGTCCCTTCTTTAGGAGATGTTTGTACGCCCTAGGGCCAGCGGCATTTAAGGTAATTGCATTGCTTATATCGTCACTGTCCCAATGTACATTTTTACCGGTAGTTAATTTTCGTACTTGGCCTTGAGTAAATATATTTATTACGTTTTTCTTCAGCTCCCTTAATTAATTAACCTCTTTCAAAATTTCTTTGCTTTCTTCGCACCAACAGACGGGAATTTTATTTACGAAACAAGGGTATATAAATTAATAACTCTTACTCAGTTTGTGTATCAACTTCTTTTTGGAATTCTTCACTTGAATGCAAACTATCTATATGGGAAATAAATTTAGGCCAGTCCCATAAAAAGAAAGCTTGCCCACAAAATCGACATCGTAGCGAAAATTGGTTCCGGTCACTATTAGCTTGAACAAAGCCACAGATGAGGTCTTGAGCCCTAAATCACAGGAGGTTTAGTACAAATTTCTCTTCCTGATATTTTCCTCCAACATAGAAAAGCCATGGGTAACGAATCGCTGCAAATGACAAAATGGTAAATCTTGTAGAGCTATGCGCAAGTGATAGTTGTTTTACCAGCATAGGCTCTACCTACATATGTACATGGCTTTTCCAAATTCTGTTCAAATACATATTTAGTACATATGTACTTACTTATTGTTGGAGTTTGAACTAGAAGTATTAATATTCAGCGTTGGTACAGCGTCTATATACCACCGTTTTCGCTTAACGCCAGAGGATGAGAAGTCATTCGCACTAAAATGACTAGCACGTATAAAACCTGTGGAGGGCAATGAAACACCACACGAAATTTCCCATTGTGTTTTTGCGAATTCGTCGCGCGGTATATTAAACATAGAGACAGCGGACTTAATAGTTTTACACAAATAACACGAATTGCGCGGTATTTCTTTTTTCTTTATTTTTTAGGCAATGGTTTGCTTTAATATATGTAATTAGAAAAATAAATAAAACTTGGAGATGAAAACTTTAAAATAACCTACTTTTTATAATTATGAAAAATAGGTTTTTAAGATTACTCTAATTGTGGTAAATTAATTAAAAATAAAATTTCTTGATCTTATAATAAAATTGTGTCCAACACAACTGTCGATCATCAATCTCATGGGATTATCTTTATTTTTAAAAAGAATAGAAGTTGCCTTTAAAAAAGAAAAAAAATCTACCATTGCGTGTTGATCTTAACTAAAATGCAAGAAGCAAAATGCCGTGTAACAAGAAAATAAAACCGAACAATTAATCGACAGGGAACAGTAACTAGTTTTACCGAACTTTCTAATGCAGATGTGGTGATAATTAAAAAAACGCAAGTTCATGACCCAAGTAATGCGATCACACCAACAGTGATGTTGGCAATCATTCTGCTTTAAACACTACAACTTTTAAAAGTGACGTTGTGATTACCAATTTCCATGACTTCCTTGAGAACATATTTCTTTTAGTTGAGTGGTCAGTAAACAATTTCTAATCACCTTTTTTGCAGGGATGATGGGAATTCGAGAGACTTATGACCGACTTATTTAAAATAACACAAAGACACTAACTTGATCAACACAACTCTGAAATATCACACATATTAATCAATTTCCGATTTTCAAAAAGTACGAGTAATGGAATGTCCAAATTGCCTACTAAAAAAGTGTCAAGTTTGGCTATGCTGCCAATTGAAAATTTTGATGGGAAAATTGGCATCACGTCCACACTGAACTAATTATTTTAATGAATTATCTAAGCTAAGATATTCTTAGGGATAACAAAGAAAACAAAGAAAAATACTTATACATACATATGTATGTCCATACAAATGTTATATTTTATTCCGCACATAAGTTTTTCATTTTAAATTAGCAAGCGAAGTAGGTGTGAATTCCTCTATTCAGTGCAAATGCATTTATCGTTCCAACAATAGCTATTCGGGAATTTTTTGCATTCAGGTCTGCAGTCCTTAAAACAAACCCCTTTACCGTTGGCGCCGTATAAGCCAAGGATAAAGATTAATCCAGTGAAAATTTTTACGATATTCATATTAAAATGACTAAGTTAAACTTTATTATTTGAGCTATTACTTTTGAATAATGATTCGTGAACTATAAGACACCGATATATATACTGGAAAAAGTAGTCATATATGGAGTTTACAAAGCGTTTACTAAACAAATTAGCTTAGCTCTAAAATAGCTTTTTTTGTGTCCACATCATATATACATAAACAAGCAGTGCTGCGCATTGCCTATACACTTGAAGCACTTTTGTTTTTTGTTTTGCCATCAAATATAGAGGTTATGTCATTTGATCAGCTGATTGAATTTTTTTTGAACACATTGGCGTATAAATTGTAAAAGGAGATGCAAACAGCAGAATCTAGAACAAGCAAAATGTAAACAAACGCGACTTGCATTTGCAATTTTGTGGTTTTTCTAACGCTCAACTCAAAACAATTGCAAATATGGCGATATTATTCATTAGTTATCACTTTTCTAGCATGGCATGTAAATTTTATTATAACGATTCAAATACAATAACATTCGGAATAAAACTGAAAAACTATTAAAAAGGTTTCTCCTGTTATGGATTCAAAGAAAAACATATTTTCATAAAAAGTAAAACCTCCTATGTTAAAGTACACCGTATCGTTCAGTATGTTCGCCTCGATGGGGTTGCCTTTCTGTCCAAAATGTATGTTCTTACAGGTATCAAATTCAACGGAGAATTTTTATTTTAATGTACTATGTAGAAACTCAATTGTCAAGCTTTGTTAATATTGGGTTTGTCTACATTTAATCAAACCAATTGTATACACAAAAATTTGACGAAAAGTAGTCATATATGGGGTTTACAAAGATAAACAAATTAGCTTAGCTCTAAAATAGTTTTTTTTGTGTCCACATCATATCGTCGCTACCGACGAAGAAAGGCGCATTCAACAAATTGTCAACGAAAAAAGGCGCATTAAAAATATTGCGGGAAATAAGGACGCATTAAAAATATTTTGACGAAAAAAGGCGCATTAAAAAATATTTTTACGAAGAAAGGCGCAAAATATATTTCGAGGAAGAAAGGCGCATAACCAAGTATTTCGACGAAAAAAGACGCACTGTATACATTTACAGTAAGCTTCACAAGGGATTTGGTGCTGGATTGAAAAAAATTGGGCCAGCCCAAGCTAGAAAAATACTAAGCAGGCCCTGCATTTTAAAAGCTAAGCAGGTGCAAGCTGGAAAAATTTAGGTAGGAATATTACAGGTAGATAATCGTGGCAAAATTAGGTATGCCCCTTGGAGAATACACGGTAAATTGCTCGCAAATAGGAAAACATACGCTTTCCATGGCAAAGCCCTGGCAGGACCTAGGCGGAGTTGTCCGTTATAGGGAAAATCTAGCCAGGGCCTAGGTTAAGTATAGATTTTTCTTGGTTATTCCATTTGCTGGAATATAATCAGTAAAGGTCTACACCAAATTAAAAACAGGCTTTACCATTTCGCAGCTTATCGAAGCGCGTCTTTCTTTTCTAAATTGTAAAATGTTCTAATTAATTAGTTTTAGGCACATGTAATGTACTCTGCAAATAAAAAAGTAAGTCTATCAAAATTATCAAATTTGATACATTTTAAAAGCTCCGCATGTTATAATTTGAAGGTTAAA
This sequence comes from Sphenella marginata, assembly GCA_951509765.1. Lineage (NCBI taxonomy): Eukaryota > Metazoa > Arthropoda > Insecta > Diptera > Tephritidae > Sphenella > Sphenella marginata. Next base: position 65,641,574 of record OX608081.1, on the reverse strand, counting down.
TAATATTATTTCGTCACCAATAATCTCTTCTAATACATGTATGTATATAGGCCTTTTTTATTGTATATGTAAATATGACTTTATTTTCTTTCCAAAAATGTGAATTATTTGCTTCGTTTTTTTTTCTGCATTTATGTGAAGAGTATAAGTTTTATGCCTGTACATTGTACAATGCTATAATTCGCGACAGTTTCACAAATCGTTCTCTAACCATCTACCTTAGAGAATAACATTAGAATTCGAGTCGTTTTCTAATCGTCCTCTAACCTTAATGTTTGCTGGGTAACAAGCGAATGACACGAAAATCAATTGGTTTGAGCGATGAAAGCGCTCTCACTAATACGCATGCATTTACAAATCTGCCGATGCTTGCTGTACAACAAGCATCGGCGCTTCATAGATCTTAAGATCAGACAAACATGTTACGCTCTTCACACAGACAAGTTGCGCTCTTTGCCTACCAAACCATTTAGTCGTCGCTGAACAAGTATGTACGTACGTATAATTGGCGGGAGTAGTAAAAATTATAGGGGTAGTATGTAAATAAAAAAAAACTTAATAAAGCAGTAAAATAAAAATTTTTTGTTATAATATGTTAAAAAAAAACTATGAATATAAAGGTATTTTTATGTAAATTAGCGGGGCTATTATTGCACAAACAAGTATAAAAAAATTGAATTAAAAAAAAATGTTTAAAAATTAAGAAATTTTTGGGAAATATTCCATTAAACATTACCCAACAAACACAACCTCTAACGTTAGAGAAATACTGTAGTTTTACATTAGAATTCTAACTTAGTTCTCTAATGTATCTCTAATCGAAAATCACGTTAGAGAACTAGGCTAGAGGACGATTAGAGAAACACTCGAATAGCGAAGATGCGTGTATTGTCAAGTATTGTATTTATAACCTAATGTATAAAAACTTTGAATTTTATTCCCATTAGATATTTAAGCTTAAAACATGTCAAACATATTTAAAGCAATCAATTTATCGTCAATTTATCGAAATAGAATTAAACAAGAACAATTGGATTTCACTTCAGTTAGAAATTTCTCATTAGAATTTCACGTTAGAATTCGAATCGATAACTAACCTTTTTCTCGATATCGAGAACTAAGTCCCCTTTTTGTCGAGAATGCTATAATTCGCGACAGTTTCACAAATCGTTCTCTAACCATCTCCCTTAGAGAATAACATTAGAATTCGAGTCGTTTTCTAATCGTCCTCTAACCTTAATGTTTGCTGGGTAACAAGCGAATGACGCGAAAATCAATTGGTTTGAGCGATGAAAGCGCTCTCACTAATACGCATGCATTTGCAAATCTGCCGATGCTTCCCTGCAAAAAACGGAAATACTCCGTTCCATACTCCATAGAGTACTCCTTAAGGAGTATCGGAGTACTCCAACACTTATCCTCGCTCATATAAAAAAGGTGGTCCAATTTACATGGCGATGGCCGGTTATTGGATCACCTAATCCGACTCGGAGTACTCCATTTCTTTGCTTTTGAATACTCTATAGACCACCTACATGAGAGTACTCCCAAAATACTCCTATTGGATTACTCTATGGACTATTCAACAGCAAAGCGAGAGAGGGAGTAGGTGGTCCTCAAAAAGAACACATACTCCCTCTCTCGCTTTACTGCAAAGTACTCTATAGAGTAATATTTTGCCAGCATTTTCAAAGTACTCTCACGTAGGTGTTCCATAGACTATTCAGCAGGGTGCTCCGATATGGATTAGGTGATCCAATCACCGGACATGGGCTTATAAATTGGACCACCTTTTTGTATGAATGAGGATAAATGTTGGAGTACTCCCATACTCCAACGTTTTTTACAGGGTTGCTGTACAACTACATATGATCAAATAATAAAGTTTTTTCGCCGCGCTGCTTCAATGCACTAACACTAATAAAACTCGCGCATGCGCATAACTTGCATTAGAACTGTCTCGTGTAAAAATGATTGACACGCTTTCAGCATATTGGAAAGATACGATACTAGCAATATAGAAGCATTAGGTCTGTTTCTTGAAATCTCCAGCAAAGAACTGTCAGCAGAAGAGAGTCTCGTAAAAAGCTCACTTCTGCTAGTTTTAGCTCTCTTCTGCTGGTTTTTCACCGAACAGGAGCCAGCAGAAATTCTGTACTTACTTAATTTGCTGGTAAATAACTCATAGTTTTCAAAATATTCGTAATAAATTTAAAATTTCACAAAAATATGCAATCAATTTTGATTTTGGCATTTGGTTCTTTGAAAAAATTAGCAGCAAATCCAGCAGCTTTTTGACATTTAATTGAGAGAAAGAGCGCCAATTCGCTGCAAGTTCGCTGCTGGGGATTTTTCGTCCAGCAATAACTAGCAAGTAACAAACAGCCAAGGCAAATTGATTGTTATGGTAATGGCAGAGCGAATTCGGCAATATTCGCCTCTATTCGCTTCAAGTTTTTGTAATGTAGAATGTCATAGTGATAAAAAATTTGAAATGACAACCATCGATTTTTTTTTTATATTTCATAAAAATTAAATTGAACTAATGGTGTCTGGAACAATAAATACATAGGTGTTTGGACAACTCATGCGTGCATAAAATTTAGTTAAAACCATCGTCATCGTACCCTTTTGGTAAGTTGCGATGTTTTTTTGAAAATAAATACCAAATACAATATTTAAACTCAACAGTGAAATCTTCCTTTTTATGACATTCTACATTACACGGTGAGTTAAAAACGTGAAGAAGAGGGAGTCAGCTGTTCACTTGACATTACCATAAGAATGAATTTGCCTTGCAAACAGCAGATTGTGACAAATGCCAAAATCAAAATTGATTGCATATTTTTGTGAAATTTAAAATTTATTACGAATATTTTGAAAACTATGAGTTATTTACCAGCAAATGAAGTAAGTACATACATACAATAGCTACCAAATCTTCAATAATTCCGTATCTTTGAATAGCAATGCGCCGAAGCCCAATGTCCGTTGGACCAACGTAATGTATGTAGCTCGTTTCGGAGACCAATATAATCCTGCAGACACAGTTACAGGAATCGGAAATACTGAAGGTATATAAGGCATTTAATTTTATTAATATTTTGCAAGGTTTACGTGGGAAGGTTCTTCCATTTTTTAGAATGCAGAGACGATGGAAAAAAAATCCGAAACAAAGTTTTTGCTACCGTAGTTATGACGGTAATGTAATCTCTTTCATCCGATAGTGATGACGATGAAGCGCTGTTAGACTTAAGAAGAAAAAATTTCAGTTTTAGTAACCATTTGTTATTGTTGTGCAAGAATCCAAGAAATTCTATAAAGGATTTCCTGGAGCTAACAGTATCGAGTTATACTGAAACAGAGCTCCGCACGTATTTTCGTATATCAAGAAGCCTTCATGAAAGCCTCAACCAACTCCTAGTAAATAGCGCAAATTACCAGAGTCTTCAAGTCCACGAAAGATTATCCGCTCAAACATATATGTTGGTATTTTTCTGGTTCGCTGGCCATGAAGCATGCAGCTTCAGAGATTTGTCTGATCGTTTCAACTTGGCCATATCGACTATTCACCGGATTATCAGCATAGTAACTGTTTTTGTAAGCAATTGAAGTCCTCAAGTTATAAAATGGCCAAATGAGCAAGCAAAAGATGTGTGCAGTCAATATTTTGACAAAAAGTGCATGTTCTCCAAAACAATAGGTACCAAATTATTGTTTTTAAATTTGTTATGCACAAATAAAATTTATTTTAAGGGTGCATCGATGGAACACACATTGAAATTGATCCACCCGAAAGACGAAAAGATGACTACATTGATAGAAAGGGAAATGTATGAGTGGTACTACCAGTGTTGCCATTTTGGTGCTTTTAGAGCTAGATCTAGCTCTTTTTTTGGCGTTTAGCTCCAAAATTCTGTTTTAGCTCCTAGCTCTTTTTCTAGACTTTTTTTAATTTTTAGCTCTAAATTATTTGTACAAATTGTATTGAAAAATGAAGAAACTTTTTATTTCTTGTGTAATCGACGTCGAAATTATTATATTAGTTTCATTGTGTACCATGTGACAACTTAGTTTCCCTCACCGATAACAAATACCTAAATCGGCTAACTTGGTCGAGTAACATTCCTAAATGCCATATGTTTATTTTGCGAACAAGAATCAAAATGGAAAGGTAAGTAAATTGTGTATAAAAAACACTTTCCTAAGTTGCTAAAGATTCTGAACAGCCTTATATCGTGTTCATGCTGCATTTAAAATGCAACATTTTGCATTTTCGGACATTGGTTTCGAAAAAGCGTTCATGCTGGCGCATTTAGCAAATGCACATTTAGCAAGATCGAACATTTTTTTGAGGTTATGCCACGTGTGAAAAAATGTACAGATTTTTATTAAATCTTTTATTTAAATTCCTTTCACAAACATCATATTAATTTGTAGATTGATTTATTTTAGCAATAGCACACAACACGCGCGCTAAATTACAAATTTAAAATCCGAGCAAATTTGCAGAATGTTTACGAAAGACAGAGAATAAAGAGAACGCCAAGTAAAAAAAAACAATATTGCCACTCTTTTGAATTCGAATCGCGATTTTCTTCGAATGTTACAGGGTTGATTTCTGCATTTATAATGCTAATGCAAAAATAAAGTTGTATTTGGTTGTCAAAATTTGTATGGAAAATGCGTAAATAAATGCTGCATTTTGGGCTAAATGCTAAAATGCGAAGAAAATGCAAAATGCTGGCCCAGCATGAACTGCCTATTACCCTCCGATTGTCTTCATGATAAAAAATCAGAAAAAATATTTGAAGCGTTTTGAATTCTGAGTCAGAATTAAAAAGACTTCATTTGGCTTTGACGCAAAAATAAAAATAATTTTTGAGTTTTACTAAAAATGAAATATTTTTTTCTTAACTATTTATCAAGCTTGATAATTTTTCAAAACACACTTATTTTTTTTTTTTTGTTGACTTAGTTATACTTTTTATACGTTTTAAACATTGTTTAAGTTAAATCTATACTACATATAATAAATCTCTAGAAAAGTCGTACATTAAAAATTTCTTTGAAAAAATGACTGGTGATGACTTGGGGAATGCTATAGAGTTCATCTGATAAATTTTTAAAATTATTGTCTGTCTGTTTGAACTTAAGGATCTTGGAAACTAAGAAATGAATTTTGATGAGAGTTTCACTAATGGACTGCTTGAAGCTTAGAAAGGGACCTGCACTTTGTTTTATCAATATCGAACGACAAACAAAAAAGATATACTGATTTTTAGGGAGGTATGCACCTATGAAATTTTTTTTTCTTACATAAATTTATATGAAGAAAAATTCACTTACTTTGTCAAAAAAAAAAACTAAGCGCGCCTCTCTAAAATTTTTGTTCACTTTTTTTCACTTTCAGCTAAATCAAAAATCAATTGCATATGTACACTGCCGTCCTATGCGGGTATCAGCATATCTTTAATAAAACTTTAGATAAGTTGTTTCTGTATATTTGAAATTTCTTTGAAAAATGACTGGGGATGACTTGGGGAATGTTCAGGCAAAGCTAAAGAGTAAAATAGAGGGGAGATGACAAAATGTCGAAGTTAGACTGTTAAAAAACGCCTTTACTTTTGTTGGTTGCTGTAGCCATACATAAAGGAGATATAATGTGGGAAAATAAATATTGTTCTGAACCTTCTCAGCCTGTAAATTGTTTTCGCAATTGAAGGTAGCAGGAATTTATTAACTACTTAGGTACATACCGAGCAAAGCTGGGTACCCTGCTACTATGAAATAAATGTAAAAACTTACATACAATACATAAGTGCCTTTTAGATCATTTTTTACATGTTTTGGATTTTCTTGAATAAATCTAGCTCCAAAATAAATTGTATCCTGCCAATACTGGGTACTACAGGGGATATGCAATGAAGAGAAAAAATTTATAGATATATTTGTCGGATATCCAGGCTCGAGCCACGATAGCTGGGTTTTTAAAAATTCTCCGATCTTATAAATAAAAATGAATGTGTGTCCGTGTGTCCTTTATAGGCGTCCAAAGTACTCAACCGATTTTTATGAAATTTTCACAGTATATTCTTGGGATCATGGGTTAAAGCATAGACTATATTAATTTTTGGAAAAGTTGGCGGTGCCACGCCCCCAGGCTATATAAAATTTAAATTCTTCATAGCTCTGAACATATTTGGTCTAAATTAATGATTTTTGGATATGGGTCAATTTCAAAAAAAACGTACACAACGAGTTTTTTTTTGCTTATTTTTTAAGTTTTTCCAATTCGCCTGTAAGAGTGGCCAATTTATGTAGAAATTGATGAAGAATCCGGTGGGACCTTTAGGCTATCAAAAAAATCAATATTTTTGGTTTTTTTTTTAGGTTTTCTATGATTTCTATCTTGAGCGTCACACACCAAATATGTATAAAAAATCGCTGAATATGCAAAAATATTTGAGATTCAAGTTTACTATGTTGTTCTTTTGTTTTTCAAGATTCACTTCTGCCAAAATCACCTTTTCGATTATAAACACAAAATCACGATTCACCTTGATTTATTTTTTTTTTTTTAAGTGACTAGTTATCTACAAATTTTAAGATGAACATATGTAAATTATTGTTAAAAAGAGACTTGAACTAAGGGGTTACTTGCAAACTAATAGGCTTGTAACAATGTATTTTAAAAAAACTGCATTTATAAGCGTTTTAAGGAAAAAAACTGAGTGTGACGCTCAAGATATTTTGTGACGATCAAGAGATTTTGTTGCACGTAAACAAGACATAATGCCAAATTTAAAGTGTAACGAAAAAAAGTTTATTTTTTACAAAAAGTAAATAAAAGAAAACAAAAATTCTTCAAAAAACAAAAATTTTCATACGAAACTAAACATATACATATTCTTTGATGTCTTTAACAAAATTTTAAAAAAGGAAGTAATTCTTGAAGAAACTTATACACATACGCGCTTTATCGAGCTTTATTTTCTCGCGATATTTCCGTGCTCTTTAAGCCGCCGTTAATTTTGTTGTTTTACTCTTAAAAATTAAAAAATAAAATCAAAATTAAACATTTTAAGCTATGAAGCAATATGTATGAAAAGTGATGCTCATGAAATGTTTGCCTATTTTGGTTTTTTCCGTAGGCAATTTATTTCCCAAATTCACAAATTATAAAAAAATGAGTTGAGACCATTTAAACAATGATTGTCAACTTTAATTTGTTACATTTAATATATTCACTTTTAAAAAAATTAGCGTGACGCTCAAGAATTTTTATCGCGCCCTTACCATGGTGTTCACAAAAACTACGCAAATCCACACTTTTTTTTAATAGTTTTTGTTTTCGCTTTTTCACTATTGTAATAATTAAAGTTTGTACTTTTCTTACGTTATTTACTTTATTTATGTAAATGAAAATTGAAAACTGCTAATATTTCTTGATTTATAAAAAAGTGACGCTCAATGCAAATTGTGGGGACAACTGTTCTTTGCAACGCCAAATTCGCACTAATTAATTTTTGGCAACTATATCAAATCAAAACAAAAGAAAGATACCCAATAATTCGAAAACTGTTATTAAATGTTGCCCAGTAACTTTTTTCTTGATTTTATTTTATTTTGTTTACTAAAAATTCTAACACATGCTTTTGTATGAAAGGAGTCAGAGGGAGAAACAAAACACCATACTGAATAAACAAAAAAACAAATATACAAATTTGAGAAGTATGTTTTTTTTGTTACATATTCCTCGGTGATCACTGTCCCATTTTTGTTTTTTTTTTTAAATTTGTTTTTTACCTAAAATAGTAGTGTACATAAAGTGCGGGGACACAAAAATTGCGTTTTTTTTTAAATTGACCCTCATAGAATGAACTCAGGAGGTGGTTTTACATACGAATTTCATAACGGCGTCTTTGGTAAATTTTGACCGTCGACCAGTGTTATTAAAGAGTAATTCTAATGAGAATAGGAAACAGTATGTAGTTGTATGTATGTGTGTAGAGTGTGAAAGCCCTCCAAAAAATTTGAGTCTTATATGAGGCCTATTTCATATGATCATAAGGCTTATAACTTAATGCCTGAATTCTGTAAGGAATGTCAGTTGTATGAAGCTTTCCTTATATTACGCCTTATTTTGCTGTGTTAATGTCATCAGTTCATAAGGAATGCTCTCTCTCTCTGAGAGGAATCCTTATTCATAAGCCTTATAAGCAGAGTAAAATAAGGCTTACATCATTCCTTATAAAAAGGATTTATATGGAGATTAACTGCCTTAAAATAAGCCTTATAAGCCTAGTGAAATAATGCTTACTCTATTCCTTATAATAAGGTGCTGTTTGGGGTAAAATTTTATTTTGATAAGGGTTATAAATCATAAAAAATCAGATATATATTTATATGAGGCTATAATAAGGCGATTTATAGGATATTATCCACGGAATATAATATTGAGAAATTTTAACATCTTCGTTGGATACAATCTGTGGAAACCTTGAATTTTGTAATTTTATAATTCGTTCTCGTGTTATAAACAATTTATTATATCGAAATAATTAAATGTCAAAACTCGCCAATTCATACCCCTCAAAGGTTAGTTAAACATAGTTAATATTTAATAAGAATTACGTTCATACTACCTGGAAACTTTTTAAACCCTCTGTTACAAAATTGCTCGACTATAGATAAGTATTTCGTTTAAATCAATATAAGGCAATTCCATTTTATTAATTAATTAATGTGTACAATGTACATATAAGTATGTAAGGTTTTTACAAATGCATAAGTGCACAAGACTAGAAGAAATTCCGACTTCAATAAACAAAACATTTTTAAAACTATTTGTACATTAGGGTGTATAAGCCTCTTAAGTGAGGAAGATATTTAAATTCATTTGTATTATGTTATTTTAAAAAATAAAATAAATAAAATAGGTCTGTCGTTTCATATCGACAAAGGACGGTTTCTTCATTTATCATTTAATTTTAAATTTAATTTGATATTTCCAAGCTGTCATTAAGTTTCCGCTTTTCATTGTGCCGCTTTTGGTCCATTCTATTTTTTCCTCTGCCAATTGCAATCTTAAAGTCTGATTCATAATCTTCAAAGGTAGTGTACATATGTTCAAGGGCACCTGTTGGAAAAGGTTATCTTTTATTATTTTGTGAGCTGTGCAATTTCGAATAAGCTTACCGTATAATGTTTTGGAGAATAAATTATAATTTGCCAATGCAATTAGATTTTTACGACCGTTCCAATTTACTAGTTTTAAAAATTCGTCCGACATTAGGTTGGATAAGTGTTTTGAAACCCTTCCTGGTATAGACGTTTTTAGGAATATTTTCTATAAAGAAAAATAAATAGTTTATACATAAATTCACATATATATATTGTCGACGAAAACTCTCAATTCATTTTCAAATTTTTTAGTTTTTTCTCTTAAACTTTTATATTTCTTGCAGTTTTGTAGGACATTATATTAAAGTATAAAATGGTGTTTATCTTAAGTTCTTCACACATTTCATATAAAGAATAACGCTCATAAATATGAAAAATAATTTTATGTTGCGGACTAAAGATAAACACTTTATTATGTATGTATATTGAAATTAAATATACATTAGGGTGGTTAAGAAAAATGTCGTCCAGGTCTTATCCTCAAAAAGGTTAGTAATTGATGAAAAAATAAGCCTGCAAAAAATTTGCGCTGAAACTTTTTTCGCCATTTCCCATATATTTTGTATGGAAAAAATGGCACTTTTTTCAAAATGAATTTTCTCATAATTTTCAAAATTTTTCCAAAAACCTTTACATATTCTTCACCTCTAAGTTTTTGCAAAGGCTTATCTATTTTCTCGTCAATTACTAACTTTTAAGGGGTTAGACAAAAAAAAATTTTTATTTTAATTCACCCTAATATATGTACATACTATAAAAAATCTTTACTTACAATATCTCTTTCGAAATTTTTTTCTTGGATTTTTCCTTCTATATCATTTAAATCGTTTATGGACTGCAAAGGGAGATTGTACGAAGTAGCGGTTTGAAAAAGCTTGCCATATATCGCATTTATTTTAACATTTTGCTGGGTTATAATTTGTGCTTGCTGATCAATTACAGTTTTTAACAATCCTACAATCGTTTTCAGCTCTAAAATAAAATATTTATAAGAACAAATATATATTAATAAAAACAAAAACTTAAATTGGCTTCTTTATTATTTACCTTTTAATTCGGATAGCATTCTGTCATCTGACGAGAAACTAGTGTCAGTTGAAGCCAGAAAAATAGGTGGTGAATTGTTTATTAGGTCGATACGTTGATTTAAATGGAATGGTTCTTTGTCAGCTGAAATAAAATTTTTTACAAATATACATATGTAGATTAATAATTTATTATTATTTTCTCAAATATGTTTGTATAAGAAATCTTACCAATCTGTCCAGCCATAGTGTTGAGTTTGGTATTGACGCATAAAAGTATGAATGCGCAAAATAATCTTCAGTTTGTGATTTGGTGAATAATGGGTATCAAAACGTATGTGTTGTCTGAGGTAATTATTGGAAAATATTTTTGTATATTTTTATCTATTGAAGCCACTTCTTCTTCTTCAGAAAGCTCCTTAGCTTGCATTATGCCAAGTTGTAATGAATCAATGGGGTATGAAAAAAAAGACGAAATATCTAAGAAACGTTTGAACACCATGTAGTGCTTTCCATTCTTTATACCAAGAGCAATTATTTTACATGGATGACCATTTACGCCGCAAATATTATTTGGAGATTTTTTCGAAAAAAATAATTCATTGAACTTAAGTGATATTAAATCTTTATCTATCAAACAATTTGTCTCTTGAAACTTTTTTTTGATTGGAATATCATTCAATTTATTATTTAGCTGCATTAAAATATTTTGCGGTTTCTTAATTTTCTTTTTTAAAATTTGCAAATGATTTTCAAAATTATAGCTGTCTACTAGCCCGATTTCTTTGATTAAGTCTGCTAAATGTAAAAGTCCGTGAACTTTGTAAGAAATGCTATCTTGACCGTAAAATTTGCCAAAGTCCGTGACAAATAATTGCAACATACTCTTTACTACATCGACATTAGCATCAAATATTTTTTCGGAAAGGCATATGCGATAACTGCAACATAAAAGCAAGTAATGGTCATACATTTCATGACAGAAAATATCTTTGAATATTACTATTCCAGTGTATAAAACTAACTGTCGGAATTCGGTTCCTTTCCATCTCAAAAGTTCGTCTAACGGCCTGGGTTTTCTACTAAATTCTTTCGGAACATATTTTCTAAGGCTTATTAGCTTGGTAGACAGCTCAGTTCTTGTTTGCTGAGAAACATTGAAACCTGGTTCTAATTGACCACGTGCAAATTTCGTCATCATTTTTTTGCCCACCCCAAGATCAATGAGATGTAATAGATCTAATGGAAATTGTGTGACACAGTTTATTCCAATAGACTCCAAAACATTTGGTTTGAACCTATACTCCACTTTGTGGTGATTTACATCGCTTCGGGATTTGAAACTATCATTTGTTCGTGGAATCCCGACTGTTGAAGAATATACGGTTCTGTTGTTTATACGAGCGCCAATTTGTTGACAAAAGGGACAGCCATGAAAGGAGTTGTGGGAAACAGTTGTAGTGACAAATGCCCGCGCTGGAGCATCGCACACGAATGCTCTTATACCAAGTTTAGTAGTCAAATTTCCAATTCGTAAACCATTGGCATCTAATTCTTTAAATTCTTTCACAAATTCAGCAAGGTAATCATCAGGACTTAAAGGTTTCTTTGGCCCGACAAAGCAACCTATTACAAAAGGCCTGAGATCTTGTCTTTTAACAAACGCACCCAATATCGGCCACATGGAAGTATTTGAACTTTTCCAGAGTGGAAGTCCATCTATGCTTATGTCTATCTGCACTAGATTTTCAGAATTTATGTTAAGATCACTGTATTTATTAATCATTTTAGATATACCAAAGTGCATATAGCTACCTGGTTCTACCTCAGATATTCTATTTTTTTCTATATTGCCCAATCCCATTAGCGTTTGCATAGATAGGGGGACGTCTAGTCCATAATTTTTTAGAATTAATAGCAATTTTGACATTGCAGTGTGAGATATGTTTTCTTCAAAAGCCCATACAGCTATCTTCTCTTTTATTGGAATAGTTCGTTCATAGGAAGCACTTCCATTATTATCAACTATCTCCCCCAAATTCTCCGCACCGTTGTCAATGAAATAGTAAGAATTCAAGCGCACAGAGTCAATTTCTTGGTCGCCCATGCTAACAGGCTGTGCACTCCTTGTTAGGCGCTTGAAATGTCTTTTCGAGTACCCTACGTAATTTGCCATTTTTTAATGGAAACTAAAAACTATTAACAAATAAAAGTATGTAAACAAATTCCACAGAAAGGGCCAAAATTTGCCACCAGCAACGCAATGCACGAATTTCTAAAAACACGACTGAACTAGAACGAATTGAGAGTGAATTGACTTCAATAGATATTTTTCACAGTCTTTCACTTATTAAAATCACCTGTTTTTGCACAATTATTTAATATTATAATTATTTTGTTCACTTTTTCACAATTCTGCACAATTTACTGCGAAATCGAACTATGACGGCGCGTCGGTATAGTGCTGCCACCTTGACCCTTTTAACAATGTTTTTATTAGGTCGTTTTTTTTTGGTATCTGCGCCGTGTTCCAATTACCAGTGATCCAGATACCTATAAAATGTTTACCATATAAATGCAACAACAATGCGATCCGGATTACATGCAAACAGTTTATCCGTATCTGTATCACTGTTAATTGGAATACGGCATTGTTGCGCTTACATGCAAGCATTTTATGCGTATCTGGATCATTGTTACATAATTGGTACAACCAAATGTTCTGCACACTTTATTTGTAATTTCAAAATTGTGTATTTGATATAAAAAAGTGCGCGGCCTAATTTTATGTTTGGAAAATTTTCTATTTTTTCTTTTTTTTTTTTTTTACAAGCAAAAATCTGTTATTTAAAAGAAGCCAAATTTGGTGCAGTGTAAATGTATTATAACACTAAATACTTGCTTTTCGTCGTATGTACTTATTTGCTTCAGTACTGCAAAAAAAACGATTGGTACTCTTTTTGGTCCTTTTGCTGAAATACACAGGTCAAACATTTTCTTGAGTGTGGCAGCCGTGCTTTACACGCGGTTGCCATGGAAATCATCTGTCAACTCTCTGAGAGATACTCTTATTCCTAAGGCTGATATACCATATAAAATAAGGAATAAATAACCCATTATTCTAAGGTTGGTAAGCCATGTCAAAAAACGACGTAAGCAGCGGCGCTGGCGTATTCCTTATTTCAGAAAACTCCTTATACTACTTTTTGAAGGGAGAGTACATGTAGGTACGAAGCAATGGTTGTTTTAAATAAGAGTTAGCATATGTAATTAAATATACGAGTAAGATTAAGTTAGAATTAAGAGTAGGTATAATATAAGAATAGGTATAAACGTATATAGGGTGATCACATAACTATATGTATCGACTCATATAAAACATTTATTTAAAAATTAATTATTAATTAATTATTTGCTAATAATTATTAATAATAATATTTATTGTTATTAATTTCATGTTCACATTTTATTTTATCTATATATGAAGACGTTAGTGGAAGAAGGGGCTATTTCGCACTTTGAGTGAAACGAGAAAATCGACTTTAAAGTTTAGCAAAAACATTTGAAGTTCTATCAAAACTGTTAAAATAAACTTGCATGAAAATTATGTAAATCAGTGTAAGACGTTGTATATTTTCATATCAAGGGAGAAATAAAACACTTAAATTTACACATAAAAATGTTACATAGCACCTTCTTCCATGATTTATTTTCTTAAATTTTCATGATAGCGGTTATCTGATAAGCCAGAAATCTTTATATGCATAAAGCCTATCCACCAATGCAAGAAATAGAGTTTGAGTGGTTTTGCGACATAGCCCCTTCTTCCACTAACGTCTTCATCTTATAAATAAAAATGAATGTGTGTCTGTGTGTCTGTGTGTCTGTGTGTCTGTGTGTCCTTTATAGGCGTCCAAAGTACTCAACCGATTTTTATGAAATTTTCACAGTATATTCTTGGGATCACGAGTTAAAGCATAGGCTATATATATTTTTGGAAAAGTGGGCGGTGCCACGCCCTCAGGCTATATAAAAATTCAAATTGTCATAGCTATGAATTTCAAATCGCCATAACTATGAACATATTTGGTCTTAATTAATGATTTTTGGATATGTGTGTCCTTTGGTCAAGATTTATAAAATTTTCGAAAAGTGGGCGGTGCCACGCCCCTATTTTTTGTGTTTTGTTTGTAATTCAATAATATCCAAAGTTTATGGTCGATCTCTTTTAAACTCTCCACTTTGATTTAGAAGATTATTGTGAAGGATTTAGGTTGTATACATTTTTGGAAAAGTGGGCGGTGCCACGCCCATAGCCTATATAAAATTTCAAATCGTCCTAACTATGAACATATTTGGTCTTAATTAATGATTTTTGGATATGTGTGTCCTTTGGTCAAGATTTATAAAATTTTCGAAAAGTGGGCGGTGCCACGCCCCTATTTTTTGTGTTTTGTTTGTAATTCAATAATATCCAAAGTTTATGGTCGATCTCTTTTAAACTCTCCACTTTGATTTAGAAGATTATTGTGAAGGATTTAGGTTGTATACATTTTTGGAAAAGTGGGCGGTGCCACGCCCATAGCCTATATAAAATTTCAAATCGTCCTAACTATGAACATATTTGGTCTAAATTAATGATTTTTAGATATGTGTGTCCTTTGATCAAGATTTATACATTTTTCGAAAAGTGGGCGGTGCCACGCCCCCATTTTTTGTGTTTTGTGTGTACTTCAATAATGTCCAAAGTTTATGGTCGATCTCTTTTAAACTCTCCACTTTGATTTAGAAGATTATTGTGTAGGATTTAGGTTGTATACATTTTTGGAAAAGTGGGCGGTGCCACGCCCACAGCCTATATAAAATTTCAAATCGTCCTAACTATGAACATATTTGGTCTAAATTAATGATTTTTAAATATGTGTGTCATTTGGTCAAGATTTATACATTTTTCGAAAAGTGGGCGGTGCCACGCCCCCATTTTTTGTGTTTTGTGTGTACTTCAATAATGTCCAAAATTTATGGTCGATCTCTTTTAAACTCTCAAGATTGGTTAAGAAAATTGTTGTGTAAGATTCAGGCTATATCAATTTTTGGAAAAGTAGCCAGTGCCACGCCCCCAGGCTATATAAAATTTAAATTCTTCATAGCTCTGAACATATTGGGTCTAAATTAAAGATTTTTGGATATGTGTGTCCTTTAGTCAAGATGTATATAATTTTGGAAAAGTGGGCGGTGCAACGCCCACATTTTTTTGTGTTTTGTTTGTACTTCAATAATGTCCAAAGTTTATGGTCGATCTCTTTTAAACTTTCAAGATTGGTTAAGAAAATTGTTGTGTACGATTCAGGCTATATTAATTTTTGGAAAAGTAGCCAGTGCCACGCCCCCAGGCTATATAAAATTTAAATTCTTCATAACTCTGAACATATTGGGTCTAAATTAAAGATTTTTGGATTTGTGTGTCCTTTAGTCAAGATGGATATAATTTGGGAAAAGTGGGCGGTCCCACGCCCACATTTTTTGAGTTTTGTTTGTACTTCAATAATGTCCAAAATTTATGGTCGATCTCTTTTAAACTTTCAAGATTGGTTAAGAAAATTGTTGTGTACGATTCAGGCTATATCAATTTTTGGAAAAGTAGCCAGTGCCACGCCCCCAGGCTATATAAAATTTAAATTCTTCATAACTCTGAACATATTGGGTCTAAATTAAAGATTTTTGGATATGTGTGTCCTTTAGTCAAGATGGATATAATTTGGGAAAAGTGGGCGGTCCCACGCCCACATTTTTTGTGTTTTGTTTGTACTTCAATAAGTTCAAAGTTTATGGTCGATCTTCTCTAAATTTCCAGATTGGTTCAGAAGATTGTTGTGCCACGCCCCCAGGCTATATAAAATTTAAATCATCATAACTTTGAATATTTTTGGTCTAAACTAATGATTTTTGGATATGTGTGTCCCTTGGTCAAGAATTATATAATTTGGGAAATGTGGGCGGTGCCACGCCCACATTTTTTGTATTCAGTGCTTTGTTTGTACTTCAATAATGTCCAAAGTTTATGGTTGATCTGTTTTAAACTTTTCCAATACGTTAAAATCTTAGTTGGGTACGACATACATAGGCTACATTTGTAAATTCTTTGGAAAAGTGGGCAGTTCCAAGACCACAAGCTAAGTAATATTTCAATTCGTTATATCCCTGAATGTATTTGCTGGTCAGGCAGAACAACGTCTGCCGGGTCTGCTAGTATGTATATAAAAATAAGTCCCCGTATATGTACGTCGCCGAACTACTCATAAACGCGTCTTGCGATTTCAACCAAACTTATACACTACGTAGGCAGTGGTCCATTTATGGTTTGTATGAAGTTTCAAGACCCTATGCGACCCGTTTTCCGAGATATCGACCAAAATGTGGACCAGGGGTGACCCTAGAAGGTGTTTACATAATATGGGTATCGAATAAAAGGTGTTGATGAGGGTTTTAGCAGGAAGTGGTTCAAAGTCCCATATGGGACCCTGTTTCCGAGATATCAACAAAAATGTGGACCAGGCGTGACTCTAAAAAGTGTTTGCACAATATGGGTACCAAATGAAAGGTGTTGATGAGGGTTTTAACAGAAAGTGGTTCAAAGTCCCATATGGGACCCCGTTTCCGAGATATCGACCAAAATGTGGACCAGTAGCGCGATTCACTAACTTTTAACAATCCCGCAATAGAGATATTTATCATTAACGTATACTGTTTAATTTAACAATTGTGCGATTCACTAACTCGGATTTAACAATAACGTTTAAATAATGGTTTAAAATGATGACATGTGGCATCTCAGTCGAAATTGACTAGAACGTTGCTTAAATGTTAAGTGCAGCATTTGCCAGCGCCGCCGTTGGTGTCGCAGTAGCGCAGCTGACAAGCGTCTGGATAACAAAATAGACGTCGCAAGTTCGATACCAATAACTAGGAGAAATTTTTTCTAAAATATATTTTTTTTTAAATAAATACTTTTTTTTTTTAAATATAGAAATACTTCTTGCTCACAAAATTTGTTTTTAATTTAATTTTATTTTAACCAATATTTCAACGACACCAACGGATAACGTGATAAAATATCAATTTACAAATCGACTACGATAAATTAACGATTGAAGAGTTGACAAAAAGTTAGTGAATAGCATAGATAGTTAAAATTATTGTTACGTTAATTTATCGTGGACAAATTACGTTAAAAAAGTTAGTGAATCACAAAATTGTTTAAATTATTGTTAAGATAATTTATCGTTGACAAATTACGTTAAAAAAGTTAGTGAATCGCGCTACAGTAGTGCGATTCTGTAACTTTTAACACCGCGCCGAGTGTTAAGCTTGTCGCCGAATTTTGGCGTTTGCTCTTAACGAAAGTGCGATTCTGTAAATTTCCTTAACACTTTTTAGTGTTAGCTGTTTTATGTATGTATATCTGTTAAAATTGAGGGGAAAACTGCTCTCATCTTAAGTACAGCATTTGACAGCGCCGACGTTCATGTCGCAGTAGCGCAGGTGATAAGCGTTCGGACTACAACGTGCGCGTCGCGAGTTCGGTTTCGTGTTCGGAGAACTTATTTTCTATAACTTTTAACACCACACAATTTTTTCGCGTTAACTAAGGTGTTAGCTAACACTTTTCGGTGTTAAGGGAAGCTAACGCTAACACTTGGCGTTAAAAAAGTTACAGAATCGCAAAAAGTGTTAAAAATGGTGTTAAGCGAAGTTAACGCTAACACTTGGTGTTAAAAAAGTTACAGAATCGCGCTACAGGCGTGACTCTAAAAAGTGTTTGCTCAATATGGGTACCAAATGAAAGGTGTTGATGAGGGTTTTAACAGGAAGTGGTTCAAAGTCCAATATGGGACCCCTTTTCCTAGATGTCGACCAAAATGTGAACCAGGTGGGACCCTAGAAAGAGTTTGGATAATATGGATACCAAATGAAAGGTGTTGACTAAGGTTTCAACAGGGAGTGATTCAAGGTCCCATATGGGACCCCGTTTCCTAGATATCGACCAAAATGTGGACCAAGCGTGACTCTAAAAAGTATTTACACAATATGGGTACCAAATTAAAGCTGCTGATGAGAGTTTTTAAAGGAAGTGGTTTAAAGTCCCCATTAGGGGTCCCATTTCCCAGATATTCACCAAAATGTGGGTCAGGTGTGACTCTAAAAATTGTTTGCACAATATGGTACCAAATGAAAGGTGTTGATGAGGGTTTTAATAGAAAGTGGTTCAAAGTCCAATATGGGAGCCCGTTTCCTAGATATCGACCAAAATGTGTGACCCTAGGGACAATATGGATACCAAACGAAAGGTGTTGACTAAGGTTTCAACAGGGAGTGGTTTGGTACGCTGACGGATGTCGTAGCGTATAAAAGTATAATATATCCTTTTGATAATATATCATTTTGACAAGAAAATTAAGAACTTTTTATTTATTGTAGCTTTTGTATCATAAATCTTGGTTAGTATTACCGCGAGGTAAGAAAGCTTTCACTACCCCTCTTCCTCTCAATCAAAATATTTTAACATTTGACAAATTTTTATTTCAAATTTGATTGGGGAAAAAACAATTAAATCAAATGAGCATATTTTCGATTTTGAATAATTTTTAATTTAAACAACTAAGGAAGTCTAAGTTCGGGTGACCCGAACATTAAATACCCAGCGTTAGTTTTCAGAAAAAGGGAGCGTGGTTTTCATCCGATTTCGCCCATTTTAAAAACCAATCTATTCCGAGCCTAAACAATAGCGAATAGCGGCCACGCCCCTTGCTTATAAAGCTTTAACCGCTTACATGAGCCAAAAGTACTCAATCGATCTTTTCAACGGTTATACCATGTAATATATATAACGGATTTTATTATGTTGTTTGTCCCTATTTCAAGATCAGTTTTCATTGCAGATCTTTATGATACTTTCACAGTGGCTTGTGCCACGCCCACTTTCCAAACTTTTGCAAAAATAATGTATAGAATATGAAAATTGATGTATGTACCAAATTATATTGTTATAGCGGTATCAGTTAATTGGATATGGACTTTTCAATATTTCCACCTCCTTTCAATATAACTTTTATGAAAAAGTAGGCGTGGTCGCCAAGCGATTTCGTTTATTTTCTATATCTGAATTAAACACAACAATAGTATGCACTCTACAAAATTTCGTTATCCTAGCATTAACTGTTCTGAAGTTATTCAGAGTCAAAATTTTAAAATTTCTTCAAATATATGTGGGCGGTGCCACGCCCCTTTTCAAAAAATTTGATAAAATCGGCCTTAGAACATCTAAATCAATACATATTGCAAATTTTATCATTGTATCTGCTTCTAATATTGAATTAACCCGTTTTATACGTTTTTCGAAATTTTCGATATCGAAAAAGGGGCGTGGTTATGGCCCGATTTTACCCATTTTCAATACCAATCTATTCTGAACCCAAATAAGTACGCATGCCGAATTTGGTGAAGATATCTCGTTATTTGCTCAAGTTATCGTGTTAACGGACAGACGGACGGACATGGCTCAATCAAATTTTTTTTCGATCCTGATCATATTGATATATGGAAGTCTATATCTATCTCGAGACAAAGTTATAATACCCTTGTACTAGTACTAGTACGCTGGGTATAAAAAAAGTTTATGTGCTGTGATTATATTACCATATTGGCTATTGAATAATTTGTTATAGAAAAAAATAGTTTATGTGCTGTGGATGTATTATTGGCTAATTAAATCATTTTATATAACCGTAGTTTTTTAAAGAAATACAATGAATTGAGAAAATTAGTGGTGTTTTTTTCATAGTTTTCTTTTTAACAGAGGCTCACAATGATATTAGGTTCATAATGATCCTAGGTATACAATAACAAAAAAACAAAGGCAAAACAACGTTTTGCCGGGCTCAGCTAGTTATTTATAAAAAAAACACTTTTCAGATTTTTTACGAAAACTAATACTTTCATTTCGTGTCTATGATATTTCTGAAGTAAATAAATTTTCACTATTTTCGGAGATCCGTTTCTAAAATTCTTGGGACCGAATTAAACTTTACGTATACTATAGATAGAAATCGAAAATGAAAAATTAATGCTGTTAGGATCGCTATTAGAGATTTGGGCTACGCCATGCCAAGTCCGTTGTAATTGTTGATCTACACCTGAAACAAAAAAATTATTATTTTAAATAAAAATAAAGTAAATACGAGGAAAAAATACCAAAATATCATTTTTTAAGAATCTGTATTAGCGATCCTAGTAGCGTTAATTTTTCTTTTTCGATCTCTATACTTTTCTCCGCATACGGAGTTGAATCCATAGACTCTTTACAAATGAATAAAATAGATAGAGTTAAGAACATTGTATTAAAGTAAAATATTTACCCCCATTAAAGTAAAAAAACTACCACGCCCCTCGTCCTCTATATCAAATTCGTATTGGCTCCTGTTAATTTATCCCTGATCAATTTCTCGGAATACACCTTATTCATAAAAAGACCTAAACAATTTCTGGCTACACCCATACTTCCCGTTGAGCTAGACACTTGAAACTTGGTACATACTTCAAAGCTCAGTGACAATGCAATGTGAACAAAAAATTCCAGTAGGTGGTGCACGAATCGAAATATTTCGAAAACTATTTTGAAGCTGCAAAATGTAGATACTAATCTTTTCCTTACCCGAGGGTGATGATGATGCTCTGTAACTTTCATCAATTTTATTGGAATCACTGCTGAGAAGGTATTCTGGATTTATTCCAGCCTTTTCCTATAAAATCTCGTGCAATTCACTATAAAAAGAAGTTAATTAGAATCGTTAAACATTCATTTTATCTCAAACTTACTCTTGATAAGGGCATATTTGCCTATTTCGCCCCGTTTTCGAATTATTAAGCTGAACGGTTTTATAACGCCGCTCCAAGCTAAACAATTTTTATTCAACCTGAGTGCTGCTGAACGGGTACCCTCTTTCTTGCAATTCTTGGCTTATTTCGACCCACATATGCTTTTTGTCCTTAACCTTTTTACTTTTTCCTACTTTGGGTAGCAACTCCTTCACCTTCGCAATCAGTAGCCTTGTTGGAGCGTCAAGCCATTGGCCTTTTTTACCTGGCGTTTCATAATTGGCATTATTTGATTGCTCGTCATCAGTCATGTCGCCGTCAGGAGTGGGCTTATGTACGGGTGTGAAGCTTCTACCACCACTCTATTTCTCTATTCCAAATCTATAAAAAAAAGGCGTCAGTACCAAGTACTCGTGAAGTTTGATGTGTAACATATGTATTTTGCATGAAACTTCACTTCATAAATTTTCGACCGGCCTGGGGTCATGAAGATTTACACAACACGTTCGCTGTCGGCTTACCCGGGTTACAATCTATTCATAAGGACTATACTGCCTAGTGATTTTATTGCCTTCTTGCTGTTGACGGCAATTGCGTTTACTGCCTCCTTGCCATGTACGGCAGTATACACAAACTATTTAACTAAATAAAAAAACCATTCCGGCACCTGTAGTGGAATTCACTAACTTCGACTACGACATTCGCAATCGACATTTTGTCATACCGATATTTATCACGATATTTGGTATTCACTAACTATTTTTTCACGATTTTCGATTATTCGCAATCAGCTGTTTCGCAAACTAAACGACACACAAATTGCAGTTGTTTTCTATGTCGTTAAAAAAATGCACATAATTTGAAATTTTTATTAGAAATAAAATTATAATATTATATTCATACTTAATATTATTATTAAAAAAAGACACTTGAGTACGTAAAGTATGTTTTATGGCGGGTTGAGAAATCTTTTGCCCTCATCGTTATAGATAAGTTAGTGAATCGCATATTCGATAGTGCAAGCGACCGAACCGCTATTGAAAATCTCGAAAAATCGAACCGAATCGAATCTCTATAAGTTAGTGAATTCTACTACTGAGTAGAGGATTTTGTTTTGTATGGCGGCAGCGAACGTGCTAAATTGGAAAACGCCATACCTGTTTGTACTTTCTGCAAGGTGCCTGGTGAGCATTGAATGTTGAGCAGCCCTTGGCTTTCCATTTTGAAGTTTTGGCGTATACCTACGAATTAACATCATTTTCTTATGAAAAAGGAATCAATAAGCATACAATAAGACTTACCTTAATAAAATATGAAATTCTAATCGATATATGTATACGCAGAAATTGTCCAAAGACTGAAACATTGTGTATCAGTACAAGTGTGATATGTTTTCTGTCAAACGTTTGACAGACACTTCAAAATGGAGTTTTTTTCAGTTTTGTGTTTTCATTAATATTATCTTCAGTAGTGCGATTCTGTAACTTTTAACACCGCGCCGAGTGTTAAGCTTGTCGCCGAATTTTGGCGTTTGCTCTTAACGAAAGTGCGATTCTGTAAATTTCCTTAACACTTTTTAGTGTTAGCTGTTTTATGTATGTATATCTGTTAAAATTGAGGGGAAAACTGCTCTCATCTTAAGTACAGCATTTGACAGCGCCGACGTTCATGTGGCAGTAGCGCAGGTGATAAGCGTTCGGACTACAACGTGCGCGTCGCGAGTTCGGTTTCGTGTTCGGAGAACTTATTTTCTATAACTTTTAGCACCACACAATTTTTTCGCGTTAACTAAGGTGTTAGCTAACACTTTTCGGTGTTAAGGGAAGCTAACGCTAACACTTGGCGTTAAAAAAGTTACAGAATCGCAAAAAGTGTTAAAAATGGTGTTAAGCGAAGTTAACGCTAACACTTGGTGTTAAAAAAGTTACAGAATCGCGCTACTGTAGTGCGATTCTGTAACTTTTAACACCTCGCCGAGTGTTAAGCTTGTCGCCGAATTTTGGCGTTTGCTCTTAACGAAAGTGCGATTCTGTAAGTTTCCTTAACACTTTTTAGTGTTAGCTGTTTTATGTATGTATATCTGTTAAAATTGAGGGGAAAACTGCACTCATCTTAAGTACAGCATTTGACAGCGCCGACGTTCATGTCGCAGTAGCGCAGGTGATAAGCGTTCGGACTACAACGTGCGCGTCGCGAGTTCGGTTTCATGTTCGGAGAGCTTATTTTCTATAACTTTTAACACCACAAAATTTTTTCGCGTTAACTAAGGTGTTAGCTAACACTTTTCGGTGTTAAGCGAAGTTAACGCTAACACTTGGCGTTAAAAAAGTTACAGAATCGCGCTACTGGGCTTTGTTCGTCGGAACTGTAATATGTTTTCAGACCCCTATACTTTAAAAACTTTATATATTTTGTTCGTTCGCACCTTGAATACGCGGTTTTTATCTGGAGGCCATACAACCAACTGGCAGTGAATAGAATTGAACGTATTCAGAAGGTGTTCTTGAAATTCGCTTTGCGGACCCTAAAATTTGATACTCCCATCCCATCGTATGCATCCCGTCTTATGCTAATTGACTTGCAATCTTTGCACATTGTTATTAGTCTGTAAGAAATTTTGTTTTCATAGACGGTGTTAAATAAATAAATAAATTAAAATGAGATTTTGACAGTTTTTTACGAGACTCTCTTCTGCTGACAGTTCTTTGCTGGAGATTTCAAGAAATAGACCTACTGGCTTATAAATTGTCAAAAGGAGATGCAAGCAGCAGAATCTAGAACAAGCAAAATGTAAACAAACGCGACTTGCATTTGCAATTTTGTGGGTTTTCTAACGCTCAACTCAAAACAATTGCAAATATGGCGATATTATTCGTTAGTTATCACTTTTCAAACATGGCATGTACATTTTATTATAACGATTCAAATACAATAACATAAAAAAACTATTAAAACGGTTTCTCCCATGGTGTAATTACTATGGTGATATCGAGCCACCATATGTTTTGCAATAGTTTTCGCCGAGATCGTACATAATTGTCAAATTGATTTGTTTTTATTTAATTCAAAATAATGAATATAGTATGCGATGGCGCAAGCAAAACTTAGACGTCGCTTTTAAAACACTAAGCCTTTAGTTATTTTTATTACAAGATTTAAGGGCCCCAAGTATAAAAGTGTTTGTGACTTTTATTAATAAAGCATATATGTACATACATATATCACGAGTATACAAATGTATGTGGTTCTTGGTAATTCAATTCTACCTTCAAACCAAGGTCGAGCTCACCCTACTTATTAACAATTACCAGCAATATTTATTTTTTCGTGCGCATACGTACAAACAGGTGCAGTGAAATAACGCCCAAGGAAATAACGCCCATGGGCGTTATTTCCCACTCAAAAAGGAAATTACGCCCATGGGCCTTATTTCCTTTTTAAAAAGGAAATAAAGCCCATGGGTGTTATCACCTTTTGCTGATGGGTGTTATTTCCTTTTTCGAAGAGAAATAAAGCCCACGGACGTTAAAAACGAATTAAAACAAGCTGATTCAAGAATTAAGTATATGGTTTTCTTTATTTCAATAAATTTTAACATATTTGTTATATTTTTATAAGGCGGGGTGCAATAGCGGCTTGTGAAATAAGCCCTTTAAAGCCTTATTACACTATTGAAAGTGAAATAAGGCCTTTATTTCAAAAAAGGCTTTATTACACTTCGAAAGAGAAATAAAGTCTTAAAGGCCTTATTGCTCTTCCATCATGAAACAATAATATTCTAATTCTTTTTGTATTTTATTGAATAGTTACACACAAATTTCACGTTAACCAAAGTGGGAAACGTGGCACGCGGAAGGACATCACCGTGGCGGAGTGGTACATAAAAAGGAACGAGAAGTAAAAAAAAGGAGAAGGATATTTTGGCTGGTAACTTTCACTTATGATTTTGATATATTACCAACCAGTCACAACATCTATTGATTGCTATAAAGTTAGATTACTTTTAAGGAGAGACTTTAAGACTTAAGAACTCCAAATTGATAATGTAATGCTACTCGAAATGCCACCTACTTCTAAGTAGTTTGGGGAGGCTGAGAGAATGTTAATGGTTCTTAAAAATATTTGAATGCAAGTGTATTAGGTCATTGGGCAATTTTCGGAGAAGTACATTTTATAATAATGTCGATGTATATTAGCTATGTTCCAGATGTTAAATATCTAGGCTACTGAAAAGAAACTTGAAAATATAGTTTCTCTCACCCGAATGTATATATTTGTAAGTGTTTACTCCTATGTACATACAGGGCCGCCGAGAGGAAATACGGGCCCAGGGTAAAAAAGGTGGGGCCCCTATTCTACATAAAAGTTTCGAATACTGCATCAATTTCCCTAGCTAATAATATACATACATATAGACTTTTGGTCAGAAATATTTATTCAGATTATATCAGAATTTGCGAATATACACTGAACCAAAAAAGTACATGCGCTCTAAGAAAAGTTTCATAAAAACCTCTCCAAAAACCGTTTTCATAAAATTTCAGAATATTACTTAGAACATAAATATGTCTTCTTGAAATCCATGAACTCCTTTTTGGAAAACTAAGGACGACTTCATAAATTTTAAGAAAAAAAAATTATTTATTATCTATGAAAACAGTTTTTGGAGAATTTTGAAGAAATTTTTGATTGAGTGTAGGGATAGCAGGACTTGACAGTTAACAAACAGCCCTCCCTCCCCCCCCCCCCCCCCCCCCTTTCATCGGGCCTGTGTACATATAGAAAGCGAAAATCAGCCATGCTGAATTGAAATGTATTTAAGGCCTTCCATGCCAACAGCTTTTACGCTGTTTAACCAGCTTTGTTTGACTTTATGTTTTATTATTTTGGTTTTTGCAATAGTGATTTTATATGCATCGATGTAAGCTTCCAGTTGTTACAATGGAAAACACATATGCAGAAATACCTGCATTTTATCCTGCTGTTCGCAGAAATAATTCAGCCTTGATATAACTAAGCTTTGCCAGTAGCGAAAAGATTGTTTATCAGAGAGAACAAATATAAATAGCTTAGAATGAAACTAGTAGTTAAAGTGTCTTAAATAAATTTTATAGGATATACATACATAACAGTGACTGTTCCTAGGATGGTGTAATAGAAATGTATCCTGGAATTTCGGGCCGACAAAAAGCATGCATTGAGATTAGAATCTGGCCGTGTTCAAGGGTCTGCACTTCAGTGGTCTTATGAGCAGACCTCAGTTACTGGCGTGTTTTTTTGAACTAGGTCAAAATCGCAGAGGCTTTTAAAGCCTACACCAGGAAAATGCCTGTGTGGGTAACATGCATTGCATTTGCCTTGGTTAGCGGTTTGAGTTTTACTGATTGTTTTGTCGTAGCTCCAACATTTAGAATGTAACATGAAAATAGACTTTGTTGAAACAATGAGATGGTGTTGCAATAGTAAAGATAATTGTATTTTACTTTTAGTAGAATAGTTGGCCGTTAATTATAAAGAGCAAAAACTGTTTTTTGTTTTGTGTTTAACTTTTGTCTTTGTGCTTAAAGCTTTACATCATGTTGATACTCATTACATGGCGAGATATTGTATACGGACAACTGTCAAAAAGAGTAAATACTTTTTATTTCCAAATGTGTGAAAAAATATATTCAGGTCAACGTCACTTTTTGACCGAAATCATGCTTGTTATACTTTTCATGCTTATTAAATGGTTGTACTGGTGTGTGTAAGTATGAGAAGAAGAAAGTACGGACCGAAATAATAACGACGAGCTGCCAAGATCGGATCAATCTAAAATATTGATCGCATATGTACATATGTCTGATTGATCAGAGAAATCAGGTTTGCCCAATAACTCACTTTTACATTATTATAAGCTCTCATGTGTAAATTATAAACACTGATCCATGGGTTTTAAGCCATAACTAATCTAAATGGTACCACAAATAAAAAATGTAGTGCTTTCGCTAGAGAATAGGTAGAACGGCTGTGACCTAGGTCGCAAAAGTAGCTTTTAGAAGCTGTTGTTGATGCAATAAAAAATCCTTGAACCTACTGTATTTACAACCAACCAGATTTGCCGATAAGCTTAAAGATATTCGGAGTTACTAACTCAGATTTCCAATGTAGGCCAGCTAGAAATGAGGTCCTAAAGAAAGTCAATCCTGAAGCGGTCCAAAAGGGTGTCGATTGATCCCGAAGGTAATTTTGATAAGATCATCAAAAATACACATAAATTTAACCCGAAATAAAAGCTTAGTTCCCCAAAAAAAGTAGGAACCGAAGAATTATTCCGGGCACACCACTCAACTGCTCAAAGGCCTTAACCACGTTATTTTTTTTGGGTAGAAATACCCGAAAAACTCATCTGGTATAATCAAGTATAAATATTTCCATGCATATAGTGACTATATTATAGTCATATTAGTATGGATAAATTTGTATGTAAACTGTTCTGTAATTTCTCTCAATACAATAAATAATTCCAAAGTTTGCGTATACTGAAAATGTGAACAAGAAATAATAGTTTGGGTGTTGCGATTACAGGACCAAATAAATTATACAAACAACAAAATTTTATTTGAGCGCGATTTACTCCACCCGACACAAAAAGTCATATGTCGTTGACATAGAGTGCGCTCCAAATTTAAGTGTTGATCATATATAAATACTATGATACCTTAAGACATGAGATGAATGGCATTTCATTTTCCCAACCACTACTTTATTGCACGCTAAGGTACATTCGGGTGTATGAATTAGCCCCCATTGAATTAAACCCCACCGGTCAAAATGACGTAAGCCACACCAATGTCTCAGTGAATCTTTCCCCACTAAAAATTACAAAATCCCCACGAAAATGATTTTATCCCCACCAATCGAAATGAATTAAGCCCACGAAAAAAAATCAATTAATCCCCACGAAAATGACTTTAGGCCCACTTTACTTCATTTTTTATTTATTTTGTTTGCTTTAAACTTCAAGTTTTTAAATCAAAATTTTAACAAAAATTCAACTATACATATGCATGTAATATTTAAAAAGAAAAAGGTAAAGAAATAAATGAAAATATGAAAATATGTAAATGTTCGTCAACATCTTGACGACAAAAAGGGCATTTAAATTTATTAAAATTGTTTGCCACACTCTGTCCTTTCTCCTCTACGAAATGTGCACTATTAGTGATTTTAACCTTTCGTAAAAGGAAAAATTCCCTTCTATTATTTTATAATTTACAAAATTATGGTTTCTCCTTTTACGAAATGTGCACTATTAGTAATTTAAAATGAATTGATCCCCACGAAAATGACTTTAGCCCCACTTTCCGTCATTTTTAATTTCGTGGTAAAATTGGTGGGGCTTAAGTCATTTTGCCCGGTGGTGGTTAATTCAGTGGGGGGTAATTCATACACCCGGTACATTCAGGTACAAGCCAAACTGTCTGTGCAACTTTCTAGATCATTCCCACCCCCTCCTACCATGAGGAATTTGGTGTCAGAGAGCCTGTGTATTCATCATGAAGACATTCTATTCTAAGAGGCAATACTTTACTCATAAAGCTTAACACGTTGACTGCCAACTACGAGATAACTTGTACCATGCTTTCCTCTCCAGGAAGCCAACTACGAGTTATCTCGTACTACCTAAAACTACCACTTTTTGTGTAGCTACGAGTAAAACCGTATTATAACACTGTTAGTATCGATAAATGGCTTCTGGGAAAAGAAACAAATTTTGTGTTTGGCTCTCCAGGAGCTTTTTTTTTTATTGAAAAAAAAAAAAAAATTTTCATGGAAAAATTCATTCAATATAATGGAAAAATTAACTCAAACAAGAAATAAAGTAATATCGTCGGCTTAGGTCGCAAAGGTGCTAAGTCCACCTTTTGGGTTTTTTCAGGTTTTGATGCAGAATGCTAGAAACAGTTAATATACCCTACTTACATCATGAATTGCATAACAATTCTGTTTTTAAATGCGTTTTTTGCATTGATTAGAAAAGGTGCTAAGTCCACCAATGAAAGGAAAAGGTGCTAAGTCCAAGCGAATTTGAAAATTTAAAGTTAAAGTACATATATGTGGCATATTCATATTCGAAAAATAGTAGCTAATAAAGTTAGCGTGGGTTTTTTGACACAATTTCCAACGCCCTATATGTCATAAAAACCGACATAAACTTAAGTACCTACTTTATTTCGACTATGAATGCATATGTTAAATGGGATCATCTACGTCAGCTGACCTCACTTCTCCTTTTTAACTGACACATAAGTTTTTGACCTTGATTAGTAAAGACAAATGTTTGGGCTATCATATTCAGACTTCTAAGAACCTAAATCACATTTACTTGTCGACTTTCACAAAAGTCCATTTTCGTCAAAAGTTGTGCAATAAAATCTACTCCTGCTTTTCTGCTATGAATCGGCGATAGTAAAACGCTGTTGTGTGATAAAAAGAAACGCCTAGGCTTTTAGAATAATGTATTTTGATCCAAATATTGCTACTAATTGCAGAGTAACAGAGCTTCAAAAAATAGGTCATTTGAGCTTTAAGCGCGGATTGTGGTAGAACTAGGCTTAATATAAGAAATCTAAGACCAGGTAAAAATTCTACGGAAGAACCTCTAAGAACCCTCATACTCAGAAAATTGCTTTGGTTCACTCGCAGGTGTTTTGATTTGGGAAAAGGTGCTAAGTCCAGTGAAAAAAATTAAAAGTAGCTGGCAAAAAGGTGCTAAGTCCCAAAAATGCATATAACTCGGCGAAAATTAAAATTTTTTGTTTTTTTATGAGCGTCCACTTATTGTACTCTAAAATTGAGTAACATGACGTAAAAAACCGAAATCCCTAATTTAAATTTATGTTTTTATATTGTTTTTTGTCTCTCCTGTAAAATTTGAAAAATGGTACTTAGCACCGTTGCGACCTAAGCCGACGATATATTATTGTTTGTGGTAGTTTTTAAAACAATTTTCCACACAAAAGGCTGGCTTATCTGGACATTCTGGGCAGAAGTAACGCGTTTCTCGGCGTTTTTTGTCTTGGGTACATATACGACATGGCTTTGTCGGACGCTGCTTTTTTTCCGTTGGTGGTAAACACTGTAAATAATGGAGCTCTTTAGGCTATTTAGTTTAGCAGCTGGTTGAAAATCTGCAATCAACGCCAAGACGAATTCTTCTCTGAACTTTATCAGTTTTATATTAGATGAAGTTACTTTTTGGTAAAGTCTGTGAGGATTTTGTATATATATTTCCATAATATGAAGTGCAACCTTTTTGTACCATGTAATAGTCTTCCTTAGAGGTGTATAGTACGAAATCATTTGATCTGATCGGTCAATTCCAGACATTCCATTATTGTAATCTCGAATTATATTCGGTTTCGTAGAAGTTATTCCTTTGCGATTGCGCACCTCTACCATTTCAATAGCGTGCATGTTTGAAATGGAAAGGACTTCTCGTTGGTCATTTGCATTCAGTAACAGGACCATTTATCTGCCAAAAATACTCCCCTTTTTTTAGTTTACGTCTTAGCACATCTTTGGGGTTTCCTTTTCTGTTATAATAATGATAATTATAATAAATAATAATAACTATAAAAAAAAGGACCTCCTACTACGAGATAACTCGTAGCGATTTTTTTCCCAGACGCCAACTACGAGATAACTCGTAGGTCCTTTTTTTCCTTTTAAAAACATCGTTTTTGATTTTTGATGATACCAATCATCTAAAAATAGAGTTTTTAGTAATATTATGTGAAAAAATCAAAATGTCATTTTTGAGAGGTCTTGTGAAAATGGGCTTGGCAGTCAACGTGTTAAATTGTAACAGGTAAGTTGAATATAAAATTAAATACATATTTTAATTTCGAGATAACCGTCGCTGGTAGAGATTATAAGGATATTCATGAAATTGCAAGCAACTTCTTCGAAGAAAGGTATAGTCAGCATCTGATCTAACCTGTGGAGGAATTCACTAACTTCCACAGCGAAATTCGCAATGGACACTTTGCGATAACGATGACTACAACGATCTCGGTATTCATTCGTTTATTAGCGATCAGATGGGTCGTTAAGTAAACAACACACAATTGGGGTTGTTGTCTGTGTCGTTAAATAAACAGCACATTGAAGTTTTTCGAAAAAATTTGAATAATGAAATTATATCCATATTAATATTATTATTAAAAAAATGGCATTTGAGTACTTAGAGTATGTTTTGTCGCAGGATAAGGAATCTTTTGCCCGAATCGTTATAGATAAGTTAGTGAATAGTATATTCGATAGTGCTAGCGACAGAATCGTTATATAACATCTCGAAAACTTGCAGGGTTATAAGTTAGTGAATTCCACTACAGGTTGAGTAAAGCTCAAAGCTGCTTCAAGACAAAAGGGTATCCCCAGTTTGTTCCTCTTCAATTCTTTTATACTAGGTGTTGTGTCAGATGCTTTTCAAGGTATGTAATCAGGTAAAGCTCGTTTTTATTGCACACGTCACTGTACATAGTACATATAGATTGAAATATTCGGGTAAACTTAAAGGTTTAAAAAAACGTTCATTGATTGCAGAAGGCTGCCTGCAACAAAAAATGTCATAGGTGAATTCCGTGATAAATATCTCAACTTCAATTGGCAATTGGATTTGTGTGATTGTGTTTTTTATTAATTTACAGTTTTTGTGCCTCAAAGTGCGCACGATGCAATCTTCATTCACGTTTATAAATTGATAATCGCATTTACACGCATAAGCTGTTTGCCAACTACGGGACGTACATAACTAAATATGAAAAAATGTGCGGGTGTTGGCATTTAATTTTTAATATCAGGCGTGAAGTCGCCACCGCACGATATATTTATTTTTTGAATTATAAATAAACTTTTGGTGGATAATTGTAAATTTAAGTTGGAATGTTGAATTTTACTACAACTCGCTCCTCTTGTGGTAGAAAATGTTAAATAGTCGATGAATTTTAAGAAGCACCTAATTTGTTGCAATTCTGGAATATATAAAATGCTTTCGTAGATTTACATAGAATACCTCCTCCCATTAATTTAGAAACTAGCGAAAGGCGTACACTACTATGCTTTGAATGTTTACCAACAATGAATATAAATCTACGTAGCCATGTAAAATATATAGTCATGCATACTTACCCGACAGTCAAACCAATTAGTGCCAAACTAGCTAGTTATTTTGACCACTTTAGTAGACATTAAATAATGTATTAACATTGGTATGCTTCTCGAAAATTGTAAATCTTAGAGGAAGAATAAATAAAGTTATCAATATATAAAAAGATTAGGAAAAGAAGGTGACATTAGGATGAAATCTGAGGAGTACTGGTACAACAACAACAACAACAAACGAATGGGAAACCCGACTAGCGGACATGACTCAATCGATCTCTTCTCTCATGCTAATAATTAACAAACAAACTGCTATAAGACTACTAACTCTACTCATCCTAAATAGTATTAAACATTGTTATTTAAGAAAATCCTTCACATACAAGTCGATTTTGGTCGGTAAATACCACTCAAATATTTCACTATAGGGTATTTATGAACTTTCTGCTGCATCTGCTAGATGAAACTGTTCTGGTAAAAGTGAAATTTAATTCCACTGCGTTTAAGTTAGCACCGTTAAGTAAAATGCTTTTCCTTTGTAGGGCGAATTAGAATACTTTTTGTTTTAGGTGAACATAAATTCATTTTAACAATTGGTATGCAAAGTTATATAATCATATACATAATCACATATACCAAAGGTATTTGTGTTTTAGATATTTTCCGAAGTTAAAAGGTCGTTGAACTTAATTTGGATGTACATTTCCTACGCGATAAGCTTAAAAGGTCAAACTGTAAATTAATACCTAAAACCCTGTTGAAGCTATTAAAGTAGCTTTTCTTTTGTTTGTTAGTTTGTAATGATAGATTATATTATAGATAATTCAAAGTTTTGCACACCTATCCAGCCGATTATATAGAAATAAATTAATAAACAAACAATTAAGAAAATTTAATTTTAAATTTTAATCCGAGTGTATTCTTTCTAAAAATTCATCCGCTTAGCAGATGGACAGTCATTCGGTAACCAACTTCTCTTTTCCTTCTGGATTTAAACTATAAAAGTTACATATATGTGCATATACCTCAGCTTTACCCTGTAAACATCGGCTACCTAAACTTCAAACGCAACAAAAATTAATTAAACTCACTAATACCAAAAACCCGATAGCAAATAAGCTTTTGGTAAAACTTCGGTAGCCCTCCTTATTAGCTACCAATTAAGGAATATAGGATGTACTGGGTAATTTTTAGGCATTTCCCAGGTATTCCCCTTAATTTTACTTTAATAATACTATGTCTGGCGATGACGAGTACCGCAGAAGATTTAAGGACGAGTTGTATGAGCTTTACGCAGACTTCGACATAGTTCAGCGGATTAAAACACAGTGGCTTCGCTGGCTAGGCCACGTCGTGCGAATGAAGAGGAAGAGGCGCCAGTTGGCGCAATGAAGCAATGAAGACATGACTGGCGAGCTATATTGGGCGGTCAAAATCACTGAGGCGGTTAGATAGCAGGAGAAGAATAGATACCATGTCTTGCGAAAAAGAAGCTTCCAGAAATGTTTCCAAAATAAATACGAAATTCACAACTAAAATACTCAATAATTACCACGATATTTGAAAATATAGCCTACGTAAAGTTGGCTGTATACAAAGCTATCAATCGCTCTTTCAAAACTTTTTCTTCGGTTGAAGTAAAATCTATTTGTTTATCGAATGGGTTATATTTTTTTTGATTCAACTTAAGGTTAAAATTATTTGTTCTGCCACATCTTGTTGATATTCTTAATTCCCGGAATTTTCACATGAATTCATACCATTACAATAAAAAACGTTTAAAATTAACGAAGTTATCAAAATATTTGGTGCGTAGTAATATCAAGTCAAATGCCCCCGCCAGCGCATTAGCATAAATATAGTTTTAAAACTTTGCTAAATAAAAATATTTCAGATCAAGGACATAGTTTGCGTTTATTTGGATACATATCTAAGTACTAGGCTGTGCGGCTATGGAATTATTTTCTAAAAATGCGTTATCAAGTTACCGAGGAAACCGCAATTTCGAGCTCTTTAACCATGATAAAGTAAAAAAAAATTAGTAGGAATAATGATATGAAAGCACTGTCTTCGGCTGTGCCAAGGGCTTCATACCTTCCATGAATACGAATATTCATTTCCATTGCCCGATGCTTACAAACTAACATTCTTAACTAGCTCTTGAATAGATATACTCGTATAAATGTATAGTACCTGGGTGACCGAGACTTGCTCGGTATTTTTCGAATTTGCCGCATAATCTTACTTACCAAGAGCATAAACTTCCAAAATATCGAACACTAACCACAAAAAGTCACTTAACATACATTGGCGACACCTGTTGTGTATTAAATATTCTGGTTGGCATACGCCCTAAAATACCTTTCATTTGATACCCATATTTCCATATATTTAAAACAAAATGGGAAAGGTGGCAACCCTCTGAGCTTCCTTTAGTGGCAACATCCAAGTAGAAAATATTAGAAGGAAGCATACTATCCATCTACCAAATTTCATCGAAATCGGTTCAGCCGTTCCCGAGATAGTGGTCGATATCTGAAGGAATAAATAAAATGCGTTCAGGTGGCAACCCTAGGTGACAATCCTATTTGAAAATATTTTGGTTGGTATACGCCCTAAAATACCTTTCATTTGATACCCATATTGCCATATATTGCTTAATATTTAAAAAAAATTTATATAGGTGGCAACCCTGTGAACCACCTCAAGTGGCAACACCAAAGTAGAAAATCTTAAAACCATTCATTAAAATCGGTGAAGTCGTTCGTGAGATAGTAGTGGATATACAAATATACAAGAATAAGTCGTTTAAAGTTATAAGATAAACCGCCTTTATCAGAAAAGCATACAGTGTGGGGCTATACCTATGTTACATAGATCCGATGTTTTTAGTTTTCTTAATTATCGTTTGGTGTAACAGATTAATGCACATTGTATATTTGCAAGACAAGTTATTAAGCGCAGAGAATCTTTTTGAGAACTAATATATTTTGGAATCAATTAACATGAACAATAAATGTCAAATACATATTCATTCAATTAGTAGATTTTAGAACAACCGACCCGAAATCTGTATCCAAATCCTCTTCAATTACCCTAATACATTCTTATGAAGTATATTCATAATAAGTATCTGTATAATATATAAATGAACTTTTGCAAATAAAAGTTAGAATAACTTTTTAAAATCCACAAAGCAGAGCAGCAAAGCCTAAGGTTAATTAGTTTGTAAGTTGCCTAAAAGTTGAATATTTATTATGAACGCTTTTTGCTGTATCTCGCCAAATGCGGATGTTATGTTTTTGAACTAAGGAACATAGCCATGTAATTATAATGTTAAATGGCTTTTCAGGCAAACTCTTGCCGAAATAATTAAAGTTACGAATTCGAGAAAAACAGCAACAATTATAAGTTGCCATCAGGCAAGTGTTGACTGATATATTTATCATAAAAATGTGTGCACATTTATGTATATCCACATAAGAAATGTAGAGCTGAGTGCTCATTGGAGCTTACCGTGTCGCTGTTTGGCGAATGATTAGATAAAAAGTTAAATTGGAGCGAAGTGCTGAATTCGGCTGAAAATAAAAATAAAGCGGTGATGGTCGGTTATATTTTCCTTGATAAATACTATCTTGAGAGACAGCTTTATCTGGCAGAACTCAATCAGCATGGTGAATGGTACAGACTAAGGTCTTACTTTTCTAGGTTCGATGCTGCAAAGGAAGAGCCACTGCCGAAGCAAAATCATATAAAGCCAATAACGATTTGGCCCGACATAATTAAATGAAATTGTATATGTCGGGTTAACAGGTTTAAATGATTTCAGAGAAACTCATTGCTATTGATACTGTACTCACTGAGAAGTGAATTAGTCCTAGAAGTCGGAACCAAGTTAAAAATGTATTGTTTTTGAAAAATAAGTATATTTTGGTTATTTAAGGTAATATGTATTTATTATTCAATTATTTATTATTGTTTGAAAGAAAATTTGAATACAGGATATACTTATAGTGCTTTTCGAAGTTAGACTACTAGGCTTACTAATCAGTCCATAGCCTCTTACTCGTAGCAAAAAATAGGAAAATTCGCGCTCTTGTGCTTTTTACAACAAGACGGCTTTACATTCAACTCACTGTGCGATAAAATCTGAAAGTTCAGCAAATACTCGTAATGTACAAGTGAGAAATTTTATTTTTGGACAGTTGAAAAGTGACAAAAACTAAATAAGTTTTACAGAATTTTCTTGCCGGCATTATGCTAATGAGTCCAAACAATAGCAAGCATAACCATTCTATGCTGTTTTAATTCAACAAGAGAAAAGTGCCAATTAAATATAATTAATGCAAGCTTTTAAAATACTTTGGAATTAAGTAGATAGCTATTTTTCTAAAACACAGTCACGTATTAGAAGACAAGTGATGAATTTCCCATTTGTAAATTAACTAGAAATCACTGACCAAATTTCGATAAGCCTAAGATAGAGAATATAAAATCTTAATTAAATAAAAATTATTAATGTCAAAACGTTCATTAAAACATTTGAACTTATTGCTTTTAAAGTATAATTATAGACTGGCTTGACTTGCAATAAGGAATTAGAGAGGCGACGTTATGCGACATTACCTTCTGAATGATTGGGCAGAGCACACTTAAGCTCAAATTGTATGTGCTGAGTATATAAGATTATCTACATATATCTACTTGAAGGTAAATGTTTAGGGTCATTTTCACTATCTCCAGTTAACGTTAAGCGGAGTTTAATTAACGTTAATCGATCATTGTCCCCTTTTTATTTTATATAATTGTTTGCCTTACATTAAAATATTAAAAATAATAGATATGCATTCTAATTTCCCAAAATTATTTGAACCTTTATGGCGCGCACTGTAATGTGGTGATAGTGCACTGACCTACCACTCCGCGGGTCCCAGGTTCGGCACAAATAGCCTTAAAATGTATGGAAAATGCTTAAAAACGTGCTCTCTCCTGACAGTGGTGGCAGCCCGCCATGAAAAAGATTCTCTATAAAATTCATCTGATTTGGCAGGCGCTTTTCGAAACCAACAAATCGAAAAAGAAACACCTTGTAGGTGCCACCAATTTGTAAGAAAAATGTGAAGCAGCACACCAGAAGTTGGGCCTAAATCCTTGAGGAGTTATACTGCATTAAATTATAGTTATTATTAGTTGAACTTTTATTTACGACTTAAGACTGCGGGGACTGACTACTCCGATTGTTGGCACATTTGTTAGTCTATTTTCATTTTCTATTTTTGAAGTTGTCGGTGGCATCTATCTGCCTATCGAGTTAGTTAAAGCTGAATACGTCTAAGTGGCTCTGTCGAATTCTTCATTTTCACTTCAGCTCAAATTCAACCAGCGGACACAATAAAACAATCAACTGGAATCCGTGTGGTATTGCTCCTGCGGGACTTATATCAAGGAAAAAACAAATTCGTACTCACTCCGTCATTTGCTATACTCGTATATGAGCATTTCCGTAGAATGGTCAACCAGAGCAAAAATTTTAAATGTTAATAAAAATAAATTCTTGTTTAACCCTGTTATACAAAATTACCCAAATTTTTATAAATATAAAGCTTTGGAAGTTGATTTAAATTTTTTTTATGAAAAATTTGGCTTGAAACATGAACATTTTTTTTTTTCATTTCCAGCCAGTTTTAAAGGCCTGTTTCTTTTCAATTTTTTCACATGTTCAACTTATACTAGCGACCCTTTTTTGCAACAAAATACTCCCATGAATATCAGTTAAGACCATCAAAATGAAAGAAGAGTGAACGACGATGTCTTAACTGTAAATTTTTATTGAAACTTTTAACTCTTCCTGGATCGTACGTTCGCGACCAAAAAAATACATTTTTTATTACCACTTCTCAAGGAGTGTAAGGAAATGTATAGAACTACATTTCTAAAGCCGGTTGAGTGCACTTAGTTGAAAACCAAAACTACTTCTCTTGAAGGGTTTACCAAACCTTTTTTTTTAATTCTCAAAGTTGCGTACGTTCGCGACCGTTTTGCATTTTGATATATTTTTTCCTACCATAAACTGAAGCAAGAAAAAATAGGTTGTTAATATACTTTTTTTGCATGGTTAATAATGGATCATAGGGTTTTGAATAATTTTAGTGAAGTTATTCATAAATTTTCCAACCATACATTAAAGTGAGTATACTTTATGTTATGCAAGCCACTTTCGAGTCTTTCGGTGTGAGCCGCGGGATTTCAGTAGAGTCTAATAATTTATGCTATCTTCTTTCTTTATAAATACAACATATAAGATTTAATCTTGTGAATTAAGTGTTCCAATTCATATAATTTGTAAAACATTATGCCGAAAATAGGAAAAGAAAGTGTATGGAAAAATCGTACGTTCGCGACCCGTACGTTCGCGACCGGTATTTAAGCGTATATATAAAAATGTACTGAAGATATTTTAAAGCGAAATAAACGAAAAGAAAGTCACTTTATGCCACTTCAATATGTTATCAACCATTTTGAAAATATCCATTCCATTTCGCTGAATTTTGAATTTTTCCAGTTGCACAAAAAAGTCACTTCCATTATGCGTACGTTCGCGACCACATGTTTATTGCCCCCACAGTCTAAACTAAAAATCGAACAAACCTGCCTCTTGCACCTAAAATTGACCTTTCAAAATGCTATCAAAGTAGCAAAAAAAAAAAACAAAAACCTATGTTTACTTTGTTTTTTGGCCCATAAACGCGTACGAACGTACTGTTCGCGACCGTGGAAACACCCATATGTATGTATGTACATATGTATCTATATATATATATATATATGTATATACATGCTGGCGCATTTGTCCATGTACTCGTACACTAAGAATTGCTCTACTTGGCAATAATACTTCATGGTATTCATGTATAAATAAAGAAGGATTTTAAACTACATTGAGGAAGGATAGTGGGATTTTTTAATATTTCCACTGAGCGGATTTCGTTACATTTGTTAATAAAAAAGCATTACAGGAAGGAGATTTTTGCAGCAGAGAATGACATCAAATTAAAGAAGCGAGTATTAAAAGTGATTTCTTTATAGCAGATTTAAAACGGATTTTAAGACTAAAAAGTATTAATGATTTCAATTTTATCAAGATTAGTGTATTCACCGGATTCGGGACAACTAATGGAATTTATTGTTTGTGGTTAAATGTCTTACTAACGGTTCATCATCATAATTTTATTGTTCTTTGATAATGAATTACTGTTGTTTGGATATTTTGCAACCTTAACTTTGAATATTTTAGTAATTTGGCATCTATTGCCAAGTTTTAAATCAGTGACACAACTTTTAAAAAAGTATAGGTACTCGTAATTGCTGAAAATGGTGGAAATGACAAACCGAGCACTCCCACTTTTATACATTTGATGGTAGATATTTAATGTTCGGCTCCAGCTGGTATAAGACTTTCGTACGAGCTTTATTTTCAACTTTCAGAGCTCTATAGAATATTAGATAATTTCTTATTATTTTCTTATTGCCTTAGATTTCTTCCAAAACCCCAGATTCCATTAATAGATCATTTGTTATTTAGTTAGGAATTTTTACTATTTTTTTTAAAATTTCTTTGAAATAATCAAACCGTTTGCAAGCTTGGGCTTGGAAATATAATTTTTGTATTCATAATTTACGATAATAACCTTACGAGGAGGCTCGCTTTTGGTATTTTTGATTCCTTTATTTTGATAACATAACTGTCAGTACGACACATAATGAGCTAAACTGAATTATGATCATTCAAAAAGAATAAAAATGAAAGAAATCATCATCCAATAATACAGGTCGTGTCGATAGGCCAGCTGATTTTTATTTTTTTTCTCGAATTTTGACAATCAAAATATTTTTCAGTACGATTTTGACTATAAACCCACAAATTACAAAAACAAAATACATGGAAAATTTTTGTGTGTTTGTATGTTTGTCGAGCTGCTACGACCTGATATGGTTCGATCATGAAAGAAATCTGGTGTTTTCAAAACATGTCGTCGGTACAATGCCAAAAACACGAATGTGCAATTTTGCCCATTTCCAGTTATGTGCACCTGTATGTTCAATTTTGTTCAGAGTATTCAATGCCAAAAGCGCGAACATGCATGCTTATCCCCTCCCTCCCTCCCAGGCCGAACGCATTCCACGAAAGTGTCGGTTGTAAAATTGCCGCAATACCGAAAGCACGAATGTGCTTTTACCGTTGAAAATTATTTTACCATGATCAAAACAGCTAAACATCTGAGATCGAGGCGGTCCGTATGATGTCTGACGGCTGTGGAGGACAGCAAAAAAATTCAATATTTGCAACTAGTATGTGCACTCTAAACTTTTTTGTTGAATTTTACAGCGATAATGGTAGGCAACACTTTACCGACTGTTTATGTCTAAATTCACGCATGTTAATATACGCATTTTTTTGTTGATTGATTAAAGCGAAAAATGTGTAATTCCATACACACACAGCTGCTTAAATTTGCAGCGCTTTCTACGCGCTCTCTCTCACTTATTTTTATGTTTAAAGCCAAAAATGTTTAATTTGAAAATATACAGTAGCTCACAGTCAAAATGGGCCACCATTAAAATTGCAAATTCCAGCAAGAATAACTTCTTTTACTTATATGTACACATACGTAAAAAAAAAATAGCGAAATTTGTGAAAAGAATTAAATTATTGCTGGAATTTGAAGGTTATAAAGGATGAAAATTATTTTATTTTTTTATTAAAACAACAGAAAATATAGTAAATTAACAAAAGTATTTAATTTCATGTTAACAATAAGAAAATACATGTATTCATACATTAAAATGAAGGACTATATATATATATATATAAAAAGGATGAAAACTATTTTATTATTTTTATTAAAACAACAGAAAATATAGTAAATTAACAAAAGTATTTAATTTCATGTTAAAAATAAGAAAATACATGTATTCATACATTGAAATAAAGGACTATACATACATAGGTAAGGCTAGAAAATTCACTTTTGCATATATTGCACTTAAACATTTTTCTTATCACTAACAATATTTTATTTATAATTATTTATTTTACTATATTTATTTATTATAATACTTTCTTTCTTTTGCGCCACGCTACCGCAACACTTTCAACTGAAATTCTTATTTCAACTGAAATGAGAAAAGAGAGCGCTAATCACCAAGCGCTTGCTGAGAGGAATTACGCATATTTGACTGTGCGCTTCAGCTTCACGCAACAAAGGGTTTGTTTATTTCGTATTTTTTGTGCGCAAAAAAAAGTTTGCGCAATTTTATGTTCATTTTCAGCTGTGAAATGAAAGTTTGCTGTAATTTGTGTTTAAATTTATTCCTTTTGCGACTTAAAGCAGAAAATAAACAGAAATTATTGCAATTTCAAGCAACAGTGAGAGAGTCAACAAAAATTTACTGATATCATCGCTGTAAAATTCAACAAAAAAGTTTAGAGTGTGTCTCCAACTTCTTAAGGATCATCCATTATTGAATTCAAGTGATCATCAGTTTTTCGAGACAGGGCACACCGAAATGGAGTGCGACTCCATCCACTCGAAAATAGAGAAAAAATCGAAATATGTACCCGTTTATACCCCAGAGGGGTGGTCGCAAATTATAAGAGATGCACGTATTTGCTGTAAAGTCTTTGACGTTTGATGATTTCTTAGATTTCAAAGGATTTTCAAATAATAATTCTTTCAATATGAACAATATTCCCTGGAGAAAAAAATGGAAAGACCTTGATAAAATATGTAAGGATCTTACAATACCAAAAGCGTACCATGATTTTTACCGTTCCCTAAAAACAAATCACATGGTGAGGGACGCTTTACCGGAACCAGACATTGGTGAAGAGTCAGACGAAGACTAAGCGTAAATGCCTTACACATTTTTTTTTCTAGAGAAATGTGTTTTTTTTAGTTTCGTTCAGTCTGCAACTGAAAAAGACTAAACCATGCTATTCTATTTAAGTTTTGTATCTGTAGAGGAGTTAAATGTTTATTCTGTGTCTTGTTTCAATAAAAATTT
Organism: Sphenella marginata; assembly: GCA_951509765.1. Lineage (NCBI taxonomy): Eukaryota > Metazoa > Arthropoda > Insecta > Diptera > Tephritidae > Sphenella > Sphenella marginata. The sequence continues at coordinate 65,599,275 of OX608081.1, read as the reverse complement.
AAATAACTTTCCTAATATTGTGAGTTTATTTGTTTTAACGAAATATTATATATGCCAAATTTTGCAAAGCCAAAACAACGAATGTGCATTTTTTTGAAAAAAAAATAAAAAAAATTGCATTTTTCAATTAACATTGCTTAGTGATTTACAAAAGTAAACCTTCCAATACTGGTTGAAACATACAAAATTAAATCTATATTTTTAACAATGTCTTCAAGGTTTGAAACGCGTTTTTCTCAAAACATAAAAAAAGCACATTCGTGGCTTTGGCACTGGACCGACGATGTATGTATTGTGATTTGTACTAACAAGTAAAAAAGACTTGGTTATGGTGACTCTTTTTTATGTAGTTATGAGCATTGTTAAGAAGTATGTATATCCAACTAAATTTGAAATTGTAATATCAATGCTTAGTTTCGTCTGTCTCTTGGTAAGAAAAGTGTATTTCTTACAAATTTCGCAGGGTTTTCTATATCCTACGAGTCAGATTAAATTGAGTTTAAAAATATTTTATGCCCATCGTGTCCAGTTTAATATGTTAAATCTTTATGCAGTCTAGTAAATAAAATTGGGTGATCTCGAAAGCGGCCGCCGTGGTGTGGCAACAGTGTTGCTGGCCTAATCGGCACGGAACAGGTAAAATCAAAAGTGGCTTGAAAAAAAAAAAAACTAGTAAGGAAGTCTAAGTTCGGGTGTAACCGAACATTAAATACCTAGTAGTGATCTGTTTTGGTATCCTAATTTACTCAGGTCTATTTTAATACATACCTGAAAATTTGTTATAAAGGCAACTGATTGTTTTCGATAAAAACATTTCTATTGTAAGTGGTAAATTAAACTATCACTAAATAACAAAATATAAATAGCTTTCCCCATGTTCATGAAAGGTATGAAAATAAAAAAAATTAATAAAAAAAAAGGCAGTAGGGTGTTAACTAATTGTCCGTATATGTTGCGTGTTTGCTATCCGATTTGCGTAATTTTTGCGTAATATTGGGAAGTATCTCACTAACTTTCATTTAAATACCTTCTTGAAATTTCAAGCAATTGCTTTTGAAAATAGCTGACCTTTTATGCTAAAAAGTGGGCGGCGCCACGCCTACTTCACCAAAATCCACAAAATTTGTATACAGTTCAGTTTTGCTTAAAAAGCTTGTTATGCGTGTAAAATTTTATTTATATAACTTATACAATTAAGGAAATATCGCGATTTTAATTATACGAAGAAATTTTTTAGAACTGTGTTCAAAAAGTGGGCGTGTCCGTTCACCAATTTTGTTTATTTTTACAGCAAAGAGTTAGCTTTATATGTTGAACAATTTCTCTAAATATCGTTTCAATAAGTCAATTTTTACCGGAGTTATGTCATGAAAAGTTTTTTGGAATAATCCCCCATAAAGGGGCGGGGCCACGCCCATTTTCCAAAAATTTTGTGCTTTCGACTTTATTTGCCCACGAAAACTTTAGAGGTGAAACAGAAATGATATACAAGTAGTTTAAGCAAAGTTATAGCATATTCAATATATCTATGATCCTTTTCAAAATCTTTCGTATAAAATTGGGCGTGGACCTAACCCGATTTCAATAATTTTTTTTCGAAATATTGCTTGTATTAATATAAATATGTGTGCTGAATTTTATTTTGCTATCTTGAGCGGTGTTTGATTTATGACTAATAATATTTCCAAATTTGACTTAATCAAAAGTGGGCGGTGCCACGACCCTTTTTAAAAATTTCTTCAAACATTTATTTTTTGCCTTAACGCTAAAGTGCACACCAAATTTTATCCTTATAGGTGTATTATGTACTGATTAATCACTCTTTTTGTATTTTCGAAAATATTATATATATAGAAAGTGGGCGTGGCTTTTAACCGATTTTGCCTATTTTCAATAGCGCTCGGAGATAAGTGAAAAGGAACCTACATACCAAATTTCATTGAGATATCTCAAGATTTACTCAAGTTATAGTGTTTACAGACGGACGGACGGACGGACGGACATGGCTCAATCAATTTCTCTTTTCCTCCTGAACATTTTGATATATATAAGTCAATATCTATCTCGATTCGTTTATGCCGTTACATACTACCGTTAGGCCAATGAAGTTAATATACCTTGTGTGCGAAGCACTACTAGGTATAATAAAAAACCGTGCTTGACTCTCGTTAGTGGTCGGCAACTACCAAATGTATTTGCATCATGAAAACGCTTTTCAGCAAAAATTCATTTGAAGATGCTGTTCGAAGGCGGTATGAGGAAAGTTGGCCGACCAATTTGTAGGAAAAATTCAAAGCAGCACACTACAAATTGGTAGAGAAACAGAGATTAACTAAAGTTTTTAGTATTGACGAACAAATTTTATGTAGCAAATTCTTATTTCAACGAAAAACTAGCCACAACTTTCTTGGTGAAGCCAAATATGAGTTTATAAATTGCGGTTAGAAACGATCTTACCCTTCCTTACTTGTTTTACTGATATCTCCGTTCTTGAAAATAGCAGTTTGTTGCTATTTTTCTTGATTTAAGAGTTTGACCTAAAAACGACACAAGTGAAGCAGAATCTATCAACTAAAGTAGAATCTATTGTGTTTGCTGAACAATTTACAATTCGTTCGAAGCAGATGGTCGATATTCCGATGCCTTATCGTAACGGCTTAAATCAAAAAAGCACGATGCTAGCATGGCATCGAACCAATTAATTTTGCATGTATGTATGTATGTTCATAAGTAAGTATTAAGTTCATTCAAGCTGACAAAAAGTTTACGGCAGAATCGGTTTACACTGCGCCCTGGGCAACCGCTAGTGGCGTGGCTAACCCGTATGCAAGCATGTGCATTAGAGTGCGCCTTATTTGTGTTAAGAAGCAAACTTCGCAAAAGGCAATTAATTAGGTACAATGTACATTAAGGTGGATCGACGAAAAAAGTGTTTCCAGTCCACCCCTAGGATTAAAGATATTTTCAAGGCGATCACAAAAAAATTTTTTATTTTTTGCCACGCCCCCCTGATGGGCTATTTTACTTTTCTTAACACTACGTCGCCATGTTAAGTTTTAAATTTTTAATTTAAATTTTTTTTTGGGATCGCCTTCAAAATATCTTTAATCCTAGGGGTGGACTGGAAACCCCTTTTTTTGTAAGGGAACCGATCCGCACTAATGTACATATGTATGTACATACAATTCTCATGTAATATAAACAGTTGCTATGTTATTAATGTGGGATTCTTTCCTCTTGACAAATAGTTTAACGCAATACGTACATACATAGAAGGTATGCCCGCTTCTAGTGTCCTAGGTCCCACTCTCAATCCCACAATATGAGTAATAGAACTTGGGGGGCACACATAATTTTTTTGATGGTATTTTTTTTAGTATTGCAGACCAGCGCCCAGGGTCGGGTAAGTTTTTAAAGAAGCTTTTCTGAAGCTCTTTCAACGTTACTTTGGACGCCCCAGTTTATGGTTTAAGAAATATTTAAACCATTGCGAGTTTTAGTTTCTTAGGCGAACATGCAAAATAAAGCTCACCTTACTGTACATATGTATATGCATCGATACGTACTTTGTTTGCAGTGATAATTTCAGCTCACTCCTAGAAATCGCGTGAACTCGGTAGACTAATTATCGCTTGCCAATATATCAACAAAAACACAAATATGCACGGTCGCGTAAATATATATTTATGTATGTATATGCATATGTAAATTGGATAGTTAGTTGGGATTATACCACCCACAGCGTTGCTTTTGGTTCTAGATGGCGCCCTCAGTCCTTGAAATTGTTTTACAAACAATGCGATTTCGTGGGACCACACATGTGCATACCATGGATTCAAACAACAAACTAGTCAGAGACCGCACTCACATAGGTATTATCTAACAGCATAGGAATTAGTGGTTTGTTTAATTTATATTGTAGCTTAAAGTTTAGTTTGCAAATTACTTACATACATACATATTAGACGGTTTTGCTTAAGTCGATTTGAAAATTTGTACACAGTTGTGGTCTACAACAAATCGTTTCCGGTTGAAATTTGCTCAGCTGAAATACGACCAGCTGAATTTAACTTTCACATCGTGCAAAGAAAAACTGGCATCGACATTCGAAATAAAAACCAAAATATCAAACACTTTAAATATCATTTCACCATATTTCAATGTTAACGTGGAATACATAAAAATGATTGCAAAATATAAATTATTGGCATTTCATATGAAAAATGGTAAATTTCTCCCTTGAGTGAAAATCACTGTAAAACACTTTCACAGAATTGCTTAGTTATTCATTTTCATGCCTGTAGTGGAAAACACTTGATCTCATAACGAATAAGCAAAACAAGTTTCCTATTTCAAGCACTTAAACAATGGCTTCAAATGCGAAACGGTAGATATACTCGCAATTATTTTGCTAAGAGGGAAGTAATTTTGTATTCCGCAAAAACCCGAAAGTCCCTTTGAGTGCCTAGCAATGCCTGGCGCGAACTTAAGCTTTGGCTTCCTCGATATATATACGGCGAAGTGAAAGCTAAATAATAATTAACTAAAACAGCAAGTTGTGTTCAACCTAAGTTTAGCCTAGGTTTTTGAAAAAGTAGTGGCTGTTAAGGGATCGTAATAAATCGATCGAAAAACTATAAAGCAACAGATGCTAAACTATTCTCTCCTGAGGTATTCAAGCATGACGGCTAGGATAACGGTGTGGATAACGATATGGTGATGTCTTTAAAAGCTTTTTAGGTAGCCCCATGGGCGTACATACTAAAGATGTTTCTCTATTTTGAGAAACCAAAAAAAATTATACTTTTAAGGTATCTATCCCTAAATATTCTTGTCAATAAATATGTCCTACTTTTTTTCCAAAAAAATGTTCTCGTTTTTTCATTGATTTTCGTCCTCGTAAAAAAAGGTCTGGCTACGCCCGTGGGTAGCCCCACGATTGTATTTCTGCATTTCACCTTTTGAGCTGGAATAAGATCTGAGCAACGACATCAACAATGGCAAACCCAATTTACAGTTTCTTAAATCCAATTTAATATTCTACGAAATTTTTGTTTTATTTTCAAGTGCATAAATTGTATTTGCAAAAAGGTCAGTTGGAATTTTGAAAGCTTAAAATATATTTCTAAAATGCAATAGAAGTTTGGTAAAACCATATACAATTCCAACATCTGTTTGATGAGTTTTTGAAGGTATCGAAAGTGTGGCCGGGAGTTTAACCTCTATAATTTCCAGTGCTTTTTCCCCTCTTGCTTATGTTCGGTGTTCGGGCCATCTGGCAAGTACGTATTCAAATATAACATATCTATTTTGAATTGAACATCGCTTTGTTATTCAGGAGGGCATATCTTCGGTAACGCTGCAAAGTAACGCATAAGTGATAAGTTTGCAAATATTAAGTTGTATGTCCTTTAGATCACTTCAAAGTGGAAACATTTTTATAAAACGGAGTTCCGCAGTGGTGCGTAGATGTTCGGCCCTGACCACCTGAGGCAGAAAGCTCTAATGTGTTATTATTATTGTATCGCCCTTCTAAAACTTTTTTAAGTTAATTGTTTCATTTCTACCACAATAAAAATTACTTGTTAAAATTGTCCCAGTTGTCTAAGCAGCCTAGGGAGATTTTTTCATTATGTCAAATTAAGTTTCTTTAAATGGATAAAATATTTTTATATGTAGCTTTTCTACCACCAAAATTTTAACGCTTATTCTTTTCTTAGCCATGCCGTTGACCCCACTACAAACATTCTGTAAGGTCATACTTACAGGGAAATGTGTGTGTTGCAAATATTTTCCCGGCGCCAAAGCAAATGGCGCTAACTCCACTCAACAAAATTTTACAGCGGAGAGTAGAACCTTAATTGGGCGATTTACTCCCAAAAAAGGACACAATTTAATTTAGCTGGATACAGTTTAGGTGCAAATTACTTAACTATTTATGTATGTATATTAAGGTGCCTCACCAAAAGAAGTTGCACTGTTTCCACCGGAATTTCAAAATTCACTCTTTTCTAAGGACTCCCCCAAAATATTTCTAAATAATATTAAAATTTACCGGAGCTAAACCGCGTTAAAAGCCGCTAAAAATACATATACACCCCTATTCTGCATTTCGACTTGGATCGAAAATTTCTCCGCTTGGCAACTTTGGTATTCTGCGTTTCAATTCCGCTACGTTCAACTTCGAAACTTCCAATTCTGCTAATTCTGCACTTCGATCGTAGCTCCGTTTTTCTACGTTGGAATTTTGTTGGCGGATAGCTGCTTATTTTTAATTTTGCAAACAATTTACCATTAATTTCCGCGATTTTTTGTTGAAATTCTTAAAATTTAAGTAAAACGCGTATGTAAAAGTTGTAAAACGCTGTCTATATTTTGTTTTTGTGCTCTAATGATGTTCTTTGATATGTTTGCAGGGTAATTGTTTTCGACCGGTGCCGAGTGCTAATATTTGTCCAAAAATGTAGGAAGGGGTATCAAAAGACGCGTTTCGATGCCAGGAATGTGAATCCGCCTACCGAGATCTAATATTTTTGGACGCGCATTAGCATCGGCACCGGTTGTAAACAATTACAAATTGGACTAGCATTCAAAACACCAATCTCACAATATTACTACTGAAATTAAAACTAAGGTAATGGATTTGACTTTGCCATTATATCCAAACGTTCACCGGCGGCCACTCCACAGCACCCACTCATACTCGGTAAACTTCTTTGTCAGTTCCGGGGCGGCCAATGTCTTCCTACCGCGAAAAGTACCACCTGCGGTCAGACTTAACCCTGACATGTCTAATGTTTGCTCGGCGTATGGTGTGGCCCCACGATGCGACGTCAACCATCTGTGTACCTGGTCGACAATGCGCACTCTTCTAGCACTAGCTCTATGGAAAATACCAGCTACCTACTGACGATGTGGTAACATCCACCAACAGTGTCCTCTTGCTTTTTGTTGGTACTTCGTTGTCTGCTACAATCAGTCAATTGATCTATAAAATTTCCCTCAATTTATTCAATAATGCTCAAACAATTATGTTTATAAATCATAATAAAGCTTTACTTTTACTTCAAAAGTAATAATTTGTGTAATTTAAATTGCTTTGTTATGTTTCAATTTCACACATTCCAAGGCAAACAGCTGACTTCGAAAAACTTATAGCTCTTCCTCTTTTTCTTTCGATCCAAGCGTAACTCAGAATGCATATTTACGATCCAAGCGGAGCGTAGAGCGGGAACGTAATTGTAATGCAGAATAGGGGTGATAGTTTTTTATGCATAAAAGGTGTATGAAAAAATATTTTTTAATAAAAACCATCTGAGATGATAGAGTGCAAAAGGTAAGCATAAAAAAGATTAAAAATTTTATCAATACTATTATTGTATACCTGTGTGCTAATATTCGCAATATGTAAAATTGGACCAAAAAGGGTTAAATTTTGTAGAACTTTCAACGTCTCGAAAATATCTTTCAAATGATATCCCAATCGTCCAAATCGGTTAATAATTGGCTGAGTTATTAAGGTTTTCCAAAATCCTAACCCTCGAAATATAACCAATATTTGGATTGCGTTTATAAAATTTGCAAACTTTTTTATGCTTACCTTTTGTACGCCAGCTAATTCATCATCTCAGGTGCTTTTTATTAAAAAATATTTTTTCATACTCCTTTTATACATAAAAAACAAAATTTTTAGCCTTTTTTAACGCGGTTTAGCTCCGGTAAATCTTAATATTTTTTCAAAATATTTTGACCAAGGTCTTGGAATACATTGAATTTTAAAATTCCGATGGAAACGGGGCGCCCATTTTTTTTTGTATGGAGCGTGAGGCGCCTTAATGTACATATATAAAATTGACACATTCAGTAAGTAACAGTTGAAAGGTCAAGCACAACAGATCTTATTTGTAACAATAATTGACTGTAATCACCATACCGCACCAAACTTATCTACCAGCCTAATACAAGTACGAGCTGTGTGTGCTAGATTGGATGTGGTTTTTTCTCGAAGTATATAGAAATCAGAAATTTGTTGAAAACTAACCCGCTAAAGACACTACAGTCAAAATTCCGAGTGTATTTTTAAGTTTTTTTTTGTTTTCTATGCTTTTTCTTATGGGTCAAATCTAAATCAAATTGTACGGGTAAATGCTGGTTTTTCATGTTTTTGGCTTTGGTAACTATTTAACATTTAGTATGGACAAATGAAAGTTGCTTATTTTGTAAAAAGCTTTAGTTTTAAAAACAACTACAGCAACACTAAATAAAAGTTAAAAAAAAAATAGATTTAACAACTTTTTCAATTTCACGGCAGAAAACATTGTTTTTGTTTATACAATTTTAGTTTTACTGTTTGCTATTGTAGCAAGCGCTACTACGAAATTTGCTGTTAGGAAAACAATGTTTGTTCGTTAATGGTTCGTTGTGCATGCCAATGTAAACACGTAATACCCAGCAGTTAAAATGCATTTCTAGCTTTTAACACTAGAGTACACGCGCCTCTTTTTTTACACTAACGCACGCGTGGCCTACTATGGTAGAACATTTTAAAATAGCAATAAAAATTTGTTTCATTACATATTACTGAAACTAATGATTGAAAGCGTATTTATATTTATTTAAAAGAATAATTTAAGCTTTAATTTATCCATAGAAAACAACATTTTAAAATTGAAGCCAATTTTGTTCTATAATAGTAAAAAATACCAAAACTTGTACTTTTGAGACCAATGATTCAAATTTTTTCTTACATTATTAAAGTTTATCAAAAACCTATTTTTGTGACATTTATTACACATCACAGCCGGTTGATTAGGACAAATCCATTTGTTGCACGTTTTGCACCACTTTTTTGATGTTTGATTTCTTGCTGCTATGGTGGTCCCGAGACTTTTTCGCTAATCTTCAGAAATATGCGTACGAGCAGAAAGCTCTCACGGTAGTGACTTGACGACAAATTTAATGAATAGGGCTTTCCTGGAACTACTCCGCTCTAACATACAGAATTGTTAAGTTATCAACAAAAATATACCAATGGTCTACTATAGTAGGCCACGCGTGCACTCCAGTGTTAAACTGCTCTGAGAAATTGTTAGATTGCGAAAGCTATGTTAACCATCGTTTTCTCCCAGTTTGGGCATCGAAGAAGAATCAATTGACCTCCAAACCTATCGAAATGTTTGTCGACCACTGCCTATGTGCTAATGCTGTGTAGTTGAAGATGATATGAAATATGTATGTATGTTCTTTTCGGAATAGTTCAGCTTGAAGGTATTTTCAACAAAAGTATACTTTCAACATTTTTAAGCGTTGATGAGTCATTGTGTGGTTTTTGCGGTATTGTTTTAAAGGGGTAGCTTTAAGAATCCATTAAATGGTTTATAAACGACGATTGTATGTTAGTACTGAAGTGAAATAAGTTTTCGGTATAAAGTGCAAGTGTGAAAGTCACACAATGCGGTTTATTACATATTTTCTGATCTTGCTTCATAAAGCTTCATTTTAAAGGAAAAACGTAGAAGAATAGTAAATAACATCAGTTATTAAAGTCATAACTATGAAAGCTCACAGTTTGGTATTCACGGATGGGTATGAACTACAAGAATTAAGAAAAGGATAGTTTAATTTTGTGCTGTAATATCAATACCTTCAGAGTATGTATGCAAGTGCACACTTGTATAACACTTGGATGGTGCCTAGACCGTTAACTTCCGCTGCTTAGCATATATTCTTCAACACGTCGAAGAGATCGGGCCGGTCTCGCACCCTCCACATAAATCGTGTAAGGAATTAACTTTTTTCACATTTACATATTTGTAAGTTTTTGCAAGCTCGAGACCAAATAAACAATAATTCGTAATGAATTTAATTGTCAGTTTTTGGGATTTGGGTTGATTTTTCCTTTGTAATTTTTCTCCAATTATCAATTTTTCCCAAAAACTGACAATTAAATTCATTACGAATTATTGTTTATTTGGTCTCGAGCTTGCAAAAACTTACAAATATGTAAACAAAATAGACCGCAAAAATCCAACAACAAAATAAATTAAAACCATAGCACGGGTTTACGTACATATGTATATACATATGTACAAACAACAAGACCAACACACATCATAACATATAGGCTGCATGTCTTAAGAAATTTTGTGTATACAGTTGGCAAGAACAAACAAAACAAAAAGGGAATTAATTGAAGTGGAGACGAATACATTGTGACGTCACAGGGCATCATAGCTTAGTGTTAGAGTTTTCTAACAGCGGCTTTGGTGCAGACACGGGTTCGCATCCCAGTGTCCGAAAAGGGATCTGATGATGAGCCTGGAAACTCTGAAACATGTAATCCTATCCATCGCTGTTGATTTTTCCTTTGTAATTTTTCTCCAATTATCAATTTTTCCCAAAAACTGACAATTAAATTCATTACGAATTATTGTTTATTTGGTCTCGAGCTTGCAAAAACTTACAAATATGTAAACAAAATAGACCGCAAAAATCCAACAACATTTACATACATATATATTGAGCCGCAGACGTCCGCTTGCTATGCACTGCGAAAAGATAGCGGTGAGCCCTTAAGCTGAGTATATCGGAGTGGTCTCACTGAAACTCTCTATTTTTGCCGCGAACTTAGATATTACATGGGTTAACTCACGTTGCTTAAGGTTAAGCCCATGGGCGTAATTTCCTTTTTGAATGGGAAATAATGCCCATGGACGTTATATCACTGCATCCTTGAAAATTTCATTTCATTCAAAGATTGTTGTTTACTTCTTCCAAATACAACTTTATTTATTAAAACTAAATTAAGTTTACGCTTCGGGGTATCTTAACAGCAACTGCCCATTAAGAGATCTGCTCTCCTTTTATATAGCCCCGCACCGACTTTCATCAGCGACTCCATATTGCGTTGGTATGCGCAGACGGATGTGAAATGTCAACCAGCATTCCAAGGGTTTAATCCTGAATTATATTAGGAAATTCTTAGCAACGACTAATTTTGTCATATTATTGAGGAAAACCCCTGATTTGATATGATTTTTGATAGTTACATACTAACTATGAACAAGGAATTGCCACAGAAATGTGGCTTAAATTAATTTCTTTTAAAATTCTTGAAAATTGACATGGCTGCAAGCTCTTGGTTTGGCCAATTTTACTAATATGACTAATTATTTTAGCATAATTTTCGCAAAGAAACCAACCACCAGTAAAACAAAGGAAAATACTTTTTTCTTTTATTATGACTCTGCTCTATGGCCCTGTTTCACCAACGTGACTAACACTAAAACTAAGTCGCGACTTAAGTTAGCACAGATTCGCGACTAACTTAATTTTGGGTTTCACCAACTTAGTAACTTAAATAGTTTTGACCACAACAACCCGGTCAGCTGTTTATACATAGTATGTAGTATTTTTTCATACCAGTACCCATTGAGAAACGGTAATGCATAAAAATGCACTATAGATCCTTTAATTGGAAGGTGGTAAAATAGTGCTTAATTGAAAACGATGGTTTTGTAATGGTTGCATGCTTCCAAACAAGCGTTAACGTGCATCTACGCTTACCTCGTTAAAAGTCATGCAAGGCAAAGTTTTCAACCGGGACGGTGCACAAAGCAAATTAGGACCATTTCTGACATTAAGGTTTTGAACGACAGGAACCCTGCTTAGTCGAGACTAAGTCAGCTGGAAGGCTGACTAAGTTGTGACTTAGTTAATTTAGATGGTAAAACTGAAAAAGTGAAAATCGTGACTTAACGAAGTTAAGTCTAGCTGGTGACACCGGGCCTATAAGTTGCAATGTTTACAATGTGGTCCACTTCGTTCCGTTCAGATCATACTAGCGCAAGTGATGTTGGTCGTTCGGTCGCTAAAAGAGGAAATACTCCACCAATTGTCTTCAAAATCTACGGAATACTTATGAATGATCGTAAAGTGAAAGTGCAATTAAATAGTTATGAGCACAGGCAAATTGGTTAATTAACATAAAATTACCTTAAACCAACACATTATATCCCAATAAAACCAAAATGTACTACTCATGTGAAACAAAATTTTAAAAGGGTCTTTCAACTGATTATTATTCCGTAGCTTAAAAATCTACTTTAATGGCAATTGGTGAAGATGTTTCTAGTACTTGCAGCTATTTAACGCTCAAAAATTATTTAATGACAATAGCTGGTCTTTATATATTCATTTACACTAGCTCGATTGCATTTGTTACAAGTTTACCAAAATACATTTTCAATCAAATGTCATCGACTGAGTAAGACGTGTTTGTGTGGTGCTCTTGAGTTTTTTACACTTTCATACCTGAAACTAACATTGAATTTCCTCTAATTGGTGCTGCACCTGCATATTTATACCAGTGTTTTGATTGTGGATTTCTTTTTGAGTTATTCCACTAGATTCGTGCTTAATTTTTATCAAAATGCAAAATACTCGCAGAAATCCTCCCCGCAAACCGATTTCCCCGCCAATTACTCCAAAAACACCAATTGTAGGCGTAGATGACAGTTTGCTCGAAGGGAAAATGAATAAACAGAGAATGGCGATTGTGGAAGAACTGACAGCTGTAATGCAAAAAACAACAAAGGAGTTTGAAGATAGGGTAATGCAGAAAATAGGTGAGTTGGCTGCTGAGACTGCGAACATCAAGCAAAGCATAGCTACAATGCAAGAAAGAGTGACAACATTAGAAAACTCGTATAATGTGGTGGACAACCTACGGAGCGAAATTATTGCTGTTCGGAGCCAGCTTAATGAGCTGGAGAGTAATGCAGTATCATCTGACATTGTAATCAATGGTGTTCCACATGATAGCGAAGAGAGTTTGCCTGATTTGTTTGCTAAAATATGCAATGCAGTTAACCTCCACCCACCCCCATTGCGCGATGCTTTTAGAATAAGAAAAGCGAAAAGCAAAGTGCAAAATAACAAAAACAACATGCCTATTGTTATTAAGCTCTGCTCTGCGCGCGAACGAAGCCAGCTGTTCAAATCTATTGCTGCATTTCGCAAATCACAAAAGCGGTCGCTTGCGCTATCTGACGTTGATGTTTCTGGTTATGGATTTGTTTATGTGCATGAGAGTTTACCAAAAAGATTAAGAGAGTTGATGTCGTATGCTACGGAGTTGAAGAGAAAGAAGCTCATAGCGACTGCGTTCTCAATGCGTGGAAAAGTGTATGTTCGATGCAAGCCCAATGAAGAACCGATTGAGGTGACCAGCCGGGTTGAAGTGGATTCACTTATTAGCACCCCGTGATGAAAAGAGCAGCTACTATGTTTATGCTTTTAATTTATCTCTTTTGTATTTTAAAAAATATTTTTAATTTTATATATTTCACTACTTATCTAGATTTTCTAAATTTTTCCCTTATGTACTATCATTATACTTATTCTCTTTTATGCATAACTGTATGTTGGCAATTTGAAGTGCGCACTCCCAGATCTTTTTATGGATTTAAATAGTGCATCTGTCGGCTCTAACGAATGTCATACAAATATAGTACTGAAGATTTTAGCTGATTATCACCCTGGATTTCAGGTTTGCCATTTCAACTCCAGAAGTTTAAATCAAACGAAACTTGATTATTTAAACTACATTTTTAGCTCAGTGTCTGTTGACGTTGTGTGTATCACTGAAACTTGGTTTCAGAATGATATTAATGATGATAATTACCAATTTCTCGATTATTGTGTTGTTAGGAATGACAGACAGCAAGGTAAGCGCGGTGGTGGCATTGCGATATATCATAAGAAGGCATTTCAGCTAAGAATAATCGACAGATCAGATAATAATGATCCTGTTGAATATTTGATGGTTGAATTTTACGATAATTTTGTGCGTTGCCTTGTTGTATGTGCATACAACCCAAGTAAGTCAAATGACTTGGACAATCTTTTTAGTAATATATATAAATACTGTGCCAATTATGAACACATAATCTTGTGTGGCGACCTGAACATAGATTTGATTGCCGAAAATGATCGTTCCAAAAACTTGTTTGATTGCATATCAGGTGTAGGGTTGAATGTTGTAAATAAGCTTCCCACTCGTTTTGGACCTCATTGTAAACCTAGTTTACTAGACTTATTTTGTGTTGCTGAAATGCGGAATGTCCTACATTTTGACCAGCTTTCCCTAGGTGGTGTTAGCGACCACGACTTAATTTTTATTAGCTACGATCTAGCCATGCAATCAAGGACTCCTACTTCCCGTTCTCAATATTTTCGAGATTTTAATAGAATCAATATAACAGACTTAGCCACTGAAGCATCTGCACTTCCTTGGAATGAATGTTGGCTTTCTGCAGATATCAATGATAAGGTTGAAAATTTCTCCAATATGGTAAAATACCTCTTTTATAAATATGTTCCACTAAGGAAAGTTAAAGTGAGCAATCACAAGCAACCATGGTTCAACCGAGAAGTACTTCAGGCCATAAAAGATAGAAATAAAAGATATCACATTTGGAAGAAAACCTCTAAAGCTGATGACTGGCAGGTCTATAAGGTATTGAGAAATACCGCGACGAGAAAAACTAGGGAGGCCAAAAGGTGTTATTTCCAAAATAAACTTGATGTTTGCCTGCCTTCAAAGGTTCTCTGGGACAATTTGAAAAAACTTGGTATTAAGTCTAATTTGAAATCTGATTGCACGGTGGATGTAAACGTTATGAATGCTTTCTTTGCTACAAAACTACCAGATGAAAGTGAGTCTCATATTACCAGCGTTGACTCTTCAAATAATGATTTCCGTATATTCAACTTTACAAATGTAACTGAGTCTGAAACTATTCAATCTATACATGCGATAAAATCAAATGCAGTAGGTGAAGATAAAATAAGCCTAAGATTTATTAAACTTATTTTACCATATGTTGTTTCTCCTTTAACGCACATTTTAAATTTTTCAATAACATCTCTAACCTTTCCCGATGCTTGGAAGGTAGCTAATATTATACCTGTTCCGAAAAAGGGTAATGCTTCATTGCCATGTGACTTTCGGCCTATCAGCATTCTCCCCTGTTTATCAAAGATTTTCGAAAAGCTCTTGTCTGCACAGATCGTGAAGTATCTTACTGATGAAAGTCTGTTGTCGAGAAATCAATCAGGTTATCGTACTGGACATAGCTGTTCTACCGCTATGCTTAAGGTTTTAGAGGAGATTCGACCTAAATTTGATACCGGTGATCTGACTATTCTTACACTGTTAGATTTTTCCAAAGCTTTCGACACGGTCTGCCACAAAATTCTTCTTCAAAAGCTCGAACAATATTTTAGATTTGCAAGGGGTGCTGTAAAGCTCATAGAAAACTATTTGACAAACAGGTTCCAAAGGGTGATGTGTGGGGATATCGGATCAAACTTACTGCCGGTAAAATCTGGTGTGCCACAAGGTTCCATTCTTGGCCCAATTTTATTTAGCCTATATATAAATGACTTGGAAAAATGCTGCCGCAGTGTCTCTATTCATCTCTATGCGGATGATGCGCAAGTATACCTTTCGGCTCCACTTGGTTTAGTGGAGGATTTGGTTTACCGAATAAATGAAGACTTAGAAGCTATTTATCAATGGTCCAAAAGAAACAAACTCTACCTTAATGCATCCAAAACGCAGGCGATTGCCATATCTCACTACCCATATAATCTTGACGATATCTCTCCAATTATTCTAAATGGAAATGTTGTGAAATATGTGAAAACGGTAAAAACACTTGGGTTTCTATTAAATAAGCAACTTACTTGTGTTGATCATGTGAATTCCTCAATCAGTAAGCTATATTATATGTTAAGACATTTATGGAAGACAGCCTATTTTATTCGGGAAGATATTAAACTCAAACTTGTCAACGCTCTATTAATACCTATAATATCTTACCATGAACTAATATATGGCTGCCTTGATAAAGCTTCTATGAACAAATACCAGCTTGTAATTAATAATTGTGCTAGATATATTTATCTTAAGCGGAAATATGATCATATTTCAAACTTTTCCAGAACCATTCTCCAATGTAGTTTAACAGCTTTCTTTGACCGCCGCTTACTATTTTTCATACATAGAGTAATATACCTTCGTACACCGCAATATCTGTTTGAAAAACTTACTTTTGCACAATCATCTCGTACTTGTAACCTTATTGTACCGCATTTTAAGTACTCAGCAACATCAAAAATGTTTTTCGTTAGGGCTGTGCAGTTGTGGAATGCTTTGCCCAACAAAGTAAAATTAGAATCTAATCTGAGGCGCTTCAAATTCGCTGTAATTGCCATACTTTCTTACTGAACTATCTACAATTTACTTAATTTTGTGTTCTTTTTCTTTTATTAAATTGGATTTTCATGCTATTAATACTTTTAATTTTTCTTTTTGTTTCTACATTTAGTAATTAATTTGTACTAGAAATAAGTAATAAAATCTATGTGACACTGTAAAAGACTATGTCTTATATGTGTATATCTAAATAAAACATCTTATATTACCCTAGAAGCAGTGGCGGATATAGAGCCAAGTTTTGGGGGGTGAAATTCAGATCAAATTTTTTTAGTATGACCTAAAAAAAGCCCTTACCAACAAAACAAGGAAAAAATTTTCATTTCGTAGATCCGCGCCTGCCTACAAGTAATCATATACAAATGCAATTCGTTTACTTCCCTGCAATCAAACCAACTAGTTAAAAACTACTTTACAACTACTATGTGCACTAAGCCCAACTAGTCAGCCAACTGTCATATTTTCATATAAGCAACTGGTATTTTTACAATGTTGATGTCCTACGACATTTCAATTGTCAGATTTCGACCAGAACATACCAGTCATCTACTAGTATATACATACTAGTTTGCATGTAGTTGAAATATACCAGTTTCGTAGTAGTTCAAATGGAATGAAATGAACTAGTAAAATTTCAGCCCAGTGGGGCTAGTATCAAACTAGTTCGAAAAAGATTGAACCTTTCTAATCCAAAAAGGACCGAAACCTGTAGATATAATAAAAATACGAAAATAAACTCATGATTACATTGTAAAAATATGGTATTGTTATTTCAGTATTTTCTTTAAACGTTGCATACATTTCACTTTTAATTTTCACATTAGAAGGAATATTCTTATACAGTGTCGTTACGAGGTTAAAGTAGAATTGGAAGGATATTTTAAAATTTTGATTGAACTGAAAAATGCATATTATAGCTATAAAAATAAATAAAAACTAAAAGCAAACATTGTTTTAATAACTTCATAGTTAAAAGAATGCATATAAGGAAATTAGAGTTTGAACTTTTTCAAACTAGAACAATTTGAACATGAAAATTGTAGTTGAATACTAGTATGGAATAGACTTTTCCTGACTAGTATGATTTCAGCCAGAAAATTGTAGTTGTATACTAGTATGTTATCTGACTAGTTTGGTGTTTCAATCCGATATACATACATACATACATATTTGTATATGTATTTACATTAACTTGCAAATTCAAGCGACACTCAAATCATGAATTTCAAATCAATTTCGCACATTCAGATGATCAAGGGGATTAAGTTTTCTCATATGTAGCAATTTCCATTTAGTTCAACGACACAAATTTTTGTATTAAATTTAATCCCTTTTATTGATTTTATGTGGCACTGTTTGCCACTCCCACTGCGGATTTAAAATTAATAATTGGTTGTTATTTTCATTTGTGCGTAATATAATAGATTTTTACACAAATCTGCTCCAAATTTTAAGTCAGGATATCTAATCAATTTTGATGCTATCAGGGAAGTAGAGCATCATTAACTCGGGTATTGTTAAAATATACACATTTGAATACACATGCAAAGTTTTGCGTAGCTTCGTTTTTCTAATTGTTAAACATTTTTCAAATGCAAAGAAAGACTAACCGCCGACAGTTTCAAACGTGAAATAGGCTTACGCTGTACTCCAGGCAAGCAAAGGCATGCTTCCAATATTTTGCTACAAATTCCATCTAAAAAATTTGTTCATGATGGAAATGCACTCCGAGAGCTGCCGAGCGCTGACGAAAATGATCCCGTTTATAAAGAAATGAACAACCAATTTTGATGTTGTCTGTCTTGTTACTTGAACATGGGAGCAGCGGCATGGTAGCCCAGCACAGTACCAGCATAACACGATGGCTGCTAGCATGTTAGTTACTAAAAGTTAAATTGGGTTGGAAACAAATGAAAAAACATTGTTTAAATTTTTAACATTTTAAAGCATTTCCTACGTTCTTATTCCAAGCATAGTTAATATTTCAGACTCGCTGTTTAGCTTTAAAAAATAAATACTATCGCCTCTCGGCAGGGCTTGCCAAATTCTCCAAGTGTATTTCTTTCATGGAAGGCAAACAATTTTCGGAGTTGGAAAAAACTGTAGGCCCTTTCAATAAGTAGGAAAAAGTTCAAAGTAGAACTCCACAAAGTTAAAGTTAATCTCGGACATGATATACATATATACCTGTTGTATATCGCGCCATATATTTATTTACCTATAAATTTAAATCTTTATGTTACTCAGCCGATGAGTTTTTCTCTCCAGCTAAGCAGAGTTAGATCTCGAAACTTAACAAGTCGCTCGCGTTCAACGATTCGGCAATATACATATTTATCCAAAAAAAAAAGTGTCGAGCTAAGCCGATGCTCCTCTCGTGTCGGTTGGACAAAGTTATTGTTATGGAAGATTGAAAAAACATGATAAAAATATTTATTTACCACAGTAGATCTGATTTTGAGAAAGTAATGATAGTAAAAACGGGTTAGATTACCTACTGTTTGTTTCATTTTAATAAAGAATATATGACAACCCTGTAACATTATTTTCAGTGGTAAAATCGATGAAAGAAGCTGGTAGTACCATACTCGTGCTGTATTTTGTATAAATTCGTCAAATCACATACGTCATAATAGGAAACAAGTATAAATTGTGACTAGGGACACCACGTTTTTAGGATTCTGATGTCCTTTTAACTAGATATAAGAGCGAAGTTTGCAATTATAAACTATTGCCGTTCTTAAACTATCCAACTTTGACCGTGAATACCTTTTTAACGGTTGGATGCCATAAAGAAGTCCCTAAGAGCTTTTTGTAGCGCATTTAATTTATTTGTAACTATCTAAAATAATTGGAGAATATTAATTTATTTATTAACTTACACAGTTGCCAACAAGCTGATATGGGTTGAGACATTGGCCAACTTTTGATTTTGATTATCTTTGTAATAGTCAGATTAATTTTATTTATTTATTTATTTGTTTATTTGTATGCTTATAATTCAGTACAAAGATTTAATCTTATATAACAGCACTGAATAGTATTATAGTCATATTAAAAATAAAAAATATTATGCCAAAAAAATAAATATAATAATAAAATAAAACTAAGACAACAACTTAGATTTAATTTACAATATAAAATATTAAAAAACAGATAACAAAAAGTCAAGAGTTTAAGTTTTAAAGTTAAAAATATAACAGTGATGTTTAACAGTGTTATTTAAAATGTTCATATATTAACTTTTTAAATTGCATTGCGTTGCTGACTAATTGCAAGTAAGGGGGTAATCGATTCCAAATTCGTATAGCGTTTATATAGAAATGTTGATCTGAAAAAGCAGTGTTATGTTCTATTTGAATAATACGGTTTCCTCTTTCTGACCTGAAGAAGTTTAATTTTTGATAAAGATAATGCGGCTGTTGTGTGTATATTATTCTATGAAGGTAAATTACAGTTTTACAATTTAAAAGATTCTCGAAGGTAACACCAAAAATAAGTTTGGAGTAATGAGATATTCGGTCAAATCGACGTATGCCAAATATATATCTTGCAATACCATTAAAAGCCACGTTTAATTTGCGCCTACTGGTTACGTCACAGCTAGAAAACAATTCACAACCATATAGTAACGTCGGTATTAGGTATGATTTAGCCAGAAGCATTCTGACTTCAAGTGGTATGAACCATTGGCTACACCATAAACTTCTTAACATCCCGTATACTTTGCCGGTTGTGATGATAACGTGATCATTCCAGTGAAGGTGTTTATTATATGTGATACCAAGATTTTTTACTTTATCCACGTATTCAATTTTAGACTCACCCAGAACTAAATCGGGAAAAGATGTTACAATTTGTGTTTTTTTGGTTACCAACATATATTTGGATTTGCTTGGATTGAGACATAAGCCGTTAGTTGCAGCCCAAGTTCTTACATTATCCAAGTCAACATTAATTTTACGTACGCAGTCATCGAACTCTGATGCTTTGCAGCTTATATAGAGTTGTACATCATCAGCATACATTTGAACATTACAGTATTGTAACTGACCCGGAAGATCATTTGCATAAGCCGAATAGAGTAATGGGCCTAAAATAGATCCTTGAGGGACACCTCTTGTAAGGTCGACACTACTGGACTTTTTACTCCCATGAAAAACTGATTGTGATCTGCCTGTTAAATAAGAAGTCATCAGTTTCGCAGCTGTAGACGAAAAATTAAGTAACCTGGTCAGTTTTAATACTAGAATTTCGCTATTAACGGTATCAAAAGCCTTTGAGTGGTCCAAGAGAATAAGAAAAGATATTTTATCATTATCAATTTGTGATCTTAAATATTCCGTAACATCAATCAGAGCGGTTACACAACTATGTTGTGGTCGAAAGCCAGATTGTCTAGGAGTAAGCAAATTGTTGTCCTGAAAATATTTGCTGATTTGCTTATGCATTAAGCGTTCAAGTATCTTAGACAGAAAGGGAAGTATAGCAATTGGCCGAAACTCAGTGTCTGTTTTGGGTATAGGTATGATTTTAGCATGCTTCCATAGAGTAGGATAATCTGATTTGGTTATTATAGAATTAAACAGGTGAGTGATATATGGTAAAATTGCAGGAAATAAAATTTTTGTAAATTTTGGATGGACTCCATCAGAGCCAATAGCATTGGACTTAATGCTTAAAAAACTTTGAAATATTTCAACCTCAGTAAAACATCTAAAATAAAATGAATTTTGGTCATTTAGAGTGGCATGGTTCTTGTAATAAGTAACATCAGCCGTAGACGATGGTAGGTTCGTAAATTTGCAGTTTAAATCATTAACATCTAAATCCTCTGAACTGTCTACTGCTTTTCCAATGATTCCAACCTTACGTATTTCATTCCATCTTGCCTTACTATCTAGACAGTTTTCAAATTGTGTTTTATAGTATAATCTTTTGGCAGTTTTAATACTTGTGTTAACTTTATTTCGCATAGTGCGAAAAGCAGAAAGTAGTTCAGAGGTTTTAAACCTCTTCCATCTTGCATAAGCTATATTACGTTGTTCAAGTAAACATTTAATTTCAGACGTAAACCAAAATTATATCACAAGTTTTTCTTCTAATTTTTTTGGTAGAAATTAATTTAATATTAATTTTAGTAATAAGATATAAAGTTAATTCCATTAATAATAGAAACTCATATTTCGTCAGCATACTCAATTTTGTAATTAGGAATTGAATTTTCTACGAACGAATCAAAAAAATTATGAATTGATTATATTTTTGGTTCACCCCAATGCACTTAGCAGTTTTTAATGCAAATTTTTCATTTGAGTAACAGATTATTTCACCACAACAATTTCAATAATAATTCTTTTTGGAGAAAACATTAATTACATTATTAATTTTTGGTGCTGAGGTTAGTAATCCATAGATTAAATAGCTAATTGCTGTGAAATTATAAATTCGATACAATTGGTTGCAGATATGAAAGAGATAAACAAGTCACTTTTTATATTCATGTATTCATCTAACTATGTATGTATGTAAATAGTATGGGTTCGGGCAGAACCGACCCTAATAAAAGTTACAAATTCTAAGATAATCTGTGAAGCGGCAAGTAGATCTGAAATAGGCATTTGATTGTTAACGCTCGAAATGAGTGAAAAGTTATTCAAACATAAATGGAGCAAGCGCTAAAAACATGCTTGAGTTGGTTCAAGTACTCTTGTAAATCCATAAAACTAAAACGAAAAACAAAGAAAAAAACAAAGAAAAGTATAACGTAGGAAATGTGCAAAGGAAATTTCAGTAATTGTGCAAGAGCTTTTAGAGAAAAGTTTGTTGAACTGGTTTCCTTGTTATTTCCTGTTTCTGCAAAATCTTGGCAAAATAGAAACCAATATTTTTCTTATGAATGTATTAGTAATTTCAGTTAGGCCGCCTAGTATGTCTTTAAAATTTCAGAAATATTCATCGTTCTCCCAGAGACTAAAACTTTTTACTGTTTTGTCTGTTCTATTTAAGAATTAGTCAAGTCAAGTTATAGCTTATTCATAACTTTTATCCCTTACGAATTTCGAAAGCACCTGAAAGTATTACACTATTGTTATAAACTGCTGACTGCGCTAGACCGAGAGCGTGATAAAGCAAAACATACTGACCAGCTTATGAATAAATTGCTGTCCCCATCATGATACTAAAATTGTGCTTGGCCTCTTTATCTGGGTGGCCAAGCGAGGAAAGCCAGTATCCCAAGAAAAGTTTGACGTTGGAAGGTGATTACGTCACAGACAAAGAAGGATGGAATAGAAAACAACGATGATTTGAGCGCCAGAGTTAATTTGCACTAGGAAAATTTTTACGTGAACGGAGTGTACCGGAATGTGGTGGTTTTGTATATTATCATATTAACGCGTATCCAGGAACGGAAGTTCTGACTAAGCAGGGCGTGGTACCTACTGGTGCTGAATAATAACAGGGAAGATAGTTGGTATTCCGGTAAACGAGGGCGGCAGGAAGTGTTCGTTGTGATGAAATAATTGATGCCAAAGTTTAAAATTACAAACTTTCAATAACTTCGCTAATTGGGGGCAGGCGACAACACAGAAAATAACGCCAGAGCAACTTTGAACTGCGTAGGTATTTGAGAGGACGAATGTAGCTAACGGTTGAAAAGTCCCGCATCGTTCTTATCCTGATACTTTGTTAGTAGCGCTAGCTATAAACAATTTTTCAAATTAACAAGATAAGTCTGGCTAAAGGACCAACACATTATTTCCTTAGTCAGTACCAGATAATCTTAGTACCGGAAGTCATTGCTCCTGATATTAAATATCGAATGTCCATCAAATACATTTTTTCCTTATTCATTTGCCTCTGCAAATTTTTTCGTACGTGTTGTTTTTATCGACAAAAACGCTCCCCTGTGGCTTGACCAGTGTTGTCGACAGCCCTTTGCAGGGTATAAAAGCGGCACGCTCCGGTACTGCCTTACGGTTCATGCCCGCCTGTAGCTTGAGCGATTTGGTGTGACACGTGGAAACGGCTAGGTCATCTGAACCTCTGCTTCCGTAAGAAAGAAGAAGTTTGGTGATGAGACATGAAAGACATCAAGTTGCACGTCGATTCCTCTTGTGGCTTTTATTCGCCTCTCAAGATCGGTATGCTTTAACGCGAGTATATTCTAAGCCAAAAAATTTCGACCCTTAACCATAAAAAGAAGCACATAATAATATACATAAGTGTAAAGTCAAACAGCCAAGTTGAGTGAAACGTTTAACATTGCTTGATCTCTGTTTTCCCTACTATCTAGTATAAAAAAGTGTAAAAGCAATAAAAACTCGAAAGCCGCTTGCAAGTATAGAAAATTGCCATAGAAATGAACATCGAATTCACTATGACCACCATTCTCGATTTATTAACCATTTAAACAATAGATACGAAAAACTGCTCTGCTCTCAGCGCTTTTTTATATTGTGAGCATCAGTTGCGTACACCCTGGGGGAAATGAATAACAGTGCACTTTAGTGCAAGACCTTTATGTCCACTCCATAATTAGTGTTGAAACTAGTTCAAATTGGTTACATGCCATCATTAATTCGCATGTCGAAAGAAAATTTAAAAAACTCTGCAGAGCTCTTGTGTATAAATAAAATCCGTTCTATATGTTGTAAAATTGCAGAAGAGTCGTGCCTGAACATTGAATTTTCCTTTGTAGTGTTCATCTGAACCACTGTTGGAATTTTTGTCTGTCTGTTTAAATAGAGTCCCCGTCGGTCGAAAGGCACTGGGTTAAATAGAATCCCAGGACTTCCATAAATCCTAGCCACAATTAAATTTTGTTCTCGTCAGCAATAAAGCTTATCTTTGGCGAGATATTTTTCAGAGACATAATAAAAGTATAGGCACATATTTCAATAACTAAGAAACCGCTAATTAAATTTGGTATCAATTAATAATTTAGAATAATCGTTTGTTATTATAACCTTTATTTTTGGCTAAAAAAAAGGTGGATGGGTTAACCGATTATTTTTCCGAATCAAATAAGGTGCCGCATCCTTTTCTTAGTTTTTTAGTTTTGCTTAGTTTAGTTAAGTAACTATGACAAAGTCCAGTAAAGGTAGATAAAATGTTCGCATATATGTATGTATGTAAAGAGCACCCCTGCAGTCAACTGGGTAGTAAACGTTGTAGTTCATGGACTAGAATTTCGTGGGCTTATTATCACCAGTATGATAATTTTTTTCACATCAAAACATTTTTGGTAATTATTTCCCCTGTATGATAATTTTTTCAATGTCTAGTTTTAGGTAATCTCTTTTTTGTTGTTTGTTTTTACGGTCTGTTCATTTAACATATTTCTGCAAAATTTTATGATCTCAAGAATAGCTGAAAATAATTCTTAGTCAATTATTAGAGAAAAATTTAAAAGATTTGCATACAGCGATGGATGAGATGACAGACTCCTTTCCTGACACTGGAATACGAACCCTGGACCAATGCCGCTAATAGAATACTCTAACAACTAAGCTTTGGCGCTGTGCCCTTTTTTCTCTACTTCTCGTAAATGGTGGAAGATTGGCATTGCAGAAAAAGTAGCTTAAGTTATTGCAGACAAATTAATAGTTTTTACTTGAAAAATTTATGGTGTTATAACTAGACATCGGGCTCTTATGAAATTTTAATGGGCAGAAAATATGAAAAAATATGAAAATATAGGAAAAAAATTGGCAAATGCACAAAATAGAGGCAAAAATATTAAATTGATGGAGCGATCTTGATGACATTTTCTTGTTCGTTTTCAAAGGGACTTAGGGTGGTTTAGATTACCGATTTGACTACGCTCTGAAGGTATTCATTAATATACGGACCCAGGCAACCTTCGAACGTGTGTGTACAATTTGGGTATCGATTTACGTTACGATATCGTGACTTGCACTATACATATGGATCAGATATAGTTTAAAATGTGTCAAAAAAATATAAAAATGTCGTGGGTTTATAATAAAATAACGGCTAAAATTTTTTTGCTAAATTTTAACCATTCATTGGTTTACACAATTTTTAAAACTTTTTTGTAATAAATTCCAAACCTTTCAATTACTTACAAAAATTCTCAATTATTTGAGGTTTATGTAAATTTAATACTTTACTGGAATAAACAAAAGTACAGCAAAAGTCGTATACACTGCGAATATGTGTACTTTTCTCACAAAATTCATGAGTGCGTTGTAGCTCAGTAGGTACAGCATTGCGCACTGAATTGGGGCACGTTGGTTCGAGTCCTAACATTTAAAAAAAAAAATTAAAGAACTTTCGTTTTAAAATTGAAAAAATTTCTATTACAGGCGTGAATTTAATTCTAAATCAAATTTGGTTTGGTCATATATGTAGCCCCAACAAGTTTTAAATTTAGACTAAAATTTTTAGCCGTGTAGTAAATAATTTTTACTGTCTTATCTGTACTAATCTCTGTGATGTTGTCTTAAAATAATTATATTTATAGGTCCAGCTCTCGTTGATGTATGAATGAGGTATAGAGGGACAGTAGGAATAATGGAATAGAAACACTGAATTTAATAGGAATACGAATGTCGAATTCGGAGGCGAAAAGTCACAGAAAGATTATATTGCGAAGCAAGGAAAAAAGTTGCATGAATATGACATTATTACTGGCATGATAAACTACCCTAACCCACACTAGCAAATTGGCATTAATGTGCCCTAAAACGTCATACGTACTCAACTTACGTTTCATGTTAAAACAAATAACCCTAACTATTTATTTAATGCACCTTTTTCTAGGTCGCTTATAGAATTCAATCGGATTTTTACAAGGCTCGATCTAGATTTTGATCAGTCCAGATCCATATTTTTAGGTAAACTGCAGTCAAATTATTTTTAAGTACTACATATCTTTAAGAAAATTTGTATATCTAGTCTGTAAGATTTTGTTACCATTGACTGCATAAAAATGAAATGAAATTAAATGAAATATGCCTGATAGACAAATTCTGAATTTTTTTTGTAAAACTGCTACATCTTGACGTAAATGTTGTTAACTATTTATTAAATCGTTTTTGGTTCTCACGGTCTGTTCATTTTACATATTCTTGTAAGTTTTATGAGCTCAAGACGAGTTGATAATAATTCTTTAAATCATTTAAACTGTATTCTTAAACTAAATTTATAAGAATAAATCTTAAGTTGATTTTTACTATACTAGAATAAATCAAATCTATGTCAAATTTTGATGAACTTTCATGTTTTTCGTTTTTCGCATTTTTTTCGAACAAAACCAAATCAAAAACTTGTTATGTTCATATTCTTATATCTAGGTGCAAAAGCAATAAAGAAAATATACGCACGACCCATGTTAAAAAAAAGGTTCCCCCCAAGAATACAGAAAACAAAAATTCAGAAACACATTTTTTCAGAAAACATTATTCAGAACCCTTTTTTCAGAAAGCCAAAATTCAGAAGTCAAAACTCAGAAGTCAAAATTCAGAAGTCAAAATTCAGACGTTAAAATTCAGAAATCAAAAATTCAGAAGTAAAAATTCCGAAGTAAAAATTCAGAAGTCAAAATTGAGAAAGTAACCAAACGGCAGAAAAAACATTAAATTTTGCGCAGATCCCCAATTCGGGGCCCGATCCACGTTTTTTATATGCAGAACACCTTTCCGCGTAGGCGGCCTTCGGCCGCGCTTCAAAAAATAACCCTGGGCTACGCCATTCCAACTCCGGATGTGTGCCATAGCCGTGGCTACCGCCACGGTGATGTCCTTCCGCGTGCCACTCTTTTCTCACAGGGTAATGTGATTACAACAACCACATGAAAATGACAGAAAAATTGTGAACTTTAACTGCAAATATCTCGCGAAATTCTAAAAATATCGGATTTCCCCCTCCAGATTATTGTTACGGAGGAGTATAAAGATTTTGTGAATTTTTCATTCATTTTTCTGTTAAGTGATTTCTAAATTTTTCATTCTGATTTGTTGTTTCTGAAAAAAGTTTTCTGAATTTTTCATTCTGACTTTTTGTTTCTGAAAAGTTTTTTCCGACTTTTTCATTCTGACTTTTTGTTTCTGAAAAGTGATTTCTGAATAAATGTTTCTGAGAAACAGTATTTCTGAATTTTTGCTTTCTGAATTTATGGGGGGCACCAAAAAAAAAACTAGTTAAAAGGAAAATAATTACATTAGAAGCAAAAATAAGAATACATGAAAGATTAGAAGACGGCGAAGGACCTACAGCTCTTGGAAAGGAGCTTAAATTATGCGAATCCACTATGAGTGCAATAACAAAATAAATCAATCTTTTACCTGTGCAACAGAAAAAAGTGATACAAACGAATCAAAAAAAGTGATACAAACGAATAATATTCTCATGTTATTGTTGTTGTTTTAGCGAAAAAATCACTCCCCGAAGGTGTTGGGGATTGTTGTCGAAATAACTCCCTTGCGGTACTGCCCGACTGTCGTGGTAGCGATTTGGCTTAACGACTCAACTCGAAAAGGAGTTCCTATTTTTAAAAACCAGCAACTTAAAACTTTAGGGACTGCTACGGACGTTATTCTGTAGTAAGAAATATTTGCTACAATTAAAATGGTTGATGTTGAAATTTCGCTAAATAATACAATAACAAGGTGGTTAAAAATAGCACATTTAAAAATATTTGGTTACTTACAACTTGCTTAAATTTTTCAATATAGTAGAGTAACATTCATTTTGATAAACACCTGTTTTATATCTGAATTTTTAAATAAAATTTTTGTAAAATAATTTTTTTTTTTAAATAAACTAACTACGAAGTGGTACAGTAACAGGTATGATACTAATGCTGGTTTGATGAGTCAGTACATACTAGAATGTCAACTGGTAAAATACTGATGTATATACTGACTAGTTTGTCAACTGGTACATATATTGCTGATACAGAAGCGAACAATTGCCATCTCGTAGGACATCGCCGTGCTAAAAATACCAGTTGCTAACATGGAAAAATTGCAGAGCTCGAACTAGTTGAGCCGGTTGGATAAGCTGGTATTTGTCGTAGAATTGACTGCAGGGTTACTATGTTCAGTACACATTTTGCAGGCTTCCTTGCTTGTGGTTTGAATTTTACGGTTTCTCTTCTAGTTTACTTAACATTTTTTGCTATCAATCAGGGCACTCCAGAAAACGAGTCATGCAAAATAATTGCTTTGAGTAAATATTTTCAAGTTGAATTTAAAATAACTTATGTCAGAGCGTACCTAGCCGAACAAAGTATATACAATGTATATTATACATTTACTTATTATATAAAAAGCATCTTTGTAAAACACGAATACCAGGGAGATGAAAGAAAAATTTATAATAAACAGAGTCAGTGTATCTGCACCTTGGTCTATATATATTTTGCTGTTTCATCCACTTTTTTGAAGGTAAGCCAAATTCGATTTAAAAAAATAGCACGAGTTGGGTTATTAGGTTTCCTTTTATTTATTTCAAAAATTGATCTAAGCTTGTGCTGCATGCAGTGCTCTGTGAGGTACTCACGTAGTTCCATGCATTCCAGAAATCGGTTTTAAATTTTACACGCCATTCAGTTGCATTAAGCTTGAGTGAATTCATAAAAGATCATTTTAGGTGCATGGTCTTATTTGTGTATCTTAACAACAACGATAAATGTGAGCTTAAACATAATGATAGTAAGGCATTATATAATAGTTGGAAATATAATTTTGACAAAACAATTACTATTGCCAGAAGCTCCCAAAATCTTTTTCGGTATTTACCCTCGCAAGAGTAATTCTTAGTTGGATTTCTAGGCTGATATCAGGTAAACGAAGTCCTTTACTATCTCGAAATTTTTGCTGCCAGCAGTAGCGTGGGTGTCAAGGCGCGAATGCGCTGACTCTCTGCTTGTGTCAGCATGTAGTTCGTTTTGCTTTCGTTCACCATCAAACACATTTTTTCGACTTCTTTTTTTTTTGAAGTAAGCAGAGATTACGGCGCAGTTGTTAAGAAATATGATAGGAATATGTTACCACCCTTGCGAAATTGTTTGTTTGCAGAATAGCCCAGATCTTTAACAAATTTGATATTTTATGCACTGATTTAGGTAAAAACGAAACTTTTTGGCACTGATTTTTAGAGACCTGTCTAATGTCCATAGTATAACCGATTTGACTTTATTGCAGAAGTTGGCTGCTCAGCACGTTCGGTTGCATTTCGCAAACCACTTATCCATAGAATCAGTATTGGTATGCCCTGCTTATGTGCAATAATTGAATGAATGTGCAATTTTGACAAGGGCCACAGAGTGAGATAAGAAAGTGCAGTGCACATTATGAGTATTGTTGTTCCAACCGTAGACACACTGGTGGTGAAGCTAAGTGGAAGTACATATATGCTATTATGGCTATAGGTTTTGCAATAGTCTGATGAAGGACTGATATGCTGTTGTCGTTCAGAAAATAGTTCGAAATGCCATTGTCCATTTGCCCGGATGCAAGTCCATCTGTTTATGCTGCCTCTTAAATCGTTACTTCAATTCCCATAATTGCAAGAGTTCCCTTAAGTCGCTACTTTATACCACATTCATTGTGCTCATAACGAGGCAACCGTTGTAGGGATACCTAAGTCTGGATACTTTGCATGTTGGTAGAATTGTTTTTACTAGGCGAGTACGTCAACGCATTACCAATATGATGTGGTAAGGCGCGTTTGATTTGCAACTTATTTCATTCCAGTTCAGTGGCGAGTTGGCTATGTTCGTACCAACGGAATTTGCTTGAAATATGATTTGTGTGACACGTATACAAAGCCAGAATCAGCAATGAGTTGTGGGCCGTTTTTGTGTTCACATTGCGGTTGACGCCAAAGCACATTCATTGCATCAAACAGTAAAAAGCTACACATTTACATACGAATGTTGAGAGATTTAAGTTTTTTTTGGACTTTCTTTAGATGTCAAGAGTCAATGACTTTTCTATTTTACTTTCTTCTACTTTGCTCCGGTTAATGTGTTTCTAATTTTGATTCAGTTATGGTTGTAGATGTATGTACTGTAGATTATGTTGTAGCCTTTGGCTATCAAAATCAGATTCTGTTTTTTATGTTTATAACTTTCATAAACATGAATTATAGCTTTGGTTCGATTATTGTCAATAAGAGAAGGGGAAGAGATAAGGTCACCTATAAGTATACCGAAATGACCAGGGCTATGAGCTGGATCGATTTAGACATATCCGTTTCCCCCTTGATCTGTTTGAGCGGTAAGGAGTCCATCAGTTTTGTAATATATTAATCACAGCTCACAGTCAACCTATTTTTCCGATAACTTTATACATGTATGTTGCCTCATATTTTTAACTTTACTTAATATGTTCAGAGCTTTATTTGACGAACATTTTATATCCCAATGTTCCTTTCTTTACTTTTGTTCACATTAGACACGGAAAATTCCATGTGTACCTGGAAATGCCATTTGTATACCTTATTTTGTCCAACGTTTATATGTAATGGCATAAACGGATCGCGGTGGATATTGACTTATGTATGTACACCCATACCTCGTTATACGGCCGCTCTTTATACGTCCTTTCGTTATAACGGCACTCTTCAATTCATGCTAATTTTCGATTTACGGCCTAAAATGTTTCGCTATAACGGCCAAAAAACCGTTTTTCCGATTTCGATATATTTACATGCTGCCAATTTTATCAAGTGTTTTTAAATTTTGCGTCAAAGCCAAATTTTATTTTATTCAAATTAATTTTTAATAATTTTTTTTTGACGCAGAATTCAAAAAACTTGATAAAAATATTTTTTTCCTGAATATTTATCAAGATTGACAAATTTGTCAAGAGCACAGAATCGCCTTGTAAAGGCATTTAAAATATATTTTATGGAGTTGTTTTTGTTTGTATGTATATTCATTTTGATTTTTGGAGTCTTTTAGTATTTTATGTTTAAATGTATGTACTTGTTATGTATGATTTTTTAATTTAAATAACAAATAAAAATATAAAATTCATTTTTAACCGTGCAGTTTTGCAAATTTGGAACCGATCCCATTGAATTTGTATGAATTTGTATTAGAATAATTGACTCGTTATACGGCTTTTCGCTTTACGGCCAACTTTCGTGGAACGTATTTAGGCCGTATAGCGAGGTATGGGTGTATATCAAAATGTTCCAGTGGAAAAGAGAAATTGACCAAGTCATTACCATCTCTACGTCCGTCTGTGAACACGATAACTTGAGTAAATTATAAGATATCATAATGAAATTTTGTATATAGGTTCTTTGGCATTTATTGCAGGCTATTCTTTACATTTTCTTAAAGATCTTACTTTACAAAATTGTTAAGATGTTTCTTAAAGACTTCATGAAGATTTCACTTAACGCAGTCGTTAGGACTTTTAGTACCGAAGTCGTGTCAACCCTCTGATATATTAACATACATACAAACAAACTAATTAACCATTTAAACCTCATACTATACGTTTCTGAAAGTTATTAAAATAGATCTAAGTAAATAAGGAACAGTAGATCACTACTAGGTATATAAGTAATGTGAAGTTAGACTTCCTTATTTGCTTTGATCTTTAGTTTTACTATACATTAATACTCACTAACACCAGTTTCATAATTTATTTTAAAAATTCTAATGACTAATTTTCACCATCTTAGCAATTGCTAATACTTTGAATGTCAATAAATCATTCCAGATTTTCTTTTCTTTTTAGCTAGCACATCACTTGCTCATTAAATATCTTAAACAGCTGATTCAACCAGCCTTATGAGACACAATGCAATCAATTATTGATGCTATATCTTAATTGTCTATCCGTACTATATCCCTAACGACCAATTGCATTCCGGTTTTTCTCTAACGATAAATTTATCACTGCTGCAATCCGCCAACGGAACCAAATTTTTGAGCTTAAGAAAGGCAGTTTGAACAATAGCAACAACTGACATACATTCATTGTTTAATTAGCATAAAATATGAGTGTAATGTTGAGTTAAGAAGAGAATAAAGCACAAGTCTATGTAATTTATAGACATTTCCAGGTATTTACATCACCATAAAATAGAACGTCTACAATTATGCTTTGTCCTTTACCTCAAACCAATGGCATACATTTTTAATCGAGTTTATTCTTACATACGACCTGGATTGAGAATACTTTTTATACCTACGCACTTTGCATCTGTATTAGCTTTAGCTACGCATGTTATATGGATGTGTATATTAGGGTAACTCAACAGAACATGAGTTTATTCGTTCAATCTTATCACATGATTTAAATATGGTCATATCTTCGAGAATACAGCGTCAGCTATAATATTTTGGAATGCATGGTTTAAGTGATCACTGAAAAACTCAAAGGCATCAGGTCCATTTAGTTGATTTCCAATACGGCAAAAGGAGCCAAGCATATCAAAAAAACATTTCTACACCTTTTACGAGTAAGAATACGAAATGATATTTTAACTTTGGTTCGATGTTTATAAGTATGAGAAGAAGAAGAGATGGACTCAGCGATACCTATATCGAAATAATCCGGATGGAGATCTGAGTCGATTTAATCATTCTAGCCTGCCCACCCGTTCGTTTGTCTGTTTGAAATAAAACTAGTCTCTAATTTTTAGAGATGTCTTGATGAAATTTGGTATGAAAAAACAGTTATTTTAATATATTAATCATCAAGGCCCGATCACATAACATATAGCTCCCATAGAATCGATTGTTTCGATAAATTGGGTTTGGACTATAACTCTGGGAATTGCGTAGCTAGGAACAAAAAATCATGAAGACTGAGGTAAGGCAGTAAAATTTCGGACAGATTGAACTTACCATGCCTTGCATGTTCCAATATATAAATAAAAATTGCAAGCATGTAATAAAAATTAACTTAAAGGGCTAAAAATAAAGAAAAAACCAAAATGAATAACCCTAATGTGCACACATAATAGAGGTATAACAAAGCAAACCTTCAATCTTATATGAATGCATGGCTGAATTTAGAACAAACACTAAGTTAAAAAAAGATAAATAAATCAAAGTTCCAAGGCATGTTATTTTAATAATATAACATACTACGAGTATAAGCTATGTAACTACAGCGATATCGAAATGGAATATGCATATCGTATGTGAAATTTTTTGTAGAGGGAAACAGATCTATTGGGACATATTTATAATCGAAATAAAGTACCTTTCATGCCCGACTGTCGAGGGATTGATTTGGTATGACCAGTGCAACCTTTTAAGCCATATCCCCCTTCTTCCGTAATAAAGAGAGGTATCAGTTACGAGTATATTCGTATATCCACAATAAAAAGAAAAGCTATGGCGGTTGTCTCTAAAATTTTCCCTTTCTATACAATAAAAAATGTTTATTAATTAATTAAGTTGCTAAGCGAATGGAAACAGTAATAATTTTTCAGTAATGAACATGAAATGGTCTGATGTTTGTTAGTATGAGAAGAAGAAGGGTGAGACCCACCATTAAGTATACCGAAATGATCAGGGCGATTAGTCGAGTTGATTTAGGCATGTCCGTCTGTTCGTCTGTCTGTTTGAACGCAAACTAGTCAAATAAAGGTATCAGCGTCAGCTTTCAAGTTTCAGGAGTCAGAAAAGGAAAAGTGCGGGAAAGTAAGATTTGAAAGAATTTAAAAGTTATTAAGATTTTTTTTTTAATAATTTGCCTTTTGGTAATTTTTTTTGAATGGGTAAAATAAGTTAGACTCAGAGTTGGTATCCTGGCATCGATACGCGCGTGTATAGACCCCATTGGTCGGTTTAACTTCAGCGTCTAATGGTGTCTCCTAAGCTACATTGTTACCAGAGTACACTATTTTTCGCGGTTTATATTTTTTTTTGCGCTGATACCGGCTATAGCGCTCGCTTCATCGTATCAACGCCAAAGAATTTGCGCTACGACCCAGCTTCACTAGTAATATAAATTCAACACATATTACGAAACACGGCCAACAAATTCGAAAGCCCAACATGCACGAACGCTGAAAAGGTAATACCCCTACACTGATATTCACCAAAACTTTGGGACTTAAATTTCTGGCTAAATATTCCACTCAAAGCAAATGAGTGCAAAGTGGCGCATGATCGGTATACATTTTTGGTGAATATGGAATGGAGTTTAAAAAAATATTAAAACCTTTGCTCAGAAATCGAGTAACTTGAAATTTAGTTGTTAAAGTGGCAAATGCATAACTAGAATTGAGTTAGTAGCACAACATGGCGTATACGTAACATGCGTGACTCATAGTGAGAACTTCGCACTGTTGAGTGTAGTCTCCAAAAAAATAATCTGAATTTCAGAAGCCTTGCTTTCTTTTCCATTTACATGATAATTTTGCTTTCGTTTTAATTTTGCTTGGATTAGTTTATTTTCCGTTTTCAACATATTTTGCAGACACTTAATCTGGTTCATTTTCAAAGTCTGATCAGAAAAAATAAATCAAGCAACAAATTCTACTAAACTTTCCTTTGAGTCGTAAAAATAAAAAAAATAAAAACAAGTAAGGAAAGGGCTGTCTTCGGCTGTGCCGAAGCCTTTATTTTTCCTTTTTTAAGTATCCAATCCTTTCTTAGCTTTTAAATTACAAGAGTTTATCGGAACAATCGATTGTATGGAAGCTATAATATGTTATGTGTTGAATATGATTTGGACTGTTTAGACTTGGCAGAAGTTCACGTTCCTCTTGTAACTTGCTAAAAATTAATTAAAATTAATTAACATATTAGCAATTGATTTAAGGAACTAGGAAAATCAATAAATTGTAAAGTTCTGTTGTTGGATTGTGTGTCATCAATCAAAATCTGTGTTCTTCAAATTAATGCAATTTGAATTGATGTGTTGCTAGTTTAATCTTATTTAAAGTTGAGAATACTTTTTTACTAGATACTGGGAAATGCTACAACCAAATGTACTGATCATTTATTTTATTGTCTCTATATGCTCTGCGGCTAGACTACGTTCTTTGAACATACTCGTGTATATCAAATAATAGAAGAATAGGAGGTATTGCGATTTTCATCCCTAGTTTCCTAATACTTGCCGAGCGACACGGCACACTTCGATGTAAGAAAGTAGTGTATCGGATTCGTTCTATTTTTAAATCAAGACAATACTTTCGTTTTTGGTCAAAAAATAAATTGGGTAAACTTTGTCGGGTTTGGTTGAGTGCTTGATTGAAATTTATCTCTCACGTTTTCCTTTGTAAATTGGAAATAAAAACAATTGAAGCAAACATATTCTGAACTTTCTTAAAATATATGTGTATGTACATAGGTACATATGCATCTCCAACAGAAATCAGAAATGTTAAGCCTGAACAATTTAAAGTGTCTATAAATTCGACATAATAATTTTGTGTTCTTTTGAAGGTCATTGTGAGCATACTCAAAAAACTTTTAGCACTTAATTACACCGAAGATAATATCTGCCGAACAATGTGAGAAAATGGCAATGAACCGACAGTAAGTGCCCTCAAGGACGGCCGACGTAGTATGTAGTAAATTGTACTTAGCAGAAAGTTTAAGTAAACTAACTCGATAAATTCTTGGCATTCTTCAAATGAGCAAAAAAAAAAATGCAAAAGATTTATTGCATTAAGAATGTACTGCTTTATAGATTGGGAGGTGGTAGGGAATATTAATGCATAGCAAGGGGATGAATGATAAGATTTTGAGTCAGTACCACATCAGACGAAGAAATAACAACAGTAAAAAAAACAGTTCCCAAAACAATGTAGTAGTCAGATCATAGGCCCTCAAGTCACTGCGATATTCAAAATATTTGAAATTGGATAATAGAAACAGATCTATTTTAAATATCAAAGATTTTGAAGAAACATAAAGTGAGATAACTCACCTACTGTTTCAGCTGAAATAGTCGTGGAACCACTTACATTTGAGTGAACAAATCTTAAAATTTCAACTGTTAATACCGTCGCAATTGATTACGAGATGGCGAAACTGTTACCATGCCAATATTTATAACTGGCTGTCGTGGAGATGTCGAATGTGGACAAAGTACAAACAAGCAAGTTTAAGCTACATTTACCTAGAGCATATGAGGATTCAAGGGTATCAAGCAGCTGATGAAAGCATTCGAAAATATTGCTTGGAAAAAAATGAACAAAAGTTACGCATAAAACTCTTGTTCAATGTCAAGAGCCTCTTGGCCAGATTATAGCTAAAAGGGTAATATTCTGAGTAGTCTGCACAGAATTTAGAGCAATATGCAAGTTGGCGGAAAATATGGGTATTCCAAATAATGAAGAGCTTGTACAACATCTGGATGCTCAAGAGTTGCTGCACCAACATCGACGTTGGCAATGGAATTGAGAGCTTGGCAAAACACAATCGAATCAATTGGGTCAAATAATCGGATTAAAGCTATAATTAGCAAGGCATTAGAGTGGAAAAATGCAATCCCCGATCACATTAGTAACCGCGTGATCGCCGCTCGTACAATTCATAATGTCAACTTCTTCGATAATTGCCGTCGCCAACGCGTAGAGGTGCAGAAATCTTTCGAAGAACTGTTCTCTCGAATACTTCCAGTGCCGTCTCATAAGAAATTATAAGTGTCCACGCTTCTATACCATAGAGCGCATCGGAAGCGGTGAGTGACTTATAGAGTGTTATTTTCATTCGTCGAGAGAGGACTTCACTTTTCAATTGACTACTCAGTCCAAAGTCGCATTTAAATCTTCGTTGGATTTCTAGGCTGACATTATTTTTGGTGTTGATGCTGGCTCTCAGGTAAACGGAGTCCTTTACTATCTCGAACTTTTTGCTGCCAGCATGGTCATGAGTGCCAAGGCGTGAATAGGCTGACCTTTCGAAAACTGAACATGTGAGGCGTTTATCTTAGGCAGTAGAATAACAAAGGTGGTATTTTCGTAGAACACACTTAATTAGTAAAAGTTGTCAATTTAATTAAACTCAATAAAATGCAATCCGTCGATTTTCTGCAATTCGTTTGACCTCAATATTTAAAAGTTTAGCATTGAAAAACTGCATGCATTTGCAATGGATGGTTATCGTATTACGCTCGTTTGGCTGTTGTGCTTAAAGCAATGCAATGAAAACTTTTCGCACTCAGAAAAAAAGTTTTAAAATACATTTCGTTTAAGTGGTTTTTGGCTCAATGCCAGGATATGGATTATTTAGTTGTATGCCAGTTATGAAAATCATGCGCTTTAAGTTTTTTTACTTTAATACTAATGAGTATAGTTACAGCAGGTAATGGATTAAGGGTATTGGAAATCCTTGAAACTATATGTATGTTTTTACTTAGGGGTACAGCTATCGCGAATATCCAACAACGAGGGTACGTTCACGATTTCTAATCTAGCACTCGACTGCGCGGAAATCTATTAAATTAGCCGTGTTCCAATGAATATTTACCAGAAATATTAAGATCAATGCAGAATTTTATCTAAAGTAAACAAATAAAAGCTTTTGAAGCAATCACTCGCGATGCCGACGGTGTTGTATGAGCTCTACGCTGACAAGAACATAGTGAAATGGATCAAAACCCAGCGACTACGTTGCGGCTACCCTACACCAAGCTGATGAGCGAAAATTTAGCTACTCCCGTATGTCCATATCAATTTTAGAGATATCTATCTTAAATTTGTTATTCGAAAAGTATTTCAAATATTGGAAATGATAAGTTAGTCGTAACTGGCAAGATCGAAATAATGTAAGAAACAACTCTTATACAACTGATTGGTGAATAACTGAATTTTGGGCGTATTTATGCATAATAAGTTCGTATTTACCTTGCACTTTCATCTCCTTTGACTTTAATTAAAAGTAATTGAGCTGTGTTTTAGTTGGTTGTTTATTGCAGGGTTCGGTTTTCTTTGTTAATTTAAATTAATTCAAGTTTATTAACGAAACAATTTCAATATGTTACACAGGTATTTTAGCGAGTTTAGAACAAAGAGGCCTGCAAACTTCAAAATGCACTTACTTCCACAAAACGCACATTACAATAAGGCCATCAATTCTGCAAAACACAAAATTAATTAGAACTTCGAACATCAAATGAGAAATTCAATTAAAAGTCATTAAGTTATTTGACTACGCTCTACTGCATACTTACTTAAGTTGGAGTACATGCATAATGAATCCATATCAGCGGTGAGCAAATTTGATCTTCATATGCACACCTGAGTAAACTACACTTTAATAGATATGGAAAATCACTGAATGAAAATCTTTCGACATGCATAACTACTGTTCATAAATAGTTTTGTATTTGCAACCTATATAAAAGAAGGCTTCTTTCAGTTTTCAAACATCCAGGCTTCTCGCTAGTTGTCGTCGGGGCTATTACTTGGTATCGATTGAGAAGGGTTCCAATGTTATGTCGTTTTTGAGCCGTAGTAGATTGAAATTGTTAACACCTGTAATCCTGGAAATGTGGTGTTTCAGGTTTGCTTAAGAGTAATAATTTTAGATTTTTGAATTTAGACAATTCAAGTAAATATTGTGAATATTTTCGAAATGAAATAAAAATTGAGCTGAACTGGGTTGTCTACTTACCTACGGCCACCGTGGTATGGCGGTAGTGTGCCTGGCCTTCCACACCGAAGGTCCAAGGTTCTAGCCCTGGTACAGGTAACATCAAAAGTGGTTTGAAAATGGCTTTCAAAAAGGTGTTCGCCCCATGGGAGTGGTTTGGATGAAAGGCTGCTCAGCAAAAATTCATCCATTTGTACATGCCTTTCGGAGGCGGCAAAAAACCTCAGTTGTCGCTAATTTGTAGGAAAAAATTCCAAGCGGCACCATAAAATGGAAGGGAAGATCGTCGCAAAAATATATTCTGAGGATTATGATGATATACATACATACCTGTTGAATACAATTTGTTTTTTTTTTTTTAAATACATTTACATATGTATGTAGGTATATTTAAAAATGTCTAATAAATTCACTAGGGTGAATTGATCTTTTTTTGATTTTGAAAAATTTTCAAGGAAAACTCTTGAATTAAAAACAAAAACCAATATTTAAAGCTTGACTGAAATGGTTGGCCTAACGAAATTTATATATGTAGACTTTTTGAAACTTTAAAAATTCTATGGCTTGTAAAGATTATACAATTTTTCCAAATTCTGGGGCCGTATCGCGTTTTCCGTTAACTGAATTCTTATTTCCTAAAATTGCTTATTTGATATCGCTTTATACGTGAAAGTACAATACCTATCATAATTTGGTATTGTGATATGAGTGAATGTACTCAAATAGTTGTCAAAACAAAAAAAAAATAATTCGATACCAAAAATGCTTTCGAAAATAAATTGAAATAAAATTTTTTTTAACAAAAAAACAGCCTCAGGGCCTTATTCTGTATTGCGAACGAAAGCTCAGACGAACGACGCGTTTCCCAAAGATTTCATCTAGCAAGCGTATTCTCTATCATTTTCGTCTATCATTTCGTTTTTGACAACTAATTTATTTTATTTAAATTTTATTTTATTTTTGTTTGCTATGATCGTCTTACATATTACAAACAGGCGAACGATTCGTCTCTGAGGCGAAACGAAAGTTCGTTTCGTGATAGAGAATGAGGCCCCCAATTGTGCAGAGGGCAGAAAAACAGCCTCCGAGCTGTGGATTGATTGGCTGCTGCAGGACCGCCCTTGAAATACACAAAATCATGGCGAAAGGATAACCACAAAAACTTCATTTTTTTTTTTTTTTTACTTTTGAACGGCACAAATAAATCTTAATTAATATTTTTGACATTAAGCTGTCATGTTTCTCTTACATTTCAACTTCAATTTAATACACTGTCAAAGATTACGATACGATTGTGAACGTATATCGCGATACCAATAATTATCCTTATACGATCAGTAACGTAAATATTTTCGATACTATTGCCCATTCGATCACGGAATACACGATACGGCCCCTGTTTTTACATCTATATATATAAAATTCAAATTATGTAAATATATATGTATGTAGGTATAGATCGACTTGCGTCCTAAACTTATAAGCCGATCGTAACCAAATTTTACACACCCACTGTACATCTTCCAGGGATGGTCACAGGCTAAAAAATATTTTGATATATATAGGGGGCGTGGCACCTCCCATACAAATGGAATTTTTCATTGTCCGTATCTCTGGAAGTATTTATGTTAGACCATTGAAACTCGGTAAGGGGTTATATGGGATTGATCCATACCACCTCCAAAACAACTGGGTATAACGAAAAAGTGGGCGTGGCACCTCCCATACGAATGAAATACTTCTTAGTCGATATCTCTGGAAGTATTTAGGTTAGATCATTGAAACTTGGTTAGGGGTTATATGGAATCGATCCCTACCACCTCCAAAAAAACTGGGGATAACGACAAAGTGGGCGTGTCACCCCCCATACGAATGAAATACTTCTTAGTCGATATCTCTGGAACTATTTAGGTTAGACCACTGAAATTTGGTGAGAGATTATATGAGATCGATCCCTACCACCTCCAAAAAAAACTGGGGATAACGACCAAGTGGGCGTGGCACCCCCCCGTACGAATGAAATACTTCTTAGTCGATATC